>CM054058.1:509369380-509969380 GCA_028641055.1 Alopecurus myosuroides | reverse complement strand
ACCGGGACGAATAGCCCTTGTAAATCGGATGAAAGGGGGTGGGTGTAACATCCCAGTGTTTGGGAAGTTATAAGGATCTAAATTTAATATGTGCATTTGCAAAGCATGCATCTAAAAATACGGAAAATTTTGGCGCAAAAGTTTAAACGAATCAAAGTGACCAATGTTTCACTTGACATGATGAAATAGGTCTAGTTCATCTAGTCATGAGTACATTTGGAGTGATCTTTATAATAGGTATCTTAAGAAACTAAATCACCTGATAACACAAACCATGATTGGTTGTGACCAACACAAACCCTCAACAACCTTAACCACAAGTCTATATGTGACTTGGGATAATCCACTAGGTATCTAGAACTCAAAGAGGGGTGAGTATCCAAATCAAATATCTGATGATCATACTTCGACAAATAAGTAAATACCTCATTGAACCATCTCATCAACAGAGATGTTATCTTCTATAAAACAACAACTCTTAAGTTATCAACCATTCACATAATACCTTTATAAATTATATCATAACCACTAAGTGAACCTTCACAAGTAAATAACAAAGTTTCAATAGAACACAAGTGATACAAACAAGTATTAACTTAAACCCCACAAGTGGGTAATGACATAATAATTGTATTAATAATATATTTTATCGAATATGTACATATCTCCTCAACCATAAAAGAAGTATCTAAAAGAAGTAATAAATCTTCTTAAACTACTGTTAAACCTTGATCATTACCTATGATCTTTCCAAAACTATATGTCTTCATCATGAATACAAATGAAGAATATAAAATAACAACATGACACCTTGACTAACCAATTAACCACCATGATCAAAGTCATTAAGCTCCATAACTTTTATATGCTCAATGTATCCTTCACCTTATATAAGGGAGCATATCAAATCTCAACACCTCAATGAACCATTGGATCCACGTAATATTAATACATCAGTCCATAAGCATTTCACAGCTCTACTCAAATCCAAACCATCATTGAACCACTAAAGTATCTTTGGATACAACTAAGGAATAACAAGTTATAACCTATATTAGAGGAATTGAATTGATAACTAAGTAAATAAATCCTATATGATATAATTACATATCTTTTGGGAAATAAAATAAGAAGTATATGGAAGGATAATAAAGGCATGAACTAACTCTTAATCTAGATCTTGTCATGTTGCTAGACCAATGTATCTTGTTTCCCAAACTTCTCTAAGTCATTCTGCAAGAGAAGCAACCTATAAGAAAGAAGGAACTACCACAGGAAGATCTCCAAGAAGAGTAATTAGAGTGTGCTTGAAGTGCTACTCTAATCTTCTAAAAAGAGTACTTGGAAACTCTTATACTTTGATATGATCTTATTAACTCTCTTGAAAGAGTGTGATACTCCAATGTTAGTGTCATATAGAAGTAGTTTGGTAACAGGAGTAATTACCTTGTTAACAGATCACTTTTGTATACTCAAACAATTGAGTGTCATACACAAACAAACAGAAGACTAAATAACCTGATACATCTCAGCCTATTGTATATGAGTATTAATTTGGAGGCAAGACTAGCTACCTTGTTTACAAATTCTTCTTATATGCATAGGTCAACTTGATGTCATAAAACAAACCATATTCTTTTATAATCCTCTAAGTAAAATACTTACTTGGAGTTACTGGCTGTTTTCACCACAAGGGTGAGATAGTTGATGATGGAATCCCAAAGATGATCTTACTGGCAAGTGATAAAGGTGATACCAGAAGACTAGTGGCAACTAAAGAGAAGACCATCAAACAACAGAAGACAACAAGGAGCAACACTGCCTCAGAAAGGGAGTATAAGAAATTATTCATTGAAGTATTAGGTAATACTAGAAGATTCATAACCTCTATGCCTTGTCAAGCTCAACAGAGATGAGGAACACATAGTAAATTTCTTAAATGAAAACAAGTATCCAGTAAGGAATAACAACAAGGATTTTGCATCCACATGTCTTGATATGTGGAGGTAGATGAAAACAAGCTTAATATCTTGTTTTCCAAATCCTTTTCATAGATAAGACTAACAGATGATAACAAAAATTCATCTACACATAAACATACAAATGAACACTTCTTTCTAAATCAAGCATGGGATAATATCCAAACTGGAAACTATGTGGAAAACATACAAATAAGCTCTCAAAACCATTCATGTTTTCCACTTGATCAAGTACTGAAAACAGCAAACAGAGAATGCACAAACCTCAGTAAAATGTCAACCAAACTTGCTAGGAGTCTCAATTAGGAAATAACAAAGCCTCATAAGAGAAAATAAGTTCATTACCTAATAAAAATAATTTAGTATGTCATGGGATACAATTCTCTATTAAGAGAATTCCATTTCCATAGACAGAAACAATACCAAGTAACTTTACCAAACTATTTTCTATATGGGATTATACCTAAAATTGTTCAATTATGATACACCACCTTGGTATTCACAAGTATGGAGTGTGTAATTATTAAATATGCTTTAGCATAGCTTTAGAGCTATTAAGTAAATTAAAGGAGGAGAAAACAACAAATTCACTTAATCTCGCACCCTAAATAAAAAATACAAATATTATTCAATTTCACCAAAACAAAATATGGTGAGGTTGCAAATTGGATGAGCTATCCAAATATATTTTTTAATAATTTTTATGTTCACAAATCAGCCCTGAAAACAAAGGTTTTCTTCTCAATCTAGTAACAGAAGGACCTGTTTGTAAATCCCAGAACTTGTAAGGGGTTATCGTAATTTCGCGAAATCTTTTCCTTTCTTCTTCCTCTGCCAGAAGGCAGAGGAGAAGATCGTGCAGCTCTCCTCGCCGCTGCCACCTCCTGTCGCCGTCGTTCTGTGGGGATAAGACCACCCCGAGAGGCGTCTACATCCCTCTCTACTCACTCTCTCCCTCTCATATTCGTTGCTCTCTCTCTCTGCAAGAAAAACGAGCAAGAACCCTAACCCTAACCCCACGGCCACCGCACGCCGTCGTCGACTCCGGCCATCCCCGGTGCAATTAATGGTACCCAAAGATGCGCCTTGGACTCCTTAACTTCCTCGAGCACGTACAGTAGATGGGAGGGCCGGGAGCAGCCGGAATCGGCCGTTCCTTTTCTTACTGCCGCCGGTCATGGCGGAAGCTCACCGTCGATTCCGATCACCTCATCCCAAATTGGGTACCTCCACGAATTCCTGGTGAGCATACGATCCTTGTGGTGTTTTTTATTTGATTTTTCATCGACGCAATCGTCGAATCACCGGAGACCGTGCTCCGCCGTCGCGCCACTGGACACCGGCGAGCCTCCGGCAACCTTAAGCTGGCGGCGCTGCCACCTACGGAGTCGCCGCAGTCTCCTCTAACTAGTGGGAGCAATCCCATCCACCAATTCGTGATGAATCCATCGATTTGATATTCACAGTAGGAATTCCCAATTCGGTTGACATAGGCATGACGTCATCATGACGCCATTATCCCTTTTCCTTTTATTTTTCTTTTATGTTTATTTTTAATTCGAATATGACAGGTGGGACCCACCTGTCAATTTGAATATTGGCAGAAAATAACAAAAACTTGTTAATTCAATAACTTTAATTCCATAATTGAGAAAAATATAAATTATACACCAAATTAATGAGAAAAATATAATCGATTTATTTATCAACTTTTCAAAATTGTTTGATATAATTTAAAATTAAACATTTTCTGAATTAAATTAAATCATTTAAAATTGAGAAAAATAATAAAAAATTTCATAAAATCAGAAAAATACAAGTTATATACCAAAATGCTCCAAATCACAAATACAACTCATATATGATGTTTCCAAAGTCATTTGATCTAGTTTCATGTGTGCAATAGTTTGCTTAGTCATTTAATTCATTTAAAATTGAGAAATTAATAATTTATTCAAATATTTTCAGAAAAATAAAATGTTATATCAAATTAAAGAGAAAAGAATTTCCAATTCAAATATGTCAAACATAAAACATTTTGTTTAATTATAAACTTATTTCTGTTGGTATAATGGGATTCTATAATATTCTATTATAACAGAAATAACTGCCACACTATTATTTTCTTTACTAATAAAACTCTCAGGTTTCCACACCTACTAAAACCTATCATCACAAGTCATTAGCAAGTATTGTGATGATAGAGTTAGCTGTACTAGTTCATCATTTTCAACTAAACTCATTGTCATTAGCTCTACACTTTTGGAATATAAAATCAAACATGTTTGTTACCTTTTTCAATAATTGTTTACCATGTGCTATTGTCTTGTTGATTAACCATGTATAACACTTCTACTTAAACATGATAGCAAGTGTTTGTTCAATAAAAGTGAAACACACTTAAGCCTAAAAGAAATAACAACATCACCACAAATAATGAAACAACCCTAAGTCACCTAACAATTGTGTGAATGCGTTATCGTTTCAAACGTGGCTTACACTTGTAAGCTGGGGTACTTTCCAGGGGATTTCACGATGCATCTCATTACTATGCATATATCATCTTGTCAGTGTTTTCTGTAGTCCTTACCGGGACTACTTTGCTATCTTTCAGATGTTTGGATTTCTCTACGCGACCCTCGAACCAGAAGACCTGGATTATTATTGTTGTTTCAATCTCAGGCAAGTTCATCACTTGCTCATATCCTTTGCAGTACTTCATAACAGACTAATTGAAAAACCCTATCGTATTACCACCTACTCCCAAAAGAATGCATGATCCTATTTTTATAATAATATGACTAATTGAATGACTACCCGAGTGGTAGTATTCTGTTTGGTGGGCGGATGGAACCATGGTAAGATGAATAGGTCAAAGGAAGGTTCCATCTGCATGGGAAAGTATTACCTAGGAATTAACCACAAATGCCGTCAGAACTCGGTGCGCCGTAAAATTCGCGTTGACCATGGATCTTCTATGGGGGGAGTAAGTCAGCCGTGATACTTTTCTCGTTCGCATGTCAACGGACTGCCAGAGACGTACGCTGTAGGTCTTGCGAGACTACATGCACATGGGTGGGAGCCCTTACGTCCCACGGGCTCTGGGGTCTATGAGTGTCTGCCAGGGGCGCGTAGATCTCCATCGTGAGGGGTGGAATCAGGCGTTCAACCTGTTGGCAGAAATGGGTGGGCATGCGTTGTGAGGAGAAGCACGGTTTGGCTTGGACCAACTACCGGGCCCCACACCTGAGTGGGAGTGGACAGGATCTCGAGCCTGGTTGTGCAACATGGTCTTGGTCGTCCATGGGTAAAGTAACGCACCTCTGCAGAGTGTAAAAGGATGTGGCATGTTACCCCCTGTTCCGGGAAGGAACTGCGAACGCTACAGGAAAGGCAACTCCATGAATTTCTAGTCCTGTGATGGTCTGGCGGGCATAGTTTTCAGAATTAAAAGCAACCTCTTGAAGAAAGATTTACAAAAACCTTGCATTACTTTATGACTCTTTCAAGTCTAAAGCTGTAGTTAGTGCATCAACCACCCACTATATATCATGAACTTGCTGAGTAATGCTCGTTACTCATTCTATCCCGTTTGACCCCTTGCTTAGAGTTGAAGCCTATGGAAGTCGTCATCGTGAAGCCATCTTTACTCATGAAGCTAGGTGGGGTCTTATACTACTTAGTCGGTAAAGTATCGTCATCAACAACGCTGGTGGAGGAGAAGCTATCAAGGTGTAGTTAGAGTCCATTCTTGGACTTAGCTGTTACAAGCCTTAGATTAGGGCTGACATCAGCCGTAGTGGATTAGTTCTGAGCTAGAGTTCTTCTCCGGCTTGGAGCTTCGTATTTCTTCTTCTGATGTTTCGTTTGCAGGAGATCTTCTTGATTCATCAAGGAGACTCTCAAGTTTAATTGTAATGAAGTTTGTATCCTATAGTTTTACCTGGTCCCGCTGTGTTTCTGTTGTACTACTCTGAGGGATGTAATATTCACGGATAAGTCCTTCTGTGAGTATTATGTCATCGACTTGCGCACTACACATGCAGTGGTGTGTCGGGTCACCACAGGTGGTATCAGAGCGAAGCGACCTTAGGTTTAAAACCTTTTAGGAGATCTGTAGGTTGGTTTATACTATAGGAAGCCATCTTATCTAAACCACACTTCCTACACTATGATGATCATTCACTTGAGAATGATATAATCATACTTGGATAGAATGTTCTTACTCAACTTGAGTAAATATACTTATCTATTTTCTTAATACCTAGGTATACCTAGTTAGCAGTCTAGTAAGTACTAAGTCCTTTAAGAAGAAGAATTCTGACATAGTCAGAGATTATCAAGTCACACATGATTACCCCATTCTATGAATAAATAGGATGGAGTAGAACTGGGTATAGACTAAGTATAGGAGTCATTAAGAAGGGATATTTGAGAATCATGAAGAGTCATTAGACCATGGTAACTACAGGGTATATACAATATCTTTAGTTATCAAGTCAAGAGGTGAATCACTATAGCAAAAAAATAGAATTAGGAGAAGGCATCAGCATTGATGGAAGCTACATTACTACTCCTACGATGTGATCAACACCATGAAGGATCAACATATACCATGAGAAGATTATCATAATCAAGATGAAGTAATTCAAATACATAATCCTTAGTTCGGTATGGAACTAAGTTAGACAACAACTACTATAGGATTATTTTGTCTTGGTTTATTCCATTGCTGTAAGGCATGCAATTGGAGTAATTACCTAGGCAAAGAGTGGTTGTGTAGAATAAGATTACAGGGTAATATTTACCTACTTGTAGTGTATAGCATTTAAGAGCCTTGGTACTTGAGATGTTTTACTCGAAGTACTGTTATTTCACAGGCTTTTGATGCATGTGTGATAACTGCATTTGGGATTTATTGGATTTTATTTGGATCTTTGATTGACTAGATCTGTACATGAAGTTGGAACTTGATGTGCAAATGCATGTGCAAACATTGAGTTCTATCTTGATGCTACTGGTCTAGAGGGTATAGGATTAGTATGAGAGCGGTCTGAAATCTCAGCTGATTGAAGCAACTATCAAAGCTCTGGAAATCCTTGAAGTCAAGAATGCAGAACCCAATCAAGCCACTGATGGGAATGGACCACACTCCACATCTTGTTTGGAGTTGGTGACATACTTTAGCAACACATGGATATATACCACAAGTGATGCCAAGATGATAATATGAGTAGTATATCCTAGAAAGAATTACGTAGAAGGTCGATAAGTTAACTTATAGAGTAACCCTACAGAAGTCAAAACCCAAAGATGTAGAAGGACCATAGGAAGTAACCAGTGGAATATGTTATAGTCACTTGTAGGAAAAAGTTAAAACTTGAGGAAACTCAAAGATATTTTCACTAATAATTGAGTCTAAGTCAATGTAAACTACGTTGTACTAGTTTCTTTGAGCAGTATTCCTCTTGAGACCATTAGATTGAACCAAATGGAGTCCTAAACATAGACAATACCCATTGTACCGGAAGAACCTTACTGGTTATTCCTCACCTGGTGAATGTACCAAATGTTCTTCAGAAAGTTGTGAGGGATAGGAAACCATACCTATTCATCGGAGAACGAAACTTGGTATCCACTATGTGGTGGAAATACCACGTGTTCTTCGTGAGACTAGTAGGAAGGCCTAGTAGCAAAACAGATGTAACATCCCAGTGTTTGGGAAGTTATAAGGATCTAAATTTAATATGTGCATTTGCAAAGCATGCATCTAAAAATACGGAAAATTTTGGCGAAAAAGTTTAAACGAATCAAAGTGACCAATGTTTCACTTGACATGATGAAATAGGTCTAGTTCATCTAGTCATGAGTACATTTGGAGTGATCTTTATAATAGGTATCTTAAGAAACTAAATCACCTGATAACACAAACCATGATTGGTTGTGACCAACACAAACCCTCAACAACCTTAACCACAAGTCTATATGTGACTTGGGATAATCCACTAGGTATCTAGAACTCAAAGAGGGGTGAGTATCCAAATCAAATATCTGATGATCATACTTCCACAAATAAGTAAATACCTCATTGAACCATCTCATCAACAGAGATGTTATCTTCTATAAAACAACAACTCTTAAGTTATCAACCATTCACATAATACCTTTATAAATTATATCATAACCACTAAGTGAACCTTCACAAGTAAATAACAAAGTTTCAATAGAACACAAGTGATACAAACAAGTATTAACTTAAACCCCACAAGTGGGTAATGACATAATAATTGTATTAATAATATATTTTATCGAATATGTACATATCTCCTCAACCATAAAAGAAGTATCTAAAAGAAGTAATAAATCTTCTTAAACTACTGTTAAACCTTGATCATTACCTATGATCTTTCCAAAACTATATGTCTTCATCATGAATACAAATGAAGAATATAAAATAACAACATGACACCTTGACTAACCAATTAACCACCATGATCAAAGTCATTAAGCTCCATAACTTTTATATGCTCAATGTATCCTTCACCTTATATAAGGGAGCATATCAAATCTCAACACCTCAATGAACCATTGGATCCACGTAATATTAATACATCAGTCCATAAGCATTTCACAGCTCTACTCAAATCCAAACCATCATTGAACCACTAAAGTATCTTTGGATACAACTAAGGAATAACAAGTTATAACCTATATTAGAGGAATTGAATTGATAACTAAGTAAATAAATCCTATATGATATAATTACATATCTTTTGGGAAATAAAATAAGAAGTATATGGAAGGATAATAAAGGCATGAACTAACTCTTAATCTAGATCTTGTCATGTTGCTAGACCAATGTATCTTGTTTCCCAAACTTCTCTAAGTCATTCTGCAAGAGAAGCAACCTATAAGAAAGAAGGAACTACCACAGGAAGATCTCCAAGAAGAGTAATTAGAGTGTGCTTGAAGTGCTACTCTAATCTTCTAAAAAGAGTACTTGGAAACTCTTATACTTTGATATGATCTTATTAACTCTCTTGAAAGAGTGTGATACTCCAATGTTAGTGTCATATAGAAGTAGTTTGGTAACAGGAGTAATTACCTTGTTAACAGATCACTTTTGTATACTCAAACAATTGAGTGTCATACACAAACAAACAGAAGACTGAATAACCTGATACATCTCAGCCTATTGTATATGAGTATTAATTTGGAGGCAAGACTAGCTACCTTGTTAATTTACAAATTCTTCTTATATGCATAGGTCAACTTGATGTCATAAAATAAACCATATTCTTTTATAATCCTCTAAGTAAAATCCTTGCTTGGAGTTACTGGCTGTTTTCACCACAAGGGTGAGATAGTTGATGATGGAATCCCAAAGATGATCTTACTGGCAAGTGATAAAGGTGATACCAGAAGACTAGTGGCAACTAAAGAGAAGACCATCAAACAACAGAAGACAACAAGGAGCAACACTGCCTCAGAAAGGGAGTATAAGAAATTATTCATTGAAGTATTAGGTAATACTAGAAGATTCATAACCTCTATGCCTTGTCAAGCTCAACAGAGATGAGGAACACATAGTAAATTTCTTAAATGAAAACAAGTATCCAGTAAGGAATAACAACAAGGATTTTGCATCCACATGTCTTGATATGTGGAGGTAGATGAAAACAAGCTTAATATCTTGTTTTCCAAATCCTTTTCATAGATAAGACTAACAGATGATAACAAAAATTCATCTACACATAAACATACAAATGAACACTTCTTTCTAAATCAAGCATGGGATAATATCCAAACTGGAAACTATGTGGAAAACATACAAATAAGCTCTCAAAACCATTCATGTTTTCCACTTGATCAAGTACTGAAAACAGCAAACAGAGAATGCACAAACCTCAGTAAAATGTCAACCAAACTTGCTAGGAGTCTCAATTAGGAAATAACAAAGCCTCATAAGAGAAAATAAGTTCATTACCTAATAAAAATAATTTAGTATGTCATGGGATACAATTCTCTATTAAGAGAATTCCATTTCCATAGACAGAAACAATACCAAGTAACTTTACCAAACTATTTTCTATATGGGATTATACCTAAAATTGTTCAATTATGATACACCACCTTGGTATTCACAAGTATGGAGTGTGTAATTATTAAATATGCTTTAGCATAGCTTTAGAGCTATTAAGTAAATTAAAGGAGGAGAAAACAACAAATTCACTTAATCTCGCACCCTAAATAAAAAATACAAATATTATTCAATTTCACCAAAACAAAATATGGTGAGGTTGCAAATTGGATGAGCTATCCAAATATATTTTTTAATAATTTTTATGTTCACAAATCAGCCCTGAAAACAAAGGTTTTCTTCTCAATCTAGTAACATAAGGACCTGTTTGTAAATCCCAGAACTTGTAAGGGGTTATCGTAATTTCGCGAAATCTTTTCCTTTCTTCTTCCTCTGCCAGAAGGCAGAGGAGAAGATCATGCAGCTCTCCTCGCCGCTGCCACCTCCTGCCGCCGTCGTTCTGTGGGGATAAGACCACCCCGAGAGGCGTCTACATCCCTCTCTACTCACTCTCTCCCTCTCATATTCGTTGCTCTCTCTCTCTGCAAGAAAAACGAGCAAGAACCCTAACCCTAACCCCACGGCCACCGCACGCCGTCGTCGACTCCGGCCATCCCCGGTGCAATTGATGGTACCCAAAGATGCGCCTTGGACTCCTTAACTTCCTCGAGCACGTACAGTAGATGGGAGGGCCGGGAGCAGCCGGAATCGGCCGTTCCTTTTCTCACTGCCGCCGGTCATGGAGGAAGCTCACCGTCGATTCCGATCACCTCATCCCAAATTGGGTACCTCCACGAATTCCTGGTGAGCATACGATCCTTGTGGTGTTTTTATTTGATTTTTCATCGACGCAATCGTCGAATCACCGGAGACCGTGCTCCGCCGTCGCGCCACTGGACACCAGCGAGCCTCCGGCAAGCCTCCGGCAACCTTAAGCTGGCGGCGCTGCCACCTACGGAGTCGCCGCAGTCTCCTCTAACTAGTGGGAGCAATCCCATCCACCAATTCGTGATGAATCCATCGATTTGATATTCACAGTAGGAATTCCCAATTCGGTTGACATAGGCATGACGTCATCATGACGCCATTATCCCTTTTCCTTTTATTTTTCTTTTATGTTTATTTTTAATTCGAATATGACAGGTGGGACCCACCTGTCAATTTGAATATTGGCAGAAAATAACAAAAACTTGTTAATTCAATAACTTTAATTCCATAATTGAGAAAAATATAAATTATACACCAAATTAATGAGAAAAATATAATCGATTTATTTATCAACTTTTCAAAATTGTTTGCTATAATTTAAAATTAAACATTTTCTGAATTAAATTATATCATTTAAAATTGAGAAAAATAATAAAATTTTTCATAAAATCAGAAAAATACAAGTTATATACCAAAATGCTCCAAATCACAAATACAACTCATATATGATGTTTCCAAAGTCATTTGATCTAGTTTCATGTGTGCAATAGTTTTCTTAGTCATTTAATTCATTTAAAATTGAGAAATTAATAATTTATTCAAATATTTTCAGAAAAATAAAATGTTATATCAAATTAAAGAGAAAATAATTTCCAATTCAAATATGTCAAACATAAAACATTTTGTTTAATTATAAACTTATTTCTGTTGGTATAATGGGATTCTATAATATTCTATTATAACAGAAATAACTGCCACACTATTATTTTCTTTACTAATAAAACTCTCAGGTTTCCACACCTACTAAAACCTATCATCACAAGTCATTAGCAAGTATTGTGATGATAGAGTTAGCTGTACTAGTTCATCATTTTCAACTAAACTCATTGTCATTAGCTCTACACTTTTGGAATATAAAATCAAACATGTTTGTTACCTTTTTCAATAATTGTTTACCATGTGCTATTGTCTTGTTGATTAACCATGTATAACACTTCTACTTAAACATGATAGCAAGTGTTTGTTCAATAAAAGTGAAACACACTTAAGCCTAAAAGAAATAACAACATCACCACAAATAATGAAACAACCCTAAGTCACCTAACAATTGTGTGAATGCGTTATCGTTTCAAACGTGGCTTACACTTGTAAGCTGGGGTATTTTCCAGGGGATTTCACGATGCATCTCATTACTATGCATATATCATCTTGTCAGTGTTTTCTGTAGTCCTTACCGGGACTACTTTGCTATCTTTCAGATGTTTGGATTTCTCTACGCGACCCTCGAACCAGAAGACCTGGATTATTATTGTTGTTTCAATCTCAGGCAAGTTCATCACTTGCTCATATCCTTTGCAGTACTTCATAACAAACTAATTGAAAAACCCTATCGTATTACCACCTACTCCCAAAAGAATGCATGATCCTATTTTTATAATAATATGACTAATTGAATGACTACCCGAGTGGTAGTATTCTGTTTGGTGGGCGGATGGAACCATGGTAAGATGAATAGGTCAAAGGAAGGTTCCATCTGCATGGGAAAGTATTACCTAGGAATTAACCACAAATGCCGTCAGAACTCGGTGCGCCGTAAAATTCGCGTTGACCATGGATCTTCTATGGGGGGAGTAAGTCAGCCGTGATACTTTTCTCGTTCGCATGTCAACGGACTGCCAGAGACGTACGTTGTAGGTCTTGCGAGACTACATGCACATGGGTGGGAGCCCTTACGTCCCACGGGCTCTGGGGTCTATGAGTGTCTGCCAGGGGCGCGTAGATCTCCATCGTGAGGGGTGGAATCAGGCGTTCAACCTGCTGGCAGAAATGGGTGGGCATGCGTTGTGCGGAGAAGCACGGTTTGGCTTGGACCAACTACCGGGCCCCACACCTGAGTGGGAGTGGACATGATCTCGAGCCTGGTTGTGCAACATGGTCTTGGTCGTCCATGGGTAAAGTAACGCACCTCTGCAGAGTGTAAAAGGATGTGGCATGTTACCCCCTGTTCCGGGAAGGAACTGCGAACGCTACAGGAAAGGCAACTCCATGAAGTTCTAGTCCTGTGATGGTCTGGCGGGCATAGTTTTCAGAATTAAAAGCAACCTCTTGAAGAAATATTTACAAAAACCTTGCATTACTTTATGACTCTTTCAAGTCTAAAGCTGTAGTTAGTGCATCAACCACCCACTATATATCATGAACTTGCTGAGTAACGCTCGTTACTCATTCTATCCCGTTTGACCCCTTGCTTAGAGTTGAAGCCTATGGAAGTCGTCATCGTGAAGCCATCTTTACTCATGAAGCTAGGTGGGGTCTTATACTACTTAGTCGGTAAAGTATCGTCATCAACAACGCTGGTGGAGGAGAAGCTATCAAGGTGTAGTTAGAGTCCATTCTTGGACTTAGCTGTTACAAGCCTTAGATTAGGGCTGACATCAGCCGTAGTGGATTAGTTCTGAGCTAGAGTTCTTCTCCGGCTTGGAGCTTCGTATTTCTTCTTCTGATGTTTCGTTTGCAGGAGATCTTCTTGATTCATCAAGGAGACTCTCAAGTTTAATTGTAATGAAGTTTGTATCCTATAGTTTTACCTGGTCCCGCTGTGTTTCTGTTGTACTACTCTGAGGGATGTAATATTCACGGATAAGTCCTTCTGTGAGTATTATGTCATCGACTTGCGCACTACACATGCAGTGGTGTGTCGGGTCACCACAGTGGGTTTCTCTACTAGTTACCCCCACGATCACATCTCCATATCCCCTCTCTACGAAACCGCAAACCACCCCGTTGTTCCTCTCCTCACACCAAAAGCTAGGGCTAAACGGGATGTCGCCACAGCAGCAAGCGCCGCCATCTACCTACTCTCGCCGCCGGGAAAAAAATCCGCGCCAGCACCGTGCCAATCCAGGAGTACATCAAAACCCATCGTTCTAACCCGTCTTTCTTCACCAGGTACTTGATTGAGCCCGACGCACTATGCCTACACCAGGAGTGGTCGCCGCTGCCGCCTCGTGTACTTTCCAGGAACGAGATCGACGTTGGAAGATATAACTGTCCGCTATGGTCCGGTGGCGTTCCAAGCATCCATCTCTCCCCCCGTCCTCTCTCTTTCTCTAATCCAATCCATTCTTCCGTATTGCAGGTCAATTCTATTCCGGTTTAGAAAATGTGCAGCAATCAGAGTATTTACCGTTGTGTTCCGAATTTTTTGCAATGCATGTTTGGTCACTAGATGCAGCCGAATTGAAGCATGGTTTCTAAATTTCTTGTGTTTAGTCAGGTGTACTGCCGAAATTTCTCTCTGGATGCATCACATCACTCATGAGTCCAAAGCACCATCAAATGATGCAGCCATATTCACAAACATCACAAAGTGTGGCAAGGCTTACTCGGCTATCACGATGCCTGTACCCTTGAAGTCACAGGTGGAGTCACTGTCGTCCTTGGCCTGGCAATACGCATTCATCGTGAAATAGGTATGAGACTACAAATTATTTGTGCCGAAGCACGCTTCAATGCTATGTATATCCTTGCAGTCCATATAACTGCAAGCATTGATGTAATTCTGCAGGTCCAACCTGTTCGTTCTAGCCTATTGCAATTGAGGCTAAATCGTACACCAAGTCAGGTAATATTGTAGGAAAGAATTTAAGCATCACATTAGTATAATTTCTCCAATTAAATATTCGGTCTACGAGCTATGCATATCTACTCACCGATTGCTTAACAAAAAAACTATCAAGAGCCATACTCCACGGGTGTGAATAATAATGATGCTTTAATAACAAGAACATATTCTCTGGGCTAGCAATGTTGAAAACATGGCAAGTTCAAATTATTTTTTGCTTCATAAGATCCATGACACTCTAGCTGGTAGACCGAATCCTCACAATGAAAAAAATATAGTAGGCCCAAAATATCCTCCACATGTTTTACTCTCTCTAAGCATTTACAAAACCAACAAGCTAACAACTGCTTCCGTCCTTTGGTAGGAGATCCTAAGTCCTAACCCACATGCAGACCACAATATTAATGCATCTGAAGCAGAACATAGTATAAGGCTGAGAAATTTAACATGACAAATATATGAAAAGGAATGTATGATATGGAAGGAAGGAAAACGAATGAATGCATTGATCCGTCTGTAGATCCCAACTCTGTTGCTTAGACCATAGACAGGCATCTCAGTAAGTTATATAGCATGTCCAATTGTACATTTTTTAGATAAACATGAGACACGAGACCACCGGAATCTTAAGCCCCCTCTCCTTTTAAGGTAGCTTCCGATAGAAAAGCTTCCAGGTAGCAAAGTTTTCTCTAAAGAAATAAAAATAAAGTCCTTAACGTGATGCTTCAAAATTCAAACATAGGCTTGCCGAAACATGTTTCTGAATTTTTGTAGGAATTGTAAGCATCTACAAGATTTTGAAGTTTTCATGGGTTTTGAGCAACAGTTGAGGGTTCCAATAATGTGTTGTCCATATTAGTTATGGTAGTTAAGCCTTCTCTGACCTGTTCGAATTTGGCAAGGGGTGAGGAAAGACACTACAGTTGCATCCGTATGTTGAAATATCATACTACTGAGATAAGTATCTTTTTTATTTACGTGGATATTGCTTTTGCTGAACAAATCTCATACGTTTTGAGGATTTAATTTGATGTCCATGTAATTATTGTTTATGGCTAGCTGATACACTTATTGTATGCAATATTCATTATTCTATTATGAGAAATGTTCTTCAAGTTTTCTTCATATTTGAATAATAGATATACAATGCTTGAAGCAGAACATGCATTTCTTCAAGTTTTCTTGCTCATTGCATTCTTAGCTATTGTCCTGTTTAAGTTGAATCTTGTTCTGCATGTTACATGTGCAAATGCTATTTTTATGGAAGCATGTAAATCATAATAATACTTTAAAACTGTTGCTAATATTTTCTTTCTAGATTTTCGGTCATATTGGACCCCTTTATCTATTATAGTGCACAGTTGCCGAGTACACCCTGTTCACCGGAAACTTCACCACCATCACCTCCCAGTGCCTCATCTAGCTACCCGCCAACAACAAATATCACAAGGGAAAAGTGAAAGTTGGAATGCTTCGAGAAAGGTAACGCATATCACAAAAGTTTCAAATGGTTTTTGAGAATTCATCAATATTGCATATGAGAGACTTCAAGTAGAAGTTGCTAGATTAATATACTCGGGATTGGTGAATCATGAAAATGACTATAAATATCCCCATAGTATGTAATCATCCCGGCTTACTCATAGTTGCAATTAAGATGCTTTTGATAAGACATTTGTAAGAACCAAATGAAATGCAACAAAGGGAAATCATGCCAAGAAGCAACCTACACAAGGTTGAAAGCTAGAAATGTATGCATGAGATAGATACTTGTTACCGAGACGACATTGGTGATGAAGAGGATGCGAGTTTGATAATCATCGAAGCTTGACTCCTATAATACCATGGTGAGAACACCTTCCTTATGAATGGAGCAAGCAACCAAAGTATCTCCATTGTACCTAAAAACAAAATTCAAGTACAAAATGGTACCCAAACTCATTGGGTCCAAAGTAGTTAGAACAACTACAATACATAGGACAAACTCCACGTAAATATGTGCATATTAATATGAATTTGAATTTCATGCACATCTTAGCCATTTAGGATTTGATGGAGTTTATCCTATATATTGGATCAACGAAAGTAAGCATGCCAAAAGATATATAGTAAATATGCATGCACAAAACTTTCAAGAACCAAAACAAGATACAAATTGGACAAAGAACTATTCAAACCAAGAAGCCACTTACAAGAGTGAAAAGAAAGAGAATTGTCCAAAATATATCAAGACCCAAATCAACACATGATTGAGGAAACCAAAATAGAGAAGATACAAAAAAACATAAAAGAGTGAACAAACCCTCTACACTTTTCATGATAGCACACAAAGTACGAAGACGAAAAGTGTTTGTCTTCCAAAGAGACAAGTCATTGGGATAACAAACAAATTTAAAGACAACAAGTGTTCAAACGCATATAGGATAGTTCTTCCAATAATAGTGCATTATTTATGATCTTGCATTTGAATACAAAATGCACACAATGGAATCATTACTCTCCATATATATTATTCAAACACTAGTCATGTTTAAATAAAATCAATTAGATTCAATACCAATTTAAAGAATGGTGATCTACTCAAAGTAGGATAGCTTCCCCAAGAATAGTGCAACCCAAAGAAGTATGACTTTGAACACAAGTGCATAAGTATGGGATCATTGCTTTTCCTAACTCAAGAAAGCATGAAACAAATTTTGAGTAGAGCAAGGAAGACACAAAGATATTTTAAGCAAATATGGAACTTGTTTGAGCAACATGCCACAAAGGGACAAGATAACTAACAATATCAACTCTAGGTGGCAATACCTCAAATGTTCACATTTTCTAGGCTTGTAATATGCACATAGCTTATTACTCCCCCATAATGTGATAATCCATTGAAAACAACAAGAGGCAAAAATAAATCCAACAAGAGAAAGTTAATGGACAATTAGAAATTGAATTTCTCATGAAAAAGACATACCACATAGAGACTAGATAATATTGATATATCAACACTAAGTGGTATTCCTCATGTACACACATTTTAGGATAGTAAAGTGCAAAGCATATTACTCCCCCAAAATGGGATAGTCCATTAATCTCCCAAAGAGCCAACTAAGATAAGCAATGAAAGCAATGAAGGCTCAACACAAAGAACACAAGTACATGGAGTGCAAACCAACAAACATAACTAGATTACTAAAGATAGGTAAGTAGGAAGCACAACATATACAAACACATGCTAGAAACAAAACTAACATATGAAAGGGAGCAAGCAACTTTCAATGTATATAGATTTAAATACAAGTTACCGCTTGGAGGAACATTGGGTAAGAGATATATATAATCCAAGTGACTTGGCTTGAGGAAATATAATTGATGAAGATCCCTTAATTCTTCATGAAAATAGCCAAGTCTCCAATGCCCTCCAACAACACCAATTGATCAAGTTTGAGCTTGTTGGTCCCCAACCAAGTTGGGTCCTAAGAGGTTAGTCACAATAGGTTTGGCAACCCAAATGGTTCTTTTCTTGACACCACTTGGAGTACCAACATACTTGGCAAACACATTGCCCACATTATCCTTCCGAATGGAATAAACATTATCAACAAGGATAGGGTTGGATAATGTACCATTAGTGCATGAAGAAGCAAAGTGTCCCTTCTTGCGACAAAGGTAGCAACATCGACTCTTTTCTTTCTTCTCAATGGGGTTCTCAAGAAGAGGAGCATTGGCTTGAGTCTTCTTAGGAGGTGGCCGTTGTTCAACTCGTGGTTGAGCATGAGATTTAACAAGAGGCCTCTTCCCTAGTTGCTTCTCACTAAGAGGCTTCTTCTTCAAAGGGCAAGATCTAACATGGTGCCCTTCAATCTTGCACTTGAAGCAAATAATCTTGGCCGGATCTTTGACTTGTTCTTGGCCCTTCTTCTTGTCAATAATGGACTTGTTCTTGATATTGGAGTTGAATCCAAGTCCACTCTTGTCATTGGGAAGTCTTCGCACTCTCAACATCTTGTCAAGTGTGGAACTCCCTTCATGACACTTTTCCAAGTCTTTCTTCAAAGAAGTGACTTGGGCCTTGAGCTCTTTAATTTCCTCTACATGGTTAGAATCAACACAAGAGCTAGAGGAAGTAGATGCTTCATTGTTAGAGCAACAAGGTAAGGAAAGCAATTCATCACAAGATGTAGAAACATTATGGGAGGATGAATTACTAATACGAGCACAAGTCAATATAGCATTATTAGAAGATATTGTGCTAGTAACCACATGAGGCTCACAAGATGTTACCTTTGTAGTGATAGCCTCAAGAGCTAATTTTAGCTTGGTATGGGATTCTAGAAGATCCTCATGAGAGCTAGATAGCTTTTCATGACTTTCTTCCAATTTCCCATACTTGCTAGTCATTAGCTCAAGTTGAGCCCTTAGCTCAACATTCTCCTTCAAAATAGATGCTTCACAAGATGTGGAGTTAGTAGCACAAGCATCAATTGAAATAGAAGAAGATAACTTGGCAAGCTCATTATTTAACCTAGAGTTTTCTTCAATTAGATTAGCATTGCCAACAACAAATTCAACCTTTTCATTTTTAAGCACTTTATATTTAGCATGGGTATGGTCACGTGCTTTAGTGAGATAGGCTATTTGTTCATTATAGAGCTCCTCAATAGATTCAAGTTTCTCCTCAAGAGTAACTCAGAGCTCATACTCTTCCTCAAGAGACATAGTGAGGGATGCCTTTTCATTGGCATCACTTCTTTCAATCTCACCTTTCTTTTCAATGATTTTAGCGCTATAAATAGCAAAAGCCATTATTTCACTAAAAGGAGTGATAGCTTTACTACCTTTAGGGAGATCAAGAAGAACCAACTCACCCTTCTCCATTAAAGAGTCTTCGTCCTCAAACTCTCCATAAAATATATCCTCATCCTCATCCTCATCCTCATTATCACAAGATGTAGTGGGTTCCAAAGGTGGAGATACCTTTGAATCCCTAGCCATAAGGCACATATGAGAAATGGATGGCGATGATGAAGATATACTAGAAGCGCCATTAAGGTCCATGTCTTGTTCCACCAAAAAGTGGGATTCCTCTACATTGTTAGCCACACAAGTACTAGAGGAAATGGAAGCATTGTTTTCATGAAAACAAGACATAGGAAGCATATCATCATGAGATTTAGTTGAACAACTATTACATGATATGCAAGGACTATCAACACTAGCATGTATGGAATTTTGAGTGCTATAAGATATTAAGTCCAAAGATAGATCATTGCAATGGGATAGAGATGAAGTATAGTCAATAGCAAATTCACTATCCAAAATGCAATTTCTATCACCACTCACCATATCATTACCTTGTGACAAATCACATGTTGGTGGAGTGGAGAAAGATGTGAACTCATCACGGCCGGAAGTGGATGGAGAACAATCATCCTCAATAATATTGGACACATCATATATATCTTGAAGTTTTGTCCATAGCTCATGAGCGTTCCGAAAAGGCATGATTGATTCAATAACTACATCGCTCAAAAAGGACAAGAGACCATTAGATACAAAAGTATTGAGATAAGAGTTTTCCTTATCCTCTAAAGATAAATCTTGAGAATCCTTAGGGGGAGGAAAATCCATATCTACAATTCTCTTAACATACTTTGGACCCATATCCGTAAGAAATTTAAGAATGCGAATTTTCCAAACATCAAAGTTTCTACCATAGAATATAAAAGCGGAATCATGTTCTATTTCTCTAAACGACATCGTACTCTCTAGGATGTAAAGCCCAATAAAGAGAGACGAGGCTCTGATACCAATTGAACGGACAATGACGTCTCCTAGAGGGGGGGTGAATAGGCGATTAAAACTTTTCCGGTTAATGCTTGCTAAATGCGGAAATAAACTAGGTGTTTAAATTAACAAGCATACAACCTAAATATTCTATGGCCACCTAGATGCAACAACAACTTATGCTAAGCAATACAAGTAACAAGGTGATAGCAAGATATATAACTTCAAGCTCGAAGGCTATCACAATGTAAATTGCATAAGTAAAAAGCTCGGGTATAGTAATAACCGAGGCACACGGAGACGATGATGTATTCCCGAGTTCCTCCCACAAAGGGGAGTACGTCTCGTTGGAGGGGTGTGAGCTCACCACGAAGGCCTACTCAACGCCACAAAGGCCTCACCCTATTCTCCGATGAACTTCCGCCACAAAGGCCAAGTTCACCTTCCACTATTGGCAACCTTCAAATCCGAGGCACGCATCCACAACTCAATTGGAGGCTCTCGGTGTCACCACAATCTTGGGGCACGCATCCACAACTCAATTGGAGGCTCCCAAGAACACCACAAGTCGTCTAGGGTCCAAGACCCAAGAGTAACAAGCTCACAAACTTTCAACTTCCACGAATCCTCGTGGAGAGAGCAAACCGATGCAACCGATGCAAATGGCAAGAGCACAAGTGCTCAAATCCTTCACTCTCAAATTCCAACAAAGCAACAAATGCTTATGGGGGAATAAGAGAGGAAGAACAATGGAGGAGAAACACCAAGAACTCCAAGATCAAGATCTACTAAGTTTCCATCACTAAGAAGGAAGATTGATTGGTGGAAATGTAGATCAAGATCTCCTCTACCTTCTCCCTCAAAGATATGCAAGAATCATAGGAGGGATTGGGAGAGGGGCAAGCTTTCCAAGGTCAACAATGGTGGGAGAGAAGGGGAAAAACGTGCTTGGAAGACTTGGGGACCAATGGGGAAGAAAGCCCCCTTAAATAGGTCCCCACAAGAACTAGCCGTTGTGCAGGAATTTTGGGACCGGAATATCCGGTCCGAAGTGAATAATCTGGTTCAAATAATCCGGTTCACTCCAGTGCGAAAACTGGTCTGAAATCCGTCGAAACCGGAATATCCGGTATGCCCCGAAAAATCCGGTTTCCAATAATCCGGTTCATGTCAGTACCGAAAAATGGCTCAACTAGAAACTTCATAACTTTTGCGTCCGGACTCCGTTTTTGATGATCTTTGGCTCGTTGAGTTCGTAATGAAAAACTCTACAAGATCATGCAGAGAAACATCACTTCCCAACAATGGAAACTAAAACCAAATGTAGAAAGGTTTAACCTCTCTAAAAGGAACAACCGGTAAAACTTCCAACACGAAAACTCACATAACTTTTGCGAATGAATTCTGAATTAGGTGAGTCCAAATGCATTGGAAAGATAACAACAAGGAGTATCCAAATAAAAGGTGAAAATATTGATACCTCAAAGTATGGAGAAGTTACCACACATGGAAGGTGTGGGAACATTCTCAAAGACGAACGGAATATTTTCACCACCGAAAACGCAACAAAGTTTTCTTACGAAATCCGTTTTCGAGAAACCAAGGCTTGTCATGAAGATCACGACAAGCACTAAAACCCAAAGGAGACAAAAGCCAAATAAGAACCAAGAAAGATTATATGCAAAGTATGCAAAGGTTTGAGCTCTCCATAACGATCCGATCGAGTTACTCACTTGAGAGCCCCTCTTGATAGTACGACTATCTATCCTATAACCCGGTCTCCCAAAGACACGAGACCGGTAAAATAGAAAACCTATCAAGATTATACCTTTGCCTTGAGCATTCCACTTGAGCTAGATGATGACGATCTTGACTCTCTCAAGTTGGATCTTCTTTCTTGATTGCGCTTGCTAGCACAAACTCCGCTTGATGAAGACTTGCAAGTTGCTCCCCCAAACACCATTATGGGAGAGACTAGCTCCCCCATACACCATTATGGGAGAGACCCTTCGGAAAATCTTCACAAGGCCACAATCTCCAAAAGGGTGGCAAGCATCAAGCATAGGATATCTTCTAGATGCTTCACTTGAGCTTCCGCGTCAAGCTAGATGACAAACACCGCTTGACGACGACATAGACCATGGGCTATATGAAATCTTCCTTTTGGTTCATGCCCATGGAAAGATACCTAACCACACATAGAGATGCGACACACACACATCATGGGTTAGTTCACAATGCTAATTTGACAATTGCTTACCATACCATGAGATACACAATCCCACTTGGTACAACTTGTAGCTTTGTGTGTTGATCGCTTTCTTGATCAACCTTGTATCTTTGCTTCTCACTTCTAAAGATGATGTCTTGAAGACGATAATGAAAGATCACCTAATCCTTTTCTTCAAGACATACTAGCAATAAGCTCAACTCAAACCATGACCATTCTTCATATAAATCCATGAAAATAACAATGGCCATCAAGGAAGCTAATAGAGTTCAACACATGAACTCCATTATTTCCTATGGACAAGATCTACAAAGATAACTCAATGCAAACATTAGTCCATAAGGATTGTCATTAATTACCAAAACCACATATGGGGGAACCATGCACTTTCAAGCGGAAGAAACAACATAGCGTCCGGCTACGGACAAGATACAAATTGGACTAAGAGTCCTGAAGATAACCGAGAGCGTCCAATCCTGCCCAGGCCAAGCCGGAGGGATTCCCAAGCTAACGTCGTCAGACTTCAAACCTGTTGACTGCAATATTGAATATGCAGCCACGAAAAAGGATTCGTGGGTCAGTACGGTTAAGTACTGGAAAGTGGATAAACCATACTCACAAGATACCGGCGTAACCAGTCATCCCAAGATACAAATACTTTGGGTTCAACGTAAAGGAAAAGGATTATTGCAAAGAAGCGGCAGCGGGCTGCACTAACTACTACAGAGACTCGATTCAACATCCGGCTAAAAGAGGGGGATAATATAGCGTATCGTAACCAACTACAACTAACATCAAACAAACCCATCCTGGATCTCGCCCCTTATCCAAAGAAGCAATCCGAGGATAACTCACACAGTTGGATTAATGATGGTTCAAGTTATTGTGTCAATAAGACTATTACTAGTCAAGTTATCATTAGTTAGGTATAAGTTGTTCTGAGTACTTGTTAGCCAGTACTTTCACCAAGTCATCCATAACCGCGGAAAACACGGCTTCTCGAGAAGATTTACCCTGCAGGGGTGCACCAATTTGGCCGTACACGTAAGAATAACCCGCCAGACGGGGATCAAACCCACCAAGCGAGGTACTCAACACAACCCAACTCTTCTTCGCATCAATCCCAAAGAACCCCGTGCAGTTGAGAGCACGACTAATCAAGCCCCACGAAGAAAAGGGGACCCTCATAGCACTCTAAGAACGTGTCTCCCTAAATGCCGACTACAAAAGTTCCACCCTGGCGCCAAGGGTTCGCACCTGCATATGCATGCGGCAAATGGAAAACCCGAACTAAATGAGGCGATTTGGACGAGATGCGAATCGAATCAGAATTGCGGGGGGCGCCCATACTCGCTTCCCACATGCGGTTAGTGCGCTCATCATGGATCAGTAGACACGACCCTTTTCCTAATTAGGGGTCGACACTAGCAGGCCTCAAAACCACGCCGGGCCTCCTGCCGGTGCCTTATCATCAAATTATTATTACCCAAAACATTAACATGTTGTGGATTGAATTGAAACCCAACTATCAAACTAAACAGGTGATAAGACGGACAACAAGACTTGAGCGCAAACAACACTAAGCATGCAACTACGACACGAGGGCCAACAGGGTAAACAAACAACAGTTAATAGGAAGTGGAAGGAAGGCTATATCATGGCTGCAAGGTAAACAATATGATAGGATCGAGACACAAGCATCGAATCATAAGGCTAGCATAAGAACAACGGAAAGAATCGGTAACAAGTGATGAAAGGCAGCCATAGGAAGCAAGTGAGTATACTTGCCTGGAATCCAGCAAGTAGAGGTACATCCACAGAACTTGTCGTTGCTCACATCATCTCAACGTCCTATCCGGGAAGAAGCAACGAATCTCGAACAAACACCGGATGCAACAATTACTACTACGGCAAAAGATCCAGCATGATCAAGATATGGATGCATGACAAGTTTAAGGATGCATCAAAGATAAACTAGTTGACATGGTAAACATAACATAATTAAATGGACCCACATGCAATTTGGATTGCATATGGAAAGCCCATGGATTAATGTTGAATCAAATTATCTACAGCTAACCATCATGTGAAAGTTGATTAGAATGATGCATGGATGATGAAAACAATAAGAAAACAACAATAGATCCAATTTGATATAAAGTTTACCAAGTTTGGAAATTTGTTTATTAAGTTATGAAAAATGTGCTTCTTAAAGGTGTCACACAAGCATTTGTTGTTTTCACCAAGTTTAATTGTTCAAAACAGATAACAAAGTTCATATTTGAAAAGAACACAAAATTTTAGGTGGATTACATGTTTCAATTATTGAAAAAGGAATTACAATGATTTAATTATGAATTAAACAAGTTTAAACAAGATTTAAATGAATTTAATTCAAGTATGAAATTATTCGAATTTTTATTCGTTCAAAACATTAAACCAAATTCATATTTGAAAAGTTTATACTTTTATGGTTTGAAAACATATTTTATAAGTTCAAAAGGGAATTAATTTGATCAAGTTAAGAATTTAGCAATATTAAATGAATTAAATAAGGTTTAAATTATTTAACCAATTTTAATTATTCAAAACATGAAACAAAGTTTATATTTGGAAAGGTGGTTCAATTTGGCATGGAAAACATATTTCATATGTGACATTTGAATTAATATTGAATTAGTTATGAATTTCACCATTTAAATGATTTAATTAAAGCATTAAGTAATTGCATTAATTTTATTTATCCAAAACAGAAAACAAATGTTATATTTGGAAAGAGCATGGAATTTTGGTTGGAAATCATATTTTATATGGGCCATTTGAACTATATTTGAATTTGTTATGGATTTAATCAAATTCAAAAGAGTTATTTGAATTTGAAGTTTTAAAAATATTTGGAATGTTCAAAACAGTAAACAAAACACATATTTGAAATGTTCATGAGTTTCTGATTGGGATACATATTTTATTTGTTAAAAACTGATTCAAAATGGGGAAGATATGATTTTTACAAGTTTTTGAGTTAAAGGGAATTTTTTTGGAAAAGAAAACAGGGCTGGGACTTTTACACCGGAGGGGAGGGAACCCACACTGGCTGACAGTGGGCCAGCCGCCCAGCGTGGCGCCACAGTGGCACGGGTGTGCGGTGAGGTGGCAGCAGGGGCCTATGACTGGTGGGGTCAGCATGCTGGCGTGGCGAGGTAAAAAGATTGGGATTTATTCCCACCGGGGGGGAATCGAACCCGTGATCTCCCGTGTGCGCGCAAGGAGCAGAACCAGTGCGCTGTCGCTGAACTTGTGATGGTACAGACTACTGACGGAAGAAAAGGTAACCACGACTGTGTAACTGAATTTTCGAACAGCGCGTTCTCTGAACCTGACGGCAATAGCAGCGATCGCCGGCGGCAATCCAAGGAGGCGCACGACGGCGGCCTCACAGAGCAGACAGAGGGAGAGGGATTCAGGGCTGGGGGCTCACCAGCGGCTCGTGTCGAGGAAACGCGGGCAGATAGCGAGGAAGGCGACGATGGCAGTGGACCGATCGGCGTGGACAGTCCGCGTCGGGGAAAAAAAAGCTCGCCGGCGGCTGTCCGTGGGGGGCACGCGCTCGTCCTCGGGGTTGCAGCGGTAGCAGCCCCCGCGGCAGCTCCATTCCCGCGGTCTGACGGCGTCGAGGTGGCCGAGGGCGCCTGCGTGGCCATAGCCCGTCCGGCCATGGCAGCACAGCAACTTCTTCAGAAACGAGGGGTGGAAGTGAGGGAGAGGGAAATGGCGGCGGAGAGAGATGGGCGAGGGAAGAGAGGGGGAATCTAGGGTTTGGAGGGAGCCTCGAGGGGGAGATAAAGGTAAGGGGGGAGCAGTTGAGGTGGGGGAGAGCTCGGTGACAGCGACATCGCTTTTCTCCCCCGCGTCCGTACGAGGAAGAAGAGCGACGTGGGCTGTTGGGCTAGGGGGAGATGGGCTGGAGGGGAAGGAAAAGGGGAGATGGGCTGTGGGTGGTGGGATGGCCGCAGGGGGCTGGCCTGCCTCCCCCACAGCTCACCTTTGCTGTTTTTATTTGTTTTGTTTGCCCATTTTTTTCTTTTTGGGAGAAAAGAGAGAGAGAGAGAGAAAGGAATAAGTGTTAGGGTTCTATTTTATGAAATATTTTTTATTAGTTTTCAAAACAGAAATGTCAAAGCAATGTTAGCATTGATTTCAAAAATTTGAAATATTAGTTTGATTTTAAATGGTTAGTTGAATTTCAAATATGGTTTCAATTGGAGTTTTGAAATAACAAGTTTTATTTAATAAAATCAAACACTATGAAAACTTAGTGAGTTTAAAAATGTTTTGGAAGATTTTAATTGTTACACCACAACTAGATCATGTCAAATATGAATGGATTTGCTTTGAATTTGAAATTACCATTTGAGTGTTAATAGAAAGGAATTTTATTAACAAGCAAATCAACTTCAAACTATTTGAAAACAAGTTGTAGTTGGTTAGGTTGCAACTTTTAATTGGAAATTTCAGACATGTTTTGAAAGTTTAAATTGGTTTGAAATTTCCAGTTGTTTTGAAAACAGAATGCAATGCATATGATGCATGTGATGCAAAAAGAAAAAGAAAAGCAACCAATTCTACTAAGGGGGAACACCCCAGGTGTTACAATTTTACACCTCCTTATGCTTAAGCATAGGTTGAGTGCTTCTTTGGCTGCAGATTTATCATCATGGATTAACACCCTACCTTAGTTTGTGATAGGCTATCTTAGTCTATCTTTCTTTGTACATTTGTAAATATCTGTAAACTTTTTAATGGCAATAAAGGGCTGTGGGGGACTCCCCTGCAGTAGAAAATGTTCCAAAAAAAATTACAGCTAGGCAATTGATAGAAATGAAGGCTGCACCGTAGTGCATATGCAAGACATAAATATTACTATGTGATTCATGCGGGCATTACAACAAAATACATAGACCGTCATCCAACTGCATCTATGTCTAATAATCCATCCTCCGAATATCATCCGAACAAACGTTGGGTATTAAGTTGCTAGCAACAGATTATCGCGGTAAGCAAAGTGTGTAATATAAACAATGTAAACTAGGTAACACCATTGTTTTCTCCCTAATGTCAACAGCACATCCTCCATACGTCATGTTTCTGTCACTCGAGCATAGATGCAAAGGAGGCATGAACCAGTATCGAGCATAAATAGCCCCTCTTGGAGTTACTAGCATCTACTTGGCCAGAGAATCAACTAATAACGGAGAGCATGAAATATCATAAATAACAGATGCATGCAGATAACATGATAGATTGGTAATCAGAATACACACTAGTAGAATACAGGGCATTGAGCCAAGCCCAATGGAACCGGATGTGATACAAACCGGTTCAGAAGGGTCTGTCCCTGGGCCCCACCCATGCAGCAAAATGCCCGCAAGGCCTTTAGGACCGGTTTGTAACACAAACCGGTCCTAAAGGCCTTGCGGGCCATTTGCTGCAGGGAGGGGGGCCCAGGGGCAGAACCTTTAGAACCGGGTTGTATCACAAACCGGTTCTACAGGTTTTCTCATTTTTTGCAGCCACTGCGGGTCCCGCTGTCATAACCTTTAGAACCGGTTTGTAACACAAACCGGTCCTAAATCCCTCCCCTAAACCCTACATACCACCCCGAGCTCAGCTCATTTTTTCCAGCTCGAGCTCAACTCCATTTTTGCTCTCTTCTTCCTCTTGTGAGGTCTAATCCATCCCCATTTTCTCCACCATTTGTCAAGATTGTTGGTACCCATCGGTTCTACGGTTAGCATCAACGTTCCCTCTTCCGGCATTGCAGGTTTTGCTCGTTTTCTTGCTCATTTCATTTTTGTTGTGCTAGCTAGGTGTTTGATGAAATGCCTAGCTAAGCTAGAATTTGTTATTCATTTTGTTATGTATACAAATTGATGCAATTTGAGCTCAAAATTAATTATGATTTGTGCTTTTTTTAGTGTCGCGCGCCTTGTCCCCTTACTCACTACCGTCAATCGCCCCATCACCGACACAACCTTGGTGAGCCTATTGTTTTTATTTACCAAAACAAATTTTGATTTGTATGATTTACGTATTTACTTGTATATAATTTTCTAGAGCCATGGTTTTGATATCCGTCCCCGTTGGCCCTCGTCCAGTCTATGATTCGGATGTGGTATATTATCTTTTTTCACTACATATTTTCATTTCCTGATTATACGACAATTACTTACGCCGACCAACTTGACATAGATATTTTTATATAGGAGGTAGTGGAACCGGAAATGCCAGTCGACCCTATTGTTGAGAAGTTATACTTAGTTGAACAAGAAAATATTGGCTTGAAAGAAAGATTGAAAAAAACTGAAGAAAGGTTGGAAAAAACTGAAAGAGAGAAGATGACCTTGGAAAAGGTTCTTGCCGGTGTCATCGATAGTCACAAGAGCGAGATGGACGCAATGCGCCTGAAGATTAGAAAGATTAGGAAATATGCAATTAGTAAAGAGGCTTGGTATCATTATGTCGTCGGGTCAATTGTTACCTTTGTTGCGATTTTGATCGCATTTGTTGTTGTTTTTAAATGCATTAATTAGAGAGAATTTTTATGGATGGTTTCAGTGTGTATTTTTCTGAGAACTATATATGTATATATGGTCACTATACGCTAGTTTGGTATTAACGTGTGATGAACTTTTTGTATTAATTAACTAATTTAGTCATGATGATTTAGCATAATGGTTGTTGATAAATTTATATAATGCAGATGAACCGGCAATGGATGTACAGTGATCGACGTCGTCCCGAATTCCTTAATGGCATGCATAGTTTTCTCAATGTGGCTGAGAAAAACAGGCAGAATGGATTTATTTTTTGTCCATGTAAAAAATGCCAGAATAAGAGGAATTTCCCTAGCTCAAGAACCATACACACCCACCTGTTGCAAGAAGGCTTCATGCCCAGTTATTTTTGTTGGACCAAGCACGGAGAAAGAGAGGTTATAATGGAAGACAATGAAGAAGAAGAGGATAATGATGAGTATCCTATGTTCGATGAACACGGTGATACTGAAATGGGGGAAGATGAGCCTGAACTTGAGGACATTGTTGATGAGTCTGATGATGATCTTCGTCAGGTCATTCGTGAAGAACAGATAAACTGCGCAAGTGAAAACGAGAGGTTGAAGTTGGAGCGCATGTTAGAAGACCACAAAAAATTGTTGTACCCAACTTGCGAAGATGGCCAGAAAAAACTGGGCACCACCCTTGAATTGCTGCAATGGAAGGCAGAGAATGGATTATCTGACAAGGGATTTGAAAACCTGCTGAAAATAATGAAGAAGATGCTTCCAAGAAATAACGTGCTGCCCTGCAGTACATACGAAGCAAAGAAGGTTGTCTGCCCTCTAGGATTGGAAGTGCATAAGATACATGCATGCATCAATGACTGCATCCTCTACCGCGGCCAGCACGAGAATTTAAATGCCTGCCCGGTATGCGGTGCATTTCGGTATAAGATCAGGCGAGATGACCCTGGTGATGTTGAGGGCGACGATCGCCCCAGGAAGAGGGTTCCTGCCAAGGTGATGTGGCATGCTCCTATAATACCACGGTTGAAACGTTTGTTCCGAAACAAAGAGCATGCCAAGTTGTTGCGATGGCACAAAGAAGACCGTAAGGAAGACGATATGCTGAGACACCCCGCTGATGGGTCGCAGTGGAGAAACATCGACGATAAGTACGAGGACTTTGCACGTGACGCAAGAAACTTAAGGTTTGGTCTGAGTACAGATGGCCTGAATCCATTTGGGGAGCAGAGTAGCAGTCATAGCACCTGGCCCGTGACTCTATGTATCTATAACCTTCCTCCTTGGTTATGCATGAAGCGTAAGTTCATTATGATGCCAGTGCTTATCCCAGGCCCGTCGCAACCCGGCAACAACATTGATGTGTACCTGAGGCCACTGGTTGATGAACTTTTAGAGTTGTGGGCTGACGAAGGTGTACGTGTGTGGGACGAGTACAAACAAGAGGAATTTGACCTACGAGGGTTGCTGTTTGTTACCATCAATGATTGGCCCGCTCTTAGTAACATCTCAGGACAGTCAAACAAGGGATACAGCGCATGCACACACTGTTTAGGCGAGACTGAAAGTATACATATAGGCAAGAATGTGTACCCGGGGCATCGTCGATTTCTTCCAGACAGGCATCCCGTAAGAAAGAAAGGAAATCATTTCAAAGGCGAGGCAGATACACGGAGGAAGCCAACCCTCCCTAAAGGTACTGATATATATGACATGGTCAAAGATATAAAAGTAATCTTTGGAAAGGGTCCTGGCGCACAATCTGTTCCAAATGACGCCGACAACCACGTAGCCATGTGGAAGAAGAAATCTATATTCTGGGAACTACCCTATTGGAAATTCCTAGAGGTTCGCTCTGCGATCGACGTGATGCACGTGATGAAAAATATTTGCGTGAACCTGCTAAACTTATTGGGCGTGCATGGGAAGAAGTCAAGAGATACACCAAAAGCACGGCTGCACCACCAACGTATGCACGAACGAGACGACCTGATGAATCCAGAGAATTTCAAAGGTCCTGCCAGCTACGCTCTTACCAAGGAAGAGAAGGAGATCTTTTTCCAAGTCCTGAGTAGTATCAAGGTCCCGTCTGGCTACTCGTCGAACATAAAAGGAATACTAAACCTGGAAGAGAAAAAGTTCCAAAACCTTAAGTCTCATGACTGCCACGTGATCATGACCCAGTTACTTCCGATTGCATTGAGGGGGCTTCTGCCAGAAAACGTGCGAGTACCCATTGTGAAGCTATGTGCATTCCTCAACGCAATTTCTCAGAAGGCAATCGATCCAGCAACTCTACCAAGTTTACAGAAGGACGTGGTCCAATGTCTTGTCAGCTTCGAGTTGGTGTTCCCACCAACCTTTTTCAATATTATGACGCACCTCATAGTTCACCTAGTCCAAGAGATTTCCGTTCTCGGTCCTGTATTCTTACACAATATGTTCCCCTTTGAGAGGTTCATGGGAGTCTTGAAGAATTATGTTAGAAACCGTGCTAGACCAGAAGGAAGCATGGTCAAGCGCTATGGAACAGAGGAGGTCATTGAGTTTTGTGTTGACTTTATTCCTGACCTGAACCCGATCGGGGTTCCTCAGTCGCGCCATGAGGGGAGACTGCGTGGAAAAGGCACGCTAGGAAAGAAATCAACAACATGTATGGACGAGCAATCTTTCAGTCAAGCACACTACACAGTTCTAGTTAATTCCAGCTTGGCGGCTCCATATATCCAGGAACACACGGATATTTTACGCTCGGAATATCCGGAGCAACCTGAAGATTTCATTGCTAAAGAACACGCGAAGACTTTCGGAGGTTGGTTGCAAAGACGTCTGATTAATGACAACATTGTTGAAGATGAGCTATACTTGTTGGCCAAGCAACCATCTTCGACTGTATTGACCTTTAAAGGGTACGAGATAAATGGTAACATATTTTACACGGCAGAACAAGATAAAAAGAGCACCAACCAAAACAGTGGCGTCCGGTTTGATGCAAAAGACGACAACGGGCAAAGGGTCACATACTATGGTTACATAGAGCAGATATGGGAACTTGACTACGGACCTTCCTTTAAGGTCCCTTTGTTCTGGTGCAAATGGTTCAACCTGTCAGGCGTGAACGTAGACCCGAAGTACGGAATGACAACAGTGGATCAGAAGAATCTTGGGTACGACAATGATCAATTCGTCCTAGCCAATGATGTGGCTCAGGTTTTCTATGTGAAGGACATGTCTAGCAGACCGAGAAAAACAAAAGATAAAGAAACGAATACATCAGACGATGAGCCAAGGCGCCACATAGTTCTTTCAGGGAAAAGAAACATCGTGGGAGTCGAGGAGAAGACAGACATGTCAGAAGATTACATTAAATTTGATGAAATTCCTCCCTTCAAAGTCAAAGATGATCCTAGCATTCAGTTAAATGATGAAGATGTTCCATGGTTACGGCGCAATCAGAAGAAAGGCAAGAAGAAAAATAGAAACGGATCGTCCCTTTAGTACCGGTTGGGGACACCAACCGGGACTAAATGGGTTAGGGTTTCGTTTGGACCAATCAGATAGAATCACACGGATCGTGTGTTTGTTTCAACCGCTTGTGAGTCGTTGGATCCGGGGTGTGTTTCTTTCCAGCTGTTGTGAGCCGTTCGATCAGGGCTACGGTGTGTTTCTTTCGAGCTGTTGGATGAGATGTTTCTTAACCGTTGGATCAAAACCCTAGCTCAACACTTTGTGAGCCAGAGGACCCTATATATAGCCCAGCTTCATACACCGTTCAGTTCATCTCCCAAATACAAAACATCCGGATTCGCCAGCATACGCCCCGCGGTGCATTTGGTATGCATATATGCACTCAGTAGCCACTGCGGGGTTGTATACTGGCGATACCGTTTGTTTTGTTCTACACCCTCCTTTAAGGTTTGATACATCATATACTCAGTTCATCGAGCAAATACAAAACATCCGGATTCGCCATCATACGTCCGGCCGTGCATTTGGTATGCATATATGCACCCAGTAGCCACGGTCGGGCTGTATGATGGCGATACCGTCTGTTTTGTTCCACACCCCCCTTAAGGTTTGATACATCATATACTCAGTTCATCGAGCAAATACAAAACATCCGGATTCGCCGTCATACGTCTAGCCGTGCATTTGGTATGCATATATATATGCACCCAGTAGCCACGGTTGGGTTGTATGATGGCGATACCGTTTGTTTTGTTCTACACCCCCCTTTGGAAACAGAAAGAAGAAGAAAAAGAAATGTGCGCCCCCCTGTACAGGCCTTTAGGACCGGTTGCCGTTAACAACCGGTGCTAAAGACCCTTTCGCACCGGTTGCCGTTAACAACCGGTTTGCCGTTAACAACCGGTGCTAAAGACCCTTTAGCACCGGTTGTTAACCGCAACCGGTACCAAGAAAGGCAAGAGTAAGATTGTGACGACCGGTTGTCACAGAGGCAGACAGAAGAAGTCACGGTATGGCAGTCACGTATTCAACATCAACCAAGAAAGGCAAGCGTAAGATTGTGATGAAAGGTTGACAGAGGGAAATACTCGCAATATATGTATGTACTTTTTAAAAGTGAGAAACAAAGTACCAGCGGGCTAGTATACCAATCGCGCTAAATCAATCTACATGTATGGTATCTCGCTAAATCAATCTATATATATGTATCCACGATATATATGCTCGATGTATCACTTGCGCTCTCACTTCTCGTTGCCTTACTCATTACCCACCCTAACTTACCACAGGCGCATAGACTACAATATGCGCCTGGGGTAACATTACCGCAGGCGCATAGACAGAATATGCGCCTGGGCTAAGAGCTATACCACAGGCGCATGGTGTGCAATGTGCGCCTGGGGTAATTGATCAGATTACATTAAATTTGATGAAATTCCTCCCTTCAAAGTCAAAGATGATCCTATCATTCAGTTAAATGATGAAGATGTTCCATGGTTACGGCGCAATCAGAAGAAAGACAAGAAGACAAATAGAAACGGATCGTCCCTTTAGTACCGGTTGGGGACACCAACCGGGACTAAATGGGTTAGGGTTTCGTTTGGACCAATCAGATAGAATCACACGGATCGTGTGTTTGTTTCAACCGCTTGTGAGTCGTTGGATCCGGGGTGTGTTTCTTTCCAGCTGTTGTGAGCCGTTCGATCAGGGCTACGGTGTGTTTCTTTCGAGCTGTTGTGAGCCGTTGGGATGTTTCTTAACCGTTGGATCAAAACCCTAGCTCAACACTTTGTGAGCCAGAGGACCCTATATATGCACCCAGTAGCCACTGTCGCTCCTCGAGCGCTTCTTCTCCATCCCTCTGCACCGTCGCGCTTCCACCATGCCTCCGAGGAGGAACAGCACCACCGGTTTCCGCGGCGTCCGAGCACGGCAGAACGGAATGTTCAGCGCAGATATCCGCTGGGGGGACGACCGCATCCCCCTCGGTATCTCGCTAAATCAATCTATATATATGTATCCACGATATATATGCTCGATGTATCACTTGCGCTCTCACTTCTCGTTGCCTTACTCGTTACCCACCCTAACTTACCACAGGCGCATAAACAGCAAAATGCGCCTAGGGTAACTTTACCGCAGGCGCACAGTCAGGAAATGCGCCTGGGATAAGAGATTTACCGCAGGCGCATTTTGTTTAAAGTGCGCCTGGGGTAAGTGATCACATATACAGAAACAGTAGTTTTTCTGTTTTGTTTTCTTGATGTGTTTTTGTTTGTCTGTTTTGAAATGTGTGTTTGACATAATATAGAAATAGTTTAGCTAGGAATTAATATAGAAATAATATCCATTACATAATAATATATACATTACATGATAATATATCCATTACATACTAATATATCCATTACATGCATATATCGAACACAAGATGCGGTACACAAACAACATCTATGGATCCGTCGAGTAGAAGCGGAACAACTCGTAGGAGACGTATGCATCTATGGCTGCATACGTGATGTTGGTCCAGTCCAGTGGGTTCTTCTCCCACAACCAGTGATTCTTCGAGGGGAAATCAGTCTTCATGGTTCCGTAGCCCTCGTGGATGAAGGCACTTGCCATGCGAGCCATACCGGTCTTTGGCCCGTTCAAATGGATAAGACCATGAATATCAATGTAGTGATCTTCAGGTATCACAATACCCAAGCGCATCAACTTCGGACGGTCTTGCGTGTTGTCAACGCTGCAAAAGTCATACCCCTTGTTGACAAGAAAATCAACAAGTGCCGGAGAATGCTTTGAACTACTGCAACAACAAAAATTTGATACGTGTACGTGTTAGATATATGGCAACACATGTATTCTTCACATGCAACAAACAAATCGAAGATGCAAGATTGTACGTGTGCGTTACCTTGACCATTGGAAGACCAAAACGGCCTCCTTGAACGCAATCTGGATGACTGCAACAATCCGTTTATCCGCCGTATACTCTAAATCAAGCCCGAAAAACCGGTGTTCTTCGGGAGAGGAGAAATACAGATTGGTCAAATACCCAATAGCACCGGGGAGCTCCTCGCAGTTGTTGGTGTAGAACACGTCGAGACTTTTGCCGCATGGTGTGGGCACATCATATCTCTTAGAAACTTCAGCCATGGTGCTTAGTGGAGGAAGATCAAGAGAGGAAGAAGAAGAGACAGAGGAAGAAGAGAAGAAACAGAGACTCGCGATCGGGCCGGTGCGCACTGTAGCAATAAAACCGCCGCGCGCGGGAGGCGAGCAGTTTGTATTAAGACCTTTAGCACCGGTTGCTAACACAAACCGGTGCTAAAGGCCTGTAGTGGGCGCGCAGTCTGGGTGTGGCCCCAACTACAGGCCTTTAGCACCGGTTTGTGTTAGCAACCGGTGCTAAAGACCCTTTCGCACCGGTTGCTAACACAAACCGGTGCTAAAGGCCTGTAGTGGGGCGATATCTCCAGGACTTGTGAAATTTTGGCCTCATTTCTTTCGCGCGTCTTCTCCTCTACCTAGCTACGGCGAAGCCCTGCGCGGTCCGCCTCGTCGCCGTCCGTCCGCCTCGTCGCCGTCGCCGTCTGCCTCCGCGTCCTCGGTCCGCCGCGCCCCCGTCGCCGTCTGCCTCCGCGCGACCCCGCGTCCATCGCCGTCGCCGTCGATCCCCCGCGCGGCCCCGCGTCCGTCGCCTCCGCGGTCGCCGTCCGTCCGCCTCTCCGTCGCACCGTCCGCCTCCGTCGCGCGTCCGTCTCGCCTCCGCCTCCGCCGCCCCGCCTCTCGCCCCTCGATCGACGTCGCCCCGTCGCCGGCCACGTACGGTAATTAAGTTTTATTTCTTTTTTTTTCAATTTTGTTTTAGTGTTAGAGTTTTTTTAGAGTTATTAGTTAGATTGTTTAGTGTTAGATTGTTTTTAGAGTTAGTGTTAGTGTTAGAAATTTTTAGATTTAATTAGTGTTAGATTTTTTTAGAGTTATTAGTGTTAGTGTTAGAATTTAGTGTTAGAAATTTTTAGAGTTAGTGTTAGATTTTTTTTAGTGCTTTATTTTGTTTTTACAATTTTGTTTAGTGTTAGAATTTTTCTGTTAGAATGTTGTGTTAGAAAATTTCACTAAGTTAGTGTTAGAAAATTTCAGAAAGTTAGAATAACTATATAATTTCAGTAAGTTAAATTTTTTCACTAAGTTACCATATTGTTCCTGTTTAACTTTCATCTTATTTCTGTTATATTTCTCAATTTACTATTTTTTACTAAGTTATGGAATATTTACTTAGTCCGGGCAGGTTTTTAGTTCATGTCTTTGTTGGACCCGCCGGGGGATGTCCGGGACTGGGCCTCGCCAGGCTGGCATTGGGAGCTCCTTAGTACCGGGGCACGCGGCTTGGTGAGAAATCCGGGTGACGTGGTCGACCCGGATATTCTTTGGTGGCCATCGCGTGGGCCACGCTCGGTGCGGAGAGAGCCGGCCCCTGAGGAGGTGGTACAACAGCGTATCAGGGAGGAGGACGAGCACGTCCGTCGCTACATGTACTTGATCGATAGGCAGTATAGGCAGTATAGCAGCAGTTGGTCGATTATTAGGAGGGTTCCTTACCACGTGAGCTATGACCCTAGGAGGGTTCCTTATCTATGGATGCGTAGCACCCGTGACTCAGCACCCCGCGGCTTAGGACCCGGTCGGAGTTAATTATTTTGAGAGATGTCACGAGACTATGTATAAGTGATATTATTCGATCGTGATGTATTAGGGTTAAAAAAATCAACCCGAGCTATGTATAACTCTTGGTGTGTCCAGAACTATTATTTCATTAATATGTCCAGAACTATTATTTTATTACTGTCCGATGAAATAATTTCGCCAAGTGCCCGATGAAAATTTCGCTAAGTGTTCTTCATTTTTTAAATTTTACTAGCAGGTGTTGAGCTATGGATTCCCAAGAACCTGTACATGATCAGCACGCCGATCAGCTCGCCGGAATGGGTGAGGCGGAGAAGGAAAGATACGTGTGCCAGATGATTTTTGATAATGCAACGGCCATATATCGTGATGACGACGATGGACAGGCGTTTAGCAATCAATTTTTGAACGACTCCGGCGACGGAGATCAGAATATAGAAGATGTAGTAGATGATGACGACGACAACGTCGAGGATGAAGAAGTGCCCTCCAGAACAAACTCTGCCAATGTATATCTCAAGCCACTGTTCACGCAACAATTAATTTGTTTTGCACTTACTAACGAATCATTATTTTCCCGTTTAGGCGCCCTCCGGAACAGCTAGCGCAAGTACTGAGACAAAGTCCAAACGAGGCCCGGCCGCAAGGTTGAAAGATACCGCAAGGTTCTCGATTGATACAGTTGCTGCTGATGGCAAACCACTGCAGCCCCCAGAAACTTATCGCAAATTCGTAAATCAGTGCGGAGTTGTTGTAAGAGACCTGGTCCCGATCAACTTAATAGAATGGAATAAGCCGAAGACCGGGGCCAACGTTGGAGCTAGTTATGTCGATGAAAGATTGAAAAAAATTCTTTGCGAAACGCTATGGCAAATTTCAGCGTAGCGGAAGATAAGAAGAAGAAAGTCGAGAAGTGGGCTTTGAAGAAGATGGCCACACAATTCCAGAGGTGGAAGAAAGAACTGTGGAAGAAATATCAGAAAGAAGATCCAGTTTTCACTGGGAACCTAGTGAAGATAAGAGACGCTTGGGATGATTTTAAGGCGTACAAGAAATCGGGTGTCTTTGCATCCCGATCGGCCAAAAATTCGGAGAATGCGAAGAAGAAGAAATATCACCATATTTTGGGGTCAGGTGGCTACATGACTGCCCTGCCTAGGTGGCGAAGCTATGAAAATGCGCTTGTGAAAAGAGGTATCATTCCACAGACACATGACTGGCCCGATAGGTCCAAGTTCTGGTTGTTCGCGCATGGGGCAACGTTGGACGCTGAGACTGGGATGATTGTTGCTCAGGGACCATGGTCGGAAAAAATAACAACAGTCGTAGCAGAACTAGAGAAGGCAATAGAAGCTGTTCGAAAAGGAACTTTTGTTCCCGATAGAGAGAACGACGAGCTGACGAGGGCACTCGGGAACCCCGAAAAGTGGGGACGAACACGAGGCTTTGGAGCGGATACCCCGTGGAGCCAAGGGTTTGCAGCGGACATTGCCACTTACAGAAGCCGTGATAGAAGCAAGAAAAAGACGAGTGAACGGATATCGACATTAGAAGAAAAGGTGGATTTTCTCTTGAAGAAAGGGGGACACCCTCTACCTGACACTGAAGAGGAGGTAGAACATCGTCCTGCACCTGATCTGCAAATAGAAGACGATCATGCCGTCCCATCTCAGCATAGAAGCAGCATGGGTTCCACGCACCTGCAGCTAGAAGACGGTCGTGCAGTCGAACCGTCGGCGCCTCACTACCCCGTGGATGATATCACGGAGAAGACAAACTGTGAGATACATATGCCAATGGGGAACATATCCTTCAGGGTGGCGTCAGGCTATGCTTTACCGAATCAACCTGGAGCAACCTACCATGGTGGTCAGATTCCAGCATCCCATGCCCGTGTCGGGTTGTCAACAATTACGCCGGGATGCCATTCAATTGAGCTCAGTATTCCTGGAGGTGAGGGCGAGAAGACACTAGGAGAAATGGAGCTTGGTATCATCTTGTGGAATAAGAAACACATCGTGTTCCCTAACTCGGCGCCAAGGCCACCGACTCCTCCAGGTACGAATGCACCATACCTCCATCCATTACTGAATGTTGCACCACATGTTATCTTATTTTTAATAGTTTTTTCACATTCGTACAGAGAATGCACGACCTCCAAGTCCACCCCCCAACGAACCTCCAAGTCCACCCCACAACGAAGATTGGCCGGAGCCCGAGGCCGAGGGTCCATCGCCCGTGCACTCCCGTGAGCCGACGGATGCGCCCACTACGGGTACGACAAAGCGGAAGCTGCAGTTCAGAAGAAACGGGACTCCTCCCAAGAAGAGACCAAGGAAATCCAAGAAAGTCAAGAGTCCCCCGAAGTTACCAGGCTTGATGACTGAGGAGGAACTAACCAATGCAGTGGCATCCAAAACCAAGGCATGGTTCGCACAGTTTCCCCAGAAGCCCCCTCCATACGTCTGGAAGGAAACTCTGAAGGACATCCCAAAGTGGAAAATTGAGCGGACCATCGACAACTTATATTATCCTGCACCGCCGCCACCGCCGCCCCTTTCAGACTATGAACGGTATATTGAAAAGAAGCACGCCGCACAGATGAAGCAGGCGGAGCAGACGAAATGCGGGAAACAAGTTCCCCAGCTCGGACAACAAGAAGCACAGTCAGTTGGCCCGCTCAAGGTCTTATCTGACGCGGCTTCAGTGTCCTGTCCACGCATGGGCGACGTGGGTTACGCTATTGCTGATGTGGTATATAAATACAAGCCCGGGCACCCTCTGGTCGAAGATCCTACTGCTCTAACAACCCAATTACGGAGTTTACATGATTGGTACTTGGAGGCCGCAAGGCAGGAGAGAGACTGTATCATGGCTCAAATTCAGGATCAACACTACTTCGGAGATTACGGTGTGGAGCTTGGGTTCGATGATTTCTTCCAGATGTACAATCAACGTGCCCTCGACAAGTCTATCCTCAGCTGCTACTGTTTGTAAGTGATTTATTTGTGTAATTTAATTATTTAGTTAAGCTCGCGTTCGTTGCCCGTATAATTATCACTGACGACATTCTTTTTGTACGCTACTATGCAGAATGAAGATTCGTGAATGCAGACTGGCAGGAATCTGGGACTTTGGGTTCATTGACCCGTATTCGTATCATCAAACCACAGTAGAAAAGTTCAACAAGACTACACCGGATGATTTGCTAAGGTTTTTGAAGCGACAAAATACCAAAAAAGAAATACTTTGGCCCTACGGATTCAGGTGAGTGTTACTGTCTTGTAGACATTCCATTTTGCTTACCTGATGTTAAGTGTAATTGATGAGTATGCATGACTGCGTGTGTACACGTGCGCAGCGGCCACTTCATATTGTTCATCATTAGAATCGATAGAGGACAAGTTGAAGTCTGGGACTCGTTAAACTGGGGCGCTGACAGATGGAAGAGCGCGCGTCAGATGCTTCAAAAGTATATATATATCAGCCTCTTTCGTTCATCGGCCTCTTTTTCGTTCATTCCCTGATATCAAGTAAGTAATAATTAACTCTTCTATTCATTTTTCTTTTGTCGCCCAGGGTTTGGCAAATGTTCATCAAGGAAGAACCCGGTACATGGGCAGACAAGCTCAACTTTCAGATTAACACAGTAAGTAGTACTACGTACCCTGATTTAAATACCATTACCATTCTCTTGATTATTATTAATTTGACTGAATTATGTTTCTCGTATATAGAAAGTCCCGCAACAACCACAGGGAACTGATTATTGTGGATACTACGTCTGCGAGTTCATTCACAGGAGGATCAATGAGAAATCCCGTACTACCAGAACTCTAGAGGTACGTAACCGGATCTTCACAACTTTATTTATGTTGCCATTAATTATGTTTAGTTTTGTTCATAACTTAATTGTTTTCATCTACTTCTTTTCAAGATGGCACGAAAGCGGGCGCAGCTCAAACCAATCGACCGTTGCAAGGCTATTGCAGAGGAATTGGCAGGATTTCTTCTCACGCAAGTCATAGCAGAAGACGGAGAATTTTTCCATCCTATGAACCAATTATAGCCAGCTCCCTTCTCTATGCAAGTATACAACTATTGAAAACGAACCTCAGATTATGTAATTATCGGTCGATTACTTCGTGTTACATGTATATATATATGTACTACTATTTGGTGCATCAACATTTAACCGCAAACAGAAACGGAAACACGTAAACGGAAACCCTGAAGATACGGAACACGCCCTAAACCCTAAACCCTAAATACGGAATTGGAAACCCTGAAAAGAAAAAAGAAAAAAAAAAGAAAAAAAAAACTTTAGGACCGGTTGGTATTACCAACCGGTTCTAAAGGTCCTCCGCCTGCGCGCTCTCTTCGGCGCCCACGTGGAGGCCTTTAGAACCGGTTGGTGACTGACCGGTTCTAAAGGGGGGGGGGCTTTAGTCCCGGATACGTAGCACCGGTTTTGTATCCGAGTCCAAAGGCCCTTACAAACCGGTGCTACTGGCCTGTTCTCCACCAGTGACATAACATTCAACATTCATCAGATCCCAGCAAACACAACATGTAGCATTACATAAAGATGATCTCGATCATGTGAGGCAGCTCACGAGATCTAAACATGAGGTACAAAGTGGAGAGAACAACCATCTAGCTACTGCTATGGACCCGTAGTTCGGGGATGAACTACTCACGCATCACTTCGGAGGAGGGCATGGTGGTGTAGACCCCTCCGGTGATGAATTCCCCTCCCGGCAGGATGCTGGGGAGAGCTTGTGGTGACCCAGCACACCACTGCATGTGTAGTGCGCAAGTCGGTGACATAATACTCACAGAAGGACTTATCAGTGAATATTACATCTCTCAGAGTGGTACAACAAAAACATAGCGGGACCAGGCAAAACTATAGGATACAAACTTCATTACAAAATCTTGAGAATCTCCCTGATGAATCAAGAAGATGTCCTGCAAATGAAACATCAGAAGAAGCAATTCGAAGCTCCAAGCCGGAGAAGAACTCTAGCTCAGAACTAATCCCCTACGGCTGATGTCAGCCCTAATCTATGGCTTGAAATAGCTAAGCCCAACAATGGTCTATACCTACATCTTGATAGCTTCTCCTCCACCAGTGTTGTTGATGACGATGCTTTACCGACTAAGTAGTAGATCACTCCACCTAGCCTCATGAGGTAGTAATGGCTTCACGATGACGACTTCAATAGGGCTTCAACTCTAAGCAGGGGTCAAACGGGATAGAATGAGTAACGAGCGTTACTCAACAAGTTCAAGATGTATAGTGGGTGGTTTGATGCACTAACTACAGCTTTAGACTCGAAAGAGTCATAAGCTAATGCAAGGTTTTGTAAAACTTTCTTCAAGAGGTTGCTTTTACTTCTGAAAACTATGCCCGCCAGACCATCACAGGAGCTAGAACTTCATGGAGTTGCCTTTCCTGTAGCGTTCGTAGTTCCTTCCCGGAACAGGGGGTAACATGCCACATCCTTTTACACTCTGCAGAGGTGCGTTACTTTACCCATGGACGACCAAGACCATGTTGCACAACCAGGTGTACATTCCTGTCCACTCCCACTCAGGTGTGGGGCCCGGTTGTTGGTCCAAGCCAAACCGTGCTTCTCCGCACAACGCATGCCCACCCATTTCTGCCAGTAGGTTGAACGCCTGATTCCACCCCTCACGATGGAGATCTACGCGCCCCTGGCAGACACTCATAGACCCCAGAGCCCGTGGGACGTAAGGGCTCCCACCCATGTGCATGTAGTCTCGCAAGACCTACAGCGTACGTCTCTGGCCAGTCCGTTGACATGCGAACGAGAAAAGTATCACGGTTGACTTACTCCCCCCATAGAAGATCCATGGTCAACGCGATATCTACGGCGCACCGAGTTCTGACGGCCTTTGTGATTAGTTCCTAGGTAATACGTTCCCATGCAGATGGAACCTTCCTTTGACCTATTCATCTTACCATGGTTCCATCTGCCCACCACACAGAACACTACCACTCGGGTAGTCATTCAATTAGTCATATTATTATAAAAATAGGATCATGCATTCTTTTGAGAACAGATGGTAGTACGATAGGTTTTTTGCAGATAGTTTGTTATGAAGTACTGCAAAGGATATGTGCAAGTGATGAACTTGCCTGAGATTGAAATGACCATAATATTCCATGTCTTCGGGGTCAAGGGTCACGTAGAACATCCTAACGTCTGAAAGATAGCAAAGTAGTCCCGGTAAGGACTACAGAAAGACTGGCAACATGATACATGCATAGTGATGAGATGCATCGTGAAATCCCCTGGAAAATACCCCAGCTTACAAGTGTGAGCCATGTTTAATACGACAACTTATTCACAAGAGTTTTAGGTGAATTGTTTTGTTATTTGTGGTGATGTTGTTATTACTGGTTTTAGACTTACATGGGTTTTACTTTTACTTACCACACCCTTTTTATTATGTTTAGGTTATAAATAATTATCACATGGTTAAACTTGAGAACACTATTATATGGAAAACAACTACTGAAAACATAATAATCACATTTGATTTTATGTTATAAAGTGTAGAGCTAATGACATCAAGTTTATTTGAAAAATGAGGAACTAGCACATCTAACTCTATCATCATAATACTTTGCTTAATAACTAGTGATGATAGGTTTTAGTTGGTGTGAAATCATGAGGGTTTTATTAATACAGAAAATAATGTTGTGGCAGTTGTTTCTGATTATAATGAAACATTATAGAATTTCATAATACCTTTGGAAACAAGTTTATAAGTTGGATGAAATGTTTTATCTTAGGAATATTTGAATTGGAAATTCTTTTCTCTTTAATTGGACATATCATTCAATGTCTTCTGAAAATATTTGAATGAATTATTATTATTATTTTATTAATTTTAAATGAACTAACGATTAGGCAAAGCATTGCACATAAAACTTGGTCAAATTACTTTGTACACATCATAGATGAGTTGCATTTATCATTTGGAGCATTTTGATATATAACTTGTATTTTTCTGATTTCATGAATTATTTATTATTTTTCCAATATTCATTGTTATTCTTATAACTTATTTGATTGTTTTCACAGAAAACATTTGTTAGGAAGCATTTTGAAATGCTCAAAATATCTAATTAATGTTGAAAGCATAATTTACATTAGATTAAATAGTTTTGAATATTTCTTAACCTTATTATCACAGTTTTATTATTAAAATATTATTTTGTATCTATAATTTTAAGACTATAAGCATTATGGAATTATTTTTCTTAATCTTAATATTCCACCATTTTATTAGATCAAGAATTAGTTGTATTTGTAAAGGTTTGAGATTTTGTAGAATTTTATTTATTGTTTTCTATTATTTTTTTCTAATTCTTTTTATTTTAAGACTTTAAGCATTTACTAAAATGCCCCTAGGTTGACAGGTGGGCCAACCCACCAGTGGGTTGGGTCAAACCCACTGGTCTGGTCGGACCAGACCAGATCAGCCACACCCGCACCCGCCCCGCACCTTATCCTCTCCCTCTCCTCGCGAGGCGACGCGGAGGCGACGCGGGAGACGACGCGATCCAGCGCTCCTCCGGCGATTTCTTCCGGCCTCCACTGCACGCCACCGCCGCCGTGACCTAGAGCAACCCTAGCTCCACTCGGCCCTCCACCACGCTTTCCTCTTCGATCCATTTCTCTCCCCGTGTGGCTCCCGTGGGGACTTCAAACCCTAACCCTAGGGTTAGGTTCCTGGTGCTTCTCCACCTCTCCGGTGGCCGTGGCTCCACGTCGTGGCTGCTGGAGACTGCTGGAGTTGAGACGCTGATGCTGACGCTCTGTGGCTTCGTTTTCGAGGACGACGCCGCCGGGATGGTCTTCGGGCAACCGCGGCCCGCCGCTATGCATCGCTCCTCCAACTGGCCGTGGTCACCACGAAGGTGACCACCTGTAAGTGCTCCTCTCTCTTCCTCTCATCCTCTCGGTTCTATGCCTCTCCTCTCTCTTTGCTCTGGAGCCAGGCCATCGAGCTTGTTCATGCAATGCCCCCTGTGAATCCCTCTGTGAGGTTTTGAATGATTGGTTTGGCTTTTGTGAAAATTTTCCCATGGGTACTTGAACCCTAGGTACAGAGGCTGTGAAGGATTTGGTGGGTTCTGTGATGAATTATTTTGCACTTAGAGATTATCTATCTGATGCAATTGGTTGTGAAGATTATGTTGATCTATTCCCTTGTGCTTGTGATGGAAGCTGATCTGGGATGTACTCCCTGTGCCTTTGCTGTGAAAAAAATCCCCTAGGTTTACTCCCTGTGGCTAGCCCCTGTAATTCACTATCTGTTGGACAGAGCACATCAATATGTGTTGTTCCAGTAACTTCTATGGGTGTAATTCCTTTTTGGTAGGTGTTACTCTGAATCCTAGGTTCAGAGAATATGCCACTGCCCCATGGAATTACTTTCTGTTTTATCTAAAACATGTTTAATGTTTTCCCCTCTCTCTGTACTTACTGGAGCATGATGCAAATATATGCATACTAGTTGTGTTGAGGTAGTGGTCCACTGGATTAGTGCCCAGCAACAATTGTTATATTTGATAAGACAGATTAATACTTGTGGAATTGCCCTTAGGCCCATGATGTTGTTCTGAGGCATTTTTCTTAAGATAAGAACAGATACTATGTTACCTTTTAATTCCCTGGGATGATTTTAGCATAGCAATTCTATGCTAGACTGAGGGAAACAAATCCCAGCCCCCTATCTGTGCATAACTTAGCAAGATCCCTTGTTAGGATGTGTGTAGATATCACCTTTTGGTGTTACTGTTGTGGCTGTGATTTCCTGATGGATCTTGGCTTCTTGTTCCACTTCCCCTTGAGCTATTTCCCTTGCTCAGCTTGTGATCTTGTTGCTGTTGTTCTCCAGCTCCAAGTTTGGCCTTGCTGTGATCTTGCTGGATGTATTACCTGTTTATCTTCTCACAATAGGGATTTGGATGGTCTGGTTTGTGGTTCTATCTGTGTTGCTGGAGCTGTGTAGCTCGAGCAGTGAACAGGGGAAAGTGAGCTTGGTCTCCCCTCTCTTGCGGCTGATGTGGTATTTATACCACAATATAGATCTTGACAGCACCAAAGTGTGCTGGTGAGTGTGCTGTGTGCTAGTGTACTAGCTGAGGAGATATTTCCTGGAGTTAGGCTCAGTTTGCCCTTGGTCTTATCCTGGTGCTGTGTTTATTTTTGCCTGACACTTGTATTACCTGATACTTGCCCATGAGGTTACATTGAGATATTTTTCTGATTTGAACAGATGCTTAACTTGTCTAAGCCTAGACTCGATGATGCGATTAGCAGTGCATCTCACTGCCAAGCTGAGAGTATTAATTCCCCCACTAATCTTTTTACCTTTCTTTGCTTTTCTTATTGATTTTGCAGGTACAGAAGATTAACAATTGAAGACTTATTAAGCAAGAATTAGTATAGGATTTTTTTTTATTGTCAGCATGTAATTTTCTATTTGTTGAATCATGTAATAACTTTGTATTATTAATTGATTATCAATAAAGTTTATTCTTTTATAATTTCCTTTTAATCCTTTGTAACAAACTTTGTAATATTTATATTATTATCAATAAAGCATATGTGTTTTCTTTTAATATTCTTGTTGATATTTTAGGAGTATTTCCTATTTAATATAGTCATTGAGATCAATTGATTTAAACTTAGGATATAAACTCATCCAATCAATTTGATTTAAATCTAATTAAAATTCAAACTCAAATTCATATTGTTCTAAATTCAAATAATTCAAATCATTCAATTTAAACTCAAAGTCCAGTTACAAACAATATTTTGTTTCAAGTGTTGAAGTGAATCCCTTCGATTCAATAACACCAGAGGGCAGGTCGAAATTTCACTCTCTTCTAATCTCGATCTCTCTCTCTTTACTAAAACATCGACGAAACCTCGATCAGATTCATCCTTCAGGTCTGATGAGATCATCCAGTTATACATGACTAACTTGCAGAAATGAGATCATCAATTCTGTGCTTTGGATACTCACCCCTCTTCGAGTTCGAGATACCTAGTTGATTTTTCTCAAGTCACTTATAGACTTGAGATTTGGCTTGTTAAGATTTAGTGTTTGTCACAACCAATTATGGTTTGTGTAACCAGATGATTTGTTTTCATAAGATACTTCTTATAAAGATCACTCCAATTGTACTCTTGACCAGATGATCTAGTCCTATTTCATCATGTCAAGTGAAACATTGGTCACTTTGGTTTGTTTAAACTTTCGCGCCAAAATTTCCCGTACTTTTAGATGCATGCTTTGCAAATGCACATATTAAATTTAGATCCTTATAACTTCCCAAACACTGGGATGTTACAGTATCTCCCCCTTAACAAGAACTTCGTCCCGAAGTTCAGCCTCTCTCACGTAAAGGTAGGTAGAGAGAACTTCTGCAGAGCGTTGAATCTTCACATCTGTTTCTTGTGTTGACCTTGGCATGTGTATCCTCTTGTCTTGACTGTTCACCTTCCACTGTCTTGTATGATAATCTAATAGTATGCCAGTTGTTAGGACAACTCTGTCTTGTTACTAGACCTTCCTAATGGTCTCACGAAGAACACGTGGTATTTCCTCCATATAGTGGATACCAAGTTTCATTCTCCGATGAATGGGTATGGTTTCCTACCTCTCACAACTTTCTGAAGAACATTTGGTTCATTCACCAGGTGATGAATAACCAATAAGGTTCTTCCGGTACAACGGGTATTGTCTATGTTTAGGACTCCATTTGGTTCAATCTAATGGTCTCAAGATGAAGGTTTTCAAAGAAACTTGTACAAAGTATTATACACTGACTTAGACTCTTCTAATTAGAAAAATATCTTCGAGTTTCCTCGAGTTTTAACTCTTCCCTAAAGGTGATTATACCCTATTCCACTGGTTACTTCCTATGGTCCTTCTATATCTTTGGGTTTTGACTTCTATGGGACAATTCTATAAGTTTATCTATCAACTTCTACAGGTTTCCTTCTAAGATATAACTACTCATGTTATTTTCTTGGCATCACTTGTGGTAGCTCACCATGTGTTGATGTAGTAGCTCACCAACTCCAGACAGGATGTGGAATGTGGTCCATTCCCATCAGTGTCTTGATGGTCATCTTCCTTCTTGACTTTCTGGTCTTGTAGATCTTTGGTGGTTACTTCAAGCAGATGATATTTCAGACCGCTCTCATACTAATCCTATACCCTCTAGACCAGTAACATCAAGATAGAACTCAATGTTTGCACATGCATATGCACATCAAGTTCCAACTTCATGCACAGATCTAGTCAATCAAAGATCCAAATAAGATCCAATAAATCCCAAATGCAGTTATCACTCATGCATCAAAAGCCTGTGAAATAAAAGTACTTAGAGTAAAACATCTCAAGTACCAAGGCTCTTAGATGCTATACACTAAAAGTAGGTATTTATTACCTTGTAGTCCTATTCTACACAACCACTCTTTGCCCAGGTAATTACTCCAATTGCATGCCTTAGTGCAATGGAATAAACCAAGACAAAATGATCCTATAGTAGTTGTTTTACTAACTTTGTTCCATACGGGTCTAAGTACCATGTAATTTGATGTACTTTATCTTGATTGTAATAATCTTCTCATAGCATCTATTGATCCTTCATGTTGTTGATCACCTTAGGAGTAGTAATGTAGCTTCCGTCAATGCTTATGCCTTCTCCTAATTCTGTACTATACTATAATGATTCACCTCTAGACTTGATAACTAAGGATATGGTATATACCCCGTAGTTACCATGATCTAGTGACTCCTCATTATTCTCAAACATACCTTCTTAATGACTCCTAAACTTAACCTATACAGTGTTCTACTCCATCCTATGCATTCATAGAATGGGGTGATCATCACTTTGACTTAATCATCTCTGACTATGTCAGAACTCTCTTTCTCAACAAAACTGATAGATGATAGACTTCTAACTATTCATACCTATGTATATAAAAAATAGATAAGTAGATTTACTCAGGTTGAGTAAGAATAATTCTATACAAGTATGATTATATCATTCTCAAGTGAATGATCATCATAGTTGTAGGAAATATGGTTTAGATAAGATGGCTTCCTATAGTATTTACCAACCTACAGATCTCCTAAAAGGTTTTAAACCTAAGGTCGCTTCGCTCTGATACCATCTGTGGTGACCCAGCACACCACTGCATGTGTAGTGCGCAAGTCGGTGACATAATACTCACAAAAGGACTTATCAGTGAATATTACATCTCTCAGAGTGGTACAACAGAAACATAGCGGGACCAGGCAAAACTATAGGATACAAACTTCATTACAAAATCTTGAGAATCTCCCTGATGAATCAAGAAGATGTCCTGCAAATGAAACATCAGAAGAAGCAATTCGAAGCTCCAAGCCGGAGAAGAACTCTAGCTCAGAACTAATCCCCTACGGCTGATGTCAGCCCTAATCTATGGCTTGAAATAGCTAAGCCCAACAATGGTCTATACCTACATCTTGATAGCTTCTCCTCCACCAGTGTTGTTGATGACGATGCTTTACCGACTAAGTAGTAGATCACTCCACCTAGCCTCATGAGGTAGTAATGGCTTCACGATGACGACTTCAATAGGGCTTCAACTCTAAGCAGGGGTCAAACGGGATAGAATGAGTAACGAGCGTTACTCAACAAGTTCAAGATGTATAGTGGGTGGTTTGATGCACTAACTACAGCTTTAGACTCGAAAGAGTCATAAGCTAATGCAAGGTTTTGTAAAACTTTCTTCAAGAGGTTGCTTTTACTTCGGAAAACTATGCCCGCCAGACCATCACAGGAGCTAGAACTTCATGGAGTTGCCTTTCCTGTAGCGTTCGCAGTTCCTTCCCGGAACAGGGGGTAACATGCCACATCCTTTTACACTCTGCAGAGGTGCGTTACTTTACCCATGGACGACCAAGACCATGTTGCACAACCAGGTGTACATTCCTGTCCACTCCCACTCAGGTGTGGGGCCCGGTTGTTGGTCCAAGCCAAACCGTGCTTCTCCGCACAACGCATGCCCACCCATTTCTGCCAGTAGGTTGAACGCCTGATTCCACCCCTCACGATGGAGATCTACGCGCCCCTGGCAGACACTCATAGACCCCAGAGCCCGTGGGACGTAAGGGCTCCCACCCATGTGCATGTAGTCTCGCAAGACCTACAGCGTACGTCTCTGGCCAGTCCGTTGACATGCGAACGAGAAAAGTATCACGGTTGACTTACTCCCCCCATAGAAGATCCATGGTCAACGCGATATCTACGGCGCACCGAGTTCTGACGGCCTTTGTGATTAGTTCCTAGGTAATACGTTCCCATGCAGATGGAACCTTCCTTTGACCTATTCATCTTACCATGGTTCCATCCGCCCACCACACAGAACACTACCACTCGGGTACTCATTCAATTAGTCATATTATTATAAAAATAGGATCATGCATTCTTTTGAGAACAGATGGTAGTACGATAGGGTTTTTGCAGATAGTTTGTTATGAAGTACTGCAAAGGATATGAGCAAGTGATGAACTTGCCTGAGATTGAAATGACCATAATATTCCATGTCTTCGGGGTCAAGGGTCACGTAGAACATCCTAACGTCTGAAAGATAGCAAAGTAGTCCCGGTAAGGACTACAGAAAGACTGGCAACATGATACATGCATAGTGATGAGATGCATCGTGAAATCCCCTGGAAAATACCCCAGCTTACAAGTGTGAGCCATGTTTAATACGACAACTTATTCACAAGAGTTTAAGGTGAATTGTTTTGTTATTTGTGGTGATGTTGTTATTACTGGTTTTAGACTTACATGGGTTTTACTTTTACTTACCACACCCTTTTTATTATGTTTAGGTTATAAATAATTATCACATGGTTAAACTTGAGAACACTATTATATGGAAAACAACTACTGAAAACATAATAATCACATTTGATTTTATGTTATAAAGTGTAGAGCTAATGACATCAAGTTTATTTGAAAAATGAGGAACTAGCACATCTAACTCTATCATCATAATACTTTGCTTAATAACTAGTGATGATAGGTTTTAGTTGGTGTGAAATCATGAGGGTTTTATTAATACAGAAAATAATGTTGTGGCAGTTGTTTCTGATTATAATGAAACATTATAGAATTTCATAATACCTTTGGAAACAAGTTTATAAGTTGGATGAAATGTTTTATCTTAGGCATATTTGAATTGGAAATTCTTTTCTCTTTAATTGGACATATCATTCAATGTCTTCTGAAAATATTTGAATAAATTATTATTATTATTTTATTAATTTTAAATGAACTAACGATTAGGCAAAGCATTGCACATAAAACTTGGTCAAATTACTTTGTACACATCATAGATGAGTTGCATTTATCATTTGGAGCATATTGATATATAACTTGTATGTTTCTGATTTCATGAATTATTTATTATTTTTCCAATATTCATTGTTATTCTTATAACTTATTTGATTGTTTTCACAGAAAACATTTGTTAGGAAGCATTTTGAAATGCTCAAAATATCTAATTAATGTTGAAAGCATAATTTACATTAGATTAAATAGTTTTGAATATTTCTTAACCTTATTATCACAGTTTTATTATTAAAATATTATTTTGTATCTATAATTTTAAGACTATAAGCATTATGGAATTATTTTTCTTAATCTTAATATTCCACCATTTTATTAGATCAAGAATTAGTTGTATTTGTAAAGGTTTGAGATTTTGTAGAATTTTATTTATTGTTTTCTATTATTTTTTTCTAATTCTTTTTATTTTAAGACTTTAAGCATTTACTAAAATGCCCCTAGGTTGACAGGTGGGCCAACCCACCAGTGGGTTGGGTCAAACCCACTGGTCTGGTCGGACCAGACCAGATCAGCCACACCCGCACCCGCCCCGCACCTTATCCTCTCCCTCTCCTCGCGAGGCGACGCGGAGGCGACACGGGAGACGACGCGATCCAGCGCTCCTCCGGCGATTTCTTCCGGCCTCCACTGCACGCCACCGCCGCCGTGACCTAGAGCAACCCTAGCTCCACTCGGCCCTCCACCACGCTTTCCTCTTCGATCCATTTCTCTCCCCGTGTGGCTCCCGTGGGGACTTCAAACCCTAACCCTAGGGTTAGGTTCCTGGTGCTTCTCCACCTCTCCGGTGGCCGTGGCTCCACGTCGTGGCTGCTGGAGACTGCTGGAGTTGAGACGCTGATGCTGACGATCTGTGGCTTTGTTTTCGAGGACGACGACGCCGGGATGGTCTTCGGGCAACCGCGGCCCGCCGCTATGCATCGCTCCTCCAACTGGCCGTGGTCACCACGAAGGTGACCACCTGTAAGTGCTCCTCTCTCTTCCTCTCATCCTCTCGGTTCTCTGCCTCTCCTCTCTCTTTGCTCTGGAGCCAGGCCATCGAGCCTGTTCATGCAATGCCCCCTGTGAATCCCTCTGTGAGGTTTTGAATGATTGGTTTGGCTTTTGTGAAAATTTTCCCATGGGTACTTGAACCCTGGGTACAGAGGCTGTGAAGGATTTGGTGGGTTCTGTGATGAATTATTTTGCACTTAGAGATTATCTATCTGATGCAATTGGTTGTGAAGATTATGTTGATCTATTCCCTTGTGCTTGTGATGGAAATTGATCTGGGATGTACTCCCTGTGCCTTTGCTGTGAAAAAAATCCCCTAGGTTTACTCCCTGTGGCTAGCCCCTGTAATTCACTATCTGTTGGACAGAGCACATCAATATGTGTTGTTCCAGTAACTTCTATGGGTGTAATTCCTTTTTGGTAGGTGTCCTAGGTTCAGAGAATATGCCACTGCCCCATGGAATTACTTTTTGTTTTATCTAAAACATGTTTAATGTTTTCCCCTCTCTCTGTACTTACTGGAGCATGATGCAAATATATGCATACTAGTTGTGTTGAGGTAGTGGTCCACTGGATTAGTGCCCAGCAACAATTGTTATATTTGATAAGACAGATTAATACTTGTGGAATTGCCCTTAGGCCCATGATGTTGTTCTGAGGCATTTTTCTTAAGATAAGAACAGATACTATGTTACCTTTTAATTCCCTGGGATGATTTTAGCATAGCAATTCTATGCTAGACTGAGGGAAACAAATCCCAGCCCCCTATCTGTGCATAACTTAGCAAGATCCCTTGTTAGGATGTGTGTAGATATCACCTTTTGGTGTTACTGTTGTGGCTGTGATTTCCTGATGGATCTTGGCTTCTTGTTCCACTTCCCCTTGAGCTATTTCCCTTGCTCAGCTTGTGATCTTGTTGCCGTTGTGATCCAGGCCTACTTCTCCAGCTCCAAGCTTGGCCTTGCTGTGATCTTGCTGGATGTATTACCTGTTTATCTTCTCACAACAGGGATTTGGATGGTCTGGTTTGTGGTTCTATCTGTGTTGCTGGAGCTGTGTAGCTCGAGCAGTGAACAGGGGAAAGTGAGCTTGGTCTCCCCTCTCTTGCGGCTGATGTGGTATTTATACCACAATATAGATCTTGACAGCACCAAAGTGTGCTGGTGAGTGTGCTGTGTGCTAGTGTACTAGCTGAGGAGATATTTCCTGGAGTTAGGCTCGGTTTGCCCTTGGTCTTATCCTGGTGCTGTGTTTATTTTTGCCTGACACTTGTATTACCTGATACTTGCCCATGAGGTTACACTGAGATATTTTTCTGATTTGAATAGATGCTTAACTTGTCTAAGCCTAGACTCGATGATGCGATTAGCAGTGCATCTCACTGCCAAGCTGAGAGTACTAATTCCCCCACTAATCTTTTTACCTTTCTTTGCTTTTCTTATTGATTTTGCAGGTACAGAAGATTAACAATTGAAGACTTATTAAGCAAGAATTAGTATAGGAATTTTTTTTTTGTAATTGTCAACATGTAATTTTCTATTTGTTGAATCATGTAATAACTTTGTATTATTAATTGATTATCAATAAAGTTTATTCTTTTATAATTTCCTTTTAATCCTTTGTAACAAACTTTGTAATATTTATATTATTATCAATAAAGCATATGTGTTTTCTTTTAATATTCTTGTTGATATTTTAGGAGTATTTCCTATTTAATATAGTCATTGAGATCAATTGATTTAAACTTAGGATATAAACTCATCCATTCAATTTGATTTAAATCTAATTAAAATTCAAACTCAAATTCATATTGTTCTAAATTCAAATAATTCAATTTAAACTCAAAGTCCAGTTACAAACAATATTTTGTTTCAAGTGTTGAAGTGAATCCCTTCGATTCAATAACACCAGAGGGCAGGTCGAAATTTCACTCTCTTCTAATCTCGATCTCTCTCTCTTTACTAAAACATCGACGAAACCTCGATCAGATTCATCCTTCAGGTCTGATGAGATCATCCAGTTATACATGACTAACTTGCAGAAATGAGATCATCAATTCTGTGCTTTGGATACTCACCCCTCTTCGAGTTCGAGATACCTAGTTGATTTCTCTCAAGTCACTTATAGACTTGAGATTTGGCTTGTTAAGATTTAGTGTTTGTCACAACCAATTATGGTTTGTGTAACCAGATGATTTGTTTTCATAAGATACTTCTTATAAAGATCACTCCAATTGTACTCTTGACCAGATGATCTAGTCCTATTTCATCATGTCAGTGAAACATTGGTCACTTTGGTTGTTTAAACTTTCGCTCCAAAATTTCCCGTACTTTAGATGCATGCTTTGCAAATGCACATATTAAATTTAGATCCTTATAACTTCCCAAACACTGGGATGTTACAGAGCTCGAGAACCCTCCCGATCTCGGGATGACGATGACGGCCGCCTCGGGTGTTTTTCGAGACAAAGTGGTATATCTTTAGGGTTTAGTTGCCGAGGGTTATAAATAGGCGAAAGGGAAAGGGCGGTGGAGGACGGGGGGGGGCACACCACCCCATGGCGCGGCCAGGGGGCGCGCCGCCCTATTGTGTGGCCCCCCTGTGGCCGCCCTCCAGGTCTCTTCGGGACTCTGTGGAACCTTCAGAAATTCTAAGACTTCCGGGCTTCGAATTTTCCAGTTCTAAGAATATTTTCAGAACCACTTTTCTGAATCTAAAAACAAGGAAGTGGCTCTGTGGCATCTTTTCAATAGGTTAGTCCAAAAAATCGATAAATTGACATAAAGTGTATAGCAAACATGTGGGAAACAATAAAAAAACAATATGGAACATCAGAAATTAAGGATACGTTTATGACATATCAACATCCCCAAGCTTAGTTCCTACTCGTCCTCGAGTAGGTAAATGATAAAAACTCATAATTTCAGAGGTGACATGCTACCAGCATAAACTTGATCATCAATAATATAAAAGCATAAGTAAGCTGAGATCATAGAACTTCAACACAAACATGATAAATAGAATTTTAATAATAAAGCATAGCAATCCACCTTGCATCATAAGAAGTAACACAAACAAAAGATCATGAATAACAATCCAACGAAAGATATACGTTTATTTCAAGTATAGAGAAAACATGTCAAAGTGATATTTCGCTAGTCCTTAAGAGTGGAAAAAAAACATAAATGCTAGGACACCTTCAAAATTCATGAGTAAGAGTAGAACAAATAATTAGAGAACAAGCCATAACACATCATGAATCAGTTACTAATGTTTCTCGGACAAATGCACATAAAACTCAGAATGGCAACTATGCTCTCTCAACTATGCATAAATTTAGAAGATGGAGACTCAACATAAAAGTAAAAGAAAGACCCTTCGGAGAGGGAAGAATGGATTACTCATGTGCTAGATCTTTTATTTTATTAAACAGAGGTATAAAAAGTTTGACACTCCTCCCAACCATCTTACACAAACCATGGCTAACTGAATCCTCGGGTGTCTGCCAACAATCACATACCATGGAGGAGTGTCTATATTTTAAGAGAGGTGCATGCTTATGTCAACGAATGGTAAACATAAAATACAGTATGTCACAAGACAACTAGACTTCACAAGAGCGGCTTCCATAGAAGGACGCATCTGGGTAGAAGGTCATCCCTTTTTCCCTTTGGTTTACACAATTATGCTTTGACTGGGGCAAAAATAGTGAAGAGAATTTGCGTTATTAATTTGGGGCTAGGCACCCCGCTGCCAGCTCTTCTATCATTGGATAAGCGGATGAAGCCACTAGTCCAGGGTGTGAAAGTAAAATCAACAAGTGAGATAAAGATTCTCTATTTAAGTCCTCGTGAGCTAAAACAGGAGCACAAGACATGAGTAATATTGAAAGTTTTAACGGTAACACATGAGCAATTTACTTTGGAGTGGCGGTTAAATACCACATGTAGGTATGTATGGTGGACACAATGGGAAAATTTTAGTTTTTGGGAGTTGGATGCACGAGTAGAGCTCATACTCAGTACAGGTGGAGGCTAGTAAAAGACTGAGAGCGATAAATCAAGAGAGCATAAGAGCCATAATCATGCATAGCGACATAAACATCATTAATCAAGGCATAAGTGGTACCACAAGATAAAAAACTAAATTATCATGGAGGCTATAAGTGACTGGTTTATAGTCATAAACATGGTGTGAGCATGCGCCAAGTCAACAAAATAAAAGATTCAAAGGAGAACACCACAAATTTATGCTTCAATATGACAAAAACAACACATGATTCTTTCAATGGCACATTAAACACTCTCGGCTATTTGAGGCTAATCATGCTACTAAATAACCACAAGACATTAGAACTAAAGTAACATCTAGCATGATATGAAAAAGTCTAGCCACAGTCTATACAAGTTTCTACTTGCACCGTTATAAATTCTACCTCAAGCAACAGTTTTTTCCCAACAAGCACCATACAAAACATGCTTTAACAAAAACTCTCTAAATTCTACAACAAGGAAACATGAGAGTACTCACATAACACTACTAAAACTAAGAGCATCTTCAAACGCGCCCCCAGGAGCCCCCAGGGCGACTCTTTTAGCGCTGGTATGCCTTTTTTCGCCCAGTCGCCGCCCAAGGGCCCAATTAGCGCCGGTTTGGGCCATTTTAGCGCCCGGCGAACCCAGGCTAAACCCAGCGCACCGGGGGCAGCTATGGCGTCGGATGGAGGGAAAATGGTGAAACCGCGCGAAAGTCATTCCCGCCGTTTCTCTCGCCCGCGGACCCGCCCTGTCAGTGAGAGAGTGGTTTGTCGTCCTCATCGTCTTGGCTGCCGCGCGCATTGACGCCTCCGGTCAGTCAAGGCGACACGCGGCGACGGAGCAGTCCAGTCGCCCACGCGGCGAAGTTATGGCGTTGCCGCCGCTTTGTTTTTCCCACCCGCGGCTACATAAAACCGGCCCCGTCGCCATTCTCCTCGCCTTCTTCTCGCCAATCTCCTCGCCATGGTTCACAGGCACCACCTCGTCGACGCGGCCGCCAATGGGTTCGACCGCCGAAACCTGCACCTCTGGGAGGCGAGGCTGCTTTACGAGGCGAACTTCCACGCGCCGCCGGGCATGAGCGCGCCGAGGACATGGCGGCTCAGCGCAGGCGGCGTATCTGTGCCTCCGCAACCGACCAGCCTCGAGCGCGTCGCCGAAATCGAGGAGATTCGGGCGCGCATGTCGCCGGCGGAGCGGCGCCAGCCGCAGTGGCATCCCGCCAACGAGGCCTCCTGGACGGCGTTCTTCAAGGACCGCTTCAAGGCGGAACTCGGCGACGTCCCCGACCACGGCCCCGTTTCGGGGTAAAACAATGCCGCCGGCCGCCGCGTCTGGTGGAGCAAAACCGGGCGCACCCTTGCCCGGGTACTCGACCACATCGAGCGGCAGATGAGGCGGTGGAGGAACCGCCGCACCACGGCCGCGCCTACTCCCGCTCCCATTCCTCTCGCCGTCGTCAAGGAGGAGCCAGAGGAAGGTCCGCCGCGCCGGCGTACTTGGAGCCATACCCTCGTCATCAGGGAATTGCGAGCTCCTCCACAGTCGGCGGGCGATGCCATCCTCCTCTCCGATAGCGGCGACGACAACGCCTGCCCTCCCCCGCCGATGTACCTCGGCGACCCAGGACAGGGCAGCAGCAGCGCGGCCCCGAAGGCCCCGTCGCCGAGCGACTCCGACGACGACGACGGCGGCAACTACACCAAGATGTACAAGGCCCTCGGCATGTAGTCGCCGTTTTTTTTAAATTCCCTCTAAATATGTAAAAATAGCCTATATTCGGCCAAGTACAATGAAATCGTAGTAGTTTGCCAACATTTCGCAGTTTTTTCATTGATTTTGTCAAATCTCGCTGTGTCGCTGGGTACGCCACTGGAAACCGTCGCCCCCCAGGGCGAGAATAGCGCCGGGTAGCCCCCAGGAGGCGCTATTTTACGCCGAAAATTGGCCCTGGGGGCCGAACGGCTGGAGATGCTCTAACAGCTCTGAACAATAGATGCAATGAAAACAAGAGCTAAACATGAATTTTTGCAGCAACTAGAAGAAAAACTAATAATACTAGTATATCAAGTATTCAAACGAAAAAGCGGAGCGTGTCTCTGTCCCAAACAAGGAATGCTAGGATCCAACTATATTATTGTAGCAAGGAAAACAAAAGAAAACAAAAGAAAAAAACAAATAGACGCTCCAAGTAAACTTCATTTGATGTGACCGAATAAAAATATAGTATCACTAAAAGTGACGTGATAGATTGTTGACGAAGAAGGGGATGCCTTGGGCATCCCCAAGCTTATATGCTTGAGTATTCTAATAATATGCTTGGATAAACCACGGGGGCATCCCCAATCTTTGACCTTGCACTCTTCTTGATCTCATATATCGCTCTCTTCTCTTGACCCTTGAAAACTTCCTTCACACCACACTCAAACATTAATTCACATTAGAGGGTTAGTGCAAAAATTAAAAAATCCATTGGTTCTGTATGACACAAGTGCTATTGATACTTTTAAATATTAGCTACAGCCACTGATGTTTCGTGAAGCAAAGAAATCCACTTGACATCGCAAAAGAGCAAATGCAAGAAAAATGGCATAATCTGTCAAAACCAGAACAATCTTTAAAGAAGAATTTTTCGAGGCACTTACGTTGCTCATATCGAAACACTTAAAGAACAAAAAAGTTGCGGAATTAGTCGAGGAATAAGAACAAGAAATTTTAGGTCATTCTGATTTTTCTATGATTTATACGATTTTTTACGGTGGACAGCAGAAATCTGTTTCCTCCGCAAAAATCCGAAAACCAACTCCAACTCTCGTCAGAAACCTTACTTGGCACTACTAAAACATGAAAAGAAAGATACAAAGGAGTTGCTACAGAATTATACAACCCCTTGAATCAAAGAAAACAGAGAAAAACAAAGCAAAAATATAACCATGGGTTATCTCCCAAGAAGTGTTTTTCTTTAACGCCTTTTAGCTAGGCCCAGAAAAGTGGAATCAAGTATTTTCAAGTGAAGAAGCATCCAAATTGTAACTTGTTCGAATAGTGGAATCAAAAGGAAACTTCATTCTCTTTCTAGGAAAGTGTTCCACAACTTTCTTGAGTGGGAACTGAAATTTAATATTCCCCTCTTTCATATCAATAACATCACCAACAGTTCTAAGAAAAGGTCTTCCCAAAACAATTGGACAAGAATCATTGCATTCAATATTCAAGACAAAAAAAATCAACAGGGACAAGATTATTATTAACCATGATAATAACATCATCAACTCTCCACAAAGGTTTGTTTCTAACATTATCAATAAGACGAATATACAAATAACAATGTTCCAATGGTGGTAAATCAAGAATATCATAGAGTTTCTTGGGCGTAACAGAGATACTAGCACCAAGATCACATAGAGCATTGCAATCAAAATCATTCACTTTCATTTTAATAATGGGTTCCCAACCATCATGTATCTTCCTAGGGATAGAGTCTTCACATCTTAATTCATCCTCTCTAATTTGCATGAGAGCATTTGTAATATGTTTTGTGAAACTATATTCATAGCACTAGCATTAGGAAAACTAGCAAGATTTTTAAGAACTTAATCACTTGAGTTATGTTGCAATCATGAAAATCAAGATCATTTTTATCAAAGATAATGAGACCATTGTCTCCCATATTTCTAAAAATTTCAGCACTTTTATCAGGAACATTTTTAGCAGTTGCAGGCAGTTTTGCATTTTTAATAGCAGAAGTGGGAGTGTTTCCAACACCAATAACTTTACAATTGATAGTATAAGGTTTTCTAGCATGAGAAGCTTCAGTTTTACTAGTGGTGGTAATGGTGCAAACATTAGCTATATTATTTTTTCTAGCTATTTCATCTTCTTTTTCCCATCTAGCATGCAATTCAGCTAACATTCTAACATTATCATGAATTCGAAATTGGATAGCATTTGTAGCAGCAAAAGTATTCTCATCTATGGTTTCAGTTTTAACAGTCATTCTATTAATCAAAGAAGATTGAGCTTCAGACATGGATGAAATAGAAGTTTCAGCATGAGCAATTTTAACTTGCCACCCAGATATTTCTCTATTTAAACTTTTAAGTTGATAGCTGATATTTCTTAACATAACAGATTGTTCCTCTATGGTTTTAGTAAATAGTTTATTTTGCTCATTTTTTTTTGCATAAAGTCTTTAGTGGCTCTTTCAACTTCTAAAATTCTTTCATTAGACATTCCATTTCTATCATTATTACCACTATTAAAAGAACATGTCCTATACTTGTTGCTACCAAAATTATTCCTATAAGCATTGGTGTTGAAATTATTATTCTTAATGAAGTTCACATCAACATGCTCTTCTTGAGCAACCAAATAGGCTAAAGGAACATTGTTTGGATCAATAGGAGCATGAAGTCTTTCATTCATAATAGCATCATGTCTTTCATTCAAAGAGGAGGTTTCTTCAACAGAATTTACCTTCTTACCAGTTGTAGATCTCTCAGTGTGCCACTCAGAATAATTTACCATCATATCATCAAGAAGCTTTTTTGCTGGCCCCAAGGTCATGGACATAAAGGTTCCTCTAGCAGTTGCATCCAGAAGGTTTCTTGAAGAAAAATTCAGACCTGCATAAAAGGTTTGGATGGTCATCCAAGTAGTCAGTCCATGAGTGGGACAATTATTTACTAAAGATTTCATTCTTTCCCAAGCTTTAGCAACATGCTCATTATCAAGTTCTTAAAATTCATAATGCTACTTCTTAAAGATATAATCTTAGCAGGAGGATAATATTTTCCAATGAAATCATCTTTACACTTAGTCCAAGAATCAATACTAATTCTAGGCAAAGACAACAACCATTCTTTAGCTCTTCCTCTCAAAGAGAAAGGAAACGATTTCAGTTTAATAATATCTCCATCTACATCTCTATATTTTTCATCTCACATAGCTCAACAAAATTATTAAGATGGGCAGTAGCATCATCAGTACTAACACCAGAAAATTGCTCTCTCATAACAAGGTTTAACAGGGCAGGCTTTATCTCATAAAAATCAGCAGTGGGAGCAAGTGGAGCAATATGTGCGCTAATCAAATCATTGTTGTTGGTGGTAGTAAAGTCACACAACTTAGTGTTCTCAGGAGTAGTCATTTTAATAAGACTAAAAACAGGAATAAAACTACAACTAGAATAAGAATTTTTTTTTGTGTTTTTGATAAAGAGAAGCAAACAAGACAAAATAAAATAAACTAAGCAAAACTAAAACAAAGTAAAGATATTGGAAGTGAGAGACTTCCCTTGCAGAAATTCTCTTCCTCCCTGATGCACTTTGTTGGGAACCCCAAGAGGAGGGTGTGATGAGCACAGCGGTAGGAGTTTTCCCCTTAGTTAAGAACCAGGGTTATCAATCCAGTAGGAGAAATAGGACCTTCAGAAGGTTGATGCCACTGACGGTGGTGCTGGCACTTCACCGCTGTCAGCAACAACGTGGAACCTGTACACAACACAACCAAAATACTTTGCCCCAACGGTACAGTGAGGTTGTCCATCTCACCGGTCTTGCTGAAAACAAAGATTAGACATATAGTTTGGAAAACAGTGTATGCTTGCAGTAAGTAAAGAAAGCAGAAAATAGTTGTGGTTTGTTTAACAACGTGGAAAAATGGACCGGGGTTCATAGTTTCACTAGTGGTGTCTCTCCATAAAAGATAGCATGTTGTGTGAACAAGTTACAGCTGGGAAATTGACAAATAGAGGTTGCACTATAGTGCACAATATGACATGAATATTACTATGATATTTAGTGCGGGCATTACAAGAAGATACATAGACCGACATCCATCTGCATCTATGACTAGTAATCCACCCTCAGGTTATCATCCGACCCCCCTTAGGTATTAAGTTGCAAGCAACATATAATTGCATTAAACAAAGTGTGTAATGTAAGAAATGATTATGCACGCGGGCACTCTCACCGCTGTTTTCTCCCTAATGGCAATAACACATCCCCCTTTATGTTTCTGTCACTTGGGCAAGGTGGTGAGGAGGCATGAACCCACTATCGAGCATAAATACTCCCTCTTGGAGTCACTAGCAACTACTTGGCCAGAGCAACCACTAGCAACGGAAAGCATGCACGATCACAAATAGCATATGCAAATAAACACTATAATCAACTTGGCATAAGTTCAATATTCATCGGATCCCAGCAAACACAACACATAGAGTTACATAAGATCAATCTCGATCATGATAGGCAGCTCACGAGATCTACACATGGAGGCATATGAGGAGAAAACAACCATCTAGCTACAACTACGAACCCGTAGTCCAAGGATGAACTACTCACGCATCACTCCGGAGGCAGGCATGGTGATGAAGAGGCCTCCGGTGATGATCTCCTCTCCGGCAGGGTGCCGGGAGACAGCTTCAGAACCCGCCTGATCTAGGGTTGACGACGAAGGCGGTTGCAGAACTTTTCGGGGATTTTTGATCAGGTGTTTAGGGTTTTCCATCCCGGGGGCTTAAATAGGAGAAAGGGAAAAGGCGGTGGAGCTCCAGGGGCCCCGCACCCATAGGTGGCGCGGCCAGGGGGACCCGCGCCACCCTATGGTGTGCCCCCTGTTGCCCGTCTTCGACTCCTCTTCGGTGTTCTGGATGCTTCCGGGGAAAATAGGAACTTCGGGCTTTGTGGGGTCAAATTCCGGGAATGTTTGCATAACAACTTTTCTGAAACCTAAAACAACAGAAAACATGGAACTGACACTTAGCATCTTGTTAATAGGTTAGTCCCGGAAAACATATAAAAATGCTATAAATAAGGGAGAAAACAAGTAGTAATTAGCAAAATATGATCATGGAGCATCAGAAATTATAGATACGTTGGAGAAGTATCACTCCCCGGCAACGGCGCCAGAAAATAGCTTGATGGTGCAGGTCTTGAACTCGTTGGGAAACCCCAAGAGGAAGGTATGATGAGCACATCAGCAGTTTTCCCTCAGAAAGAAACTAAGGTTTAATCGACCAGTAGGAGAAATAAATAACTTCAGAAGGTTGACGCAGCTGAGATGGCAGGGCGCACTATCGGTTCAGCAACAACGTGGAACCTACACAACACAAACAATGCACTTTGCCCCAACGAAGCAGTGAGGTTGTCAATCTCGCCGGTTTTGCTGAACACAAAGAGGTTAAACGTATGATGTGGAAAACAGTAGCAGCAGTATGACAGTGTGTGTATTATCAGAATGAGAACATGGACCGGGGTCCACAGTTCACTAGTGGTGTCTCTCCGTGAAAGATAAATAACATGTGTGGTGAACAAATTACAGCTGGGCAATTGACAGAAATGAAGGCTGCACCGTAGTGTATATGCAAGACATAAATATTACTATGTGATTCATGCGGGCATTACAACAAAATAAATAGACCGTCATCCAACTGCATCTATGTCTAATAATCCATCCTCCGAATATCATCCGAACAAACGTTGAGTATTAAGTTGCTATCAACAGATTATCGCGGTAAGCAAAGTGTGTAATGTAAACAATGTAAACTAGGTAAACACCGTTTTTTTCTCCCTAATGGCAACAACACATCCTGCATCTGCACGTTTCTGTCACTCGAGAACAGATGCAAAGGAGACATGAAGCCACTATCGAGCATAAATAGCCCCTCTTGGAGTTACTAGCATCTACTTGGCCAGAGCATCTACTAATAACGGAGAACATGCAAGATCATAAATAACTTATGCATGAAGATAACATGGTAGATTGATAATCAAAAGACATAGCATTCAACATTTATCAGATCCCAGCAAACACAAATGTAGCATTACATAAAGATGATCTCGATCATATGAGGCAGGTCACGAGATCTAAACATGAGATACAAAGTGGAGAGAACAACCATCTAGCTACTGCTATGGACCCGTAGTCCAGGGATGAACTACTCACGCATCACTTTGGAGGAGGGCATCGTGGTGTAGACCCCTCCGGTGATGAATTCCCCTCCCGGCAGGGTGCCGGGGAGAGCTCCAAAACCCTCCTGATCTCGGGATGACGATGATGGTGGCCTCAGATGTTTTGTGGGGCGAAGTGGTATAGCTTTAGGGTTTACGTGTCGGGGGGTATAAATAGGCAAAAGGGCAAAGGCGGTGGAGGACGGGGGGCTCCACACCACCCCATGGCGCGGCCCGGGGGGGAGGGGGCGCCGCCCTATGGTGTGGGCCCCCTGTGGCCCCTCTCCGGGTCTCTTCGGGACTCCGTGGAACCTTCGAGAATTCTAAGACTTTCGGGTTCCGAATTTTCCAATTCTGAGACTATTTACAGAACAACTTTTCTGAAACTAAAAAAGCAGAAAACAGTGAACTGGCTCTGTTGCATCTTGTCAATAGGTTAGTCCATAAAATCGATAAAAATGACATAAAGTGTATAGCAAACATGTGGGAAACAATAATAAAACAACATGGAACGCCAGAAATTAAGGATACGTTTATGACGTATCAAATGGCTAGTGGCCTGCTGCAGCTTAATGCTCAAGACGGACCAACCCGGCCAAGGCCTAGGGCTGCCTAGCTGGCCCATTTACGAAAATGACGTTGCCCTGAGTTTGGCCATATCTGGGCTAGAGTGTTTCCTGAAATTATGTTCAGTCATGAAGGTATGGCATCTAATGGCCAGGCTCATACTGTACATAATTTGCTACTTCTACATCTAGAGTTAGATCAGTCTGGTTCGTTCAGCCTCCAACAAACATGTGTGTTCCTATGAACATTATGTGTTAATAAAGTGTGGGAGAGTTCTCTTTTCTTTAAGAAAATAACATTCTTATTTAAGTCTCCGCATACATTTTGTGCTAAATTACAGATATCATGCTCCGGCATGGACACCATCAAGAAATATATGACATTCTGAATCAATCAACAAAATGTTTCGCACCCATCATTGAGGTGGATCTAGCCTAGATGGGCTTGACGAAGAAACACTCAATGATATCCCGAAGATGCGTGCTGCTCGTATAGACATCGGTTCTGTTGTCGTAGAAAAACAAAGCGGTATATGCGAAGCCGATAATCCTCTGCAGTGCTGGGAGTAGCGCACGATCTTCAAAACGAGCTTTGTTCGGAGTCTTCCATTCATCGTCGATCAATGCGTCAATCCTTGTGACGGCCACTTCACCAGAGACGCCATGCTCATGCATATAGCACTTCACAGAGCTCGCAGCATCCCCCTTGCACTTTCGACGCTGTACAACCAAATAATGTGTTACGCTATGATATAAGGTAATTGTAATATATTTGCTAATTATCAAAGTGTATATATACCATAAATGCACCAATATCATTCATGAAGCGTACAATCTTTCCGGCTGATACCACAACATCCGGGACGCTAGCCGCCCATTTGAGTGCTTGCGTCATTGTTTTATCACTTATGCCAGCTGTCACGGACATAGATAAAGTCGGTGCGCCTATCGTAAGGCTAGTCAAATCCACTTGATCTTTAAAGCTTGGTGTGTAATTCTCATGTGACCATTCGGCTTCTCGAAGATAACCAGTGACATGGTTTTGGATCTGCATAAACGCCAGGTAAGATAAATTAATTAGCAACCAAAAACCATAGTAATGTTTAATATGTGCGGATGATGCAACTATACAACACGATGGTTTGGTTTAGATGCATCATACATGCATATATGGCAATCTGTATGTACGTATATCTATCAAGACATTTACCTATATGCAAGCTTCTAAGTAGCATTACCTTCTGACATATCTAGAAATAAATGAATTTTCTCGGGCGCAAAAAAGACATACCGATTTCTTGAGGTAGCTAATATCATAGTCCATGTTAATTGGCACTTCAGCCTCAATATCCTTGAAGGTCCTCAGCAACTCCATATACAAATTCTTCAAGTACTCCGGTAGAATTGAAACAGCACTCTCATCCCATCTATAGGTCCAATTGTGAATTGCACCAAGAACAGTGAGACAAACTGCGTTAGTGTTACTTGACAATTGTCTATTCATGTTAATAGGCTCTAAATACTACTCCCTCCGTATCAAAATATAAGATTTTACCATTTTGTAGATATAATGTATCTAGACATGTTTTAGTGTGTAGATTCATATGCATCTTACACTAAAACATGTCTAGATACATATTGTTTAGGAAATGCTAAAACATCTTATATTTCGATACGGAGGGAGTAGAAGCGATTGATTCGCAGGTGCAATTTTGATCCGGCTATATGGTGGCATAATGAACTCTTATAACAATTCCCACCTGATAGGTGGTTAATATTTCCCCCTTTCAAATTTTGGTCCTAACTTCCCGAGGATAAAATTAATAGCATACATATAGATTGATGGTGAAAATGTGAGCCGACTAATCTCTAACCTTTGTATTGCTTCATGTAACTTCTGACATTCCTCTAAGGTGGCATGAATGTCACATGTGTCATCCAATGTGGTAATTATTACTATCATCTTGGTGATGATACTTCGTGGTAGTTTAAAATCTTTCTCATGATACACCACATAGGCCCAAGTGTAGCTCTCGACAATACGACTGCGAATATAACTTAGACCCAAGTTTCCAGAAAAACTGTTTCACCACCTGTAAATAAAGTGATTTAGAGTTAATCGGATATATAGTTAGAGCAGACTAGACACGCTTTGCGGAAAATAGACAGATCACCACCGTACTATAGAATATGGTGTACATGAGGATATGAGCACAACTAAATGATATCAAAAGCATATCTTTACGGTCAATTAATATTATATGAAGGTACATAAAAGGCATATTATTTTCATATAAATTCTTAGTAGATTTAAAAGGAGAATCAAGAGTTGATTAAACATACTCAGTAATAGCTTTTAGCTCCTTCAAATGAACATGTTGCAGAAGGTTAGGCGAGCTCCAGTAGAACAGGGTTATGCCCTTCCTCTTCACTATACTCCGAGATATAATGAAGTGTTTCTATCCTCTTACAGGTTCTTGGTAGTGGCGTGTGAAGGGAACGTTTGACTTGCTTGGCTAGTGGAGAACTAAGACTAGCACTCATTAGTTCAAGATGATGTCGTGCAAAAGCCTTGGCCTCTTCGAGTGTCGGCTCATCATGAATGAGAAGATGAGCTGCATTATATAAGTTTAGTAGTCCTCTTGGTTCATTGATTATATCCATGTTAAAACTCCCATCTTTACTCTTGAATTTGTTGAAAACATCTGCAATACAACCATACGTGTAGAGCAACGTTGTCAGCGTTTATGCATCTTACATGTATTCATGCAAATTATTTGGAAAAAAATCATGAGATCTATGAAATAGTAAGCTACCTGGAGATACCCAATGCCCATGCTCCCTGAGCAAGCGAAAACCTAGAGCAGCCTCATCAAGGCTTGAGTTACTAAAGCCACTCTCGAGGATTTTGCTTAAAGCGCTCTCGATGTCTTGCTCAAAGTGGTGATCTACGCCGAGGTGCTGAATTGTGTCCACTAAGAAAATTCTTGCCGTCGTGTTGTCACATGTGTTAAACAACGCGTGGACATATTTCTTCAGTTCATCGGCTCTCACCGTGATCCATTCCTCCGATCGCTCCTGTTGATTAAATTGAGTTAACCGAGAGGGATGCCAATGCTAAAACAGTAGTAACACATAAAACTGCCAATTCTATATACAACACAGTTAAACTATATATAGTTATTATGCAAAACAAAAAGCTTTGGAAATACTTGGTTTTGCAAATGCAGAAGATGATGAAATAGTGCAGAAAGAAATAGTAATGATATACCTGCTGCAGCTGTGGGTCGTATCCGGTGAAGAAGTCACCCCACGGCGAGGGCTCGTAGCCGCACTGCTTCTCCGCGACGACGCTGGACGCCATGTGTTTCTTTCTTACTCAAGGAACTGGCGGGCTAGCTAGCTTTGTGAGGAAGGGAGGCGAGGGAGGGAGAATGCATGTCTGGCCTCCGATTCAAGAGTCCTCGCGGACCGATCATGCATACCGGTGAAAAGTCGGGCAGGTGCATGCTTTCACAAGTCGTTTTAATCCCAAGTAGGTGTAGTTCAAAGTACTTAATTTGGACAAATTAGTTGAGAGAGACGTAGGTAAGGTCCTTTGCACGCACATGTCCCTTGTGGTCGCAAGTTGAATAATCTTTTTGGAAGAAAAACAGGCCCCTGGTTCTGAATCCAAGAATGCATGTTTTTGAACCCAGGACTTTGAGTTCTGCTCCGGACAAAAGATTCCCGGACGTGAGTGAAAAGGATGCCACTTCGTGTTAGGAATTTAGGCAATTTACAGATTAAATTAATCCAAGTATAAACCACGATCATGACGTAAGCATACTGATAATTAACCATATTCATGCATACTAGGTTGACAGTAGACACATCTACGCAAACTACTAGTATCGCACACATGGAAATAACAAGGGCGGGGATAAACGTGTTATACCCTGCAGTTGGCCAATTGGCAGTAGTCGTAGCAGAGGCGGCGGCCGCGGCGGCAGCAGCAGCGTTGGCGGCCTCAGCAGCAGCAGCTGCCTCGGTGGCAGCAGCGGCGGCAGCAGCAGCTCGTTCGGCTTCGGAGGCCATGTTGATGATGAGTTAGTAGTCGAAGTAGACGTACGGCAGCGAGCAGTCGCGTAGGAGACGCTCCCCCAAAAACCTAATCGCCCCTCTCCCGTACAGGATCTGGAGAGGCGGGGTTTCGGAGGCCTGCTCTCCCGTCGGCCGTGTACGCGGTAGACGGGATGGGATCACCGGAGGCAGCAACAGAGAGAGGAACGACAGTGGGTACAGAGCGTATGAGTTGTGTGTATGTGTCCGCCCCTGCGACCTCAATATATAGGCACGGTAGGAGAACGGTCAGCTCACAAATCAATTTGGCGTTTACTACAGCCGTTACCACGTAATCAATGCGCCGTTTTACTGCGCGCGGTTAACACGTGATCAATGCGGCGTTTTACTGCGCGCGGCTGTTACCAAAATAAATGTGACGCAATAGACAGCAATCAATATGACGTCTCATATTATTGGCGTGTCTGTTGACTCCGTTTCCAACTGCCAAAATAAAGGCATCGGCTCGGCTCATTCCCGCAACCTGCGGCGCGTCGTGACCGTGTCGTGACGAGGCGAGGCGTGGCGAGGCGGGCGGCGGAGGAGGAGGAGCGCGCGTGTGGAACACCTCCACTACTCCTCTCTCTTCATACCAACTCACACTAGTGGGGAGAGAGCTCACCTTATAAACTGGTGCAAAACTCTCCCAACTAGCAATGTGGGACTAAACTCCCACCATTTGCTATGGCAGCATGGGCCTTAGGGATTAATGAAAATTGCCTAATGGGCCTGCTAGCCCATGCGAATTTCAGCAATCCCCCACCAGATCCCGAAGACCCATGTGTTGTCCTCTGTTCCATTCACTGTTTTTATATACCGGCATTTTCAGTGGAGACCCGTTAAGGTTGAACATCCACCTAGAACAAGTAGCTACACTACATCACAACTGAACAATGGACTATGCCTTGAATTGTCAGTTTGGCGTAAAATAGTTTTCACTAAATGTCTTGCCAGTACTAGGCTGCCGAAGGCTGACCCCTCGGGTGGAGCATAATAGTCATACTCCTGGCCTATTCATGAACTTATTAGAGATCACCCAATCTCATAGACTTGTGACCTGCAGTCAGGATCATATAGGTGTGTTCCTCCAAAGATCGCTCTGTAGGATAGCATCTTGCTTATACAAGCCTTGGAACACATTAAGACAAAAGTCAACCTGCCATACAGTTTTTGAGAGTACTGCATCTCCAGTGGAGTGGGTTAGTAAAAATTACTCTCCTCAGTTAACCACAAGCTTGTTTTCCAGGTCCCACATCACGGGATCTCAGATCACATAGGTTGGGTTACTGCCATGGCAACTTATGTGGGTCTCATACCCATCTCCCTCGATGCACTTTCTATCACAACACTTGATAGCCCTTTAGTAAAGGGATCTGCCAGATTTTAGCCGACTGGATATCATCACCGCTATCACTCCGGAGTTTCTTAAATGTCTGACAGCTTTTAATCTCATTTTTATGTGCTTTGTGGACTGTGCATTGTCCTTTGAACTCTTCACCTTGACAATCACTGTTTGATTGTCACAGTTCATAAGGATAGCCGGTACTGGCTTTTCAACCACAGGCAAGTCCATCAAAAGATCTCGAAGCCATCCTGCTTCGACACTAGACGTGTCTAATGCTGTCAATTCTGCTTCCATTGTCGATCTCGTTAAGATCGTTTGCTTGCAAGACTTCCAGGAAACAGCACCACCTCCAAGGGTAAACACATACCCCGTTGTGGCTTTCATCTCATCAGCATCAGAGATCCAATTCGCATCACAATACCCTTCAAGTACCGAAGGATATCCACTGTAGTGAAGTCCATGGTTCACGGTACCTTTCAGATAGCGCATAATTCTTTCTACAACATGCCAATGCACATCACCCGGATTGGAAACAAACCGGCTTAGTTTGCACACAGCAAACATGATGTCAGGCCTCGTAGCGCTTGCTAGATACATGAGTGAACCAATTACTTGAGAATACCTCAGCTGATCCTTAGCTGTGCCTTCAAACTTTCGAATCAGCACACTAGGGATCATATGGCGTTGGAGAAGTTTTGCAGTCCGTAATCCATAACGTACTCAAAACCTTCTCAACTTAATGGGATTGCAGAAGTGTAATCCCACCCTCATTGTTTCTCAATAGCTTGATGTTCAAGATAACATCAGCCACACCAAGATCTTTCATCTCAAAGTTCTGGGATAGAAATGACTTAACCTCATTGATTACTTTGAGGTTGGTACCAAATATCAGTATGTCATCAACACTACAACACAAAAAATACTCCTTCGCCCCCACCATGGCGATAGTAGTCACAGTTTGTCGGCTTCATTAACAACAAAGCCAACAGATGTTAAAGTTGTATTGAACTTCTCATGCCATTTCTTAGGTGCTTGTTTCAAGCCCATATAAAGATTTCAGTAATTTACACACCTTTCCTTCTTGACCATCTAACACAAAGCCATCTGGCAGTTGCATATAGATTTCCTAGTCTAACTCTCCATTTAGGAAAGCCGTCTTAACATCCATCTGATGGACGAGAAGACCATGCGAGGCCGCCACCGAGAGTAATACTCGAATGGTGGTCAGTCTGGCCACAGGTGAATAAGTGTCAAAGAAATCTCCATCTTCTTTCTGGGAATAACCCTTGGCCACAAGTCTAGCCTTGTACTTTTCAATCGTACCATCAGGCCTAAGCTTCTTTTTGAACACCCACTTACATCCTAATGGTTTACAGCCATAAGGACGTTCAGTGATCTCCCACGTTCCATTAGCCATGATGGAATCCATCTCGCTACGGACCGCTTCTCTCCAGTAGTCAGCATCTGGAGATGCATAAGCTTCTGAAATAGAAGTGGGAGTATCATCCACAAGGTACACAAGGAAATCATCACCAAAGGACTTTGCAGTCCTCTGTCTCTTGCCCCTACCAAGGGTTTCCTCGTCATCCTTCTCAGGATTCTCATCATGTGTTTGTTCATAATATTCCATAGGAATGGCAGGTTCAGGAGTCTCCTCTGATTCCTGTCTAGAAGTGCTTTGCATATCTCTCATAGGAAAAATATCCTCAAAGAATGTAGCATCTTTAGACTCCAAAATCGTACCGACCTTCACGTCAGGTACCTCAGATTTCACTACTAGAAATCTATAGCCAACGCTATTCTTAGCGTATCCCAAATTAACGCAATCCACGGTCTTTGGTCCAAGTTTACGCTTTTTGGGGATCGGCACATTGACTTTTGCCAAACAGCCCCAAGTACGTAAGTACGAGAGTGTTGTTTTTCTCTTCTCCCATTGCTCATAGGGAGTGACCTCATTGTCTTTCGTCGGAACTTTATTCAGGACATGACATGATGTCAATATAGCCTCCCCCCACCATGCCTTGGATAAACCCGATGTATCTAACATGGCGTTAACCAAATCTGTTAGAGTACGGTTTTTCCTTTCGGCAACCCCATTTGACTGAGGTGAATAGGGAGGCGTCCTCTCGTGAATAATGCCATGTTCCGCACAGAAAGAGTCAAACTCATTAGAGAAATACTCTCCACCACGATCTGACCGGATTCGTTTAATTTTCTTTTCAAGTTGATTCTCAACTTCTGCCTTATAGATTTTAAAGTAGTGTAGAGCCTCGTCTTTAGTGTTTAACAGATATACATAGCAAAACCTAGTGGGATCATCTATTAACGTCATGAAGTATCTCTTTCCACCTTTAGTCAACACACCATTCATCTCACAGAGATCAGAATGTATGAGTTCTAATGGCGCCAAGTGTCTCTCCTCCGCAGCCTTGTGGGGCTTGCGAGGTTGCTTTGCTTGTACACACGAATGGCACTTAGAACCTTTGGCTAAAGTGAAACTTGGAATTAAATTTAGTTTTGCTAACCGCGTCATGCAACTGAAACCAACGTGACAAAGACGTGAATGCCAAACTTCTGTTTCATTAACACTCGAATGAATATTGTTCACGACTTTATTACAAAAATCAGCGAGGGAAAAGCGGAACAGACCTCCGCACTCATACCCTTTTCCAACAAACAGTCCATATTTCGTTACAACTACTTTATTGGACTCGAAAACCAACTTAAATCCTTCTCTACATAGAAGGGAGCCACTAACGAGATTCTTCTTGATGGCGGGGACATGATGCACGTTCTTGAGCTGCACGATCCTTCCCGAAGTAAACTTCAGATCGACCGTGCCAACACCAAGTACAGAAGCACTTGCGCCGTTCCCCATCAATACGGACCCGTTCCTTGTGACCTGATAAGAAGAAAACAATGAGATGTCAGCACACACATGAATGTTTGCACCTGTGTCAATCCACCAATCAGTAGACTGACAAACTGAAAATACAGTAAACAAATTACCATACCCAGATGCCCCATTCTCATTGTTGCTCACGATCATGTTGACAGCCTTGGAATCCTGTCCTGGCTTCACATACTTCTTTGGGCACTTCCCAGCCCAGTGTTCCAGTGAACCACAAGTGAAGCAGCCATCTTTCTTCTTATCCTTCTTGAGGGTCTTCTTAGCCTTCTTCTTGAAGTCGGTATTCTGCTGGACACCAGTCCTCGCCTTGTTCTTGTGGGAGTTGTAGTTCTTCTGTACCATATTGGCCGCAGAAGTCCCTTCATTCCCTTTTCCATGCGAGTCCTTTGCCCTCGAATTCTGCTCAACACTCAGATGGCCGATGACATCCTCTACTGAGAATTCACGCCTCTGATGTTTCAGAGTAGTGGCAAAGCTCCTCCAGGAATTAGGCAGCTTGGCGATTATGCATCCCGCGACATACTTGCCCGGTAACACGCACTTGAGAATTTCAAGCTCCTTAGCGATGCACTTTATCTCATGAGCCTGCTCCAAAACAGAACGGTTTTCGACCATTCTATAGTCATGGAACTGCTCTATACTGTACATCTCGCTGCCAGCATCGGTTGCGCCGAATTTGGATTCGAGCGCCTCCCACAATTCCTTGGCAACCCGCACATGTAAATATGCGTCAACAAACTTCTCTCCGATCACGCTTAGAACGCATCCAACAAAGACGACGGTGGCATCCCTAAACGCCTTCTCCTGATCAGGAGTAATCGTTTCCGTGGGAGTGACACCGACGACCCAGAACACGTTCATAGCCGTGAGCCATAAGAATGTTTTGGTCTGCCAACGCTTAAAGTACGTCCCCGTAAACGGGTCCGGTTTCAGTGCAGTAGCAAAACCATGAATCGAGAATTGCCTACACGGATTAGGTTTTTGGATTGTTAGGAATTTAGGCAATTTACAGATTAAATTAATCCAAGTATAAACCACAATCATGACGTAAGCATACTGATAATTAACCATATTCATGCATACTAGGTTGACAGTAGACACATCTACGCAAACTACTAGTATCGCACACATGGAAATAACAAGGGCAGGGATAAACGTGTTATACCCTGCAGTTGGCCAATTGGCAGTAGTCGTAGCAGAGGCGGCGGCCGCGGCGGCAGCAGCAACGTTGGCGGCCTCAGCAGCAGCAGCGGCCTCGGTGGCAGCATCGGCGGCAGCAGCAGCTCGTTCGGCTTCGGAGGCCATGTTGATGATGAGGTAGTAGTCGAAGTAGACGTACGGCAGCGAGCAGTCGCGTAGGAGACGCTCCCCAAAAACCTAATCGCCCCTCTCCCGTACAGGATCTGGAGAGGCGGGGTTTCGGAGGCCTGCTCTCCCGTCGGCCGTGTACGCGGTAGACGGGATGGGATCACCGGAGGCAGCAACAGAGAGAGGAACGACAGTGGGTACAGAGCGTATGAGTTGTGTGTATGTGTCCGCCCCTGCGACCTCAATATATAGGCACGGTAGGAGAACGGTCAGCTCACAAATCAATTTGGCGTTTACTACAGCCGTTACCACGTAATCAATGCGCCGTTTTACTGCGCGCGGTTAGGCTCATTCCCGCAACCCGCGGCGCGTCGTGACGAGGCGAGGCGTGGCGAGGCGGGCGGCGGAGGAGGAGGAGCGCGCGTGTGGAACACCTCCACTACTCCTCTCTCTTCATACCAACTCACACTAGTGGGGAGAGAGCTCACCTTATAAACTGGTGCAAAACTCTCCCAACTAGCAATGTGGGACTAAACTCCCACCATTTGCTATGGCAGCATGGGCCTTAGGGATTAAATGGAAATTGCCTAATGGGCCTGCTAGCCCATGCGAATTTCAGCACTTCGGTCGTGCGGAACACTATTGTCTAAGTAAGTTCCAACGTGGTGATATTTTCAAACCGAGGAATGCAAGGACCCAATACTGATTTGAGATTTCTTCCGGGTCAAAAGCCCGCGGAAAATGACTAATTAATCAAAGCATGGAGATGAATGGAACGCTAGTACGTACTTCCGAAAGCAGCCAGCATGGAACCATTTTATTTAACAGATTGTAATTTTAAAAAATAAAAAATCAAGCAAAACCTCCCCTAGAATTTGAACATTCTGTGTACACAATAAAAATATATGTATAGACATTTTATAACAATGCTACATCAGTACTGATCTACAGTTTATATCACATAGTTGAGGTCCTCTTCGACCTGGACAGCTGTCACATAGCTAGGCCCGTGCCACCTGTCGCAGCCGTGCACGCGCTGCTGGCCACTTTCGATAATTATTGAGCCGACCGATACGTTTCTTATTTGCTTACAAATATGCCATAGACATTATAGAGTAACTTTTGGTCACACAATTCATCAGGGGAAAAAGAGTCTTGTTACATCCCTATTTAACACCGTTAGTGTTTAGAATGCACTATAGGGCCATGTTAGGAAAAAAATGAAGTTTAGGTGTTAAATAAGGAAAAAATTCTTTTTAAGGCCAAATAGGGAAGAAGATTTTAATGAAGAGCCAAATAAGGAATACTCTCCTAATTAATACTCTACAAGGGGTGTTTTTTTTAATCTGTTGCGTCCTTTTCCCCGCGGCGACGTACAACTGCTTCTTAAATTTTCTTTTTTTATGTTTATTTTTTTTTACAAACGACCCCAACGGAGCCGGGTTCCATTATTGAAACATAACAGAACAAAGGTTCCGTAGCAAAAGAAACAAAACACAACCAGGGTGGGGAAGGAGAACTTGGAAAGAGTCTCAATTCCCTCAAGAGGAAGGAGAGCCCCCAAGATCCTAAGCCCAAAGTAGCAAGCAACAACAAAATAATTACTCTTAGTGCACCACAAGTGCACATACAAACCACCCACGGGAAGGGGCTAAGCTTTGAAACTTTCTACACGTTTTCCTGATTAAAGAGACAGGCGCAACAACGAGGTATGTCCTTGGACCATCACCCAACGATATCAACATCTTCATCCACGTCATTTCCAATGGCAGCTTGTCTGGACACGGTCATGTGCTGCAAGCGTAGCATCTTGGATCATCCTAGCCCCTTCCTCGACTTGCTCCCTCTCCCCAGCTGCTTGGATATCTGCCCAATAACGAAGGAACGAACACATGTAACAAACAAGTTCAACATGAGAAGAGATAAACTTCTTATCGAAGCACGCCCTATTTCTATTTTTCCAGATTGCCTAGCAAAAGGCAGTAATCAAAACAATATGCAGATTAGCAGAAGTAGAAACAGTTCCCGCAATCCACCAAAAATACCGAGTGAAATTAACTGGTCTTTGAGAAACCCCAAGAACAGAACACACATTCCCCCACATAAGCACAACAACAGGGCAAGAAAAAAACAGATGGTGGATAGTTTCAAAAGCAGGGCAAAAACTGCAGGTAAAGTCTCCTTTCCACTTCCTCTTCTTCATATTATCTTTAGTGGCAATAGAATTATGCCAAATTAGCCACAACCACACTTTGATTTTGAGGGGTACTTTTGCTTTCCACAACTGTACAAAGGACCTATGCACAACAGAGGAGGACCGTCTATTGTACATTGATTTGACAGGAAAAAAACCAGATTTGGTGAATTTCCATTTAGGTTTGTCAGGACCATCACAAAGAGCAACCATCATGAGCCAACTCCTGAGAATAGATGCTTGTTGTTGTAATTCCACAGACAGCCACCTCCTAAATTCAAACTGCCAATTTTTCTCCCACATTTCTCTCACAGAGCACACTTGCACATTACAGATTGCATACAAGTCAGGGAAGGCATCACACAGGGGTGCACCTCCACACCAGTGATCATGCCAGAAATCAGTTTCATTCCCTCCCATAATCAACATTTTTCTACCCTGAATGTACCACTTCTTAACCTTGATAAGACTCTTCCACACAGGGGAATCATCCTGTCTCAACCTAACTCTCCATATCCCTTTGTTTATCCCATATTTATTCTTAAGAAGTTGCTGTCAAAGACCATCCTCACTTTCCAATCTCCACCACCACTTGATCCCCAGGCCCCCCGTTTTGCTTGGGCTTATTAATGATTTTCCACCTCACAAGGTAATACTTTCTTTTTGAATCAGTTACTTGCCAGAAAAATCTTCTAATGATTTTGGTCATGTCCTCCAAGCAAGTATCAGGGAGGAGGTACATTGACATGTGGTAGATAGGGATAGTGCTAAGAGAGGATTGGATCAGGATCAACCTCCCACCAATGGATGAGTTTGTCCCTACCCAGCCATCAAGCTTTTTCCCTAGTTTTTTCACAAGTGGCTTAAGATCAGAAATGAGGATCCTAGATCCACTAACAGGCACTCCCAAGTACTTCATGGGCTAGTGACCCAGCTGACAGTTCAACAAATCTGAGTACATCAAACTCTTCTCTGAGTCTTCCATCACAAGGAAGAGCTCACTCTTAAGGAAGTTGATTTTCAGTACTGACATAGCCTAAAAAGATACATGATCAATTTCAAGTGCCTGACTTGATCTACATCATCTTGAACCAAAAGCAGAGTGTCATCTGCATATTGAAAAATAACAACCCCTTTTCCCACAAGGTGAGGAGCCAGACCAGTGATTTGTCCATTAGATTGAGCCTGTTGGATGAGTTTAGCCAACCCTTCTGCTGCCAGATTGAAAAGGAAAGGAGAGAAAGGATCTCCCTATCTCACACCCCTATGGCTGCCAAAATCTTTACCTCCAGTGTTATTGATTTTTACACACAGGGTCCCATCTTTCACAATGTCCTCAATAAGCCTCTTCCAAAGGGGACTAAAACCTTTGAGAGAAACACAGTGCAGCAGATAGGCCCAATCCACCATATCATATGCCTTCTCAAAGTCAATTTTGAAAATGACCCCCTGTTGTTTTTTCCTCTTGGATTCATGAAGGATTTCATGTAAAGACATCACCCCATCCATGATATTTCTCCCTTTGATGAAAGCAGTCTGACATTTAGAAATGATTTTATCCATGAAAGGTTCCACTCTGAGGGTGGCAACCTTGGTAATGATTTTATAAAGTACCTGTAAGAGGCAGATGGGTTTGTATTTCTGCAAGGAGTCAGCATCATGAGTTTTTTGCAAAAGGATAATCATACCAAAATTCAGCCTGTACAGATTTAACTTCCCACAATACCAATCATAAAATAACGTCATGACATCCTTTTGGACAGTTAACCAGCATGTTTGAAAAAACTCAATAGGAACACCATCCGGACCACGGGCTTTATTCCTAACCATGGAATCAATGGCAACTTTAACTTCCTCAGCAGAAAAAGGTCTATCTAGTAACTCATTATCAGAATCAGATAAGGTTTCTCCAGCCCCCCAAATTCCATCAGTAAACCTAATCAAGTTCCCTTCACCAGGACCAAACAGATTTTTATAATAGACAGTAGCATGAGATAACAAGTCCACAGTCCCTTGAACATATTCCCCATTACTAACCAAGGAGTACATGGTGTTTTTCCTCTTCCTTCCATTGGCAACTCTATGGAAGAAAGCAGAGTTAGAGTCCCCTTGCAATAGCCACCTCTCACTAGATCTTTCATGCCAAAACTTCTCTTCAGCATACAGCCTCAACAACTCACTGTGGATGAAACTCTTCCTAGAGAACTGCGAACCACTCAACACACCCAGCTCTTCCAATTGTTCCAATTCTTCCAGCTCCAGAGAGAGATTTTTCCTCAACCTAATTGCATCACCTCTAATATTAGCCCCCCAGCCTTTAAGACCGTCCTTTACTTTTTTCAGCTTGAGTTGGATGGAAGAAATGCTATCCACTAAGGGGGTAGCAGAATCCCAAGCTCTAGAAACTCTATCAGCAAAATCAGGATGAGAGATTCAGGATTTCTCAAATCTAAACTCCTTTCTCCTAGGGATAGTCTGCCCTCCAGAATCAACAATCATAGGATTGTGATCATAGATAGTCCTTGGAATTTTTCTAACACTGGTAAGAGGGAAAAGAGACTCCTAGTCATTATTCATCAGTACCCTATCCAACTTTTCCAAGGTAGGATTTTTCTGGTTATTGGTCCAAGTGAAGAGACCCCCAGCCATATCCACCTCTCTCAAAGAATGTGTTTTAATAACAGAGTTGAACACATCAGAAAACTTAGTGACCCCCCAGGTTTATTCTTTTCAAAAGAAAACCTCAAAATATTAAACCCCCCAATCAGATTAGGGAGAGAAAAAAAGGGAACACACATGGGCAAAAGAGGAAAGAAAATCAGTTTTATCACAATCCTTGAAAGCCCCATAAACCACCATGAGAATCACTTCCTTCTTAATTTTCTTATCAAGAACATGGGCCTTAACAAAAAACCTATCCATGGTTGCACTAAGGATATCAAATCTTGAGGATTTGACACCACATAAGATACCACCAGATCTTCCAACAGAGGGGGACCAATGCCACAAAAAATTACCCTCTGGATCAAATTTCCTTCAAATATCAGGACCTATCACAAGTTTCATTGTTTCCTGAAGGCCAATGAAATCAACATCATGATCTCCAATAAGGTCAGAAAGGCTAATAGAGAAACCTTTCTTACCCACTCCCCTACAGTTTAAGAAAACACCAATCATAATAATTTTTTGGGTTTTGACCTTAGCCTAGGCCCACAAACAATCCCACTCTGAGGGTGATTTTCCTGGGTTCTAGAGTAGGAAACTGTGCCACCAAGGGACACACCCTGAGAGGACCTATCTTTATGACCAATTTTTTTTTTCAAGTTCTTAAGAGTTCTCTTGGACACAACAGGCGTAAACACACCATAGTCACTATCTGATGAGGGAATCCCATCACTTTCCTCAATAGGAGGAAAACACAAAGGGGATCCCATCTTTTTGTAAGAAGAAACAACCTGTTCTGCCAACTTAGCTGACATGCTTTCTTTCTTATTATCCAAATTAGCTCTAGTAGTTTCCCAATCAAGCAGCACATTAACAGTTTCCAAAGAAATAGAAGCAGGATCAATACCTAATTCTAGGGCTTTATACAACACATCATTATTAGCTAAAACAACAAAAGAGTTAGAGCATTGGTTTTACCTTCATCTCTCCTGGCAATAGATTGAGCTGCCCTCTGTAGAATGGAAACATTAGCACTTCCAGCAGCTCTAATCCTGTCACTAGCCCTAGATGGAACAAGGTGGGCAGGGATAGTTGAAGAAGGAGCCAAAGGAGGCCCAGAAGATGAAATTCCACCAGTAAAAGTAGGACTAGGGATAACCTCAGAGATGCGCACTACTGAGGAGTGTATCTGCTGGGATCCAGTACCATCCATAGACATGTCAGATGATGTGTTAGAAGGCTCAACAGAGCTAAGAGAGGTGCCAGGAGCTTCAATCGCAGGAAGAAGATCAGCTCCAGGAATCTGGTTTAGCATTCGTTTCCACACGTGAGCCTTATCACTTCTGGATTGAAGGAGCTGCTTGAGGAACTCTTCATAGGTTAACTCGTTCTGCATAGGCTCCTCTTGATTTTGAACAACACCAGCAGTGATTAGTTTTGGATTGGCCAGGTATTTCAAGTATTGAGCATAGTAATCAGTAGCAGCAGCTGGCTGGGACTGAGAGGAGGATCCCACCATGGGCATAGGAATCAACTGCCTCTGATCTTGATTGGGAATGTACCCAAGCCTATGCACCTGTGCACCAAAGGATTCTTCATCACTATAATCATTAAGGCTGTCAGAAGGCTCAGGAGCCTTTCTCTTTCCTTTGTCATCCTTCAAATTGTCCTTATCCTGACTGATCACCATATGAGACACAGCAGCACCCCCATAAGACTTCTCGGCATCCCTCATGAACCCCCCAGCAGAGGGAGGAGCTCTATCAGGTGCAGAGGAATCAGGCCTAGCCCTCTTGGGAGTGTGCTGGGAACCATCTCCCTGCCTGCTGCTATCCAAGCCTTTTCTTCTAGAGTCATTAACTGAACTTTCCCCCTTCTTACTAACTGGTATTTCTCTTGTAAATTCAATATCATAGAAACTACTGGCTATGTTGACATTTGACACCACATGAGGCACCATAGATACATCAGAATTCCCAATTTTAATCCTAACATAGTCAACATTATTAAGACTATGTCTATGAACTAGAATTGTACGCCCCACCAAGCTGCCAATAAACACAGCTGTAGGGCAGTTTCTGTTATCGAGGGGGATCCCCTTAACCTGAAACCATGCCACATCAAGTTCACCTGTGGCACCATACTCTGGGGTCCAGTGCTCCACCTTGATCACCACTCCAGGAATGGTCCTAAGGTTAGCACTACTGAAATGAACCTATGCATCTATGTCTCTAGAGCTGGGAAAACGCATCAAAAACTTCTTAGCAGCAAGTGGCTTAGCATACCACCTCCAGGTGCACATCCTACCAGCCCATTGAGCAAATTCTTCTTCTATCTCTATGCTGGATGATTTTCCCTCAAGGATCTCGATCACTGCTTGATGAATCTCCTTGGGCGGAGCAACATTTCTGATGTCAGGGATAACAAAGACCCCCCCCCCCCCCCGGGATAGCTGCACCCATAAAGGGGGCTGCAATTTCCCAAGGTTTCACCTCGTTGAAGATAAAGTTGTCAACATGATCATCACCACAAATAACACACAGATTATCGATATTAGTTGTCTGGTTATCACATTCCTCGAAACGAACATTGTGAGAGGGAGCCGCATCTTCAGGAGCGGAATCTTCTAAGGGTGGATCATGGAACGTAACGAATCCAGAATCCCTACCCACTCTGACAGTACCTGCTTGAGGTAGATTCTGGAAGGAGACGAAACCACCCTCTCGCCCCACCTCAATGGTGCCAACAACTGCAGAGGAGTTGTCGAGGGGGTCCTGTCTACGGTTAAACTGGGAGGAAGAACTCCTATTCTCGTTGGAATTCTCGGATTCCTCCTCAAGCATCTCAGATTTGTGATTCCAGCGGTCGCGGTTACCTGGATTTGACGCGGAGCTTCGAGAAGGGGCACGAGCAATGGCGCCTAGCCTGTTGTTGACGAAGCCTCCCTACGCGAGCGAGAATCGCCACGGTCGCCATCCCCACGGCCCAGTTCATCCTTGCCATGATGAGGGCCTGAGGGGTTTGCGCGCGCATCCGCACTGAACGACCCCGCCGCAAATCCTCCTGGGGGTCGCCGCAGAGGGAAGCTAGCCCTTGGAGGAGGCTCGCCCCCGCGTCCACCCCTTTTGTCGTAGTTGAACGCCATGGCCGGAGATGGAGAAGAGACCACCGCAGCAAAGGTGCGAGTGTCTCCCTTGGTGGTTCCCTTCCACGGGGGAGCAGAAGAGAAGGGCCTAAGAATGGATTTGAGCGGCTCAACGTCGACGAAGACTACTTTAGGGTTCCCCGCCGCCCTCTCTCTCCCAGATGTGATTTGGGCTGAAATGAATCTGGAGCGCACGGGGGGAGGGGGGGTGGAGGATAACGTATACCCACCTACACCACCCGGTAGCTCCGCCGACGGAGACCCACGGAGCGGCCCACCTGCAGCGAGACGTGTAGGCGGCGACTCGGGGGAAATCTCCGGTGAAAAGCGAAACAACGCGCGAGCGTGCGAGACGGTCGCTGAGGGACGCGTGGCTCGTGTACCTGGGCGCGTGGCGAGGAGATTTGGTTACGAACAACTGCTACGTAGCACCGGAAATCAAAGCGACTGCCGAGGACCACATGTTCGTCGTGACGGAGAAGACGCACGTCGACGGCGATGCCACCATGGTCCACCAGCACCGGTCTCCGCTCGCCACGGCAAAGGATGATAGAGCCAGACCTGTTACGTACCTCCCACGCTGCGCGATACACCGAATTCCAGCGGATTGACGTTGGAGATGAAGGCCACGCGGGCACAGCCGCGGATGGCGACGAGGGTTTGCTCCCGCCGCGGTGATCAACGTCGTGTACGGGATGGGTCGCCGCAGTTGATGCTATCTGCATCTCCGCTCCCTTCTCCAGCTGGGCTTGCAACCGCCAGTTGAGACTTTTTAGTTTGTATCAATCAGAAACAAATAAATGTGGGTACATACCGGCAGGCTCTAAATTTTCTTTATAAAGAGAAAGTTATCAATAGCAAGATAATACCAACTGAAAACTCTGAGAATTTTGTCACAGTTTAATATCGAATCCAGGGGGAGTTTATTCCTCGTCCTATCTCGTCCAGCAACGCTTGTAAAAACTCAGAATTAAAATTCGTCGTGCTGCCTCGATCGAACATAATAAGGTTGAAAAAGTCGGACAGCGTGCATCAGCATGCATACCTCACAGCTCACAAGTCACGTTAATTCCAAGTAGTTCAAAGTGATGTAGGCGTAGGTAAGCTGCTTTGCACGCCGCATGTCAGTTCAGGTCATAAGTCAAATATTCTTGGGAAGAAAAACATTGCCTGGTTCTGAATCGATCGAAGAATGCATGTTTTTGAACCAACACTCTTGAGTTTTGCTCAGTGACAAAAGATGCCCGGCTGGCTCCGTGAGTGAAAAGGACTGCCCAGACGTGGAGATGGAGTGCCACTTCTGTCGTGCGGAAAAAGCACTGCTCGGTAATGTCTGAGTAAGTTCCAAAACTGAAGAATGCAAAGGTTTTGAACAAAAGACTGCTTTAAGGTTTCTGCCGGGACTAATCAAGATGTCTACTACGTCTACTCTGTACTATGTATTGTTTAATTAATCTCCAAAACTTGCACGAGTAAGTACAGATGTCGTCTAGTTACATCAGGAGACCAGATTGCTTCGGTAATCGGTACACACACAACCTCGTTGATTAATACGAGCTGGCTTTGGGTCTTTTTCCTCACAGCTACTGCTTCGCAGGTTTTTCTTTAAAGCGAAACATATCATCAGTAGCAAGATAATATCAAGTCAAAACTCAGAAACTTTGTCGGTGTTTAATATCCGACTCAAGGTAGTTTATTTCTGCGTTCGGCCTCATCAAGTAACCCGTGTGTGTGAAAACTCAGAAAATTGCCTTGCTGTCCCCAACTTCACGTAATAGTTGTCAGGTACAATGGCGATGGAAGGAAATGTGATTAGATTTATGAGAATCAGTAAGGAATTATTTTTTATTTTCGAATTAACTAAAAGTGAAGTTTTGAACGGCTGCTAAATAATATTCTTATTTAAGTCTCTGCATGCATTGTATGCTAAATTGCAAATTTTATGCTCCGGTGTGGGCATACTTAACACGTTCACAGTGGACGCAAACACAACTACACACGAGCCACAAGACAATATTTCGCACTGACGAATACTAGTAACTTCTTTGTTGCTTTTATTGCACGACACATACATTTTTTTTTTAGCTCTTGCATCTACGAACAAGACTACAAAGAGAGGAAATAGAAGTATTAAACATACACAACAGATGGAAATACATGACATGAGATGAATCAATCAACAAATTGTTTCGCAACCATATATCGGGGTGCAGCTAGCCTAGATGGGCGTGATGAAGAAGCTCTCAATGATCTCCCGGAGGTGCGTACTGCTCGTATATACGTCGTTCCTGTTGTCATAGAAAAACGATGCGGTATACGCTAAGCCAATAATACGCTGTAGTGCCGGCAGTAGATCACGATCTTCAAAACGAGCTTGGTTCAGGGTCTTCCATTCATCGTCTATCAATGCATCAATCTTTGCAATTGCCACTTCACCTGAGACGCCATACTCATGCATATAACACTCCACCGAGCTTGCTGCATCCCCCTTGCACTTTCGACGCTGCATAACACAAATAATTTGTTATACTATGACATACAATGTATATGCATATAGTAGTATTGTTATCATAAAGAGTATATATGTATATATACCATAAATGCACCAATATCGTTCATGAAGCGTACAATCTTTCCGGCTGATACCACGACATCGGGGATACTGGCTGCCCACTCGAGTGCATGCTTCATTGTTTCGTTACTCAGGCCAGCTACCACAGACACGGATAGAGTAGGTGCACCTATCGTAAGGCTGGTCAAATCCACCTGATCTTTAAAGCTTGGCGTGTAATTCTTGTGTGACCATTCGGCTTCTTGAAGATAACCGGTAACATGATTTTGTATCTGCATATGTGCCCAATAAGATAAATTAATTAACAAAAAAATGCCACACTAATATTTAATGTATGGGATATTTTTTGGTTTTGATGCATTTATCTATAGCTACCAGGACACATGTACCTATATGCAAGCTTCTAAATAGCATTACATTATAAAATATCAAGAAATAAATGAAGTTTTCGGGCGTTAAAAAAATGAATACCGATTTCTTGAGGTAGGTAATATCGTAGGCCATGTTGATTGGCACGTCAGCCTCAATATCCTTGAAGGTCTTCAACAACTCCATATACAAGTTCTTCAAGTACTCTGGTAAAATTGAAACAGCGCTCTCATCCCATCTACAGAGGCAATTGTGAATTGCACCAAAAAATAGTGAGACAAACTGCTAGATGGATAAAATTAAAAGCACATATAAAAATACATATAGATTGATGGTGAAAATATAAACCTAGTAATCACTACCTTTGTATCGCTTCATGTAGTTTCTGACACTCCTCTAAGGTGGCATGAATGTCATATGTGTCATCTAATGTGGTAATTATTACTATCATCTTAGTGATGATACTTCGTGGTAGTTTGAAATCTTTCTCGTGGTACACCACATAGGCCCATGTATAGCTCTCGACAATACGGCTACGAATATAACTTAGACCCAAATTTCCAGAAAAATTGTTCCACCACCTGTAAATTAGATTAACAAGAGTTATTACCATATATAATCTCCAAGTTTAGAACATATTAGAGGCCCTTTGGAAAACAAAATACCACCAGCACACATTATGGGGGTACGTATGTGAGGATATGATCACAAATAAATAAAGTCAAAAGCATGTTTAGTATGGTTAATTAATGTTATATTAAGGCACACAAAAATCCATATTATTTTTATATTGATCTGTTGTATATTTGAAATAAAAGTAAGAGTAGATTGAACATACTCGGTAATGGCTTTGAGCTCCTTCAAATGAACATGCTGTAGTAGGTTAAAGTCCAGTTTTGCGAGCTCGAGTAGAATTGGGTTATGCCCTTCCTCTTCACTGTACTCTGAGATATAATGAAGTGTTTCTATCCGCTTACATGTCCTTGGTAGTGGCACGTGAAGGGAACGTTTGACCTGCTTAGCTAGTGGGGAACTAAGACTAGCCCACATTAATTCAAGATGATGTCGTGCAAAAACCTTGGCCTCTTCGAGCGTCGGCTCATCATGAATCAGAAGATGAGCGGCATTATACAAGTTTAGTAGTCCTCTGGGTTCATTAATTATATCCTTGTTGAAACTCCCATCTTCACACTTGAATTTGTCAAAAACATCTGCAATATCGGTAGAACAATGTCGTAAAGTAATCCGCCAAGACCCCTATAAGGCATGTCATATCAACATGAGTACTACGAGGGTATATATATCCACTCCTCCCCCCCCCCCCCCCTATTAAGTTTCCTTTCCTAAAAATGACAAAATAAGCTAAATATCTCAGTTTGTTGGGAATTAATTAGTTATCCTATTAAACCAACTTGCTGGTTTATATATGCATCTTTTAATTAAGTCTGATGCAAAATATTTTGCAAAAATCATGAGGTATAGGATATAGTTAGATACCTGGAGATACCCAGTGCCCATGCTCCCTAAGCAAGCGAAACCCTAGAGCAACCTCGTGGAGGCTCGAGTTACTAAAGTCATTCTCCAGGATTTCGCTTAAAGCGTTGTGGATGTCTTGTTCAAAGTGGTGATCTATGCCGAGATGCTGAACCGTGTCGAGTAAGAAAATTCTTTCGGCTGTGTTGTCGCAAGTGCTAAACATCACGTGGACATCTCTCTTGAGTTCGTCGGCTCTCGCCGTCATCCATTCCTCCGACCTCTCCTGTTGATTAAATTAATTGTGTTAGCCGAAAGGGATGCCAACATGATAAACGTACACATTAGCATACAGTACTGCAAATTGTATGTATAATAATAGTACAGTTGAAATGTAGATTATTAATTGTGTCAAAATGAAATCTTCGGAAATACCTGGTTTTGCAAATGCAGAACAGGGATGGAAAAGTGCAGAAAGAAATGAATAGTTATGGTATTACAGTACCTGCAGCAGCTGTGGCTGGTATCCGGTGAAGAAGTCACCCCACGGCGAGGGCTCGTAGCCGCACTGCTTCTCAGGAGTGGCTGCAGCAGCAACGCTGGGCGCCATGTGAACTTGTCTTACTTTCTCGAGGAATTAGAGAGTGCTAGCTAGGTGGTTATTAGCTTTGTGAAGGGATGCGAGGCGAGGGAGAATGCATGTATTGCCTCCGATCAGGAGGCCTTTAAATACAGGTCCGCATCCATGCATCTTCTCCATGGATCGATCGTCATCACGTTGGATCTGGTCACCGCATGCATGCATGCTAGACAAGTCATGTTCATTTAGCTTTCCATGTTCTTAATTCCAAGTAATGGCCGTGTAGTACAAAGAGAAGGCCGTAGGTAAGCTCCTTTTCAGTCACATGCTCGTTCGGGCCAAGTTGCAGCAGTCATGCGGGTCAAATAATGTTTGGAGGAAAACATGGTTTTGGATCGAAGAATGCATCGTGCATGCGTGGTTTTACACGCAAGACTGGGAGTTTTTCTTCCGAGCGAAAAGTTGTCCGCCCGCTGAAAACCGCTGAAAACGACTGCAGAGACTTCCGTCATGGATCGGTAATGTTTAACAAAGTTCCAACTTGCAAGATTAAGCACGCCCGTCTAATTACATCAGGCCGCCAGGTTGCTTCGCGGTACGTCCACCATCTCTTTATTTAGAGGAGGCTGCAGTGTTATTATCTTTAATTAGGTCTGAGATGGCTCCTAATGATGTGCTGTTATCTTCGACATATAGTTTGTACGAAAACTCCCTTCATCTAGGTTTATAAGTCTTACAGTCGTGTACGTCTATGTAAGTGTTTAACTCTAGGCAAGTTTAAAGGAAAAATTCAAATTCTATAATGTTCAAAAATTATATTATAAATACATCATATATATCTTGAACAATATTGGCATTGTACGGGTTGACATTTTTCTACAAATTTTGTCAAACTCGATATGTCTTAACTTAAAACAAAACTAACGGACGATGTAGGGGTCAAGTACCTCTAGAACCCGACAGCCATCATCGTCATCGTCATCGGACCAATCCTTAAGTGAACCCGAGATGTGAGTCTTACCCGCGCCAAGAGCGATACCGGCGTCCAGGATTGGCATGTAAGCCTCATTGTCCGGATCCTCTATGTCGGACACGGTGAGGTCCACGCCCCATTTGGCGGACGGAACTGGACCGCCTTCAATTGTTTGGCGCGTGAATCTCTGCAGGGCAAAAACGGGAAGTAAGCATTCGGCTAAGAAGATAAAGATGCGATTGCACACTAGGTTATATCAGAAAGAGGTTATGTCGGGTGGAGTCCCATGTACTTACCGCGGGCGCTTGGCGTGTCCTGTCGAAGGGTTCCAATCCCCACTCCCAGTCGTCCGTCATAATAGTCCGGGCCACGGCCTTGATGCGCCTCCGGACTTGGGCCTTGGTGAGCTCGATCGTGGAGGTCCGAGTCGGGTAGTGACAGCCGCTCATATTGCATATCTTGTCACTACTAGGGAAATGATTATAGCAGCATATACTACCGCAGACGCAATGACAATGTGGTGCGCATGCGCTATGTAGCGCCGGCGAACAAGCTTCTCATGCACCTGCGCTAAGAAAACTATCCCAGACGAATATGGATTTTGTACGCCGGCGATAAAGGTGGCAGGAGCACCCCCAGACACGTTGCCTGCACCGCAGGCGAATGCGCACCAAATTCGCCTGGACTAAGATACCTTAGCGCTGGCGAATATGTAGCCGATGCGCCTGTGGTACTGCCAGCCCGCAACCCCCCCATAGCGCAGGCGCATGTTACGCATATTCGCCCGTGGTACTTTTCACTACCTAGACGCATCTAGTCAATATGCGCTTGTGGTAACTTCTGGCATCAATAAGTGGCCAGCCACCCACCCCACCACCCACTATCCACACAACTCACTCACCCCTCCTCCAAACTCGAGTCATTAGTGCTCCAAGCTCATTCCCCCACATCCCTCCATCCTTTTTGGCTAATTTAACGAATCATGTTTGTTATATTTTAGCTAGTTATTCTATCCCACTTGTCCTCTTCTATATCTCCACTTGCAAAGATATATCAGTGTGTATCAATTTTTCCAGAGAGAGTCTTTTATAAAGAGACAAAGACATAACACTAACTTCACCTCCCAAGTCACATACAGCAGTTCTAACATAATTATTTTTACTACAACAAGGGATAATAGAAATACCAAGATCTCCAAGCTTTTTTAAAACCTTGCCATTGAAAGAGTAATTAGCAAGCATAGTGGAAATTTGCTCATTAGGAATCTTTCTTTTGTTAGAGATAATATCTTTCATATATTTAGAATAAGGAGATAGTTTAATAGCATCAATCAAAGAAATTTGCAAAAACAGAGGTTTCATCCACTCACAAAACTTGTTTGAATGTTCTTCTTCCTTTGATTTGTGTTTCTTATTAGTAAAATGCATTGCTTTTTATACCCAAGGCTCTCTTTCATTATCATGTTTATTAGCGATAAAATCCTCCTTAGTATACTTTGCAGTTTTGGTTTGCTTTTCATGTTCAACTATAGTTTCTTCTTTATCAGAAGCGTCACTTTTATCATTACCACTTTCAGTTTCAGCACCAGAAGTAGATATACTATTAGGATCTTTAGCAAGTTCAGGAGATTATACAACAGTTTTGTGTCTCTTCTTCTTTTTCTTAGATGGAGAACTATTGTTTTTAGGTTGCTGAGAATCTTGTTCAATTATTTTAGGATGTTCTTCAGGATACAAGGGGTCCTGAGTAGAAATACCACTTCTAGTAATTATTTCACCAACATGTTTTTCTCTAGAAGCATTAGCTAGCATATCTTTTTGCACTTTAGTGAGTTGATCAATTTAAGTTTGAACCATATGAAAATGTTTTTCTCTAGAATTTTAAATCGTTAGAGGTTCTCTCAATAATACCATGTAAATTATCAATAGCTCTAGAGTTTTCCATAAGGTGATTTTGCACTCTCATATTAAAGTTGTCTTGCTTAACAACATAATTATCAAATTCATCTAAGCATTGATCATGTGGTTTAGAGTAGGGAATGAAGGGGTTCATTGCATAGAAAACAAAAAAAATCTACGCGAGAGACACCCGAAAGGCCAAGACCTAATCTAGGAGATGAAAGCAACGTGCATTGAGAGAGTCTTAAGGAGAACATACCCTTAAAGACACAAAGAGTTACGAGATCAAATCTCGTTAGTGATGTAGTCGTACTCACATCGATCTCAAGATCGCGAAGATGAGCGCTGCAATCCGGCAGTGCTTCCGCACTCGGTCACACGTACAACTCGATGACGACCTCCGTTCCCTGGATCCAGCGGGGCAGCGGAAGTAGAGGATCCCTCAGAAACCAGCAGCACGACGGCGTGGTGTGGTGGAGAAAACTTCGTTCAGGGCTTCGCCAATCGCATGAACATGAGGTGGATCAGCGGGAGGATGGAGATGACACAAGTGTGTGTGTGTGGGGGGGCGGAGAGGGAGCTCCCACCCCTCCTTTAATAGGAGGGGATGGCAGCCACGAATTTTTGGGTGTCTCCACCTCTCCCTCATCATGTGAGTGGTCTCCACTCAACCCACTCATTCTTCCATTAATTCCCACTCAAAATCCCAAGGGTTTTCTTTAATAAATAAATAAAACAATTTTATTTCTTTATTATATTTGTTAATTCCATTAAAAACATTAACATATAACCCCTTGAGTTAGTTGTTAAATCTATTAACAACCATTTGATAAGAATCCCCTTGAACTATTTCAAAATTACCCGAAACAATTTCGGTGCTGTGCAGACTTTTCTCCGATATTCCGTATCCACTCAAATGCGTCATCAAACCTTAAGTGTGTCACCCTACGGTTCGTGAATAATGCAGACATGATCGAGACACCCCTCCGATCAATAGCCAATAGCGGGATCTGGAGATCCATAATGACTCCTACACATTCAACGATGACTCTCGTGATCGTGTGAACCATCAACGTCGTAACTATTCCCTTTGTCTCACGATATTTTACTTGTCCGATATCCGATCATTGGTACCAACCATACCTAGTTCGATCTCGTTACCGACAAGTACTCTTTTACTCATTCCGTGATATGACATCCTTGTGACCTAGTCACATGCTTGCAAGCGATGTCGATGTGATATCACCGAGAGGGCCCAGAGTATATCTCTCCATCATTTGGATGGACAAATCCCACTCTTGATCCATGAGACTCAACTAACACTTTCCGAATACCCAACGACACCTTTATAGTCACCCTGTTACGGCGTGACGTTTGATGACATCAAAGCACCCTTCCGCTATTAGTGGTTGACATGATCTCATGGTCTAAGGAATACGTTACTTCATATGCAACATATAACAATATAAACTAAATGACTTGATCGTATTGTTATACTTAGTTTGGGTTTATGTTCATAAAATCATTCTCCTAATGAAATGACCCCGTTATTAACAACATCCAATGTTCATGATCAGGAAACCTTGATCATCTATTAATCAACGAGCTAGTTAAAAGAGAGGATTTACTAGGAACCATTGTTTGTTTATTAAACACACATATATCAACGTTTCCGGTTAATACAATTATAGCATGAGAAATAAACATTTATCATAAACAAGGAATAAGATAATAAGCACTTTATTATGCCTCTCGGGCATATTTCTTCACTCTCCCACTTGCACTAGAGTCAATAATCTAGTGTGTAAGCACTTAACACATATGGCGTTCCAGTGTTATTGCCATGCTTCACATGTGGTAAACATCATCAAAAAGATCTGAACTGTTCAGGTCCTATTTTATTTGCATGTTCTTTGCGTCTACACGCATAACTAATTCTCTAATGAGATGGCTTTGTATATATTTGGTCAACTGGCGAAACCTTAATTCCTCAGCTTAAACCAATGTTACTAACATTGTGAAAATGTAGCTTCATAGTGTCAGCATTCTTGGAAATTCACCAAGTTCAATAAAGAACTCCTTGACACAAAATACTCATATTATTTGTTGTCAACAGAACAATATACTTAGCCTTTGTCGTAATATCCGTCACAATACTTTAATTTTGAAACTCTTTCAAATCCAGCATGGAACTTTCTTCCAGCCTATTGTGCTACCCTTCGTCACATATTTTAATTGAGACAAAATTATTTGAATAGATGACAAGACTATTAGTGTAACATATTACAACAAATAGTTTGTCACTACTACATAGGAAAACATATCCTTAGCATTTCTAAAATGGCATAAGGACTCCCACTGTTGTCTAATCATCATATGAATTATCCTGCTATAACATTTTATAGCACAAGACTCATCTAGTTGTGTACATAGCATGGAACACATGACTTAGAAATATTTATTTCAATGATGTTCATCATGTGTCAAAACACTTGAATCTTGCTCAATTATTTTCCATGTGACAAGAACTCCTTGTCATTTCGATATTGACTTACTTCAATATTTCATCTATGTAATTTGGCTCAACCATATTAGGCGCTTTAATCGATCTCTTATGGATATCGATGCCCAGTATCTTCTAAGCCTTTCGTCAATATAAAAATCTTAACCGTGTTAATTTAAAACACATATTTTCGAATCAACCATATGTCATCTACATAAAGCATTGGAAATATGTCACAGTGCTCCCACTTAATTTTTTGTAACTTTACAAGCATCTTTATCCTTCATGATATAATCAAACTCTTTTGATAACTTCGTTAAGGTAAGGATTCGTACTTCGTTATGCTCACTTCAACCATTGAAGTTTGCATACCTTTCCGACAACCTTTTGAATTCTACAAAACTTGCAGACTGTGTCAAGTACACATCCTTGATAAAACTTTCTCGAGAGGACAGTTGGTTTTGTTATTCAACTGCCATATCATAATATGTAACTTTTGCTAGAACTATCCGCAAAGACTAAAGAATCACTACGGAAGATCAAAATCTTGTAGTATTCAACTTTTGAACTTCGTCGAAAACAACTTTTCGATAAGTTCAACTTTCAAAGGATGTAAAAATCGACGTCTTTTTCGCTATATAGACCCTTTTGCTATCGTTAGGCATCATGCCTATCGAAAGGACTACCAAGTCACATACTTGGTATTCATACAAGGATACTATGGAGGATATAATGACTCTAGTCAATTTTACGAAGTCAGGGCCCATCATTTGCTTCCTTTATAGGTATAGGTCATTTTGTTGTCAAAACAACACTTTATTCTTAAACCATAAGTTAGTCTAAGTACAAAGCTTTAGGACTTTTGTGGTTCAGTTCGCAAACTCATTTGAAGTATCTACAACATATGTAATGTCTTCTACTTAGTCAAAATAGGAAACCCCGAAATAACTTCCAGTGTTGCACTACTCTTGACATGATAACAAAGATTTTCTAATCTCGTTGAGTTTGTACTGTCCTCCCACTCACTTGTTTCGCAAGAACTAATTTCTCGAGAAATCAACCCTTTCTGACAAACAACATTTGTCTTTTGGTTCAGTGATAGGAGAAATACCCAATGTTTTATTTGGGATAACCTTATAAACATATATTTATCCTATTTTGGTTGTAAACATTTTACACATGCTATGCATACCAAAACTTAAGAAAATGACAATTTTGGTAGCTACCCAAACCATATCTTATATGTTGTCAATTTCAGCGGATCATGATGGTGCTCTTTTTAGTTAAAAAGCGGTTGTCACTAATGTATAAAATACAAAATATAATGGCATTTTATTAATCTTACCATGTCCAACAAGGTTTGATTTTGTCTCTTGAATACTCCAAACTAATGTGGGGTATTCGAGAAGTATAAGTTGTAGAACAATTCTGCAACTCCTCAGATGTTTTTCCAAACTTGTAACTCAAAACTTTATCCTTTATGATTCAATCATAAATACGTGATTATCTTGTTACAATGATTTTTTACTTAATACTAACCATAATATGAACCAATTCAAAATTGTCAAACTCCATTCTCTTTAAATAGATATAATCATCTATCTACTCAAATCATCGACAGAATTTTATGAAGGAAACTTAATCCACCACACATGACTATACATAATGGACTATATGCATCAACATGTACAATATCCATTAAATTAGTCCTCCATTCTACTTTGGCCTATGAACGAAATTCTAGTCATCTTTTGGAAGAGGTCTCACAAGCGTCAATTTATTCAAAACAAAATGACTCCGGAAGTCCATCAATATGGAGTTCCTTCATATTTTCATTTCCGATATGAACTAAAATGGTGGTGTCACAATTTAAGTGAAACTCTTTTACGTCTTGTAACATTTAGCATTTAGTATTATAGATGTTTATTTTACCAACAAGATTTATATTAACATATCCATCAATTATGGAATATGGTCATAGTTTGAAAAATCTCATTTGTTCTCACAAAAGACCAGAACAAAATAACAACTTATTAAGTTCTTAAACTAAATCTTGAATGTTTGTTTCGATGCGACAATGAACACAATAACACTTTATATTTGTTGTTGTCACAATCGATTCCACGCCTATTACTAGTTTCTTTTAGGCTCTTGTATTTCTTGCATTGCGTTGCTTTGTATGACAACTGATACCAACCAATGTGGTATCAAAATATCTAAAAAATACTTTGTTAAATAGTAATACATCTATAACTTGTATATCAAGCATATACACCTGAGCTGGACCTTTCCAGTTATATTCTTTTCTGCCATATACCTTTTTGTAATTCTATTTTTAATATTCCCTTTCCTTTACAGAAGAATCATTCAATATCAAACAATGCTAGTCGTACTAGCTCATTTTTCTTGGCGTGTTAGTCATATACTATCAGCCATTGAGTCATACTTTAAGTTTGATTGTTCTACTAATATCACCATATTAATAGTATTCTTCCAGATTCCACTCTTAGCAATCTCCAGGCAAGGTAAACGACTTTACCCATACTTTTGATCCATCCCATCATAACAATTTTATGATTAAGCTACTATAGCTCGAAGGAAAGAGTTTAGAGGATAATTTTTAGCGCCCAACTTCTTGGAATATTCAAAACACCTAGCGTCTACAATCATTGCATATATTTAAATAATATAAGCATACATTGTCAAGCTAAATTATACTCAGTCATGTTGCCACATATAAGTTTCTAGATATCAATATATCTTTCACTTGATTGTTTCTGAAAAAAATCTTTTCAGGTCCTAAATCACCTTGATCAACAAAACATTCTTTTGAAGATACCAAGACTTGTCAGACCCCGGACCCAGAGATATACATACTGTTATGTGCTCCTAGCCCATGGACTCACAAGGGCTTCAGGGTTACCAGCCCCGGCCGCAACAAACAACGGCAGGCAGACCGGATTCATCGGCACGTAGTCCGGATCCCCGGTCTACTACTCCTTGTATCCACGCTAGTCATAACCAATCATGCATACCCAAGAGTCCACGAGTCGGATGAAACTGAAGGAACGGGACCAAAGTTATACAGAGCTGCTATGTGTCCAGAAAGTGCAACAACAATCGAGGGTTACTGAGGTTACCTCGCCCCAGGCCGATCAAATCGACAGGCGGGCTCGGACATGGATCATCGGCTCCACAACCCCTCGACTGCGACAACTATGCAGGCATAGCCAAAACTGTATAACAATGAGCTCGGAACCAACAACCGATCAAAGCAGTACTCTAAACATGAAGCTTTATTAAACAAGTGTTACTAGAGTATAGCATATAAACAGAGGTCACACGACCCAACATTACATCAGACAACGGAAGGCAAATTATGTTCCTAATCAACAAGAACCAAAAAGGCCTAAGAGGCCGCAACATAAGGCGACGTCCCAGCCCATAGATTCCAGGCTGCTACCTGGGAACCCCGAACTACTCGTCGATGTCCACGTTGAATCACCACCGAGGTGAGATCTTCTCCTGAACCAAAATTAAGCAAACCTGAGTACGGGAGGTACTCAACAAGACTTAGTTAACCTATTATATATCTGCTACCTTCAGAAAGGGTTTTATGAAGGTTATTTTGCGTAAAGCCATCTTTGTTTTCCAAGTTGAGGAAGTAATAGCACGTCTCATAGAGTATTTTGAAAACAGATGAGAAAGCTACTCAACTACTGATATCATCATCTTTTAATCCACCGAAACATTTCAGCACCTCGTGCTTCAAAGATCACCTCCTCCAGTTGTTCCACACTATCTCATGCTACAAGGTAACCCCTCTCGGCATCTCCGAGGAGGCATCCTTCAATCGTTATCAGCAAGTTTTAATCATTCCGTTTACGTTGTCTATGATCACAGAATCCGTCACCAAGTCGTCTTTAACCGCAGACACGGCTTTTCGAAAAGATTTAACCCTGCAGGGGGTGTACAACTTTACCCACACGTACCAACCGACTCTTAGTGCCACCGGGTTGGCACTAGTCCGGGAAGTGCCGGCAGAGGGTGGTCGATTCCCGGCCTTTACCTTGTCGAACCATATCCATGAGTCAACCCAAACAGGGCCACCCCGTCAACAGGGAGTTGGCCACCTCCTGACGGCACCTGTTCTGTGAGTCGGGAACAAGATCCGTGTACGTCCATCACTTGTCCCGGTCACGACCTAGTTTTCTCCAAAACATTTTCCGACTCACACGCAGATGGAAAGCTCAAACTACGTGGCTCATGGATAAGGTTAAACAAGTTAGTCAGCCGGGCGGGGTTCATCGGCCCACGTGTGGCTGTACGCTCAGTCTTGGCTCGAAGGCGAGAACTCGCTCCTAGGGGCATGAACAGGACAAAACGCCACAACCCATTGTGGCCTCACATCCATGCCGTGATTAATCAAGTTATCAAAGGTAACTCAAATCATAAACACCTGACATGGTAGATTCACGCATTGACGAGAACATCAACTAGGCATGGCTAAGCAAGACTCACAAGGTTTAGCGGAGCGCGCACAAACAAACCTATAGCTGCTAGGTGAAGTGGATCAGGATATCTAGGTTATGCAGTATATAGGAGAACTCTATCTACTGACATCAAATAGTTTGGAACCGAATGCAAAGTACGAGATTCAAATCACTTTGAAATCATATATGAGCAGATAAGAGGTTATGCTTGCCTTGGTTATAAAAAAACCAGATAAAGTCTTCAGGAATAAGTGCTTGACTTGTCGGTTAAGATCAAGTATTCGTCATGGAATTGTTGGCCTTCTCTACGGAGTCACGTTCTACCGAGGGGGAAACAAACACCGAAGGAGAAATAACAATCAACACATGGCATCGATGCAATGCGCAATATGTATGAATGAGCAGGTTAATGCACTGAAATAAAGCCCTAAACAGGTTCAATGGGTTGCTAGGGTTCGTATGTCAGTTAGGCATTTTTACTGAATTTATCCCGAAAATAGACCCCGGAGGGGGTTTTGGGCGATTATAAAAGTGAGTACCATTTTAGTTGCTCAAATGGGTTTGAAAACATCATAAACAAGTTGCATTTGTCATTTTGAGCATTTTGGTATATAACTTGTATTTTTCTGATTTCATTGATTAAAATCTTATTTTCTTTATTTTAGATGATTAAACAATATTAAATAATGTCCAAAAATGAAATGTGTCAAACATGTATGAAAGTGACATTTTTGGGTTCCTTACATTTTTATGAACATTACCATATTTTTATTTTATTTTTCTGATAAACATATCAGGAGATATTAATATTACAAAGTTTTATTATTTTCTGGAATTTCCTGGGGTTTCTAAAAATAGGATTTATGACGTCACTGTGATGTCACTGTGACATCACAGTGCCCTGTTCTTCACAGATCAATTCAAATTCGATGAAAAGGGTTCAAATTGGAAGAAACGAATCATACTACAAGGAAGAGGAGATCAAGGGGAGTCGTATGGTGGCGGCGGCTTGCCGGATGTCCGCCGGAATCCTCGCCGGCGTGCAGTACCGCGGCGGAGGACGACGGTGCTCGGTGCTGGGACGAACCAGAGGGAGAGCGGGGTGTTGGGAGGCACGGGGATGCTCACCGTGGCAAGAGGAAGCTAGGGGAGGGGTCGGGGAGGCGAGTGGAGGCCGGAATAGCTGCCGGCATCGAGAAATCCGCGGCGGCCGTGGAGATGAGCGGCGGAGGAATTGGGAGCTTCCAGAGCTTCCCGGCTTGCACGCGAGCTCGAGTAGGCAGAGGAGATCACGGCGCAGTCACCGGGAGGTTCAATGGGGCACGGGAGCGGCCCGAGAGACGACGACGAGCGGCGGCCACCGGTAGGGTTTCGGGCTAGGGTTTGGTTCACAGAGGGAAGGGAGCAGAGAGAGGAAGAGGGGTGATGCGGGAGAGAGAGAGGAGACCACGGCGTCTCCTTGCCCCTATCCACTCGAGGAGGGAGGCAAGCAGGAGGTGGCTGCGCGGGGATGGCGGCAACGACACGCAGGAGCTCCTACTGTCCAAGGTTGAAGAAGACGATTTTGCAAAAAACCCCTAACTGTTTTGAGTTTTACAGACTAGTCCTTTTCTCTTTAAAAAAACAGAACAAGAACAAAGTTTTGAGGGCCTTTTTGTGAACAGAAAAATTGGCAAAAAAATACTTTTTGGAAACCTCATAAAATTTCCAACCTCACCATGTATTGCTTTGGTGAAATTGAAATACTTTTCAGTACAAAATTTTGGAACCCCTTTTAAGTACTATTTGCTGGAACTTTCTCAAAACATTTAAATTCACAAACCAAATTGTTTAAAACATGGCTTAAATTTTTGATTCATGCATGTATGAGATGCCACCAACACCACAACCCTAATTTAGCAAAAATTGGGGATGTTACAAATCTACCCCCCTTACAAGAATCTCGTCCCGAGATTCCCGAAGGAGAAGAAAGAAGGAACACCGGTTTTTGAACGATCTTCTTGAACCTTACGGTTCTTTTCTCGAAGAGGTTGATCCGTAGCATCTTGAAGTATTGAACGGATACACCTTAGGTAAGAGGGAAACTCTTAGGAAATGATCTTCACGAAGATCGAGTATCTCATGGCTAACTCAGGACAAGAATGTTCGTAAAGAACTTTTGAGTTAACGTGCATGAAACACATCAAGATAACGGAGGGAATAGAAGATGGTTTCAAGTGTTCGGACGATTGGTCTTGAAAGGATTTAGAATATGAGCTTTGCACAAGACTTTAAATCCTTTTGAAAAAGAAAGGTTGGACAACTTGTAACACCGAGGTTTCTTCAAACAGAAAACCAAGATGGAAAGTTTGGTCTTGGATACCACAAAGTAATATCCGTAGATGAGAAAAACAAAACACGAGGAACCACTGGAATCATGCATCGGAGAAAAGTGGATACGGGATCATGTTCACTCTTCGGAGTGGACACGAAAGATGAAGGAACTTTCATTCCGTCAAATTTTGTTGAAACTTTGTCAAGAAAGGAATGTCACTTCACGACAGAATATGAGTAACCAAAGGATGTTGTAACACCGTAATTGAGGAGGGATTCTTGGTCACACCATAAGGATGGGTAACCAACGAGGATTGAAACACCGAAAGAGGATAGGGAATCTCTTTCCTATTGACAAAGTAATATGGAAGCAACCGTGACTCTCGATTCTAAGTAGGAATTATTTGCTCTCTAGATCAATCAATCATTAATCATATGGAGCTAGGTAGGAAATACCGAAAATCTACAATAGGACTCAATTTTAAATTTCACTAATACGGTACCAATCTTAAATGGTTTTTACCAGATCATAACAGTTATATCTCAATTAACAATCTAAGTGTAAGGTAGTTTGTGGATGCCAATGAATACTACAATTTGTGCAAATTCAGTTTGCTTGGTTGTTATGATAAATAAGTTCAAGTTAATTTAAAATTATACCATGAACTCCCACTCAAAAAAAACATCCCTCTTAGTCGTCTTTAGTGATTACATAAACCACATTGACTACACCAAAACCAATCATCACGTGAGATGATGTAGGTTCAAAGGCGAACATCGACATGTTCATCATATCATCCATATGACTCATGCTTTACCTTTTGGTTACGTGTTCCGAGGCCATGTATGTACATGCTAGGATCACCAAGTAGAACCGTAGTATTGCGTGTGTTTCAAGGCCATATCTGTACATGCTAGGTTTGAAAACACCCGTTGTATGCGAACGTTGAGTCTATCACACCCGATCATCACATGGTGTCTCGACACGAAGAATTTTCTTAACGGTGCATACTTAAGGAAGAACACATTATTATCTTGATATTAAGTGAGAAAGATTAGCTTATAATGCTACCGTCTCTATCTAAGCAAAATAAGATGCATAAAAGGATTAACATCACATGTATGGATAACGTGATATGATATGATCCTTCTTGCACTTGAACTCCATCATTTGCATCATGGTATGATCTCCATCATTCCACCGGCATGGTACCAAGTTCCATGGCACCCCAATCTTGATTGTCCATCAATAATAAGACAACCATATGGATACCTTGCGGTATATCAATAATTTAAAAAATAGATCATCTCATAATCAAATTTGTAACATTGACCATATCACATCACATGCCCAGCAAAAACTAGTTAGACGCCTCTAATTTATTTTTTCATATTTTATGTGGTTTAGTGCTTTCGAGGATAGAACCGTTCGTACCTACAACATCAACCACAACGTTGATAAACACATTTTTAACAACCCTTCGTATATTAGATCTTAACTATAATTGGAGAAACGGACACCCTCTCAACCACAAGTGAGACAATTCTCGCGTACATAGTACACGTAAACTTAGTCTAGGGCAGCTTCATCCAACTATGCCACTAAGATCATAAAATACTCAAGGAGACAATAATATGATCATCAACACCCACATACACCTATGTGTTCTACCCGTACAAAACTTCTACGCATAGATCCGGCTCTGATACCACTGAAGGGGTTCGTTGCATAGAAAACAAAAAATTCCTACGCGAGAGACACCCGAAAGGCCAAGATCTAATCTAGGAGATGAAAGCAACGGGCATAGAGAGAGTATTAAGGAGAACATACCCTCGAAGACACAAAGCGTTACGAGATCAAATCTCGTTGGTGATGTAGTTGTACTTACATCGATCTCAAGATCGTGAAGACGAGCGCTGCAATCCGGCAGCGCTTCCGCACCCGGTCACACGTACAACTCGATGACGACATCCGTTCCTTCGATCCAGCGGGGCGGCGGAAGTAGAGGATCCCTCGGAAACCAGCAGCACGACGTCATGGTGTGGTGGAGAAAACTTCGTTCAGGGCTTCGCCAAGCGCATTAACATGAGGTGGATCAGCGGGAGGATGGAGATGACACAAGTGTGTGTGTGGGGGGGGAGGGAGCCCCCACCCCTCCTTTTATAGGAGGGGATGGCAGCCACGAATTTTTGGTGTCTCCACCTCTCCCTCATCATGTGAGTGAAGTCTCCACTCAACCCACTCATTCTTCCATTAATTCCCACTCAAAATCCCAAGGATTTTCTTTAATAAATAAATAGAACAATTTTATTTCTTTATTTTAATATTTCTTAATTCGATTAACAAATATTAACATATAGCCCCTTGAGTTAGTTGTTAAATCTATTAACAACCATTTAATAAGAATCCCCTTGAACTATTTCAAAATTACCCGAAACAATTTCGGTGCTGTCCAGACTTTTCTCCGATATTCCGTATCCACTCAAACGCGTCATCAAACCTTAAGTGTGTCACCCTACGGTTCGTGAATAATGCAGACATGATCGAGAAACCTCTCCGATCAATAGCCAATAGCGGGATCTGGAGATCCATAATGACTCCTAAACGTTCAACGTGACTCTCGTGATCGTGTGAACCATCAACGTCGTAACTATTCCCTTTGTCTCATGATATTTTACTTGTCCGAGATCCGATCATTGGTATCAACCATACCTAGTTCGATCTCGTTACCGACAAGTACTCTTTTACTCGTTCCATGATATGACATCCTTGTGACCTAGTCACGTGCTTGCAAGCAGTGTCAATGTGATATCACCGAGAGGGACCAGAGTATATCTCTTCGTCATTTGGATGGAAAAATCCCACTCTTGATCCATGAGCCTCAACTAACACTTTCCGAATACCCAACGACACCTTTATAGTCACCCTGTTACGGCGTGACGTTTGATGACATCAAAGCACCCTTACGGTATTAGTGGTTGACATGATCTCATGGTCTAAGGAATAAGTTACTTCGTATGAAAGATATAACAATATAAACTAAATGACTTGATTGTATTGTTATACTTAGTTTGGGTTTATGTTCATCACATCATTTTCCTAATGACATGAACCTGTTATTAACAACATCCAATGTTCATGACCAGGAAACCTTGATCATCTATTAATCAACGAGCTAGTTAAAAGAGAGGTTTTACTAGGAACCTTGTTTGTTTATTAAACACACATGTATCAACGTTTCCGGTTAATACAATTATAGCATGAGAAATAAAATTTTATCATAAACAAGGAATAAGATATTAACCACTTTATTATTGCCTCTCAGGCATATTCCCTTCAGGGAATATCTTTATTATCAAAGTATTGGAGAGAGTGTACCTCAACTGTTGATAGATGAGGAATAGCCTTACATAATTCTTCTATAGGACGTAAATTCTTCGTATCTTCATATTTAATATCCCTCTCTTTAAGAGATTTCTTGGCTTCCTTCATCACTTCATCATTTAATTCGATCATCCCTCTCTTCTTGGGTGTTGGTATTTGTGTTGGCTCTGGTGTAGGCTCAGGTATATTCTATCATCATTATTTTTGGCTATTTTAGCCATTAATTCCTCAGCTTCTTCTTGAGTTCTTTTCCTGAAAACACAACCAACACAACTATCCAGGTATGTCCTTGTTGGAACGCGTAGAGATAAACAAAACTTTTTCCTACGCGGTACTTTCAAGATCTAGCCGAGGTAGAAGGCCACGATGATTACCACTAGACGCGCGGTTGCGGATTATCGATGAAGCACCTCGATGCAGTGGAGTCCCACGATCCGATCCAGCCGATCCAATCCCATGAACGTCGAAGTGCTGAACGTACAACACCTCTGCCGGTATCCACACGTACGAGGAGGAGCTCCGACGGCGGACTGCTAGGTCCGGTGCGACGGCTGGACTGAGTGGGGCTAGGGTTCCCAACGCATGGGAGTGTACTAACGTGCCCGCCGGGCAACCTGCGCCCCTCTTTATATAGTGAATGGTAGTGGGCTTCACAACACTTGTGACCCATTCCCTCCGTGAGTCCGACTCACAAACTCGGTCCATTTCCGGTTCGGGTCCAACCCGACCAATACTTGCTCCTCCTCTTAAGTGTGTGACCCTGCGGGCTCATGGCGACTTGGACACGATTGGAGTCCAACTCCTAATCGATCAATCGGTAGCGGCTCCTAGCAGAACGTGCCGACTCCCAAGTCCCATTGAGTCATGACGACTTACCTTTCAATGTGATATTCATCTTAGTCCCTTTTGCCTCACGATATACCTTGTCGAACTATAGTCTATGTATCGTCATCCCTTTAATAGTTCAACTCTCTTCTCGATCCGTGATATGTGATTCATCTGAATAACTCTTAGTCAACAGACACAGTTAACACTTAACTGAGTCGCGCATGGCCATGCTTCCTGAATCATATCACTCGAGAGGGCCTAGAGAATATCTCTCCATTCGGAGGGGCAAAATCACATCTTGATTATCCACATCACGCAGCTTGCTTCTCATTCGACCCGAACTCTGCTTTTATAACTGCCTTGTCACAGAACAACGTTTGACAGAACCTAAGTCGGTGATCCACAACTCGGATTGTGCGAGAACCTCAGGTCTAAGGATTACATTGATTGAGACATGCAAATGACGACGTACTCGTTGCATCTCAATATGGGTCAGTCCGACTTGCTAAACTCTTTAGTTAAGTCCGTGAACATTGGAATGGCATCACCATGCCCATGACAAGTGGAACCGTGTCATCAGCCAACACTCACATTAGTCTAGGGTGTGTGTCCATCACAACCTTAACGACCAAGGACAATTAGTATGAACAACATGAATACATAGTTCCACAATCAAATCACATATTCAATGACATATATCAGATGTTCAAACCAAAGGACAACTTAATAACTTTATGAATACATTGGGAATTACATCATACATGATTGCCTCTAGGGCATATTCCCAATAGTCCTAGATTTAACAGTTAGTCCATTATAAAATATATCTAGGAGCTCATTTTTAGGTAAAGGGTAGCCAGGGCTAGCTCTTATTAAAGAAAAAAAACCTTGTCCAAGATTCAGGCAATTTTTCTGCTTCAATTTGCTCAAATTTAAAGATGTCCTGTACAACAGCATGTTAGGAACTAGCAGGAAAATATTTTTGAAAGAAAGCATTAACCAAATCCATAGGACTAGTAATAGATCCAGGAGACAGATTGTTAAACCAAGTTTTAGCTTCATCTTTCAATGAGAAAGGGAAGATCTTTGTAACAGTATAAGTACGCAACTTGGTATCATCAGAAAATAAACTTCTCAAAGATGAAAGCTCATTCATGTGTTCCATAGCACTTTTACTTTTAGTTACACAAAAAGGTTCCTTGTAACATCCCAAGTCTGAAAAATAGCCTTTAGAATGTTTGCTCTCTGTTATTTTATGTTTTGCATCATGGCATCATGTTGGTTGCATTTGTTTTGTTTGTTTTCCATTTGTTTTCCAACTGTTTTCAGTTGTTTTCCTTTGTTTTCTATTTGAATTCCAAACCAAAATTCAAACCTTTTGTTTCATCCTTGTGATGTTACAATTTCCAAAATGTTATTTCAAATGAAAACAACCAAATTGTTCCTTTTTCTTCCATGTTGATCACTCCTTAAATTGTTGGTTTTAATCAAACAATTAATTCAATCAATTAATTCCAAATTGGTTTTCAAATTCAAAGCAAAATCATCATCAACACCTCATTTGGAAATTGTCAAATATCAAACCATTCCAATAATTCTAACCCAACTAATAATAGGGTTCACCCTATTAAATGGTTGTTTCTATCAATTAACAACATATTCCAATTCAAGTCAAATATTTTTCAAACAAAACCAATTTGAAATTATAAAAATAATAACCAAAACTTTCTCTCATCCCTTGCTTTCCAATTAATTCTTTTGGGTCACTTTATTAAGAGGGTGATTTCATTAATCATTTCAACTCTTAAAAATCATCTAAATTTGGTTTATTTCCAAACATCACAAAAACTCAAATAATTTTGAAGTCCAAACTTGGTAGTTGGTGGTATTTGACATGTTAATCTCACCCTAATATTTTCTATGAAATTGCTAACACCAAAACCCTCCAACTTTCCCTTTCTCTTTTGTTACAAAAAAAAACTGCAGATCAAAAATAAATAAAAGGAGAGGAGAGGCACCAGCCAGCCCACCTTTCTTTCCTACCCCGAAACCCAGCCCACTAACCCTCCTTGGCCCATACCGGTTCGTAGCTGTCGTTTTCTTCCACCTCTCGCTGGCGTCACCATGTATGAACAGAGAACCACCGTGCGATCTCCTCAAACCCCACCGATTGCTTGCCGTACCCATGCCTCTCCCTCCATAAAACCTAGCCCCTACCCTCTCTACTCGCAAACCCTAGCGCCTCCTCCCACACAGCCGCCATCTTCTTCCTTTCCCCTCCATCTCTCTCTTTTATCTGTACTGAACTCTGCAAACACCAAACACACTGTACCTCACCCGAGCTCCTCCAACTCCGGTGGTCACCGGCGTTCAGGGCTCCTCCGGCCGTGCAAACGGCGGGAATGGAACCGCCCCTTCGTGCTCTCCCTCTTTGGCGAAGGCGTCGTGAGCCGAGGAGGCCCCGGGCGGCCGCGCCGTCGAGGTTTCCGGTCGGCCGCCTCCCTGCTGCTGCTCTGCGTCCGCCCCGACCCTTCCGCTCGAGGCCACCAAAGGTGAGGCCGCCCCCCTCGAACCGCTCCTCTCCCTTCCCCTCGGCTCGCCTCCTCCCTCTCCTCCAACCGCCCGCACCACGGCGCCCCCTAGTTCCCACGGCGAGCACCCTTCCATCGCTGCCATGGATTCAGTCGATGTGCAGACCTGTCACGATTCAGTTTTCTTTGTTCAGAAACCACCCGAAGCACCAACACTTACCCCCCCGTACCCCCCTTTCCATCACAAAAACCGCACCAGCCCCACTGGTGTTGTTCCCTCAGCACAAGCAGGAGGTGCAGGGGTCGAATCCCACCCCCTGCACAATTTAAAAAACATTTTATTTTGCAATGTTTTCATACTCAAACTTCTCAGTATTCACACCAAGGCCCCTGTTACTAAAATCTAGCCCCTGGAAAATAATTTCAAAGTCCCTAGATCCATAAAAATGGCAGATTTGCCCTATATCTTCTAAATTGCATAAATAATTCATTTTAGCTCCAAATCCAACAATTTTGATATGTTTTCAATACCAAATTAAATGTTCTATCCAAATATAAAATTTGTTTACTGTTTTGAATATTTTAAATTGGTGCAATATTTGAAAACTTGTCAAATTCACTTAAATTTGCAAAATTCATAACTTGCTCATAAAAATTCCAAATTTCACAAACCAAATATGTTTTCCAATCAATTTTTCATGTACTTTCCAAATATAAATTTTGTTTGCTGTTTTGGATAATTTAAATTGCTGAAAACAACTGTTTCTTGTTTAATGCATTTAAAATTGCCAAAATAATAACTTGCTCATTTTAAATCCAATTTCCACAAACGAAATATGCTTTCCATGCAAAATTAAACCACCTTTTCAAATATAAAATTTGTTTCATGTTTTGAATAATTACAAGTGGTTAAATAATTTAAACCTTATTTAATTCATTTAATATTGTTAAATTTATCACTTGATCAAAACAAATTCTTTTGGGGCATATAAAATATGTTTTCAAACCACAAAAGTATAAACATTTCAAATATGAATCTCACTTAATGTTTTGAACAAATAAAAATTCAAATAAGTTCATGTTTGAATTAAATTCATTTAATTCTTGTTTAACTTGTTTAATTCATAAATAATTTATTTGAAATCCTTTTTCAACAAGTGAAACATGTATTCCAACTAAAATCTTGTTTTCTTTTCAAATATGAACTTTGTTATCTATTTTGAACAATTTAACTTGATGAAAACAACAAATACTTGTGTGACATGTTTAAGTAACCAAACTTTCCAACCTTAATCAATGATTTCCAAAACTTGTTCCAATCATTTTCACTTGCATCTATCATTGTTATTTGTTGTTATTTTGTTGTTATCATCATGCATGCATCATGCTAACAACTCTCACATAATAATTAATTGTAAACCATTTGTTTCCACTTATTTCAATGGATCTTTTCCATATGCAATCCAATTGCATATGGGTCCATTTAATCCTGTTTCTATCTTGTCAAGTAGTTTATTCTGATGCATCTATTAACATGACATGCATCATCCCATGTTTGTGCACCTATGCCCTGATATTGATTGTTTATCTTTCTGCATTGCCTGTTTGCTTCTTCCCGGACATACGACGACGTTGAGACCGACGATACTTACGACACCCCTTCTAAGGATTTTAGCTCAGTACCGGGCTACTGGGTTTTGCAGGCAAGTTATCACTCACATGAACCACTGTGTTCCTTTCAACATTGAATACCGATACTTTCCGTTGTTCTTTTCTGCTAGCCTTAGTAGTAGTTGATTCTGTTACGAACCTATCACATGAATCCCTTAAACCTGATATTGCCTCACCTCCCTTCCCACAACCCATTGTTTGAGCCAGTGTCCTACTAGCATGCTTAGGTTGTTTTGCTCGAGTCTGTTACCCGTTACTTTCAGTTACTATATTTCATTATGTTCTGGGGCTCGATGGTTAATCAATCAATCATGCTAATGTTACTATTAATAATAAACTTGATGATAAGGCACCGGCAGGAGGCCCATGAGAGGTTTTGGAGCCTGCTAGTGTCGACCCTAATAGGAAAAGGGTCTTGTCTACTGATCCATGATGAGCGCACTACCCGCATTTGGGAAGCGAGTATGGGCGCCCCCCTCAACTTGACCTGATTCGCATCTCGTCCAAATCGCCTCATTTAGTTCGTGTGTTCTATTTGCCGCATGCATGTTTTTGCGAGCCCAGGCCAGGGTGGAACTTTTGTAGTCGGCATATAGGGGGACACGTTCTTAGAGTGCTATGAGGGTCCATTTTCTTCTGGGCTCGATTAGCCGTGCGCCCAAGGTTCTTTGGGCTTGATGCGAGGAATGGTTGGTTGTGTAGAGTACCCCGCTTGGTGGGTTTGATTCCCATCTGGCGGGTTATTCTTGAGTGTACGGCCAAATTGGTGCAACCCTGCAGGGATAATCTTCTCGAGAAGCCGTGTTTTCCGCGGTTATGGATTACTTGGTGAAAGTACTGGCTAACAAGTACTCAGGACAACTTAAACATAATGATCAAACATGTTACACCCCATGATTAATAATTTGACTAGTAATAGGCTTATTGACACAATAATTTGAACCATCATTATTACAACTGTGTGAGTTATCCTCGGATCGCTTCTTTGGATAAGGGGCGAGATCCAGGATGGGTTTGTTTGACGTTATCTTTCAGTTGGTTACAATCCTCGATCTTATCTCCTTTCTGTTAGCCGGAAGTGGTAGAATATCTGTAGTTGGTTAGCGCAGCCAGTTGTAGCATCTTTTATATCCCCTCTCTTCCGTTGAACCCAAGGCATCTGTGCTTGGTGTTGACGGGTTACACTTTGGTGAACTGTGAGTCTTGCTTGCCAGTACGTTTATGTACTGACCCCTTTGGGGCTGTGGTTTACGCAGACGACGATTCCGAGGATCTACATGGTGGCTACTACGTGGAGTATGACGACGAGACTGCTGACGAGTAGATAGCGGACCCGGGCAGGATCCGAGACTTCGTGGATGGGCTCCGTCTTTTCGTTTCCGGCCTCTTAGGCCTATTTGGTTCTTGTCTGTACTCAGACCTGTTGTATGCTTCCGCTGTGATGTAATGATGTACTGTTGGGGCATGTGCCCTCTGAGTGATTGTATTTGCTATCTCTGCTCTAATGAGAGCCATTTGCAACTTATTTCAATCTTTTGTGTCGTAGAGATCTGTTGTGATATCAGTTGTTCAACGCCGTTGACGTACCATGTGTGTATGGTTTGAAGTACGTCGACGGAAGTGCCTTTGATCTCTAGTGGATAGTTTACATCGACGATGGAATAGCAGGGCTTGTGTTGTCGCGCATAAGCGCAGGCCTACCAGGAAGCTGGGACGTGGGAGCAGTTATGCCCCATAATCCAAGTATCTGCTATCCAGTTCGTACGGTGAGTATCCCCTAGAAATCAGGGTGCGACATTCCTTCTCAACAATAGATATATAGGATAAATCTAAATAAAAATCAGAATCCTTGTCTCTAATGTGTATGGGAGATGTGGCAAACTTAGCGTCAAGAGAATATTTATATTTCACAGCATGTCTTGCAAGAAGACTCTTAAGAGCACTTGCACCAGTAGTAGCTTGAGCTTCTTTAATAAAGTAATCATTAAGTTCAATATAGGTTTCATCAAGATTATCAATAGACTTACGTGAATTAACATGTGTACCAATATTTTCAACAAGAATTTCAACACTTTCAATTTGTTTGGATTTAGCAATGCTAGCATCTAGTAAAGGACCTAGAGAACAAGTATCATCAAGCATAGTAGACGCATCATCAAAAGTATCAGAGGAATTTTCAGACTCGGCAGAAGTAACAGTGTGTGTAGCATGTGGTGGAGTAAGAAGGTTACTCATAATAGACGGTGCATCAAGAGCAACAGAGGTGTTCAGAGTTGTACCTCTCCTTGTAGTAGATTGTAATATAGGAACTTTTCCATCACGAGTATTTCCCATGATGAAAGGCTTGTAACAAACAATATCAAGGTCAAGTGAGCAAATAAATAAAGCTATGCTCCCCGGCAACGGCGCCAGAAAATAGTCTTGATGACCCACAAGTATAGAGGATTGCAACAGTCTTCGAGGGAAGTAAAACCCAAATTTATTAATTCGACACAGGGGGAGCCAAAGAATATTTATAAGTCTTAACAACTAAGTTATCAATTCAGCTGCCTCCGAAAGTAGACCTGCTCGCAACAATTTATCAGTGGTAACAGTTTTATAGCAGCAGTAGTAGTAAAATAACAGCAGTAATAAAATAGTAACAGCAATAGCAATCGCGGGAAACAACGGGATGGGAGTACCGTAGACATAGAGGGAATGGATGAATGGGCGTTGCATGGATAACATAGGTCATGTAATAATCTAAACATGGGCATTGCAGATAATAATAATAATAAAGCATCCAAGTTCTAGGCAAACCATCAGCATGTGTTCCAATATAGTCATACGTGCTCGCAATGAGAAACTTGCACAACATCTTTTGTCCTACCAGCCCGTTGCAGTAGAGCCTTAAGGGAAACTACTGATAATTAAGGTGCTCCTTTTAATAAAGTACCGGAGCAAAGCAATAACACTCCGTGAAGACACGTGATCCTCACATCAAAACCATCCCCTCCGTTTGTCCCAATTTCTGTCACTTTGGTGCCTCGGGTTCCAGACAATGAAATGTGTAAACAACTTGCAGATATGATCAAGAAACATAATTATACTCATGAAACAATAACATGTTTAGATCTGAGATCATGGCACTCGGGCCCTAGTGACAAGCATTAAGCATAACAAGCTGCAACAACAGTAGGAAACACTAACATCAGATACTAGGCACTATGCCCTAACAATCTGGCATTATTACATGATCGATCTCATCAAATCTCTTCCATCCCTCTCAGTCTACAGCGGTGTTTACTCACACATGGACGGGGGGATAATGGATGGTTGATGGAGAAGAGGTGGCGGTGTCGATGGCGATGATCTCCTTCAAATCCCCGTCCCGACAGCGCGCTAGAACAGGAACTTCTGATCCCCGAATCGAGTTTCAAGGTGGCGACGGTGCTCTGTTGTGTTTATGTGGAATATAAGTAACCCCCTCGCGTTTTAGGTTTACGGGGCATATGTATTTGAATGGGGAGCCCGAAGGGGTGGATGTGGCCCCCACACCACCAGGCGGCGCGACCTAGGGGGGGCGCCCAGTCAGGCCGGGCGTTCGGGTTACCCGAAAAATTCGGGTCGGGTTATTCGGGTTTTTTTAAATTCGGGTTCTGAAAAACGATACCCGAAATTTAGCCAAAATAATAAGAACCCGATAATTCGGGTTCGGGTTCGGGTTTTCCCGATTTACCCGAATAGGAGCATCACTTAAAGAAATTCCTCAATGCATCAGAGCCGTATCTACTAGAGGAGGACTTAGGCAGATCCATCAGTGCGGCGCTGCACCCGTACACGCAGTATAGAGATCCCACCGGAGCAGCACTGCATCATAACATGCCGTTTACCCCAAGGAGGCGGCGAGCGCTGCACTGTACCACAGTATGCCGTCAAGATAGGTGACGCGTGTTGCGCTGTACCCATCATGCCGTCAAGGTAGGTGGCGGGCGCTGCATATCACCACAACACGTCATCGAGGTAGGCGACGGGAGGCGGAAGAAACGATGCAGCTCCTTGTCATCTCAGGATAGGGCGGGTGCGGGGTGTGTGGAAGGCCACTGCATGCAGGCGGCGACCAGGTCAGGGTCTCGGACCGTCGTGGCCTATTTGTGTGCGTAAAGTTGAGCGATTGAGGCTTCGAGCCTTGTGGTCAATGATGCGTTGTTGTGTTGTGCGGGGGTTTAATTCACGTTATTGGGATATGCGGAAGTTTAATTCATTGTATTGGGCTAAAATTACTTATCTACTTCGGGTTATTCGGGTTATAGAACTATAAACCCGAATTCCCCATATAAAATTCGGGTTTTTAGAATTGACACCCGAATAAGTGCTCGGGTTTTTCGGGTTCGGGCTATTCGGGTTCGGGTTCAGGATTTCTGGGTTCGGACTTCGGGTTTCGGGTTTTATGCCCAGCGTGAGCGCCCAGGGTTGGTCTGGGCCACTCCTTGCCCCCGTCCAGGTGTCCTTCTGACTCCTCGGGTCTTCTAGCGATATAAGCTCAATGGAGTCTTTTTCGGGCAATTTCCCGAAAGTTGATTTTTCTGCACAAAAACGAGACACCAAGGTAATTCTGCTGAAAACAGCGTTAGTCCGTGTTAGTGATATCCAAGACTCACAACTTTAGAGGCAAACAATAAGAAAAGTGTTCGGAAAAGGAGATATGTTTTGAACGTATCAGTAGGCTTGGCCGCCATTGGCATAACACATCTGCAACCTCATCATTCTCCCATGCTTTCTACCGTACCCACTCTAGCCTACCTGGAGGCGGAAGCGCTCTCCGCCTCGAACTACCCCTGCCCGCCCAGCTATAGCTTCCCCGCCGGCTGGAGGCTGACCGCCGGAGGCGTGCCGGCTGTAGTGTTATTCGAGTCCTCTCATGTTTTCTTGCTGTAACATTTAGAGAGTTTTTGTTAAAGCATGTTTTGTATGGTGCTTCTTGAGAAAAGAAACTGCTGCTTGAGGTAGAGTTTTTAACGGTGCAAGTAGAAACTTATATAGACTGTGGATAGAACTTTTTCATATCATGGTAAATGTTATTTTAGTTTTAAAGCCTTATGGTTATTGAGTAGCATGATTAGACTCAAATAGCTGAGAGTGTTTAATGTGCCTTTGAAAGAACCATGAGTTGTTCTTGTCATATTGAAACATAAATTTGTGGTGTTCTCCTTTGAATATTTTATTTGGTTGAATTGGCGCATGCTCACACCATGTTTATGACTACGAACCAGTCACGAATAGGCTACATGATCATTTAGTTTTTGAACTTGTGGTACCACTTATGCTTTAATTAATGATGTTTATGTCGCTATGCATGATTATGACTCTTATGCTCTCTTGATTTGCCGCTCCCAGTCTTTTGCTAGCCTCCACCTGTACTCATAATAAGCTCTACCCGTGCGTACAACTCCCAAAAACCAAAGTTTTCCCATTTTGTCCACCATACCTACATACATGTGGTATTTAACCGCACTCCAAAGTAAATTGCTCACGTGTTACCTTTAAAAATTTCAAAATTACTCCTGTTTTAGCTCATGAGGACGTAAATACATAATCTTTATCTCACTTGTTGATTGGACTTTCACACCCTGGACTAGTGGTTTCATCCGCTTATTCAATGATAGAAGAGCTGGCAGCGGGGTGCCCAGCCCCAAATTAATACAACAAATTCTCTTCACTATTTTTGCCTCTGATTTATCAGTCAAAGCATAAGTGTAAACAAAAGAGAAAGAGGGATGAACTTCTACCCAGATGTGTTCTTCTATGGGAGCCGCTCTTGTGAAGTCTAGTTGGCTTGTGACGTACTGTATTTTCTGTTTACCATTCGTTGACATAAGCATAAACCTCTCTTAAAAATGTTTTCAATACCTCTGTTTAATAAAATAAAAGCTCTAGCACATGAGTTGATCCCTGCTTCCCTCCGCGAATGGACTTTCTTTTACTTTTATGTTGAGTCTCCATCCTCTAACTTTATCCATAGTTTAGAGAGCATTTTTTCCATTCTGAGTTTTATGTGCATTTGTCCCAGAAACATCATTAATTGATTCATGATGTGTTATTGCTTGTTCTCTAATTATTTTTTCTAGTCTTTCTCATGAACTTTGAAGGTGTCCTGACATTTATGTTTTGCCCCACTCTTAAGGACTAGCGAAATATCACTTTGACATGTTCTCTCTATAGTTGAAACAAACGTATATCTTTCTTTGCATTGTTATTCATGATCTTTTATTTGAGTTATTTCTCATGATGCAAAGTGATTGCTATGTTTTATTATTAAACTTCTATTTATCATGCTTGTGTTTAAGTTCTATGATCTCAGCTTACTTATGCTTTTACATTATTGATGATCAAGTTATGTTGGTAGTATGTCACCTAAGAAATTATTGTGTTTTTATCGTTTACCTACTCGAGGACGAGTAGGAAATAAGCTTGGGGATGTTGATGCGTCATAAACGTATCCTTAATTTCTGATGTTCCATGTTGTTTTATTATTGTTTCCTAAATGTTTGCTATACACTTTATGTCATTTTTATCGATTTTCCGGACTAACCTATTGACAAGATGCCACAGAGCCAGTTCCATATTTTCTGTTGTTTTTAGTTTCAGAAAATTTGTTCTGGAAATATTCTTGGAATTGGAAAATTCGAAACCCGAAAGTCTTAGATTTCCCGAAGGTTCCACGAAGTCCCTAAGAGACCCAGAGGGGGGCCTCAGGGGCCCACAACATAGGGCGGCGCGCCCCCTGGCCGCGCCCGGGGTGGTGTGGGGCCCCCATGCCTCCACCGCCTCTGCCCTTTCGCCTTTTTAATCCCCCCGAGGCATAAACCTTAAATATATCCCACTTTTCCCGAGAAACATCCGAGGCCGCCATCACCGTCATCACGAGATCGGGAGGGTTCTCGAGCTCTCCCCGGCACCCTGCCGGAGGGGGAAATCATCACCGGAGGGGTCTACACCATCATGCCCTCCGCCGAAGTGATACGTGAGTAGTTCATCCTTAAACTACGGGTCCATAGCAGTAGCTAGATGGTTGTTCTCTCCACTTTGTACCTCATGCTTAGATCTTGTGAGCTTCCTATCATGATCAAGATCATCTTTATGTAATGCTACATGTTGTGTTTGCTGGGAACTGATGAATGTTGAATGCTATGTCTTCTGATTATCAATTTATCATGTTATCTTCATGCTTATGTTATTTATGATCTTGCATGCTCTCCGTTATTAGTAGATGCTAGTAAACCCAAGAGGGAGTATTTATGCTCGATAGTGAGTTCATGCCTCCTTTTAATCTGTGCTCGAGTGACAAAAACGTGACGGATGGAGAATGTGTTGTTGCCATTAGAGAGAAAACAACAATACTTCGTCTAAGGATGATGTTATTGTTTATATTACACACTTTGCTTACTGTGATTATGTGTTGCTTGCAACTTAATACCCAACGTTTGTTCGGATGATATTCAGAGGGTGGATTTTTAGCCATAGATGAAGTTGGATAACGGTCTATGTATTTTATTGTAATGCCCGCATGAATCATATAGTAATCTTTATGTCTTGCATATGCACTACGGTGCATCCTTTATTTCTGTCAATTGACCAGCTGTAATTTGTTCACCACACATGATATTTATCTTTCACGGCGAGACACCACTAGTGATCTGTGGACCCTGGTCAATTTTCCTCATACTCATAAAACACCTGCTACTTTCATTCTGCTCTCATACTGTTCCTACATTTTTCCTACTATTTTCCACACCATATGTTTAACCTCTTTGTTTTCAGCAAAACCGGTGATATTGACAACCTCACTGTTTCGTTGAATTAATTGTGTTGTGTAGATTCCACGTTGCTGCTGCACCGGTAGTGCGTCCTGCCATCTCAGCTGCATCAACCTTCAGAAGTGCTTCTTCCTCCTACTGGTCTATTCAACCTTGATTTCTTTTCGGAGGAAAAACTTGCTGCTGCACTCTTCACACCTTGCGCTTGGGGTCTCCCAACGAGCGTGTATCTACACTCCATCAGTACACACACACACACACACAACCTCGTTAATTAATACGAGCTGCTTGGGTATTTTTCCTCAAAGCTACTGCTTCGCAGGTTTTTCTTTAAAGAAAAACATATCGGTAGGAAGATGCACACAACTTTTATATGATAACTAGCACATGTGCCCGTGCGTTGTAACGGGAATAAAATCAGCAAGCTAGTTTCAGTATTTCGGACACACAAGGAAATTCAGACTCCTCATGTGTTGGTGATGGGTGCCAAAAGCGAGGAATTTGTAATAAATTCGATAAAATCGTTTGAACCAGCTTCTATTCCTCCTCCAAAATCAGATGAAATAGTGAACAATATATTCCTATTGTAAAGCTTGTCAAAGCACGCAAACTTCTATGCTTCAACTGGGTTCGAAAATGCAATATGCCTAATTTTTCAGTTTCATGACAAGAAATGCACCCGAAATATAAATTTGAATTATGTGCCAGCAAACTATAAATTTCACCAAGATATAACTGGCCACTATTTCCAGTTGCACTCAAATTATGTGTAACAAGCCACTATTTCTGGTCGCACTCAAATTATGTGGCACCTAAACTTATGGCCTATTTTAGTCCTCCACAAATTCCTGAAAATCCTAGAGGCCCATGTGGTCCATTCGTGTATCGCAAGAGGTGGGACAAATATTTAGTCCCACATTGCTAGTTGAGTGGAAATTTTACCTGTTTATAAGGGAGACCTTTCCACTTGGTGTATGAGGATGAGAAGGAGATGACTACACACGCGCTTCTCCTCCGCAGCCCGCCTCGCGACGCCTCGCCAGTCACGACGCGCGCGCGCTCGCTGCTGGTTGCGGGAATAAGCCGAGCCGAGCTAGGACCTATGCTGCGTGTACGCCTTGCCTTCTTTTTGTCACACACGAATGAAGAAATTTGAACGGTTACGCGAAAGTTAAAACGTTTTGCACTAGTGGGAAATTGGATGGTTGTTCGGCTTCGGCTGCCAGCTATTCATTTTGTCGCATGTCTGTTCGTTCCACTCCATCGCTACCCGTTCGCCTCCTGTTGCCGCGCCTATATAAGAGAGGTCGCTCCTCTCCGTAGACACAACACATCCACAGCTCTGCCTAATATTTCTCGAGCACTGCGCCACCGATCAGGACATCTCCATCCCATGCCGCGGCGTGCACCGCGGGACGAGACAGTAGGCCTCCGAAACCGCGTCTTTTCGGATCCTGTACGGGAGAAGGGAGATAAGGTTTTTGGGGAGCGCTGCAGCGCGACTACTGGCATCATCGTCATCACGGACGCCGACGACTACTTCCCGAACGACGACTTCTTCCCAGACGTCGACAACCTCTTCGGCGATATGTCTACCTCGCCCAATGTCAACGGTTCCTCGTCTGCACCGTACGTGTTCATGTTTCTGTTTCATGTCTCAATACATGTTCTTCTAGTACCGATATTTTTGTACTTGTTTATGTCGTGCTTTCATGCAAATCATATGACTAGTTTATTTCCAATTGTTCTAGCCATATGTTCAAAAGAAACATCATTTGGAAAATTGTTCATATATTCAAAAGAAACATCACCTTTCATCCAGAGCCAAAATGGCATTCGTCCCGGTTGTGTCACGAACCCGGACGAATGCTATGCATTCGTCCCGGTTCGGACGACCGGGGGCGTGTAGAGGCCGTATGGGGCATTCGTCCCGGTTGGTAAGGGGGCATTCGTCCCGATTTGTGGCTTGAACCGGGACCAATGCCCTGCCGGATGCCACGTGGCCTGCGTAGGGGTATTTGTCCCGGTTCAAGTCACGAACCGGGATGAATGATCCCATTCAGAGAAAAGGGATTATTTGTAAAATCCACAACTAATTGAAAAATTGTCCAAATTGGGTGATTCAAATTTCAGAATGTTCAACAAAGTGTGCTATACATGTTTCTGTCATTTTGAAACATGACAAATAATTTATATGGCACTTATTCAATAATCACAGAAATTTCTTAATAAAATGAACTTGGAAAAATCCTTACTTTTTCTCTATTAATCCAAATTGAGCAAATAAAGTGTCAAATGTTATTCTTAACAAACTCTACACATTCATAACATTATATAATATATTAAAAAATGCAGCTCCCAAGTTTTGAAACATATTTCTGGTAGGTCCTTCACAAAAAAAACATTTTTGACACTCGCAAAAAAGAAAATGGTTTTTTTTATTCAATATAAAGGAAAACTTCCTCCGTGAACATTGTCCGTGCTTCCAAGATGCATGTTTATTTGGAATATGGGCATATAAAATAAACCATGCCATAGATTTGGCCATAACACCCGTCATTTGTAGCGAAACCTTAGAATGTTCGGAGGAGATACCTCCTTTTTGTGAACACATTTCAACACAACTGTCGTATTCCAAATTTATTACTTTTGGTGGATACTAGGACATATATGAGGACACCACGCGAAGGTCTTGCATCATTTTGGGTTTCTTTGAATTTTCTGGAATTTTATTAGCCGGTTCCAGGGAAAAGTCAAGACGGCGGGCATTGTCGTTCATAGCTAGGGCTTGAATATTGAGAAACTCTCGGTGTATCTGTGTTAAAATAGGTAGTTGTGTAGCTAAAAATGATTTTTTCCAAAAAAAACATGAGCAAACTACGAGACACTTGTAGTTCAAATTTAACCTGTTTTCAGGTGAATCGGTAGAAACTTGTGTTTTTCAAAAGAGGTGGATGGAAACCTTTTCTTAGGAAACAAATTGTTTATTTTTGCATATAACATGGTATAGTATATTCAAAAAGTGCAGCTCCCAAGTTTTACAACATATTTGTGGTAGGTCCTTCAAAAAAAAACATTTTTGATACTCGGAAAAAAGAAAATGGTTTTTTATTCAATAAAAAGGAAAACTTCCTCCATGAACGTTGTCCATGCTTCCAAGATGCATGTTTGTGTGGAATATGAGCACATTAAAAGAAACTATCCCATAGATTTGGCCATAACACCCGTCGTTTGCACTAAAACCCTAGAATGTTCGGAGGAGATAACTCCTTTTTGTGAACACATTTTCAACACAACTGTTGTATTCCAAGTTTATTATTTTTGGTGGATACTAGGACATATATGACGACACCACGCGAAGGTCTTGCATCATTTGGGTTTCTTTGAATATTCTGGAATTTTCTTAACCGGTTTTAGGGAAAAGTCAAGATGGCGGGCATTGTCGTTCATAGCTAGGGCTTGAATATTGAGAAACTCTTGGTGTATCTGTGTTGAAATAGGTAGTTGTGTAGCTAAAATGATTTTTGCCAAAAATCATGAGCAAACTACGAGGCACTTGTAGTTCAAATTTGACCCGTTTTCAGCTGAATCGGCAGAAACTTGTGTTTTTCAAAAGAGGTGGACGGAAACCTTTTCTTAGGAAATAAATTTTTTATTTGTGCATATGACATGGTCTAGTATATTCAAAAAATACAGCTTCCAAGTTTTGCAACATATTTGTGGTAGGTCCTTTACAAAAAACCCATTTTTGTCACTCGGAAAAAAGAAAATGGTTTTTTATTCAATAAAAAGGAAAACTTCCTCCATGAACATTGTCCGTGCTTCCAAGATGCATATTTTTGTGGAATATGGGCACATTAAAAGAAACTATGCCATGGATTTGGCCATAACACCCGTCATTTGCATCGAAACCCTAGAATGGTCGGAGGAGATAGCTCCTTTTTGTGAACACATTTTCAACACAATTGTTGTATTCCAAGTTTACTATTTTTGGTGGATACTAGGACATATATTGAGGACACCACGCGAAGGTCTTGCATCATTTTGGTTTCTTTGAATTTTCTGGAATTTTCTCAGCCGGTTTCAGGGAAAAGTCAAGACGGTGGGCATTGTAGTTCAGAGCATTGTGTTTTATAGATTTTGTATTGCAAAAATTTCACTCTAGGGTGTGACCTGCTTCACCGCATCCACTTCTCTCTAGAGAATTTACATGCAATTATAGCGTGATAGTCCCTGATTGGACAAGCCGGAGAAAACTTGTCAAGAGTTGGTATAGATTATATGGATGTCATATTTGGATTTCTCTCATTTTTTTAATCGATTTAGACATATTATTTGTCAAATTTCGATTTACGGATTTGCATATATAAATTATTCAATATTAATGAAAAAGAAAATAAGTTAATTATTATTTACATTGAAGAATATTTAATTCAAGATTATTATTAATGATTCATTTCCTTTTATTTAAATAATTATTTCCGATACATAAAAATAAAAGTTGTGTGACATCATATTCCATGGGTTAATAGGATTGGTAGGATAGTATTGTTAGGTAAGCATCTATTCTTTCTAGGTAGCTCATAGTTAAGGAACTAAGAAGTTAAGCGTGCTAGGGGTAGAGTAGTCTTAGGATGGGTGATCTGTCGGGAAGTCTTATTAGAGATGAGTAAACTTAGATTGTAATTAAGAATGGTTAGAGATAAATGAGTGTGTAGTGCGATTAACCGGTTTAAAAATTCAAATAAAAAATTGGAAAAAAGATTGAAAAAAATTGATTTTTTTTTAAAATAAAAATGGTGAGGAGGCATTCATCCAGGTTTGTGTTATGAACCGGGACGAATGGTCCACCGTCACGTGGACTACCCTTCATCTCGGTTTGTAACTCAACCGGGACCGAATGGGGAGGGGCTTTGTCCCCGCATGCCCATCCGGTTGGGCATCCGGGACGAATAGCCCTTGTAAATCGGATGATGAAGGGGGTGGGTTTCTCTACTAGTTACCCCCACGATCACATCTCCATATCCCCTCTCTACGAAACCGCAAACCACCCCGTTGTTCCTCTCCTCACACCAAAAGCTAGGGCTAAACGGGATGTCGCCACAGCAGCAAGCGCCGCCATCTACCTACTCTCGCCGCCGGGAAAAAAATCCGCGCCAGCACCGTGCCAATCCAGGAGTACATCAAAACCCATCGTTCTAACCCGTCTTTCTTCACCAGGTACTTGATTGAGCCCGACGCACTATGCCTACACCAGGAGTGGTCGCCGCTGCCGCCTCGTGTACTTTCCAGGAACGAGATCGACGTTGGAAGATATAACTGTCCGCTATGGTCCGGTGGCGTTCCAAGCATCCATCTCTCCACCCGTCCTCTCTCTTTCTCTAATCCAATCCATTCTTCCATATTGCAGGTCAATTCTATTCCGGTTTAGAAGATGTGCAGCAATCAGAGTATTTACCGTTGTGTTCCGAATTTTTTGCAATGCATGTTTGGTCACTAGATGCAGCCGAATTGAAGCATGGTTTCTAAATTTCTTGTGTTTAGTCAGGTGTACTGCCGAAATTTCTCTCTGGATGCATCACATCACTCATGAGTCCAAAGCACCATCAAATGATGCAGCCATATTCACAAACATCACAAAGTGTGGCAAGGCTTACTCGGCTATCACGATGCCTGTACCCTTGAAGTCACAGGTGGAGTCGCTGTCGTCCTTGGCCTGGCAATACGCATTCATCGTGAAATAGGTATGAGACTACAAATTATTTGTGCCGAAGCACGCTTCAATGCTATGTATCTCCTTGCAGTCCATATAACTGCAAGCATTGATGTAATTCTGCAGGTCCAACCTGTTCGTTCTAGCCTATTGCAATTGAGGCTAAATCGTACACCAAGTCAGGTAATATTGTAGGAAAGAATTTAAGCATCACATTAGTATAATTTCTCCAATTAAATATTCGGTCTACGAGCTATGCATATCTACTCACCGATTGCTTAACAAAAAAACTATCAAGAGCCATACTCCACGGGTGTGAATAATAATGATGCTTTAATAACAAGAACATATTCTCTGGGCTAGCAATGTTGAAAACATGGCAAGTTCAAATTATTTTTTGCTTCATAAGATCCATGACACTCTAGCTGGTAGACCGAATCCGCACAATGAAAAAAATATAGTAGGCCCAAAATATCCTCCACATGTTTTACTCTCTCTAAGCATTTACAAAACCAACAAGCTAACAACTGCTTCCGTCCTTTGGTAGGAGATCCTAAGTCCTAACCCACATGCAGACCACAATATTAATGCATCTGAAGCAGAACATAGTATAAGGCTGAGAAATTTAACATGACAAATATATGCAAAGGAATATATGATATGGAAGGAAGGAAAACGAATGAATGCATTGATCCGTCTGTAGAGCCCAACTCTGTTGCTTAGACCATAGGCAGGCATCTCAGTAAGTTATATAGCATGTCCAATTGTACATTTTATAGATAAACATGAGACACGAGACCACCGGAATCTTAAGCCCCCTCTCCTTTTAAGGTAGCTTCCGATAGAAAAGCTTCCAGGTAGCAAAGTTTTCTCTAAAGAAATAAAAATAAAGTCCTTAACGTGATGCTTCAAAATTCAAACATAGGCTTGCCGAAACATGTTTCTGAATTTTTGTAGGAATTGTAAGCATCTACAAGATTTTGAAGTTTTCATGGGTTTTGAGCAACAGTTGAGGGTTCCAATAATGTGTTGTCCATATTAGTTATGGTAGTTAAGCCTTCTCTGACCTGTTCGAATTTGGCAAGGGGGTGAGGAAAGACACTACAGTTGCATCCGTATGTTGAAATATCATACTACTGAGATAAGTATCTTTTTTATTTACGTGGATATTGCTTTTGCTGAACAAATCTCATACGTTTTGAGGATTTAATTTGATGTCCATGTAATTATTGTTTATGGCTAGCTGATACACTTATTGTATGCAATATTCATTATTCTATTATGAGAAATGTTCTTCAAGTTTTCTTCATATTTGAATAATAGATATACAATGCTTGAAGCAGAACATGCATTTCTTCAAGTTTTCTTGCTCATTGCATTCTTAGCTATTGTCCTGTTTAAGTTGAATCTTGTTCTGCATGTTACATGTGCAAATGCTCTTTTTATGGAAGCATGTAAATCATAATAATACTTTAAAACTGTTGCTAATATTTTCTTTCTAGATTTTCGGTCATATTGGACCCCTTTATCTATTATTGTGCACAGTTGCCGAGTACACCCTGTTCACCGGAAACTTCACCACCATCACCTCCCAGTGCCTCATCTAGCTACCCGCCAACAACAAGTTCACCTACAATTGCGACTGAGACACCTTCGACTACCTCGCCGAGGAAGGCTTCAGTGAGATTTTGTCCGCCCGCATATTGAACATTCACAAAAAATAATAACTATTTTTATTGTGGATGTTGTTTCAGAAGTGTTTTGTGAGCTGTGAATTATAAACACATATGTGGATGGCCATGTGTTTCCTTGGCTCTTGGAAGCTATATTAACAATCTTATCTATGTTCTCTTAAACTTAATCTTTGAATGCCACTAAATAAGGGTGACATCATTACCATGTGTTGGTTATCATTGTTTACAAGATAGCCAGCTAATTTGTGAGTTGTTTTCAACTTTTTTTGGTTGAGATGTGTACTTACATTGCGTGAGAGAAGAATTAAGAAGTTAACATGGGGTACCATTCATTCTACTATTTTCACTTGCTTCACCTTTTGCTTGTTGGATTGTTACTTATGTTTCACCTTCAACTACCTCGTTGCTCGAACAAATGAAGTTGATTATAACATTCCTAATGTTGTACGATGATATACCTTAAGCATTTCAAGGGATAGCTTAGTGAATAAGAGATAATTTTTTGGGTCCTTCTACATATGCACATGACACTGAATTATATAAATTGAATATTTTAATGTTTCGAAATACCAATAGCTTTTCTCGTATACATGAATATTTACGTGCATTTAATGTACACATGTAACATGTGGGACAACAAAAAGGCAAAAATCCGTGGCAATGCACGGGTATTCAACTAGTAGAGATAGTAGAGATATCAAGTGAAAACTCGGAAACTTTGTCGATCGGTGTTTAATATCCAACTCAAGGAAGTTTATTTCTGTGTCCGGCCTCATCAAGCAACCCGTGTGTGTGAAAACTCAGAAAATTGCCTTGTTGTCCCCAACTTCACGTAATAGTTGTCAGGTACAATGGTGATGGAAGGAAATGTGATTAGATTTATGAAAATCAGTATGGAATTATTTTTGTATTTTCGAATTAATTAAAAGTGAAGTTTTGAACAGCTGCTAAATAATAGTCTTATTTAAGTCTCTGCATGCATTGTATGCTAAATTGCAAATTGTATGCTCCGGTGTGGGCATACTTAACACGTTCATAGTGGACGCAAACACAACTACAGACGAGTCACAAGACAATATTTTGCACTGACGAATACTCGTAACTTCTTTGTTTCTTTTATTGCACGACACAACCTTTTTTCTAGCTCTTGCATCAAAGAACAAGACTACAAAGAGAGGAAATAGAAGTATTAAACATACACAAGAACACTAAACACCAGATGGAAATACATGCCATGATGAATCAATCAACAAATTCTTTCACAACCATATATCGGGGTGCAGCTAGCCTAGATGGCCTTGACGAAGAAGCTCTCAATGATCTCCCGGAGGTGCGTACTGCTCGTATATACATCGTTCCTGTTGTCGTAGAAAAACGACGCGGTGTACGCTAAGCCGATAATACGCTGTAGTGCCGGTAGTAGAGCACGATCTTCAAAACGAGCTTGGTTCAAGGTCTTCCATTCATCGTCTATCAATGCATCAATCTTTGCAATTGCCACTTCACCTGAGACGCCATACTCATGCATATAACACTCCACCGAGCTTGCTGCATCCCCCTTGCACTTTCGACGCTGCATAACACAAATAATTTGTTATATGATGACATACAAGGTTTAGGCATATAGTAGTATTGTTATCATAAAGAGTATATATGTATATATACCATAAATGCACCAATATCATTCATGAAGCGTACAATCTTTCCGGCTGATACCACGACATCGGGGACACTAGCTGCCCACTCCAGTGCATGCTTCATTGTTTCGTTACTCAGGCCAGCTACCACAGATATGGATAGAGTTGGTGCACCTATCGTAAGGCTGGTCAAATCCACCTGATCTTTAAAGCTTGGCGTGTAATTCTTGTGTGACCATTCGGCTTCTTGAAGATAACCGGTAACATGATTTTGTATCTGCATATGTGCCAAATAAGATAAATTAATTAACAAAAAAATGCCACACTAATATTTAATGTATGGGCTATTTTTGGTTTTGATGCATTTATCTATAGCTACCAGGACATGTACCTATATGCAAGCTTCTAAATAGCATTACATTATAAAATATCAAGAAATAAATGAAGTTTTCGGGCGTTAAAAAAAAATGAATACCGATTTCTTGAGGTAGGTAATATCGTAGGCCATGTTGATTGGCACGTCAGCCTCAATATCCTTGAAGGTCTTCAACAACTCCATGTACAAGTTCTTCAAGTACTCTGGTAAAATTGAAACAGCTCTCTCATCCCATCTACAGAGGCAATTGTGAATTGCACCAAAAAATAGTGAGACAAACTGGTAGATGGATAAAATTAAAAGCACATATAAAAATACATATAAATTGATGGTGAAAATATAAACCTAGTAATCACTACCTTTGTATCGCTTCATGTAGTTTCTGACACTCCTCTAAGGTGGCATGAATGTCATATGTGTCATCTAATGTGGTAATTATTACTATCATCTTAGTGATGATACTTCGTGGTAGTTTGAAATCTTTCTCGTGGTACACCACATAGGCCCATGTATAGCTCTCGACAATACGGCTACGAATATAACTTAGACCCAAATTTCCAGAAAAATTGTTCCACCACCTGTAAATTAGATTAACAAGAGTTATTACCATATATAATCTCCAAGTTTAGAACATATTAGAGGCCCTTTGGAAAAAAAATACCACCAGCACACATTATGGGGGTACGTATGTGAGGATATGATCACAAATAAATAAAGTCAAAAGCATGTTTAGTATGGTTAATTAATGTTATATTAAGGCACACAAAAATCCATATTATTTTTATATTGATCTGTTGTGGATTTGAAATAAAAGTAAGAGTAGATTGAACATACTCGGTAATGGCTTTGAGCTCCTTCAAATGAACATGCTGCAGTAGGTTAAAGTCCAGTTTTGCGAGCTCGAGTAGAATTGGGTTATGCCCTTCCTCTTCACTGTACTCTGAGATATAATGAAGTGTTTCTATCCGCTTACATGTCCTTGGTAGTGGCACGTGAAGGGAACGTTTGACCTGCTTAGCTAGTGGGGAACTAAGACTAGCCCACATTAATTCAAGATGATGTCGTGTAAAAACCTTGGCCTCTTCGAGTGTCGGCTCATCATGAATCAGAAGATGAGCGGCATTATACAAGTTTAGTAGTCCTCTTGGTTCATTAATTATATCTTTGTTGAAACTCCCATCTTCACCCTTGAATTTGTCAAAAACATCTGCAATATCGGTAGAACAATGTCGTAAAGTAATCCGCCAAGACCCCTATAGGGCATGTCATATCAACATGAGGGTATCTCAGTTTCCTTTCCTAAAAATGACAAAATAAGCTAAATATCTCAGTTTGTTGGGAATTAATTTGTTATCCTATTAAACCGACTTGCTGGTTTATATGCATCTTTTAATTAAGTCTGATGCAAAAAAAAATCATGAGGTATAGGATATAGTTAGATACCTGGAGATACCCAGTGCCCATGCTCCCTAAGCAAGCGAAACCCTAGAGCAACCTCGTGGAGGCTCGAGTTACTAAAGTCATTCTCCAGGATTTCGCTTAAAGCGTTGTGGATGTCTTGTTCAAAATGGTGATCTATGCCGAGATGCTGAACCGTGTCGAGTAAGAAAATTCTTTCGGCTGTGTTGTCGCAAGTGCTAAACATCACGTGGACATCTCTCTTCAGTTCGTCGGCTCTCGCCGTCATCCATTCCTCCGACCTCTCCTGTTGATTAAATTAATTGTGTTAGCCGAAAGGGATGCCAACATGATAAATGTACAGATTAGCATACAGTACTGCCAATTCTATGTATAATAATACAGTTGAAATGTAGATTATTAATTGTGTCAATATTAAATCTTCGGAAATACCTGGTTTTGCAAATGCAGAACAGGGATGGAAAAGTGCAGAAAGAAATGAATAGTTATGATATTACAGTACCTGCAGCAGCTGTGGCTGGTATCCGGTGAAGAAGTCACCCCACGGCGAGGGCTCGTAGCCGCACTGCTTCTCAGGAGTGGCTGCAGCAGCAACGCTGGGCGCCATGTGAACTTGTCTTACTTTCTCGAGCTAGGTGGTTATTAGCTTTGTGAAGGGATGCGAGGCGAGGGAGAATGCATGTATTGCCTCCGATCGGGAGGCCTTTAAATACAGGTCCGCATCCATGCATCTTCTCCATGGATCGATCGTCATCACGTTGGATCTGGTCACCGCATGCATGCATGCTAGACAAGTCATGTTCATTCAGCTTTCCATGTTCTTAATTCCAAGTAATTGCCGGCAGTACAAAGAGAAGGCCGTAGGCAAGCTCGTTTTCAGGCACATGTTCATTCGATCAGGCGACGTTGCAGCACTCACGCTGGTCAAATAATGTTTGGAGGAAACCATGGTTTTGGATCGAAGTATGCACCATCCATGGTTTTGAACCCAAGACTTGGAGTTTTTGTTCCGAGTCAAACGATGTTCGCCCGCTGAAAAGGACAGCACAGACGTGGATTAGTACCGAGTTAAGGTTTAATTAGGTTCCAACTTGCAAGATTAAACATTCAAAAAAAAACTTGCAAGATTAAGCACGCCCGTCTAATTACATTACGCCGCCAGGTTGCTTCGCGGTACGCCAACCATCTCTTTATTTAATTCGAGGAGGCTGAAGTGTTATTATCTTTAACTAGCACAAATGCCCGTGCGTTGCAACGGGAGAATAAAATTGACGCGTATTCAAATTTAAGAATATACTCGCTCAGTTCCACATTAGTTGACATAGATTTGTCAAAATATGGATATATCTAGACATATTCTAGTATATATATGTCTATATTTTGACAAAGGGAGTATATGTTGCACATGTGCTTCGTTATGGAACAAATGTCAGTTTATATCTACCAAAGCGTTTATCATTGGAACGTCCACAAGACCACCAACGACCAAAAAAGGGAGAACCATAGTTGCGCTATGACGTGGACTAAGATACGTCGGAGGGAGTTTGCGGGAGTACGACGGCCTTGCAGAGCTACTATAGGACGACTTCCACCGTAGCTGCAAACTCTGCTGATCACACATCTCTACTGAGCAAAGCGAGTTGCCATCTATCAGATGCCAGCTAGAGCACCTACGCTCCAGCAACGATGAAATTCACAGATGAAACATGCATCAAATTCAAAAATATGCAGTAGTTCATAATATACCCATTCATCTTTGATGCTGCCTTGTCTACTGTGCTCCCCTCTATTCGAATCAACAACTTTAATTCCCTCTATTCAATCTAAAACAAGCTTTAAAATTGAAGAAATGATGCAACTAAACACATAGCAGCATGCACAAGATATATGAATTTAGGTAAATTGGGTAAGAGAAGAGTTACTTTGCACCTCTCTTCTTCCAGGCTCAACGTACAAATCTTGACAGGCGACTTAAAAACATACAATAATTTTGTTTATCAATGACCAACATAATCACAATTTGCAACGCACCAAAGAGGCTACGAAACAGTGAATATATTATTATAACAGGTTTGGAAGCTTGTAGCAACAACATGTCTCAGCAAGTCATAGCAATTGAAATGAATAATTGATTGTCGCTTAGACTTGAGTTCTTACACGTGTGTAGGCTTGTTTCAGTACTGTGAAAGCATGTGACCATATACCTGAGTCCACCCACCAAATAGCAGAGGTAGATCGTTCAGTACGTAAAAAATGCTACGTATCTCAGTTTGTATCTACGTCTATATTGTCACATGCTTCCATTTGAACCAACTCGATGCGGGATCACCTTGAGGCCTACATCTGTGTGATATATTCTGCATAGGGGAGTGGGCCGACTGTCCAGCCACCATCGACTGACGACCTCGGAAACGTCCGCCCCTGCACGTTCTGGCAAGGATCCTTTGAATACTTATGCACGTATGCCGGTCGCCACAGTAAAAAAAAATCTCCGGTGAAGTACTTTATGCAGTCCTCTGTTTTTTTAGTAAAAAGCATAAGACCAGACGAACTGGTAGACGGAGATGGACGACGTGGAGCTGGCGTATTCTAGAGTTTAGATTCAAACATCAACATCACCTCGACCGTGCGCCACCGGGACCAGCGGCTGCAGCAGCCCCGCTCCCCTCATCCACCAACCGGGTCATCTAGCTCCTCCATCGTCGCCTCTCCTCTCCGGCTAATGATTTACACCCACATGATGGGGTAGGGGAAAGAGGTGGTCGAGATCATTCCACACGCCGGAGAGGTGGAGAGGCCTCTGGAGGTAGGGGTCGAGCGGGATGAAGTGTGGACACTCGGGCTGCCACCGGGACAAGCGGCTGCAGCAGCCCCGCTCCTCCCATCGACCAACGGGGTCATCTAGCTCCTCCCCCTTCGCCGCTCTTCTCCGGCTAATAATTCACACCCACATGATGGGGCAGGGGAAAGAGGTGTTCGGGGTCATTCCCCACGTCGGAGAGGCCGCCGGAGGTAGGGGCCGAGCGGGATGAAACGTGGACGCGCGGGCCAACAGCAACAGGAGAGAAAAAAAAATTAAAACTTATTGCCCACTTGGTTTGTTGTGTCGTGGCATAAAACCGGGGTATAAGTAGGATCCGTAAAATGATTCTGTCGATAGAGAAAAACTCGCTTGGCTCCCCATTTTAGTATCCCCATGCATTGCACAGGGTTTTTTTAATTATTTTTTTCAATATGTTGACCAAACGTTCCAATCAAGCCAATCAACCATAGGTCTACACATATGTATATTGGCAGCCATTGGACTCGTTACACAACAAAAGCTCAATAAAACAGACAGACATCACCTGTGTAATCTAACACAGAGCCAGAAAAGCTATGGGGGTCAATGGGACATGCACGACATAACCCATAATATGTTTAATACCACTGAGGAACTTGAGATCAGGATCACAAACAAAAGGACAATGAAAAAGACTACTCGTTACTACTCCCTCCGATCCAGAATAATTGTCGGAGAAATGAGCTAGCCAGGTAAAGTTTTCGGTGCAAGTTCCGTCACTTTTGTCGGATTAGAGGAGTACCATGAATGAATATAATAGGAGGAATATTGCTCCGGGAAGAAACCAGATTTTGGACGAGAAAAAGTTCAGTTGGAAATCGTACTAATACGCTGCCTTATATAGAATGCAGAATAACGGACCATAAAAGTTGTAAGCCTATATCTGCCAAAGGATGTTAAATCAGGGATGCAAGCACATGTTCAGCTAATATTAAATTTCTACATACAATGTGGATAAACTGAAAATACCTAACCATTTTATCTCAGTTTATGCAAAGCACTCTTCGTATTGTTGCAGAATTAGCTAGAACAATATCCAATGTGCACTCAGGAATTCCAGATACCATTGACATCAGCAATCTTGCATACCATTCATGAAGTGAAGAACTTACTCTTTATCCTACATGCAAATACACTTAACCTGAAATATTTTTAAGTCAAAATTTTCCTGCTTCTAAAGAGCTAGCTCTCAGGACTTGAGCTATTACAGTCAACGACGGACAAAACCCGACCTGTTGTGTAACGATATGACACCATATGCAAGTATGCAACGCAATGCCCTGACACCAACCTGATATGAAAATTTATTTGCCTTTTAACGAATCCGCAACACAGGGAAAAAATAAGGAAACAAATAATACCAGTGGAAATTCAAGGGAAATTAACGGGAATATATAATGAAATGGCAAACAAGAATACACGACCATCACCTGCACGGAGAGCTTTTGCCGAACTTGGCGACGGTACAGCTTCACAATCGAAAATTTTGGTGATGGTTCACGGATCAAAGGCCTTGTTCAAGCACCGGTGCCAGAGGCACGACTTGGCGGCGGTCGTTGTTGAGGAAGCAGACCTTGGTGTTTCCATCCACGAGGTTCACGGAAACATCCGGCTACGGGGACACGCCACTGTCACTGGAAAGGCACGCACGGGCGCACACGAAGCAGCACCACATCTCGGATGGACAAGCGCGGCCGAAGACATGATGCTGAGTCCTTACAGACATTTCCTCAAGCACCTGGCAGGCGTCGGAGCCGTCATGGACGGACTTGGCTTGCCGGAGACGTGACAGGAGCAGAGAGGCTCGCCGGTGCGTGGTTGTCAGTAGTGCAGGGGAAGGCGGTGCAACGGCTAGCTAGCCTGGAACGGCGACGACCGCAGTCGAAGGACAGCGCAGTGGTAGGAGGGATCCAGGCCAGAGCTGCACGAGGACAACGGCAAGCTCCCAGAGCAACAGAGGACGACGTCAGGAGGTGGAGATTGGTACGGCGATGCAAAGCTTGGCGGAGGGCGGCGGTCGCGTGGCCAGAGAGGAGGCAGAGGACGGCGACCTGGAAAGGAGAACACACGCGCGGGGCGAGCCCGTCTTCTTGCAGGCTATGAGGACACGTGCCAGGGGATGGAAAATTGCGAGGATCCTCCGCTGCGCGAGTAGCGACAGAAGATCTATTCGCTCAGAAGACGCGAGTCTGATGGCGTAGTTGGCCCGTCTCCGCCATAGGAAGCGCATGAGAAACGCCAGGGCGCAGCAGCTAGCTAGCCGCACGGGAGGACACGGTTACCAGAGCTCGGATCTGGAGGTGGGGATCCAGCGGCGGTGGCTGTCAGCGGGGAAGCAACAGGGGCTGACGACATGTAGCTGGCACGCTGAAAGAAAAGCCGAGCCGACGATCCGGGCGCCTGGCGAGCTCATGGACAGCCGGTGGCCGCCGTAGCCGCTTCAGGGAAAATCGACAACGACGGATTCATCTGTTTCCGCGTCTCCGAGGAGCGAGATCAGGCCGGAAGCGCTAGCTCGGTGGAACTCACGATCTAAAAGGACGAGGACTAAGGTTGTTGATTTATACACTGTGCGATATGGAGGAGTCCCTGACGGTCATGGGAGGAGGCGACTGAATTTGTCTCTAGCACGGACAACTTGCTGGCCCGTACGCGACGCGGCAATCAGGCACGTAAGAAAACGCAAGTAGTGACGGACGAAACGTAAGAGGCGACGGACGAAAAACGTACGAAAAATTGGGAGAAGAAACGTTAGTTCCTTTATTATTAGGTAGAGATTGGGTCTGAGGTGGCTCCTAATGACGTGTTGTTATCTTCGACATATAGTTTGTACGAATACTCCCTTCATCTAGGTTTATAAGTCTTATCAGTCGTGTCTATGTAAGTGTTTAACTCTAGGTAACTTTAGAGGAAACATTCAGATTCTATAATGTTCAAAAATTATATTATAAATACGTCATATATCTTGAACAATATTGGTATTGTACATGTTGATATTTTTCTACAAATTTTGTCAAACTTGATATTTTTTGACTTAAAACAAAACTAACGGACGATGTAGGGATTACAAATTTTACACGCAAGACTGGGAGTTTTTCTTCGGAGTGAAAAGATGTCCGCCCGCTGAAAACGACTGCAGAGATGTGGAGATGGAACGGTACTTCCGTCATGGATCGGTAATGTTTAATTAAGTTCCAACTTGCAAGATTAAGCACGCCCGTCTAATTACATCAGGCCGCCAGGTTGCTTTGCGGTACGTCCACTATCTCTTTATTTATAGGAGACAATGTTATCATCTTTAATTAGGTCTGAGATGGCTCCTAATGACGTGCTGTTATCTTCGACATATAGCGTGTAGGAATAATCCCTTCATCTAGGTTTATAAGTCTTATTAGTCGTGTCTATGTAAGTGAATTTAACTCTAAGTAAGTTTCAAGGAAAAGATCAGCTTCTATAGTGTTCACAACTTATATTATAAATACGTCATATATCTTGTATAATATTGGTATTGTACATGTTGATTTTTTTATACAAATTTTGTCAAACTCGATATGTTTCAACTTAAAACAAAACTAACGGACGATGTAGGGATTACAACATGTCAGCATCCCTCTGCGCCCATAACGTTTAGGATAAATCATAAATTTACACGAGCGATTTTGCTATTGATGTTTCCGGTTGAAGGACGTACTGTTCCTATTTGAGGCTCATCCTGTAAATCTTCTGTCTTTTATTTTCTTTATTTTTATTACTACCTCCGATCCTAAAAGACGGTCGCAAGATGAGCAATGATTTGTGCGTCGGTAGTTACCTTTTTATAACACTTAATCCGGGTCAGAGGGAGAATTAATTGTTTCTTTTCTATTTTGTGATATTTACTAGAAAGTGGTGAGAAAATATTTATACAGTTTAAAATATGTTCGCGTGGTTTACATAATTGTTCGTTTAGCGCCCTAAAAAATGTTTATAAAGTCCAAAAAAATATTCAAGTGAAAATAAAAATATCCATGCATTTTAAGATATTTGTTCATGAGGTACAGAAAATATTCACTCTATCGAAAAATAAGTGTTCAAAATAATTTTTTGCGTAGGTTCAGGATATTCACATAGCTCAAAATAGTTATTCACATGATTAATGAATATTCATAAAGTCCAAAAAAGTTGTTCAAATATCAAAAAAATATTGAAAAAAATTCAGTGGTTAAAGAAAATCACATTGTTTCAAAATTTATTAACAAGTTCTAAATAATATTCACTCATTAAACGGGAAATAGAAAATCTATGGGTTTTTAATATACCCAAAAAACATGAGAGGAAAATCTAAAGTAATAAAAATAAAATAGAACTGAAAAAAGGAAGAAAACGAAAAAGGAAAAGGCAAACAAAAGAAAAGAAAAGTGAAAACTGAAAAAGAAATGAGAAGATGAAGCCGCACCTGGGCTGGCCCAAGTACAGTTCTTCACGTGCGCGTCGGAGTGGACTAAGCACCCAACAGAAATGCATGCACAGAAAGATATCCATGTACCTTTTTTTTTAGCGGAAGAGATCTCCATGCACCGGTGCCCGTAATTTCAAAATCAAAGCCAACCCAACAAGCATCCACATGTGGACCTGGCCTGCTGCTACCTTTAAGAATAAAAGAAATTTGGCTGCTTCTGTTTAGCCGGCCTTTTTTCCCGTATCACAGCCCTTGTTTTTATTTTTATTTTGAAACATTAGTAGCTCCGTCCTTTTTTCTTTGTGAGAATTTGTAGATCCCCTTTTCTTTTAGATTGTAGCTCCGCCCTTGGTAGAGGCAGACCAACAATGTGGCTAAATTATAAGTTTCCACACGACTTCTAGATATGAGATTTGTGTTCAGTCCCGACTTATTTCTGAATACAAGATTTGTGTTTGGTTCATTCAAAATTCAAAATTTAAACGAGGGCGTGGAGCAAGTATGTACCACCTAAAGGGTGGGCGTTGGGGTTTAATAAAAAATTAGGGTAGAGAAATCCAGATAATAAGTATCCGGGATTTCATGAAATGACACCGGTGATTTGCTAAAAATATTGCTGCCCAATAGTTGGATTTCTCGTAATTATGTTCGAGATAATTCTGATTTCTGAAATACACAACAGTGAAGCAAACATGATAGAAAATTCAGCTTTCTGTGTCTTGTCCCCTTCAAACAAGGTTAATTAGGGCAGAGTTGTAGCGGAGCGTTTGGGGCTTGGGAAAGGGGCAACTCGACAACAATGCTCGGGGCAGCGGAGGCGAGCTCAAGCAGCCCTACAACAATGGATATGTTGTTGGTGGTGCTGCTTAGTGGCGGCTAGTAGGTGGGAGCCTGGGTCTGGAGAAAGACATGGGGGACTCACACAAGGATATAGGGTCAAGGTCTCGGGACACCTGGTTTGCGGGCAAGAGTTAGACAATTGGGCCCGACTTGTCCTGTTTGGGTGTTTCTTTGCTGGCCTTTATATGTTATTTTTTGTGTTAATTGAGTAGTGGGGCTCAAAGCCTGAATTATCTTAAATAGTTTCTAAAGTGGCTACTCGAGGTTCTGCTAGGGGTTTTCCGGTTACGGCAATGCGGGTTAGTGTTATTTGGATTTGGGCTTTGTGGATCGGATTTTGTGCGCACCGTTTAGTTTTGCCACATATACCGATGATCTATATACCGTTAGTTTAGCAAAGACCATTAGTTGGCACTACCTAATGAGTGTATTTTGTAGCCCGGGCTCTAAGTAGCTCATTTTTTTCAATATTCAAAATTTACATTTTTTTAAATAAAACATTAGTGAAAAAATATCAGATTTGGACAGTGCCATGATTGACAAGCACCCAAAATTTCAAAACAAAAATTGTTATATTTTAGTACGGGAAAATTGACAAATGGGTTGATATGGGTGGTGAATAGTACACGGCTTCAAACAATTTCAATCTTGCCATATTTATCATTTTTATGTAGTCCAGAATAATACGAAGTTTGTATTCAAATTTGGCACACTCATATATCTATACTATCTACATGCATGTAGGACTTTTTTTGAGTTTAATGAAATTTAAACATGCTAATTTTGAATTGTACATGGAGATGGGGCTCCATTTGCACTTTTCGACTGCCTGCCTACCTACCTACTCTTGTGTGGTTACTTTCCAAGCACCGTAGATAGAAACGCACGGCGCAGCGCATGCTCGAGCTGCAGACGCGCGTATTTTAGTTGGTGGTCGAAAGTCTATGTACTCACTCTGTCTCAAAATAAGTGTCATTAATATGGATATATCTAGATATATTTAACTACTAGATACAACAATTTCAACACATTTTAACGGGAGAGAGTACCACTTAACAGTCCCGTCGCTTAGACCGACGCACTTGACGACACGGCTCTCGGTCGTCGCCGTTGCAAGAGAAGAAATCAAGCCCGTGATTGCGATGACACGACACCGATCCCCGACCTAATCAATCATCGTCGTCTCTCGATCATAGCTCTCCTACGACTTGTCTTCCTCGAGCTCTCACCAATCATGCATACGGATCCAAAGCTGGCTGTCGTCCTACAGCTGCAAAGGCTAGCTTCCCCCACAATATACGCTGATCTCATTAATTAATCCCATGTTAGTACTACTTGTTTCGATCGATCGAGTTCATAATGCAGCATCTTTAACATCTTGTCATGTATGCCTGGAGAGTGGAACAACAACGGCAGAAGCTACAAGTTACACGGCGTCACGGCCGGTCATCAATCGAGATGCCGCCATGGCAACCACCGGCGGCGATATATCGAGATCGGTTCGGACACGCCATCACGTCGTTTTCGGTTTCCATTCTGCAGAGTAGGGTAAGTTCGCCGTCGCAGTTTGACGAAGGACTCCCATTGCATCAGCATCTATTGGCTTTCCTGGCGGATGGATCCTCTCCGACAATGCCATTTGCAGCGGTGGACGCGCTGGGTCAATCAGCGCAGCCGGCTTCTCTGTACTGCATGCTTTCTGTTAATCAAATCATCAAACAGTCCCGTCGCCTCGATCGACAGACCGTAAATAAGGTCAACGTAACACAGTTCTAGCTAGCTACCACAAGGTAAACTCTCCAAAGGAACATGAACGCACATTTTATCTTATGTTCATCGATTAGTTCTCTGGCCAGTACTTTTATCTATCTATCTTACACATGTTACCCATGCTGTCATTATATGATTAGCCTTCGCATAATTAACCCTCGCAAAAACAAGAACAAAAATTAAGCAAGTCGTGCCGCGCAATACTATACGATTCGAACCAAATCAGAAACTCTTCCAGTAAAGTACGGGTGACGTGACTGCATCAAGGTCATCGACCCGTGCACGATATCTGGGGAATGTAGACCGCAAGGACGACGGCCCACCATCCCTGTGAGCGTAACTGCCAAGCTAAAACACAGTCCCGGCCGACAGATCAACCGGCATTTCAGCGACGATCGCTTGTCCTACAGCTACAACTAGCTGTCTAGCTCTTGGTCTGATGCTGCAATAGTACGTACGTACGCTCGCCGGCCAGCGAGTACATACTGTTCGATCTGGCACTATTTTGGCAGTACCAGTAGAGAGGGACTATAGCTACCGGTCTAAAATTACGGACTTGATTGTACGGTATAGTGAAAATTTTGAAGAAAAAAATCGAATCAGACGATTTTTTTTTGTACCCATGAATATTATTTTCTGAACCCGTGCACATGTCCTGATTTCGTGGATATTTTCTTTGAACCATGTGAACTTTTTTTCTAACTACGAAGTTTTCTTTAACTAATGAATATTTTGTTTGAAACCAGGGGCGGGGGCAGGATTAGGCATTAGAGGCGGCCAAACATGGTAATAATCAATTAGGAGGAGAGGGGGAGAGGGGGGGGGGGGCTTGTAATTTCCTCTAAAAATCTTATGTAAACAGTTTTATATGGGTAAAAAAAAAATCTTGTAACACCGTCTGGAACTCGTGAATAATTTTCAAACCAGTGAAACATTTTGAACTACAGATAGTTGTTTCAAAATTGTCAACCTTTTTTTAACTATACCGCACTATTCCTCATGTTGATATTCTGTCAAATGTTAATGCCAATACCTTTCCTCGAACTAAATAGAATGTCTCATTTGAACTAGGAACGGTCTTTTAAGTTGCAGATCATTTTTTCATATGAATAAATTAGTCGATGTTTCTAAGATTGCAATATGCTTTGAATAATCTGATTAAGCATTTCCCCACGCACGGATTAACTACGTGGACGGTTGTCCAAACTTTTATGCAGATTTGAATTTTTTCTTTGTGAAATTTATTGGATTCAAATGCGGGAGATACCTTTATTGTCACAAAATTTGTGCAGCAACCAAGATTCTAGATGATATGATGAAAAATTATTCTCAATGGCATAACGAAAGAGCTCCAACTTGTCCAAACTTTTTGGCTAAAGCATCCTGAAAATCATCTCCTAGCTCATCATCATTCTTGTCGTCATCATCTTCGCTTCTTGACTCAAGCATTGCCACATCACTATTCACTAGGGATACGCTCCTCTCCTTCCACATAGAACGAGAGCGTATACAAACCATCCTTAATGAACAAAAGGAACCTCTTGAAATCTTAGTGTAATTAAGGAAGCCAGTTAAAAACCTCATGACCCCATGCTTTCTTGTATATTTCATATGAACATTCATTGTTTTACCGAACATAAAGCCAACCGTACACAAAGTCAGAAAATCCCTCTTAACTTTGTCTCCTAAGGATACCTGAGACTCACTCATCTGTTTCATCAGGTGCCCAAAAAAAAAAATTGAACTACGTGAGATCCGTCTCGAGAGAAAGAAATTAAGCCTGGCCGTGATTACGATGACATGACACCGATCCCGGACCTAATATATCATCGCTGACACGTCTTTCCTCACTATGTCTCCTACGACTTATCTTCCTGGAGCCCTCGCCAATTAATCATGCGGATCCAAAAGTTGGCTGTCCTAGAGCTGCACAAAGCTAGCTTCCCCTACAATGTACGTACGTAGACTGATCTCATTATTATTGATTCCTCTTGTTAATTTTGTGTCGAGTTCACAATTTAGCAGCAGCTTGAGTATCTTGTCATGCATGCCTGGAAGTGGAACAAGAGCGGCAGAAGGTACAAATCACACGGCCGGTCACTCTGGATCGATGCCGCCATTGTAACCACCGGGGATATATATCCGGTTTCGTTCGGAGTTCGGACACGTCGTTTTGTCTTTTCAGGTTCCACTTTGCGCCGGTTTCCATTGACGAGAGGAGCTGAGTGTAGTACGTTCGTGGAGGCTTGACGAAAGACTCTCCTTTCCCGGCGAATCCATCGATCCTCTCAGACAATGCCATTTGCAGTGGTAGACGCGCTGCGCCCGTTTCCGTTCTGTCGGTCTCTCTCCTTAATTTAGTACTGCTATCTCAGTTCTACCTGTCCGTCGTCTCGACGCTGTAACAAGGGACGCAGAAGCAGGAACCGTCCAACCCATCTGATCCGGTGGCTCACGTTGGTCTATACTAGTCAGCATACCCACTAGTATATTTTCTCCGAAAGTCAACGCAAGCTCAGTTCTACGCTACCACAAAGTACTCCATTTTCTTTTTACCAGTCTTATTAATTTTCCGCACATGCATGCTTTCGATGGTGTGTCGGTTGGTTGTTTTTTGCTGGCGATTTCGTTAGCGAATCGATCTTACACATGCATGCCATATGATCGGCCTCGCATGATTAGACCATCCGACGATTTGAGCAGAACCAAATCAGAACAAAACTCGAGTAAAGTATGGGTGACGTGACGTGAAGCATCAAGGGTAGTCATCGATCCGTGCACGAAATCAAATCAGGTGAATGTAGCCAACAAGGACGGCCCACCATCCCTGTGCAGTGTGACCATAACCGCCAAGCTAACTACAGTCTAGAGCTAGCTATCTAGGTCGACTGGCATGAGTTTCGGCATCCCTTAAACCTTTACACTATAGGAATCGTCCCATATGCCGACGGCCATAAGCCGTCGGCACAGGCTAAAAAGCTGTCGGCACAGGCTGTGCCGACGGCCGCCGTCGGCACCTTGCTGTCGGCATATGCCCGCGTCGGCACAGGTCAAATGACCGTCGGCACACTAGAAGCCGTCGGCGTAGGCTATGCCGACGGCACACCCAGCTCTATGCCGACGGTAAAGCCGTCGGCACAATATTTCCAAAATAATTGGAAAAAAAATTCAAAGAAAAATTCGAATTTTTTTAATTTTTTTTTGAAATTCTATTTCAGAATTTTTCACTTAGCCACATATTTAATCTCTAATCTCTAATTACACAATTAATCTAGTCAACATACTTAACTTAGTCAAACTTCCCGTTCGGTCACCCATCCTGAAATTCCTCCAGCCCAAGCACGCTTAACCTTTGAGTTCCTTCCAAACTAGATTCCATATGAGATGCTTACTGATATTACTATCATATCAATCATATTAACCTGTGGGGAATGATGTTAAACTTTTCTATTGTTTAAATTTTAAAAAATATTTAAACAAATAACAATGATTATATAATTATCTTTATTGACTAAATAACAATATAATGTTAGAAATTTTTTTATTTTGTGAATAAATTATTTAATATACAATAATTTATATCTTTAAATCCGTAAATCGAAATTTGACAAATAAAATGTCTAAATCGATTAGAAAAATTAGAGAAATTCAAATATGACATCCATATCATAAAAACATCGATAGTTTAAAAAAAAAATCTTTTGATGAATAGCCATTCAAGCCATTTTGACAGTTTTTGCCGATTCAGCTCGAAACAGGCCAAATGACGGGTGTAATGGCCAAATCCATGGCATAGTTTGTTTAAATATGCCCATATTCCACACAAACATGCATATTGGAAGCACGAACAATGTTCCCGAAGAAAGTTTTTCTCTTCATTGAATAAAAAAACCATTTTCTATTCTCCGAGTGTGAAAAATGGCTTTTTTGTGAAGCATCAACCACAAATATGTTGCAAAACCTGGGAGCTGAATTTTTTGAATATACTAGACCATGTTATATGCACAAATAATCAATTATTTTCCTCTGAAAAGGTTTTCATCCATCTCTTTTGAAGAACACGAGTTTCTGCCGATTCAGCTGGAAACGGGGCAAATTTGAACTACAGGTGCCTCCTAGTTTGCTCATGATTTTTGGAAAAAATCATTTTTAGGTACACAACTACCTATTTCATCAGAGATACACCAAGAGTTTCTCAATATTCAAGCCCTAGATACGAACGGTCATGCCCGCCGTCTTGACTTTTTCACGAAACCGACTTAGAAAATTCCAAAAAATTTAAAAAACCCCAAAATGATGCAAGACCTTCGCGTGATGTCATTATATATGTCCTAGTATCCACCAAAAATAATAAACTTGGAATACGACAGTTGTGTTGAAAATATGTTCACATAAATGAGCTATCTCCTACGAACATTCTAGGGTTTCGGGCCAAATGACGGATGTAATGGCCAAATCCATGGCATAGTTTGTTTAAATATGCCCATATTCCACACAAACATGCATATTGGAAGCACGGACAATGTTCCCAAAGAAAGTTTTCCTTTTCATTGAATAAAAAAACCATTTTCCATTCTCCGAGTGTGAAAAATGGCTTTTTTGTGAAGCATCAACCACAAATATGTTGCAAAACCTAGGAGCTGCATTTTTTGAATATACTAGACCATATTATATGCACAAATAACCATCTATTTTCCTCTGAAAAGGTTTTCATCCACCTCTTTTGAAGAACACAAGTTTCCGTCGATTCAGCTGGAAACGGGGAAAATTTGAACTACAGGTGCCTCCTAGTTTGCTCATGATTTTTGAAAAAAATCATTTTTAGGTACACAACTACCTATTTCATCAGAGATACACCAAGAGTTTCTCAATATTCAAGCCCTAGATACGAACGGTCATGCCCGCCGTTTTGACTTTTTCACGAAACCGACTTAGAAAATTCCAGAAAATTTAAAAAACCCCAAAATGATGCAAGACCTTCGCGTGGTGTCATTATATATGTCCTAATATCCACCAAAAATAATAAACCTGGAATACGACAGTTGTGTTGAAAATATGTTCACATAAATGAGCTATCTCCTACGAACATTCTAGGGTTTCGGGCCAAATGACGGGTGTAATGGCCAAATCCATGGCATAGTTTGTTTAAATATCCACACAAACATGCATATTGGAAGCACGGACAATGTTCCCGAAGAAAATTTTCCTTTTCATTGAATAAAAAAACCATTTTCTATTCTCCGAGTGTGAAAAATGGCTTTTTTTTGTGAAGCATCAACCACAAATATGTTGCAAAACCTGGGAGCTGCATTTTTTGAATATACTAGACCATGTTATATGCACAAATAACCATCTATTTTCCTCTGAAAAGGTTTTCATCCACCTCTTTTGAAGAACACAAGTTTCTGCCGATTCAGCTGGAAACGGGGAAAATTTGAACTACAGGTGCCTCCTAGTTTGCCCGTGATTTTTGGAAAAAATCATTTTTAGGTACACAACTACCTATTTCATCAGAGATACACCAAGAGTTTCTCAATATTCAAGCCCTAGATACGAACGGTCATGCCCGCCGTTTTGACTTTTTCACGAAACCGACTTAGAAAATTCCAGAAAATTTAAAAACCCCCAAAATGATGCAAGACCTTTGCGTGGTGTCATTATATATGTCCTAGTATCCACCAAAAATAATAAACTTAGAATACGACAGTTGTGTTGAAAATATGTTCACATAAATGAGCTATCTCCTACGAACATTCTAGGGTTTCGGGCCAAATGACGGGTGTAATGGCCAAATCCATGGCATAGTTTGTTTAAATATGCCCATATTCCACACAAACATGCATATTGGAAGCACGGACAATGTTCCCGAAGAAAGTTTTCCTTTTCATTGAATAAAAAAACCATTTTCTATTCTCCGAGTGTGAAAAATGGCTTTTTTGTGAAGCATCAACCACAAATATGTTGCAAAACCTGGGAGCTGCATTTTTTGAATATACTAGACCATGTTATATGCACAAATAACCATCTATTTTCCTCTGAAAAGGTTTTCATCCACCTCTTTTGAAGAACACAAGTTTCTGCCGATTCAGCTGGAAACGGGGAAAATTTGAACTACAGGTGCCTCCTAGTTTGCTCGTGATTTTTGGAAAAAATCATTTTTAGGTACACAACTACCTATTTCATCAGAGATACACCAAGAGTTTCTCAATATTCAAGCCCTAGATACGAACGGTAATGCCCGCCGTTTTGACTTTTTCACGAAACCGACTTAGAAAATTCCAGAAAATTTAAAAAACCCCAAAATGATGCAAGACCTTCGCGTGGTGTCATTATATATGTCCTAGTATCCACCAAAAATAATAAACTTGGAATACGACAGTTGTGTTGAAAATATGTTCACATAAATGAGCTATCTCCTGCGAACATTCTAGGGTTTCGGGCCAAATGACGGGTGTAATGGCCAAATCCATGGCATAGTTTGTTTAAATATGCCCATATTCCACACAAACATGCATATTGGAAGCACGGACAATGTTCCCGAAGAAAGTTTTCCTTTTCATTGAATAAAAAAACCATTTTCTATTCTCCGAGCGTGAAAAATGGCTTTTTTTGTGAAGCATCAACCACAAATATGTTGCAAAACCTGGGAGCTGCATTTTTTGAATATACTAGACCATGTTATATGCACAAATAACCATCTATTTTCCTCTTAAAAGGTTTTCATCCACCTCTTTTGAAGAACACAAGTTTCTGCCGATTCAGTTGGAAACGGGGAAAATTTGAACTACAGCCCCATTTTACTTTTTTTTAATATCTTGATCATTTTTAATAACCATCTCTAGTTTTTTTTAATATCTTGATCATTTTTTTTCGACATCGTATGCAAAAGTTATGCCCATTTTACTTTTTTTATAAAACTTTTGCTCAGAAAGTCGAAATTCATATTTCAAAATTTGATAAAAAAGTAGACATTAAACTCTCCGTGCATCTATAAGGGATTTATTTTTTGATGCTTTTTAGACCGCCAACTCTTCCGTCAAAAACTAGAAAAGGCGTTCCCGGGGGGGGGGGGGGGGGTGGAGTTGGTGCGTGAGGGCAGAATTTTTTCGGATGGGAATTCTGTGGCGCACGTGGCAGTGGTGCGCCACAGAAATGTCATATTTCTGTGGCGCACTGACCACCATGCGCCACAGAATGGGAGTGTAAAGTTTTTGGTGTGGGCCCCCAGCTCATTTCTGTGGCGCACCCCCATCCGGTGCGCCACAGAATTCCTGTTTTCTGTGGCGCACCACGGTCCCGTGCGCCACAGAATTCCTGTTTTCTGTGGCGCATGCCCATCCGTGCGCCACAGAATTACATTTCTGTGGCGCACCGAATAGGGGTGCGCCACAGAATCGATTCCATAGAAAGGCACTTCTCTACTAGTGATGTATTCCAACTAAAATCTTGTTTTCTTTTCAAATATGAACTTTGTTATCTATTTTGAACAATTTAACTTGATGAAAACAACAAATACTTGTGTGACATGTTTAAGTAACCAAACTTTCCAACCTTAATCAATGATTTCCAAAACTTGTTCCAATCATTTTCACTTGCATCTATCATTGTTATTTGTTGTTATTTTGTTGTTATCATCATGCATGCATCATGCTAACAACTCTCACATAATAATTAATTGTAAACCATTTGTTTCCACTTATTTCAATGGATCTTTTCCATATGCAATCCAATTGCATATGGGTCCATTTAATCCTGTTTCTATCTTGTCAAGTAGTTTATTCTGATGCATCTATTAACATGACATGCATCATCCCATGTTTGTGCACCTATGCCCTGATATTGATTGTTTATCTTTCTGCATTGCCTGTTTGCTTCTTCCCGGACATACGACGACGTTGAGACCGACGATACTTACGACACCCCTTCTAAGGATTTTAGCTCAGTACCGGGCTACTGGGTTTTGCAGGCAAGTTATCACTCACATGAACCACTGTGTTCCTTTCAACATTGAATACCGATACTTTCCGTTGTTCTTTTCTGCTAGCCTTAGTAGTAGTTGATTCTGTTACGAACCTATCACATGAATCCCTTAAACCTGATATTGCCTCACCTCCCTTCCCACAACCCATTGTTTGAGCCAGTGTCCTACTAGCATGCTTAGGTTGTTTTGCTCGAGTCTGTTACCCGTTACTTTCAGTTACTATATTTCATTATGTTCTGGGGCTCGATGGTTAATCAATCAATCATGCTAATGTTACTATTAATAATAAACTTGATGATAAGGCACCGGCAGGAGGCCCATGAGAGGTTTTGGAGCCTGCTAGTGTCGACCCTAATAGGAAAAGGGTCTTGTCTACTGATCCATGATGAGCGCACTACCCGCATTTGGGAAGCGAGTATGGGCGCCCCCCTCAACTTGACCTGATTCGCATCTCGTCCAAATCGCCTCATTTAGTTCGTGTGTTCTATTTGCCGCATGCATGTTTTTGCGAGCCCAGGCCAGGGTGGAACTTTTGTAGTCGGCATATAGGGGGACACGTTCTTAGAGTGCTATGAGGGTCCATTTTCTTCTGGGCTCGATTAGCCGTGCGCCCAAGGTTCTTTGGGCTTGATGCGAGGAATGGTTGGTTGTGTAGAGTACCCCGCTTGGTGGGTTTGATTCCCATCTGGCGGGTTATTCTTGAGTGTACGGCCAAATTGGTGCAACCCTGCAGGGATAATCTTCTCGAGAAGCCGTGTTTTCCGCGGTTATGGATTACTTGGTGAAAGTACTGGCTAACAAGTACTCAGGACAACTTAAACATAATGATCAAACATGTTACACCCCATGATTAATAATTTGACTAGTAATAGGCTTATTGACACAATAATTTGAACCATCATTATTACAACTGTGTGAGTTATCCTCGGATCGCTTCTTTGGATAAGGGGCGAGATCCAGGATGGGTTTGTTTGACGTTATCTTTCAGTTGGTTACAATCCTCGATCTTATCTCCTTTCTGTTAGCCGGAAGTGGTAGAATATCTGTAGTTGGTTAGCGCAGCCAGTTGTAGCATCTTTTATATCCCCTCTCTTCCGTTGAACCCAAGGCATCTGTGCTTGGTGTTGACGGGTTACACTTTGGTGAACTGTGAGTCTTGCTTGCCAGTACGTTTATGTACTGACCCCTTTGGGGCTGTGGTTTACGCAGACGACGATTCCGAGGATCTACATGGTGGCTACTACGTGGAGTATGACGACGAGACTGCTGACGAGTAGATAGCGGACCCGGGCAGGATCCGAGACTTCGTGGATGGGCTCCGTCTTTTCGTTTCCGGCCTCTTAGGCCTATTTGGTTCTTGTCTGTACTCAGACCTGTTGTATGCTTCCGCTGTGATGTAATGATGTACTGTTGGGGCATGTGCCCTCTGAGTGATTGTATTTGCTATCTCTACTCTAATGAGAGCCATTTGCAACTTATTTCAATCTTTTGTGTCGTAGAGATCTGTTGTGATATCAGTTGTTCAACGCCGTTGACGTACCATGTGTGTATGGTTTGAAGTACGTCGACGGAAGTGCCTTTGATCTCTAGTGGATAGTTTACATCGACGATGGAATAGCAGGGCTTGTGTTGTCGCGCATAAGCGCAGGCCTACCAGGAAGCTGGGACGTGGGAGCAGTTATGCCCCATAATCCAAGTATCTGCTATCCAGTTCGTACGGTGAGTATCCCCTAGAAATCAGGGTGCGACATTCCTTCTCAACAATAGATATATAGGATAAATCTAAATAAAAATCAGAATCCTTGTCTCTAATGTGTATGGGAGATGTGGCAAACTTAGCGTCAAGAGAATATTTATATTTCACAGCATGTCTTGCAAGAAGACTCTTAAGAGCACTTGCACCAGTAGTAGCTTGAGCTTCTTTAATAAAGTAATCATTAAGTTCAATATAGGTTTCATCAAGATTATCAATAGACTTACGTGAATTAACATGTGTACCAATATTTTCAACAAGAATTTCAACACTTTCAATTTGTTTGGATTTAGCAATGCTAGCATCTAGTAAAGGACCTAGAGAACAAGTATCATCAAGCATAGTAGACGCATCATCAAAAGTATCAGAGGAATTTTCAGACTCGGCAGAAGTAACAGTGTGTGTAGCATGTGGTGGAGTAAGAAGGTTACTCATAATAGACGGTGCATCAAGAGCAACAGAGGTGTTCAGAGTTGTACCTCTCCTTGTAGTAGATTGTAATATAGGAACTTTTCCATCACGAGTATTTCCCATGATGAAAGGCTTGTAACAAACAATATCAAGGTCAAGTGAGCAAATAAATAAAGCTATGCTCCCCGGCAACGGCGCCAGAAAATAGTCTTGATGACCCACAAGTATAGAGGATTGCAACAGTCTTCGAGGGAAGTAAAACCCAAATTTATTAATTCGACACAGGGGGAGCCAAAGAATATTTATAAGTCTTAACAACTAAGTTATCAATTCAGCTGCCTCCGAAAGTAGACCTGCTCGCAACAATTTATCAGTGGTAACAGTTTTATAGCAGCAGTAGTAGTAAAATAACAGCAGTAATAAAATAGTAACAGCAATAGCAATCGCGGGAAACAACGGGATGGGAGTACCGTAGACATAGAGGGAATGGATGAATGGGCGTTGCATGGATAACATAGGTCATGTAATAATCTAAACATGGGCATTGCAGATAATAATAATAATAAAGCATCCAAGTTCTAGGCAAACCATCAGCATGTGTTCCAATATAGTCATACGTGCTCGCAATGAGAAACTTGCACAACATCTTTTGTCCTACCAGCCCGTTGCAGTAGAGCCTTAAGGGAAACTACTGATAATTAAGGTGCTCCTTTTAATAAAGTACCGGAGCAAAGCAATAACACTCCGTGAAGACACGTGATCCTCACATCAAAACCATCCCCTCCGTTTGTCCCAATTTCTGTCACTTTGGTGCCTCGGGTTCCAGACAATGAAATGTGTAAACAACTTGCAGATATGATCAAGAAACATAATTATACTCATGAAACAATAACATGTTTAGATCTGAGATCATGGCACTCGGGCCCTAGTGACAAGCATTAAGCATAACAAGCTGCAACAACAGTAGGAAACACTAACATCAGATACTAGGCACTATGCCCTAACAATCTGGCATTATTACATGATCGATCTCATCAAATCTCTTCCATCCCTCTCAGTCTACAGCGGTGTTTACTCACACATGGACGGGGGGATAATGGATGGTTGATGGAGAAGAGGTGGCGGTGTCGATGGCGATGATCTCCTTCAAATCCCCGTCCCGACAGCGCGCTAGAACAGGAACTTCTGATCCCCGAATCGAGTTTCAAGGTGGCGACGGTGCTCTGTTGTGTTTATGTGGAATATAAGTAACCCCCTCGCGTTTTAGGTTTACGGGGCATATGTATTTGAATGGGGAGCCCGAAGGGGTGGATGTGGCCCCCACACCACCAGGCGGCGCGACCTAGGGGGGGGGGCGCCCAGTCAGGCCGGGCGTTCGGGTTACCCGAAAAATTCGGGTCGGGTTATTCGGGTTTTTTTAAATTCGGGTTCTGAAAAACGATACCCGAAATTTAGCCAAAATAATAAGAACCCGATAATTCGGGTTCGGGTTCGGGTTTTCCCGATTTACCCGAATAGGAGCATCACTTAAAGAAATTCCTCAATGCATCAGAGCCGTATCTACTAGAGGAGGACTTAGGCAGATCCATCAGTGCGGCGCTGCACCCGTACACGCAGTATAGAGATCCCACCGGAGCAGCACTGCATCATAACATGCCGTTTACCCCAAGGAGGCGGCGAGCGCTGCACTGTACCACAGTATGCCGTCAAGATAGGTGACGCGTGTTGCGCTGTACCCATCATGCCGTCAAGGTAGGTGGCGGGCGCTGCATATCACCACAACACGTCATCGAGGTAGGCGACGGGAGGCGGAAGAAACGATGCAGCTCCTTGTCATCTCAGGATAGGGCGGGTGCGGGGTGTGTGGAAGGCCACTGCATGCAGGCGGCGACCAGGTCAGGGTCTCGGACCGTCGTGGCCTATTTGTGTGCGTAAAGTTGAGCGATTGAGGCTTCGAGCCTTGTGGTCAATGATGCGTTGTTGTGTTGTGCGGGGGTTTAATTCACGTTATTGGGATATGCGGAAGTTTAATTCATTGTATTGGGCTAAAATTACTTATCTACTTCGGGTTATTCGGGTTATAGAACTATAAACCCGAATTCCCCATATAAAATTCGGGTTTTTAGAATTGACACCCGAATAAGTGCTCGGGTTTTTCGGGTTCGGGCTATTCGGGTTCGGGTTCAGGATTTCTGGGTTCGGACTTCGGGTTTCGGGTTTTATGCCCAGCGTGAGCGCCCAGGGTTGGTCTGGGCCACTCCTTGCCCCCGTCCAGGTGTCCTTCTGACTCCTCGGGTCTTCTAGCGATATAAGCTCAATGGAGTCTTTTTCGGGCAATTTCCCGAAAGTTGATTTTTCTGCACAAAAACGAGACACCAAGGTAATTCTGCTGAAAACAGCGTTAGTCCGTGTTAGTGATATCCAAGACTCACAACTTTAGAGGCAAACAATAAGAAAAGTGTTCGGAAAAGGAGATATGTTTTGAACGTATCAGTAGGCTTGGCCGCCATTGGCATAACACATCTGCAACCTCATCATTCTCCCATGCTTTCTACCGTACCCACTCTAGCCTACCTGGAGGCGGAAGCGCTCTCCGCCTCGAACTACCCCTGCCCGCCCAGCTATAGCTTCCCCGCCGGCTGGAGGCTGACCGCCGGAGGCGTGCCGGCTGTAGTGTTATTCGAGTCCTCTCATGTTTTCTTGCTGTAACATTTAGAGAGTTTTTGTTAAAGCATGTTTTGTATGGTGCTTCTTGAGAAAAGAAACTGCTGCTTGAGGTAGAGTTTTTAACGGTGCAAGTAGAAACTTATATAGACTGTGGATAGAACTTTTTCATATCATGGTAAATGTTATTTTAGTTTTAAAGCCTTATGGTTATTGAGTAGCATGATTAGACTCAAATAGCTGAGAGTGTTTAATGTGCCTTTGAAAGAACCATGAGTTGTTCTTGTCATATTGAAACATAAATTTGTGGTGTTCTCCTTTGAATATTTTATTTGGTTGAATTGGCGCATGCTCACACCATGTTTATGACTACGAACCAGTCACGAATAGGCTACATGATCATTTAGTTTTTGAACTTGTGGTACCACTTATGCTTTAATTAATGATGTTTATGTCGCTATGCATGATTATGACTCTTATGCTCTCTTGATTTGCCGCTCCCAGTCTTTTGCTAGCCTCCACCTGTACTCATAATAAGCTCTACCCGTGCGTACAACTCCCAAAAACCAAAGTTTTCCCATTTTGTCCACCATACCTACATACATGTGGTATTTAACCGCACTCCAAAGTAAATTGCTCACGTGTTACCTTTAAAAATTTCAAAATTACTCCTGTTTTAGCTCATGAGGACGTAAATACATAATCTTTATCTCACTTGTTGATTGGACTTTCACACCCTGGACTAGTGGTTTCATCCGCTTATTCAATGATAGAAGAGCTGGCAGCGGGGTGCCCAGCCCCAAATTAATACAACAAATTCTCTTCACTATTTTTGCCTCTGATTTATCAGTCAAAGCATAAGTGTAAACAAAAGAGAAAGAGGGATGAACTTCTACCCAGATGTGTTCTTCTATGGGAGCCGCTCTTGTGAAGTCTAGTTGGCTTGTGACGTACTGTATTTTCTGTTTACCATTCGTTGACATAAGCATAAACCTCTCTTAAAAATGTTTTCAATACCTCTGTTTAATAAAATAAAAGCTCTAGCACATGAGTTGATCCCTGCTTCCCTCCGCGAATGGACTTTCTTTTACTTTTATGTTGAGTCTCCATCCTCTAACTTTATCCATAGTTTAGAGAGCATTTTTTCCATTCTGAGTTTTATGTGCATTTGTCCCAGAAACATCATTAATTGATTCATGATGTGTTATTGCTTGTTCTCTAATTATTTTTTCTAGTCTTTCTCATGAACTTTGAAGGTGTCCTGACATTTATGTTTTGCCCCACTCTTAAGGACTAGCGAAATATCACTTTGACATGTTCTCTCTATAGTTGAAACAAACGTATATCTTTCTTTGCATTGTTATTCATGATCTTTTATTTGAGTTATTTCTCATGATGCAAAGTGATTGCTATGTTTTATTATTAAACTTCTATTTATCATGCTTGTGTTTAAGTTCTATGATCTCAGCTTACTTATGCTTTTACATTATTGATGATCAAGTTATGTTGGTAGTATGTCACCTAAGAAATTATTGTGTTTTTATCGTTTACCTACTCGAGGACGAGTAGGAAATAAGCTTGGGGATGTTGATGCGTCATAAACGTATCCTTAATTTCTGATGTTCCATGTTGTTTTATTATTGTTTCCTAAATGTTTGCTATACACTTTATGTCATTTTTATCGATTTTCCGGACTAACCTATTGACAAGATGCCACAGAGCCAGTTCCATATTTTCTGTTGTTTTTAGTTTCAGAAAATTTGTTCTGGAAATATTCTTGGAATTGGAAAATTCGAAACCCGAAAGTCTTAGATTTCCCGAAGGTTCCACGAAGTCCCTAAGAGACCCAGAGGGGGGCCTCAGGGGCCCACAACATAGGGCGGCGCGCCCCCTGGCCGCGCCCGGGGTGGTGTGGGGCCCCCATGCCTCCACCGCCTCTGCCCTTTCGCCTTTTTAATCCCCCGAGGCATAAACCTTAAATATATCCCACTTTTCCCGAGAAACATCCGAGGCCGCCATCACCGTCATCACGAGATCGGGAGGGTTCTCGAGCTCTCCCCGGCACCCTGCCGGAGGGGGAAATCATCACCGGAGGGGTCTACACCCATCATGCCCTCCGCCGAAGTGATACGTGAGTAGTTCATCCTTAAACTACGGGTCCATAGCAGTAGCTAGATGGTTGTTCTCTCCACTTTGTACCTCATGCTTAGATCTTGTGAGCTTCCTATCATGATCAAGATCATCTTTATGTAATGCTACATGTTGTGTTTGCTGGGAACTGATGAATGTTGAATGCTATGTCTTCTGATTATCAATTTATCATGTTATCTTCATGCTTATGTTATTTATGATCTTGCATGCTCTCCGTATTAGTAGATGCTAGTAAACCCAAGAGGGAGTATTTATGCTCGATAGTGAGTTCATGCCTCCTTTTAATCTGTGCTCGAGTGACAAAAACGTGACGGATGGAGAATGTGTTGTTGCCATTAGAGAGAAAACAACAATACTTCGTCTAAGGATGATGTTATTGTTTATATTACACACTTTGCTTACTGTGATTATGTGTTGCTTGCAACTTAATACCCAACGTTTGTTCGGATGATATTCAGAGGGTGGATTTTTAGCCATAGATGAAGTTGGATAACGGTCTATGTATTTTATTGTAATGCCCGCATGAATCATATAGTAATCTTTATGTCTTGCATATGCACTACGGTGCATCCTTTATTTCTGTCAATTGACCAGCTGTAATTTGTTCACCACACATGATATTTATCTTTCACGGCGAGACACCACTAGTGATCTGTGGACCCTGGTCAATTTTCCTCATACTCATAAAACACCTGCTACTTTCATTCTGCTCTCATACTGTTCCTACATTTTTCCTACTATTTTCCACACCATATGTTTAACCTCTTGTTTTCAGCAAAACCGGTGATATTGACAACCTCACTGTTTCGTTGAATTAATTGTGTTGTGTAGATTCCACGTTGCTCGGCTGCACCGTAGTGCGTCCTGCATCTCACTGCATCAACCTTCAGAAGTGCTTCTTCCTCCTACTGGTCTATTCAACCTTGATTTCTTTTCGGAGGAAAAACTTGCTGCTGCACTCTCACACCTTGCGCTTGGGTCTCCAACGAGCGTGTATCTACACTCCACAGTACACACACACACACACACCCTCGTTAATTAATACCGAGCTGCTTGGGTATTTTTCCTCAAAGCTACTGCTTCGCAGTTTTTCTTTAAAGAAAAACATATCGGTAGGAAGATGCACACGAACTTTTATATGATAACTAGCACATGTCCCGTGCGTTGTAACGGGAATAAAATCAGCAAGCTAGTTTCAGTATTTCGGACACACAAGGAAATTCCAGACTCCTCATGTGTTGGTGATGGTGCCAAAAGCGAGGAATTTGTAATAAATCGATAAAATCGTTTGAACCAGCTTCTATTCCTCCTCCAAAATCAGATGAAATAGTGAACAATATATTCCTATTGTAAAGCTTGTCAAAGCACGCAAACTTCTATGCTTCAACTGGGTTCGAAAATGCAATATGCCTAATTTTTCAGTTTCATGACAAGAAATGCACCCGAAATATAAATTTGAATTATGTGCCAGCAAACTATAAATTTCACCAAGATATAACTGCCACTATTTCCAGTTGCACTCAAATATGTGTAACAAGCCACTATTTCTGGTCGCACTCAAATTATGTGGCACCTAAACTTATGGCCTATTTTAGTCCTCCACAAATTCCTGAAAATCCTAGAGGCCCATGTGGTCCATTTCGTGTATCGCAAGAGGGTGGGACAAATATTAGACCCACATTGCTAGTTGAGTGGAAATTTTACCGGTTTATAAGGTGAGACCTTTCCACTTGGTGTATGAGGAACTGAGAAGGAGGATGACTACAGCACGCGCTGTCTCTCTCCGCAGCCCGCCTCGCGACGCCTCGCCAGTCACGACGCGCGCGCGCTCGCTGCTGGTTGCGGGAATAAGCCGAGCCGAGCTAGGACCTATGCTGCGTGTACGCCTTGCCTTCTTTTTGTCACACACGAATGAAGAAATTTGAACGGTTACGCGAAAGTTAAAACGTTTTGCACTAGTGGGAAATTGGATGGTTGTTCGGCTTCGGCTGCCAGCTATTCATTTTGTCGCATGTCTGTTCGTTCCACTCCATCGCTACCCGTTCGCCTCCTGTTGCCGCGCCTATATAAGAGAGGTCGCTCCTCTCCGTAGACACAACACATCCACAGCTCTGCCTAATATTTCTCGAGCACTGCGCCACCGATCAGGACATCTCCATCCCATGCCGCGGCGTGCACCGCGGGACGAGACAGTAGGCCTCCGAAACCGCGTCTTTTCGGATCCTGTACGGGAGAAGGGAGATAAGGTTTTTGGGGAGCGCTGCAGCGCGACTACTGGCATCATCGTCATCACGGACGCCGACGACTACTTCCCGAACGACGACTTCTTCCCAGACGTCGACAACCTCTTCGGCGATATGTCTACCTCGCCCAATGTCAACGGTTCCTCGTCTGCACCGTACGTGTTCATGTTTCTGTTTCATGTCTCAATACATGTTCTTCTAGTACCGATATTTTTGTACTTGTTTATGTCGTGCTTTCATGCAAATCATATGACTAGTTTATTTCCAATTGTTCTAGCCATATGTTCAAAAGAAACATCATTTGGAAAATTGTTCATATATTCAAAAGAAACATCACCTTTCATCCAGAGCCAAAATGGCATTCGTCCCGGTTGTGTCACGAACCCGGACGAATGCTATGCATTCGTCCCGGTTCGGACGACCGGGGGCGTGTAGAGGCCGTATGGGGCATTCGTCCCGGTTGGTAAGGGGGCATTCGTCCCGATTTGTGGCTTGAACCGGGACCAATGCCCTGCCGGATGCCACGTGGCCTGCGTAGGGGTATTTGTCCCGGTTCAAGTCACGAACCGGGATGAATGATCCCATTCAGAGAAAAGGGATTATTTGTAAAATCCACAACTAATTGAAAAATTGTCCAAATTGGGTGATTCAAATTTCAGAATGTTCAACAAAGTGTGCTATACATGTTTCTGTCATTTTGAAACATGACAAATAATTTATATGGCACTTATTCAATAATCACAGAAATTTCTTAATAAAAATGAAACTTGGAAAAATCCTTACTTTTTCTCTATTAATCCAAATTGAGCAAATAAAGTGTCAAAATGTTATTCTTAACAAACTCTACACATTCATAACATTATATAATATATTAAAAAATGCAGCTCCCAAGTTTTGAAACATATTTCTGGTAGGTCCTTCACAAAAAAAACATTTTTGACACTCGCAAAAAAGAAAATGGTTTTTTTATTCAATATAAAGGAAAACTTCCTCCGTGAACATTGTCCGTGCTTCCAAGATGCATGTTTATTTGGAATATGGGCATATTAAAATAAACCATGCCATAGATTTGGCCATAACACCCGTCATTTGTAGCGAAACCTTAGAATGTTCGGAGGAGATACCTCCTTTTTGTGAACACATTTCAACACAACTGTCGTATTCCAAATTTATTACTTTTGGTGGATACTAGGACATATATGAGGACACCACGCGAAGGTCTTGCATCATTTTGGGTTTCTTTGAATTTTCTGGAATTTTATTAGCCGGTTCCAGGGAAAAGTCAAGACGGCGGGCATTGTCGTTCATAGCTAGGGCTTGAATATTGAGAAACTCTCGGTGTATCTGTGTTAAAATAGGTAGTTGTGTAGCTAAAAATGATTTTTTCCAAAAAAAACATGAGCAAACTACGAGACACTTGTAGTTCAAATTTAACCTGTTTTCAGGTGAATCGGTAGAAACTTGTGTTTTTCAAAAGAGGTGGATGGAAACCTTTTCTTAGGAAACAAATTGTTTATTTTTGCATATAACATGGTATAGTATATTCAAAAAGTGCAGCTCCCAAGTTTTACAACATATTTGTGGTAGGTCCTTCAAAAAAAAACATTTTTGATACTCGGAAAAAAGAAAATGGTTTTTTATTCAATAAAAAGGAAAACTTCCTCCATGAACGTTGTCCATGCTTCCAAGATGCATGTTTGTGTGGAATATGAGCACATTAAAAGAAACTATCCCATAGATTTGGCCATAACACCCGTCGTTTGCACTAAAACCCTAGAATGTTCGGAGGAGATAACTCCTTTTTGTGAACACATTTTCAACACAACTGTTGTATTCCAAGTTTATTATTTTTGGTGGATACTAGGACATATATGACGACACCACGCGAAGGTCTTGCATCATTTTGGGTTTCTTTGAATATTCTGGAATTTTCTTAACCGGTTTTAGGGAAAAGTCAAGATGGCGGGCATTGTCGTTCATAGCTAGGGCTTGAATATTGAGAAACTCTTGGTGTATCTGTGTTGAAATAGGTAGTTGTGTAGCTAAAATGATTTTTGCCAAAAATCATGAGCAAACTACGAGGCACTTGTAGTTCAAATTTGACCCGTTTTCAGCTGAATCGGCAGAAACTTGTGTTTTTCAAAAGAGGTGGACGGAAACCTTTTCTTAGGAAATAAATTTTTTATTTGTGCATATGACATGGTCTAGTATATTCAAAAAATACAGCTTCCAAGTTTTGCAACATATTTGTGGTAGGTCCTTTACAAAAAACCCATTTTTGTCACTCGGAAAAAAGAAAATGGTTTTTTATTCAATAAAAAGGAAAACTTCCTCCATGAACATTGTCCGTGCTTCCAAGATGCATATTTTTGTGGAATATGGGCACATTAAAAGAAACTATGCCATGGATTTGGCCATAACACCCGTCATTTGCATCGAAACCCTAGAATGGTCGGAGGAGATAGCTCCTTTTTGTGAACACATTTTCAACACAATTGTTGTATTCCAAGTTTACTATTTTTGGTGGATACTAGGACATATATGAGGACACCACGCGAAGGTCTTGCATCATTTTGGGTTTCTTTGAATTTTCTGGAATTTTCTCAGCCGGTTTCAGGGAAAAGTCAAGACGGTGGGCATTGTAGTTCAGAGCATTGTGTTTTATAGATTTTGTATTGCAAAAATTTCACTCTAGGGTGTGACCTGCTTCACCGGCATCCACTTCTCTCTAGAGAATTTACATGCAATTATAGCGTGATAGTCCCTGATTGGACAAGCCGGAGGAAAACTTGTCAAGAGTTGGGTTATAGATTATATGGATGTCATATTTGGATTTCTCTCATTTTTTTAATCGATTTAGACATATTATTTGTCAAATTTCGATTTACGGATTTGCATATATAAATTATTCAATATTAAATGAAAAAGAAAATAAGTTAATTATTATTTACATTGAAGAATATTTTAATTCAAGATTATTATTAATGATTCATTTCCTTTTATTTAAATAATTATTTCGATACATAAAATAAAGTTGTGTGACATCATATTCCATGGGTTAATAGGATTGGTAGGATAGTATTGTTAGGTAAGCATCTATTCTTTCTAGGTAGCTCATAGTTAAGGAACTAAGAAGTTAAGCGTGCTAGGGGTAGAGTAGTCTTAGGATGGGTGATCTGTCGGGAAGTCTTATTAGAGATGAGTAACTTAGATTGTAATTAAGAATGGTTAGAGATAAATGAGTGTGTAGTGCGATTAACCGGTTAAAAAATTCAAATAAAAAAATTGGAAAAAAGTTGAAAAAAAATTGATTTTTTTTTAAAAAAAAATGGTGAGGAGGCATTCATCCAGGTTTGTGTTATGAACCGGGACGAATGGTCCACCGTCCACGTGGACTACCCATTCATCTCGGTTTGTAACTCAACCGGGACGAATGGGGAGGGGCATTTGTCCCCGCTGCCCCATCCCGGTTGGGCAACCGGGACGAATAGCCCTTGTAAATCGGATGAAAGGGGGTGGGTTTCTCTACTAGTTACCCCCACGATCACATCTCCATATCCCCTCTCTACGAAACCGCAAACCACCCCGTTGTTCCTCTCCTCACACCAAAAGCTAGGGCTAAACGGGATGTCGCCACAGCAGCAAGCGCCGCCATCTACCTACTCTCGCCGCCGGGAAAAAAATCCGCGCCAGCACCGTGCCAATCCAGGAGTACATCAAAACCCATCGTTCTAACCCGTCTTTCTTCACCAGGTACTTGATTGAGCCCGACGCACTATGCCTACACCAGGAGTGGTCGCCGCTGCCGCCTCGTGTACTTTCCAGGAACGAGATCGACGTTGGAAGATATAACTGTCCGCTATGGTCCGGTGGCGTTCCAAGCATCCATCTCTCCACCCGTCCTCTCTCTTTCTCTAATCCAATCCATTCTTCCATATTGCAGGTCAATTCTATTCCGGTTTAGAAGATGTGCAGCAATCAGAGTATTTACCGTTGTGTTCCGAATTTTTTGCAATGCATGTTTGGTCACTAGATGCAGCCGAATTGAAGCATGGTTTCTAAATTTCTTGTGTTTAGTCAGGTGTACTGCCGAAATTTCTCTCTGGATGCATCACATCACTCATGAGTCCAAAGCACCATCAAATGATGCAGCCATATTCACAAACATCACAAAGTGTGGCAAGGCTTACTCGGCTATCACGATGCCTGTACCCTTGAAGTCACAGGTGGAGTCGCTGTCGTCCTTGGCCTGGCAATACGCATTCATCGTGAAATAGGTATGAGACTACAAATTATTTGTGCCGAAGCACGCTTCAATGCTATGTATCTCCTTGCAGTCCATATAACTGCAAGCATTGATGTAATTCTGCAGGTCCAACCTGTTCGTTCTAGCCTATTGCAATTGAGGCTAAATCGTACACCAAGTCAGGTAATATTGTAGGAAAGAATTTAAGCATCACATTAGTATAATTTCTCCAATTAAATATTCGGTCTACGAGCTATGCATATCTACTCACCGATTGCTTAACAAAAAAACTATCAAGAGCCATACTCCACGGGTGTGAATAATAATGATGCTTTAATAACAAGAACATATTCTCTGGGCTAGCAATGTTGAAAACATGGCAAGTTCAAATTATTTTTTGCTTCATAAGATCCATGACACTCTAGCTGGTAGACCGAATCCGCACAATGAAAAAAATATAGTAGGCCCAAAATATCCTCCACATGTTTTACTCTCTCTAAGCATTTACAAAACCAACAAGCTAACAACTGCTTCCGTCCTTTGGTAGGAGATCCTAAGTCCTAACCCACATGCAGACCACAATATTAATGCATCTGAAGCAGAACATAGTATAAGGCTGAGAAATTTAACATGACAAATATATGCAAAGGAATATATGATATGGAAGGAAGGAAAACGAATGAATGCATTGATCCGTCTGTAGAGCCCAACTCTGTTGCTTAGACCATAGGCAGGCATCTCAGTAAGTTATATAGCATGTCCAATTGTACATTTTATAGATAAACATGAGACACGAGACCACCGGAATCTTAAGCCCCCTCTCCTTTTAAGGTAGCTTCCGATAGAAAAGCTTCCAGGTAGCAAAGTTTTCTCTAAAGAAATAAAAATAAAGTCCTTAACGTGATGCTTCAAAATTCAAACATAGGCTTGCCGAAACATGTTTCTGAATTTTTGTAGGAATTGTAAGCATCTACAAGATTTTGAAGTTTTCATGGGTTTTGAGCAACAGTTGAGGGTTCCAATAATGTGTTGTCCATATTAGTTATGGTAGTTAAGCCTTCTCTGACCTGTTCGAATTTGGCAAGGGGGTGAGGAAAGACACTACAGTTGCATCCGTATGTTGAAATATCATACTACTGAGATAAGTATCTTTTTTATTTACGTGGATATTGCTTTTGCTGAACAAATCTCATACGTTTTGAGGATTTAATTTGATGTCCATGTAATTATTGTTTATGGCTAGCTGATACACTTATTGTATGCAATATTCATTATTCTATTATGAGAAATGTTCTTCAAGTTTTCTTCATATTTGAATAATAGATATACAATGCTTGAAGCAGAACATGCATTTCTTCAAGTTTTCTTGCTCATTGCATTCTTAGCTATTGTCCTGTTTAAGTTGAATCTTGTTCTGCATGTTACATGTGCAAATGCTCTTTTTATGGAAGCATGTAAATCATAATAATACTTTAAAACTGTTGCTAATATTTTCTTTCTAGATTTTTGGTCATATTGGACCCCTTTATCTATTATTGTGCACAGTTGCCGAGTACACCCTGTTCACCGGAAACTTCACCACCATCACCTCCCAGTGCCTCATCTAGCTACCCGCCAACAACAAGTTCACCTACAATTGCGACTGAGACACCTTCGACTACCTCGCCGAGGAAGGCTTCAGTGAGATTTTGTCCGCCCGCATATTGAACATTCACAAAAAATAATAACTATTTTTATTGTGGATGTTGTTTCAGAAGTGTTTTGTGAGCTGTGAATTATAAACACATATGTGGATGGCCATGTGTTTCCTTGGCTCTTGGAAGCTATATTAACAATCTTATCTATGTTCTCTTAAACTTAATCTTTGAATGCCACTAAATAAGGGTGACATCATTACCATGTGTTGGTTATCATTGTTTACAAGATAGCCAGCTAATTTGTGAGTTGTTTTCAACTTTTTTTGGTTGAGATGTGTACTTACATTGCGTGAGAGAAGAATTAAGAAGTTAACATGGGGTACCATTCATTCTACTATTTTCACTTGCTTCACCTTTTGCTTGTTGGATTGTTACTTATGTTTCACCTTCAACTACCTCGTTGCTCGAACAAATGAAGTTGATTATAACATTCCTAATGTTGTACGATGATATACCTTAAGCATTTCAAGGGATAGCTTAGTGAATAAGAGATAATTTTTTGGGTCCTTCTACATATGCACATGACACTGAATTATATAAATTGAATATTTTAATGTTTCGAAATACCAATAGCTTTTCTCGTATACATGAATATTTACGTGCATTTAATGTACACATGTAACATGTGGGACAACAAAAAGGCAAAAATCCGTGGCAATGCACGGGTATTCAACTAGTAGAGATAGTAGAGATATCAAGTGAAAACTCGGAAACTTTGTCGATCGGTGTTTAATATCCAACTCAAGGAAGTTTATTTCTGTGTCCGGCCTCATCAAGCAACCCGTGTGTGTGAAAACTCAGAAAATTGCCTTGTTGTCCCCAACTTCACGTAATAGTTGTCAGGTACAATGGTGATGGAAGGAAATGTGATTAGATTTATGAAAATCAGTATGGAATTATTTTTGTATTTTCGAATTAATTAAAAGTGAAGTTTTGAACAGCTGCTAAATAATAGTCTTATTTAAGTCTCTGCATGCATTGTATGCTAAATTGCAAATTGTATGCTCCGGTGTGGGCATACTTAACACGTTCATAGTGGACGCAAACACAACTACAGACGAGTCACAAGACAATATTTTGCACTGACGAATACTCGTAACTTCTTTGTTTCTTTTATTGCACGACACAACCTTTTTTCTAGCTCTTGCATCAAAGAACAAGACTACAAAGAGAGGAAATAGAAGTATTAAACATACACAAGAACACTAAACACCAGATGGAAATACATGCCATGATGAATCAATCAACAAATTCTTTCACAACCATATATCGGGGTGCAGCTAGCCTAGATGGCCTTGACGAAGAAGCTCTCAATGATCTCCCGGAGGTGCGTACTGCTCGTATATACATCGTTCCTGTTGTCGTAGAAAAACGACGCGGTGTACGCTAAGCCGATAATACGCTGTAGTGCCGGTAGTAGAGCACGATCTTCAAAACGAGCTTGGTTCAAGGTCTTCCATTCATCGTCTATCAATGCATCAATCTTTGCAATTGCCACTTCACCTGAGACGCCATACTCATGCATATAACACTCCACCGAGCTTGCTGCATCCCCCTTGCACTTTCGACGCTGCATAACACAAATAATTTGTTATATGATGACATACAAGGTTTAGGCATATAGTAGTATTGTTATCATAAAGAGTATATATGTATATATACCATAAATGCACCAATATCATTCATGAAGCGTACAATCTTTCCGGCTGATACCACGACATCGGGGACACTAGCTGCCCACTCCAGTGCATGCTTCATTGTTTCGTTACTCAGGCCAGCTACCACAGATATGGATAGAGTTGGTGCACCTATCGTAAGGCTGGTCAAATCCACCTGATCTTTAAAGCTTGGCGTGTAATTCTTGTGTGACCATTCGGCTTCTTGAAGATAACCGGTAACATGATTTTGTATCTGCATATGTGCCAAATAAGATAAATTAATTAACAAAAAAATGCCACACTAATATTTAATGTATGGGCTATTTTTGGTTTTGATGCATTTATCTATAGCTACCAGGACATGTACCTATATGCAAGCTTCTAAATAGCATTACATTATAAAATATCAAGAAATAAATGAAGTTTTCGGGCGTTAAAAAAAAATGAATACCGATTTCTTGAGGTAGGTAATATCGTAGGCCATGTTGATTGGCACGTCAGCCTCAATATCCTTGAAGGTCTTCAACAACTCCATGTACAAGTTCTTCAAGTACTCTGGTAAAATTGAAACAGCTCTCTCATCCCATCTACAGAGGCAATTGTGAATTGCACCAAAAAATAGTGAGACAAACTGGTAGATGGATAAAATTAAAAGCACATATAAAAATACATATAAATTGATGGTGAAAATATAAACCTAGTAATCACTACCTTTGTATCGCTTCATGTAGTTTCTGACACTCCTCTAAGGTGGCATGAATGTCATATGTGTCATCTAATGTGGTAATTATTACTATCATCTTAGTGATGATACTTCGTGGTAGTTTGAAATCTTTCTCGTGGTACACCACATAGGCCCATGTATAGCTCTCGACAATACGGCTACGAATATAACTTAGACCCAAATTTCCAGAAAAATTGTTCCACCACCTGTAAATTAGATTAACAAGAGTTATTACCATATATAATCTCCAAGTTTAGAACATATTAGAGGCCCTTTGGAAAAAAAATACCACCAGCACACATTATGGGGGTACGTATGTGAGGATATGATCACAAATAAATAAAGTCAAAAGCATGTTTAGTATGGTTAATTAATGTTATATTAAGGCACACAAAAATCCATATTATTTTTATATTGATCTGTTGTGGATTTGAAATAAAAGTAAGAGTAGATTGAACATACTCGGTAATGGCTTTGAGCTCCTTCAAATGAACATGCTGCAGTAGGTTAAAGTCCAGTTTTGCGAGCTCGAGTAGAATTGGGTTATGCCCTTCCTCTTCACTGTACTCTGAGATATAATGAAGTGTTTCTATCCGCTTACATGTCCTTGGTAGTGGCACGTGAAGGGAACGTTTGACCTGCTTAGCTAGTGGGGAACTAAGACTAGCCCACATTAATTCAAGATGATGTCGTGTAAAAACCTTGGCCTCTTCGAGTGTCGGCTCATCATGAATCAGAAGATGAGCGGCATTATACAAGTTTAGTAGTCCTCTTGGTTCATTAATTATATCTTTGTTGAAACTCCCATCTTCACCCTTGAATTTGTCAAAAACATCTGCAATATCGGTAGAACAATGTCGTAAAGTAATCCGCCAAGACCCCTATAGGGCATGTCATATCAACATGAGGGTATCTCAGTTTCCTTTCCTAAAAATGACAAAATAAGCTAAATATCTCAGTTTGTTGGGAATTAATTTGTTATCCTATTAAACCGACTTGCTGGTTTATATGCATCTTTTAATTAAGTCTGATGCAAAAAAAAATCATGAGGTATAGGATATAGTTAGATACCTGGAGATACCCAGTGCCCATGCTCCCTAAGCAAGCGAAACCCTAGAGCAACCTCGTGGAGGCTCGAGTTACTAAAGTCATTCTCCAGGATTTCGCTTAAAGCGTTGTGGATGTCTTGTTCAAAATGGTGATCTATGCCGAGATGCTGAACCGTGTCGAGTAAGAAAATTCTTTCGGCTGTGTTGTCGCAAGTGCTAAACATCACGTGGACATCTCTCTTCAGTTCGTCGGCTCTCGCCGTCATCCATTCCTCCGACCTCTCCTGTTGATTAAATTAATTGTGTTAGCCGAAAGGGATGCCAACATGATAAATGTACAGATTAGCATACAGTACTGCCAATTCTATGTATAATAATACAGTTGAAATGTAGATTATTAATTGTGTCAATATTAAATCTTCGGAAATACCTGGTTTTGCAAATGCAGAACAGGGATGGAAAAGTGCAGAAAGAAATGAATAGTTATGATATTACAGTACCTGCAGCAGCTGTGGCTGGTATCCGGTGAAGAAGTCACCCCACGGCGAGGGCTCGTAGCCGCACTGCTTCTCAGGAGTGGCTGCAGCAGCAACGCTGGGCGCCATGTGAACTTGTCTTACTTTCTCGAGCTAGGTGGTTATTAGCTTTGTGAAGGGATGCGAGGCGAGGGAGAATGCATGTATTGCCTCCGATCGGGAGGCCTTTAAATACAGGTCCGCATCCATGCATCTTCTCCATGGATCGATCGTCATCACGTTGGATCTGGTCACCGCATGCATGCATGCTAGACAAGTCATGTTCATTCAGCTTTCCATGTTCTTAATTCCAAGTAATTGCCGGCAGTACAAAGAGAAGGCCGTAGGCAAGCTCGTTTTCAGGCACATGTTCATTCGATCAGGCGACGTTGCAGCACTCACGCTGGTCAAATAATGTTTGGAGGAAACCATGGTTTTGGATCGAAGTATGCACCATCCATGGTTTTGAACCCAAGACTTGGAGTTTTTGTTCCGAGTCAAACGATGTTCGCCCGCTGAAAAGGACAGCACAGACGTGGATTAGTACCGAGTTAAGGTTTAATTAGGTTCCAACTTGCAAGATTAAACATTCAAAAAAAAACTTGCAAGATTAAGCACGCCCGTCTAATTACATTACGCCGCCAGGTTGCTTCGCGGTACGCCAACCATCTCTTTATTTAATTCGAGGAGGCTGAAGTGTTATTATCTTTAATTGGGTCTGAGGTGGCTCCTAATGACGTGTTGTTATCTTCGACATATAGTTTGTACGAATACTCCCTTCATCTAGGTTTATAAGTCTTATCAGTCGTGTCTATGTAAGTGTTTAACTCTAGGTAACTTTAGAGGAAACATTCAGATTCTATAATGTTCAAAAATTATATTATAAATACGTCATATATCTTGAACAATATTGGTATTGTACATGTTGATATTTTTCTACAAATTTTGTCAAACTTGATATTTTTTGACTTAAAACAAAACTAACGGACGATGTAGGGATTACAAATTTTACACGCAAGACTGGGAGTTTTTCTTCGGAGTGAAAAGATGTCCGCCCGCTGAAAACGACTGCAGAGATGTGGAGATGGAACGGTACTTCCGTCATGGATCGGTAATGTTTAATTAAGTTCCAACTTGCAAGATTAAGCACGCCCGTCTAATTACATCAGGCCGCCAGGTTGCTTTGCGGTACGTCCACTATCTCTTTATTTATAGGAGACAATGTTATCATCTTTAATTAGGTCTGAGATGGCTCCTAATGACGTGCTGTTATCTTCGACATATAGCGTGTAGGAATAATCCCTTCATCTAGGTTTATAAGTCTTATTAGTCGTGTCTATGTAAGTGAATTTAACTCTAAGTAAGTTTCAAGGAAAAGATCAGCTTCTATAGTGTTCACAACTTATATTATAAATACGTCATATATCTTGTATAATATTGGTATTGTACATGTTGATTTTTTTATACAAATTTTGTCAAACTCGATATGTTTCAACTTAAAACAAAACTAACGGACGATGTAGGGATTACAACATGTCAGCATCCCTCTGCGCCCATAACGTTTAGGATAAATCATAAATTTACACGAGCGATTTTGCTATTGATGTTTCCGGTTGAAGGACGTACTGTTCCTATTTGAGGCTCATCCTGTAAATCTTCTGTCTTTTATTTTCTTTATTTTTATTACTACCTCCGATCCTAAAAGACGGTCGCAAGATGAGCAATGATTTGTGCGTCGGTAGTTACCTTTTTATAACACTTAATCCGGGTCAGAGGGAGAATTAATTGTTTCTTTTCTATTTTGTGATATTTACTAGAAAGTGGTGAGAAAATATTTATACAGTTTAAAATATGTTCGCGTGGTTTACATAATTGTTCGTTTAGCGCCCTAAAAAATGTTTATAAAGTCCAAAAAAATATTCAAGTGAAAATAAAAATATCCATGCATTTTAAGATATTTGTTCATGAGGTACAGAAAATATTCACTCTATCGAAAAATAAGTGTTCAAAATAATTTTTTGCGTAGGTTCAGGATATTCACATAGCTCAAAATAGTTATTCACATGATTAATGAATATTCATAAAGTCCAAAAAAGTTGTTCAAATATCAAAAAAATATTGAAAAAAATTCAGTGGTTAAAGAAAATCACATTGTTTCAAAATTTATTAACAAGTTCTAAATAATATTCACTCATTAAACGGGAAATAGAAAATCTATGGGTTTTTAATATACCCAAAAAACATGAGAGGAAAATCTAAAGTAATAAAAATAAAATAGAACTGAAAAAAGGAAGAAAACGAAAAAGGAAAAGGCAAACAAAAGAAAAGAAAAGTGAAAACTGAAAAAGAAATGAGAAGATGAAGCCGCACCTGGGCTGGCCCAAGTACAGTTCTTCACGTGCGCGTCGGAGTGGACTAAGCACCCAACAGAAATGCATGCACAGAAAGATATCCATGTACCTTTTTTTTTAGCGGAAGAGATCTCCATGCACCGGTGCCCGTAATTTCAAAATCAAAGCCAACCCAACAAGCATCCACATGTGGACCTGGCCTGCTGCTACCTTTAAGAATAAAAGAAATTTGGCTGCTTCTGTTTAGCCGGCCTTTTTTCCCGTATCACAGCCCTTGTTTTTATTTTTATTTTGAAACATTAGTAGCTCCGTCCTTTTTTCTTTGTGAGAATTTGTAGATCCCCTTTTCTTTTAGATTGTAGCTCCGCCCTTGGTAGAGGCAGACCAACAATGTGGCTAAATTATAAGTTTCCACACGACTTCTAGATATGAGATTTGTGTTCAGTCCCGACTTATTTCTGAATACAAGATTTGTGTTTGGTTCATTCAAAATTCAAAATTTAAACGAGGGCGTGGAGCAAGTATGTACCACCTAAAGGGTGGGCGTTGGGGTTTAATAAAAAATTAGGGTAGAGAAATCCAGATAATAAGTATCCGGGATTTCATGAAATGACACCGGTGATTTGCTAAAAATATTGCTGCCCAATAGTTGGATTTCTCGTAATTATGTTCGAGATAATTCTGATTTCTGAAATACACAACAGTGAAGCAAACATGATAGAAAATTCAGCTTTCTGTGTCTTGTCCCCTTCAAACAAGGTTAATTAGGGCAGAGTTGTAGCGGAGCGTTTGGGGCTTGGGAAAGGGGCAACTCGACAACAATGCTCGGGGCAGCGGAGGCGAGCTCAAGCAGCCCTACAACAATGGATATGTTGTTGGTGGTGCTGCTTAGTGGCGGCTAGTAGGTGGGAGCCTGGGTCTGGAGAAAGACATGGGGGACTCACACAAGGATATAGGGTCAAGGTCTCGGGACACCTGGTTTGCGGGCAAGAGTTAGACAATTGGGCCCGACTTGTCCTGTTTGGGTGTTTCTTTGCTGGCCTTTATATGTTATTTTTTGTGTTAATTGAGTAGTGGGGCTCAAAGCCTGAATTATCTTAAATAGTTTCTAAAGTGGCTACTCGAGGTTCTGCTAGGGGTTTTCCGGTTACGGCAATGCGGGTTAGTGTTATTTGGATTTGGGCTTTGTGGATCGGATTTTGTGCGCACCGTTTAGTTTTGCCACATATACCGATGATCTATATACCGTTAGTTTAGCAAAGACCATTAGTTGGCACTACCTAATGAGTGTATTTTGTAGCCCGGGCTCTAAGTAGCTCATTTTTTTCAATATTCAAAATTTACATTTTTTTAAATAAAACATTAGTGAAAAAATATCAGATTTGGACAGTGCCATGATTGACAAGCACCCAAAATTTCAAAACAAAAATTGTTATATTTTAGTACGGGAAAATTGACAAATGGGTTGATATGGGTGGTGAATAGTACACGGCTTCAAACAATTTCAATCTTGCCATATTTATCATTTTTATGTAGTCCAGAATAATACGAAGTTTGTATTCAAATTTGGCACACTCATATATCTATACTATCTACATGCATGTAGGACTTTTTTTGAGTTTAATGAAATTTAAACATGCTAATTTTGAATTGTACATGGAGATGGGGCTCCATTTGCACTTTTCGACTGCCTGCCTACCTACCTACTCTTGTGTGGTTACTTTCCAAGCACCGTAGATAGAAACGCACGGCGCAGCGCATGCTCGAGCTGCAGACGCGCGTATTTTAGTTGGTGGTCGAAAGTCTATGTACTCACTCTGTCTCAAAATAAGTGTCATTAATATGGATATATCTAGATATATTTAACTACTAGATACAACAATTTCAACACATTTTAACGGGAGAGAGTACCACTTAACAGTCCCGTCGCTTAGACCGACGCACTTGACGACACGGCTCTCGGTCGTCGCCGTTGCAAGAGAAGAAATCAAGCCCGTGATTGCGATGACACGACACCGATCCCCGACCTAATCAATCATCGTCGTCTCTCGATCATAGCTCTCCTACGACTTGTCTTCCTCGAGCTCTCACCAATCATGCATACGGATCCAAAGCTGGCTGTCGTCCTACAGCTGCAAAGGCTAGCTTCCCCCACAATATACGCTGATCTCATTAATTAATCCCATGTTAGTACTACTTGTTTCGATCGATCGAGTTCATAATGCAGCATCTTTAACATCTTGTCATGTATGCCTGGAGAGTGGAACAACAACGGCAGAAGCTACAAGTTACACGGCGTCACGGCCGGTCATCAATCGAGATGCCGCCATGGCAACCACCGGCGGCGATATATCGAGATCGGTTCGGACACGCCATCACGTCGTTTTCGGTTTCCATTCTGCAGAGTAGGGTAAGTTCGCCGTCGCAGTTTGACGAAGGACTCCCATTGCATCAGCATCTATTGGCTTTCCTGGCGGATGGATCCTCTCCGACAATGCCATTTGCAGCGGTGGACGCGCTGGGTCAATCAGCGCAGCCGGCTTCTCTGTACTGCATGCTTTCTGTTAATCAAATCATCAAACAGTCCCGTCGCCTCGATCGACAGACCGTAAATAAGGTCAACGTAACACAGTTCTAGCTAGCTACCACAAGGTAAACTCTCCAAAGGAACATGAACGCACATTTTATCTTATGTTCATCGATTAGTTCTCTGGCCAGTACTTTTATCTATCTATCTTACACATGTTACCCATGCTGTCATTATATGATTAGCCTTCGCATAATTAACCCTCGCAAAAACAAGAACAAAAATTAAGCAAGTCGTGCCGCGCAATACTATACGATTCGAACCAAATCAGAAACTCTTCCAGTAAAGTACGGGTGACGTGACTGCATCAAGGTCATCGACCCGTGCACGATATCTGGGGAATGTAGACCGCAAGGACGACGGCCCACCATCCCTGTGAGCGTAACTGCCAAGCTAAAACACAGTCCCGGCCGACAGATCAACCGGCATTTCAGCGACGATCGCTTGTCCTACAGCTACAACTAGCTGTCTAGCTCTTGGTCTGATGCTGCAATAGTACGTACGTACGCTCGCCGGCCAGCGAGTACATACTGTTCGATCTGGCACTATTTTGGCAGTACCAGTAGAGAGGGACTATAGCTACCGGTCTAAAATTACGGACTTGATTGTACGGTATAGTGAAAATTTTGAAGAAAAAAATCGAATCAGACGATTTTTTTTTGTACCCATGAATATTATTTTCTGAACCCGTGCACATGTCCTGATTTCGTGGATATTTTCTTTGAACCATGTGAACTTTTTTTCTAACTACGAAGTTTTCTTTAACTAATGAATATTTTGTTTGAAACCAGGGGCGGGGGCAGGATTAGGCATTAGAGGCGGCCAAACATGGTAATAATCAATTAGGAGGAGAGGGGGAGAGGGGGGGGGGGGCTTGTAATTTCCTCTAAAAATCTTATGTAAACAGTTTTATATGGGTAAAAAAAAAATCTTGTAACACCGTCTGGAACTCGTGAATAATTTTCAAACCAGTGAAACATTTTGAACTACAGATAGTTGTTTCAAAATTGTCAACCTTTTTTTAACTATACCGCACTATTCCTCATGTTGATATTCTGTCAAATGTTAATGCCAATACCTTTCCTCGAACTAAATAGAATGTCTCATTTGAACTAGGAACGGTCTTTTAAGTTGCAGATCATTTTTTCATATGAATAAATTAGTCGATGTTTCTAAGATTGCAATATGCTTTGAATAATCTGATTAAGCATTTCCCCACGCACGGATTAACTACGTGGACGGTTGTCCAAACTTTTATGCAGATTTGAATTTTTTCTTTGTGAAATTTATTGGATTCAAATGCGGGAGATACCTTTATTGTCACAAAATTTGTGCAGCAACCAAGATTCTAGATGATATGATGAAAAATTATTCTCAATGGCATAACGAAAGAGCTCCAACTTGTCCAAACTTTTTGGCTAAAGCATCCTGAAAATCATCTCCTAGCTCATCATCATTCTTGTCGTCATCATCTTCGCTTCTTGACTCAAGCATTGCCACATCACTATTCACTAGGGATACGCTCCTCTCCTTCCACATAGAACGAGAGCGTATACAAACCATCCTTAATGAACAAAAGGAACCTCTTGAAATCTTAGTGTAATTAAGGAAGCCAGTTAAAAACCTCATGACCCCATGCTTTCTTGTATATTTCATATGAACATTCATTGTTTTACCGAACATAAAGCCAACCGTACACAAAGTCAGAAAATCCCTCTTAACTTTGTCTCCTAAGGATACCTGAGACTCACTCATCTGTTTCATCAGGTGCCCAAAAAAAAAAATTGAACTACGTGAGATCCGTCTCGAGAGAAAGAAATTAAGCCTGGCCGTGATTACGATGACATGACACCGATCCCGGACCTAATATATCATCGCTGACACGTCTTTCCTCACTATGTCTCCTACGACTTATCTTCCTGGAGCCCTCGCCAATTAATCATGCGGATCCAAAAGTTGGCTGTCCTAGAGCTGCACAAAGCTAGCTTCCCCTACAATGTACGTACGTAGACTGATCTCATTATTATTGATTCCTCTTGTTAATTTTGTGTCGAGTTCACAATTTAGCAGCAGCTTGAGTATCTTGTCATGCATGCCTGGAAGTGGAACAAGAGCGGCAGAAGGTACAAATCACACGGCCGGTCACTCTGGATCGATGCCGCCATTGTAACCACCGGGGATATATATCCGGTTTCGTTCGGAGTTCGGACACGTCGTTTTGTCTTTTCAGGTTCCACTTTGCGCCGGTTTCCATTGACGAGAGGAGCTGAGTGTAGTACGTTCGTGGAGGCTTGACGAAAGACTCTCCTTTCCCGGCGAATCCATCGATCCTCTCAGACAATGCCATTTGCAGTGGTAGACGCGCTGCGCCCGTTTCCGTTCTGTCGGTCTCTCTCCTTAATTTAGTACTGCTATCTCAGTTCTACCTGTCCGTCGTCTCGACGCTGTAACAAGGGACGCAGAAGCAGGAACCGTCCAACCCATCTGATCCGGTGGCTCACGTTGGTCTATACTAGTCAGCATACCCACTAGTATATTTTCTCCGAAAGTCAACGCAAGCTCAGTTCTACGCTACCACAAAGTACTCCATTTTCTTTTTACCAGTCTTATTAATTTTCCGCACATGCATGCTTTCGATGGTGTGTCGGTTGGTTGTTTTTTGCTGGCGATTTCGTTAGCGAATCGATCTTACACATGCATGCCATATGATCGGCCTCGCATGATTAGACCATCCGACGATTTGAGCAGAACCAAATCAGAACAAAACTCGAGTAAAGTATGGGTGACGTGACGTGAAGCATCAAGGGTAGTCATCGATCCGTGCACGAAATCAAATCAGGTGAATGTAGCCAACAAGGACGGCCCACCATCCCTGTGCAGTGTGACCATAACCGCCAAGCTAACTACAGTCTAGAGCTAGCTATCTAGGTCGACTGGCATGAGTTTCGGCATCCCTTAAACCTTTACACTATAGGAATCGTCCCATATGCCGACGGCCATAAGCCGTCGGCACAGGCTAAAAAGCTGTCGGCACAGGCTGTGCCGACGGCCGCCGTCGGCACCTTGCTGTCGGCATATGCCCGCGTCGGCACAGGTCAAATGACCGTCGGCACACTAGAAGCCGTCGGCGTAGGCTATGCCGACGGCACACCCAGCTCTATGCCGACGGTAAAGCCGTCGGCACAATATTTCCAAAATAATTGGAAAAAAAATTCAAAGAAAAATTCGAATTTTTTTAATTTTTTTTTGAAATTCTATTTCAGAATTTTTCACTTAGCCACATATTTAATCTCTAATCTCTAATTACACAATTAATCTAGTCAACATACTTAACTTAGTCAAACTTCCCGTTCGGTCACCCATCCTGAAATTCCTCCAGCCCAAGCACGCTTAACCTTTGAGTTCCTTCCAAACTAGATTCCATATGAGATGCTTACTGATATTACTATCATATCAATCATATTAACCTGTGGGGAATGATGTTAAACTTTTCTATTGTTTAAATTTTAAAAAATATTTAAACAAATAACAATGATTATATAATTATCTTTATTGACTAAATAACAATATAATGTTAGAAATTTTTTTATTTTGTGAATAAATTATTTAATATACAATAATTTATATCTTTAAATCCGTAAATCGAAATTTGACAAATAAAATGTCTAAATCGATTAGAAAAATTAGAGAAATTCAAATATGACATCCATATCATAAAAACATCGATAGTTTAAAAAAAAATCTTTTGATGAATAGCCATTCAAGCCATTTTGACAGTTTTTGCCGATTCAGCTCGAAACAGGCCAAATGACGGGTGTAATGGCCAAATCCATGGCATAGTTTGTTTAAATATGCCCATATTCCACACAAACATGCATATTGGAAGCACGAACAATGTTCCCGAAGAAAGTTTTTCTCTTCATTGAATAAAAAAACCATTTTCTATTCTCCGAGTGTGAAAAATGGCTTTTTTGTGAAGCATCAACCACAAATATGTTGCAAAACCTGGGAGCTGAATTTTTTGAATATACTAGACCATGTTATATGCACAAATAATCAATTATTTTCCTCTGAAAAGGTTTTCATCCATCTCTTTTGAAGAACACGAGTTTCTGCCGATTCAGCTGGAAACGGGGCAAATTTGAACTACAGGTGCCTCCTAGTTTGCTCATGATTTTTGGAAAAAATCATTTTTAGGTACACAACTACCTATTTCATCAGAGATACACCAAGAGTTTCTCAATATTCAAGCCCTAGATACGAACGGTCATGCCCGCCGTCTTGACTTTTTCACGAAACCGACTTAGAAAATTCCAAAAAATTTAAAAAACCCCAAAATGATGCAAGACCTTCGCGTGATGTCATTATATATGTCCTAGTATCCACCAAAAATAATAAACTTGGAATACGACAGTTGTGTTGAAAATATGTTCACATAAATGAGCTATCTCCTACGAACATTCTAGGGTTTCGGGCCAAATGACGGATGTAATGGCCAAATCCATGGCATAGTTTGTTTAAATATGCCCATATTCCACACAAACATGCATATTGGAAGCACGGACAATGTTCCCAAAGAAAGTTTTCCTTTTCATTGAATAAAAAAACCATTTTCCATTCTCCGAGTGTGAAAAATGGCTTTTTTGTGAAGCATCAACCACAAATATGTTGCAAAACCTAGGAGCTGCATTTTTTGAATATACTAGACCATATTATATGCACAAATAACCATCTATTTTCCTCTGAAAAGGTTTTCATCCACCTCTTTTGAAGAACACAAGTTTCCGTCGATTCAGCTGGAAACGGGGAAAATTTGAACTACAGGTGCCTCCTAGTTTGCTCATGATTTTTGGAAAAAATCATTTTTAGGTACACAACTACCTATTTCATCAGAGATACACCAAGAGTTTCTCAATATTCAAGCCCTAGATACGAACGGTCATGCCCGCCGTTTTGACTTTTTCACGAAACCGACTTAGAAAATTCCAGAAAATTTAAAAAACCCCAAAATGATGCAAGACCTTCGCGTGGTGTCATTATATATGTCCTAATATCCACCAAAAATAATAAACCTGGAATACGACAGTTGTGTTGAAAATATGTTCACATAAATGAGCTATCTCCTACGAACATTCTAGGGTTTCGGGCCAAATGACGGGTGTAATGGCCAAATCCATGGCATAGTTTGTTTAAATATCCACACAAACATGCATATTGGAAGCACGGACAATGTTCCCGAAGAAAATTTTCCTTTTCATTGAATAAAAAAACCATTTTCTATTCTCCGAGTGTGAAAAATGGCTTTTTTTTGTGAAGCATCAACCACAAATATGTTGCAAAACCTGGGAGCTGCATTTTTTGAATATACTAGACCATGTTATATGCACAAATAACCATCTATTTTCCTCTGAAAAGGTTTTCATCCACCTCTTTTGAAGAACACAAGTTTCTGCCGATTCAGCTGGAAACGGGGAAAATTTGAACTACAGGTGCCTCCTAGTTTGCTCGTGATTTTTGGAAAAAATCATTTTTAGGTACACAACTACCTATTTCATCAGAGATACACCAAGAGTTTCTCAATATTCAAGCCCTAGATACGAACGGTAATGCCCGCCGTTTTGACTTTTTCACGAAACCGACTTAGAAAATTCCAGAAAATTTAAAAAACCCCAAAATGATGCAAGACCTTCGCGTGGTGTCATTATATATGTCCTAGTATCCACCAAAAATAATAAACTTGGAATACGACAGTTGTGTTGAAAATATGTTCACATAAATGAGCTATCTCCTACGAACATTCTAGGGTTTCGGGCCAAATGACGGGTGTAATGGCCAAATCCATGGCATAGTTTGTTTAAATATGCCCATATTCCACACAAACATGCATATTGGAAGCACGGACAATGTTCCCGAAGAAAGTTTTCCTTTTCATTGAATAAAAAAACCATTTTCTATTCTCCGAGTGTGAAAAATGGCTTTTTTTGTGAAGCATCAACCACAAATATGTTGCAAAACCTGGGAGCTGCATTTTTTGAATATACTAGACCATGTTATATGCACAAATAACCATCTATTTTCCTCTGAAAAGGTTTTCATCCACCTCTTTTGAAGAACACAAGTTTCTGCCGATTCAGCTGGAAACGGGGAAAATTTGAACTACAGGTGCCTCCTAGTTTGCTCGTGATTTTTGGAAAAAATCATTTTTAGGTACACAACTACCTATTTCATCAGAGATACACCAAGAGTTTCTCAATATTCAAGCCCTAGATACGAACGGTCATGCCCGCCGTTTTGACTTTTTCACGAAACCGACTTAGAAAATTCCAGAAAATTTAAAAAACCCCAAAATGATGCAAGACCTTCGCGTGGTGTCATTATATATGTCCTAGTATCCACCAAAAATAATAAACTTGGAATACGACAGTTGTGTTGAAAATATGTTCACATAAATGAGCTATCTCCTACGAACATTCTAGGGTTTCGGGCCAAATGACGGGTGTAATGGCCAAATCCATGGCATAGTTTGTTTAAATATGCCCATATTCCACACAAACATGCATATTGGAAGCACGGACAATGTTCCCGAAGAAAGTTTTCCTTTTCATTGAATAAAAAAACCATTTTCTATTCTCCGAGTGTGAAAAATGGCTTTTTTTGTGAAGCATCAACCACAAATATGTTGCAAAAACTGGGAGCTGCATTTTTTGAATATACTAGACCATGTTATATGAACAAATAACCATCTATTTTCCTCTGAAAAGGTTTTCATCCACCTCTTTTGAAGAACACAAGTTTCTGCCGATTCAGTTGGAAACGGGGCAAATTTGAACTACAGGTGCCTCCTAGTTTGCTCATGATTTTTGGAAAAAATCATTTTTAGGTACACAACTACCTATTTCATCAGAGATACACCAAGAGTTTCTCAATATTCAAGCCCTAGATACGAACGGTCATGCCCGCCGTCTTGACTTTTTCACGAAACCGACTTAGAAAATTCCAAAAAATTTAAAAAACCCCAAAATGATGCAAGACCTTCGCGTGATGTCATTATATATGTCCTAGTATCCACCAAAAATAATAAACTTGGAATACGACAGTTGTGTTGAAAATATGTTCACATAAATGAGCTATCTCCTACGAACATTCTAGGGTTTCGGGCCAAATGACGGGTGTAATGGCCAAATCCATGGCATAGTTTGTTTAAATATGCCCATATTCCACACAAACATGCATATTGGAAGCACGGACAATGTTCCCGAAGAAAGTTTTCCTTTTCATTGAATAAAAAAACCATTTTCCATTCTCCGAGTGTGAAAAATGGCTTTTTTGTGAAGCATCAACCACAAATATGTTGCAAAACCTGGGAGCTGCATTTTTTAATATACTAGACCATGTTATAAATAACCATCTATTTTTCTCTGAAAAGGTTTTCATCCACCTCTTTTGAAGAACACAAGTTTCTGCCGATTCAGCTGGAAACGGGGAAAATTTGAACTACAGGTGCCTCCTAGTTTGCTCATGATTTTTGGAAAAAATCATTTTTAGGTACACAACTACCTATTTCATCAGAGATACACCAAGAGTTTCTCAATATTCAAGCCCTAGATACGAACGGTCATGCCCGCCGTTTTGACTTTTTCACGAAACCGACTTAGAAAATTCCAGAAAATTTAAAAAACCCCAAAATGATGCAAGACCTTCGCGTGGTGTCATTATATATGTCCTAGTATCCACCAAAAATAATAAACTTGGAATACGACAGTTGTGTTGAAAATATGTTCACATAAATGAGCTATCTCCTACGAACATTCTAGGGTTTCGGGCCAAATGACGGGTGTAATGGCCAAATCCATGGCATAGTTTGTTTAAATATGCCCATATTCCACACAAACATGCATATTGGAAGCACGGACAATGTTCCCGAAGAAAGTTTTCCTTTTCATTGAATAAAAAAACCATTTTCTATTCTCCGAGTGTGAAAAATGGCTTTTTTTGTGAAGCATCAACCACAAATATGTTGCAAAACCTGGGAGCTGCATTTTTTGAATATACTAGACCATGTTATATGCACAAATAACCATCTATTTTCCTCTGAAAAGGTTTTCATCCACCTCTTTTGAAGAACACAAGTTTCTGCCGATTCAGTTGGAAACGGGGAAAATTTGAACTACAGGTGCCTCCTAGTTTGCTCGTGATTTTTGGAAAAAATCATTTTTAGGTACACAACTACCTATTTCATCAGAGATACACCAAGAGTTTCTCAATATTCAAGCCCTAGATACGAACGGTCATGCCCGCCGTTTTGACTTTTTCACGAAACCGACTTAGAAAATTCCAGAAAATTTAAAAAACCCCAAAATGATGCAAGACCTTCGCGTGGTGTCATTATATATGTCCTAGTATCCACCAAAAATAATAAACTTGGAATACGACAGTTGTGTTGAAAATATGTTCACATAAATGAGCTATCTCCTACGAACATTCTAGGGTTTCGGGCCAAATGACGGGTGTAATGGCCAAATCCATGGCATAGTTTGTTTAAATATGCCCATATTCCACACAAACATGCATATTGGAAGCACGAACAATGTTCCCGAAGAAAGTTTTCCTTTTCATTGAATAAAAAACCATTTTCTATTCTCCGAGTGTGAAAAATGGCTTTTTTTGTGAAGCATCAACCACAAATATGTTGCAAAACCTGGGAGTTGCATTTTTTGAATATACTAGACCATGTTATATGAACAAATAACCATCTATTTTCCTCTGAAAAGGTTTTCATCCACCTCTTTTGAAGAACACAATTTCTGCCGATTCAGTTGGAAACGGGGCAAATTTGAACTACAGGTGCCTCCTAGTTTGCTCATGATTTTTGGAAAAAATCATTTTTAGGTACACAACTACCTATTTCATCAGAGATACACCAAGAGTTTCTCAATATTCAAGCCCTAGATACGAACGGTCATGCCCGCCGTCTTGACTTTTTCACGAAACCGACTTAGAAAATTCCAAAAAATTTAAAAAACCCCAAAATGATGCAAGACCTTCGCGTGATGTCATTATATATGTCCTAGTATCCACCAAAAATAATAAACTTGGAATACGACAGTTGTGTTGAAAATATGTTCACATAAATGAGCTATCTCCTACGAACATTCTAGGGTTTCGGGCCAAATGACGGGTGTAATGGCCAAATCCATGGCATAGTTTGTTTAAATATGCCCATATTCCACACAAACATGCATATTGGAAGCACGGACAATGTTCCCGAAGAAAATTTTCCTTTTCATTGAATAAAAAAAACCATTTTCTATTCTCCGAGTGTGAAAAATGGCTTTTTTTGTGAAGCATCAACCACAAATATGTTGCAAAACCTGGGAGCTGCATTTTTTGAATATACTAGACCATGTTATATGCACAAATAACCATCTATTTTCCTCTGAAAAGGTTTTCATCCACCTCTTTTGAAGAACACAAATTTCTGCCGATTCAGCTGGAAACGGGGAAAATTTGAACTACAGGTGCCTCCTAGTTTGCTCGTGATTTTTGGAAAAAATCATTTTTAGGTACACAACTACCTATTTCATCAGAGATACACCAAGAGTTTCTCAATATTCAAGCCCTAGATACGAACGGTCATGCCCGCCGTTTTGACTTTTTCACGAAACCGACTTAGAAAATTCCAGAAAATTTAAAAAACCCCAAAATGATGCAAGACCTTCGCGTGGTGTCATTATATATGTCCTAGTATCCACCAAAAATAATAAACTTGGAATACGACAGTTGTGTTGAAAATATGTTCACATAAATGAGCTATCTCCTACGAACATTCTAGGGTTTCGGGCCAAATGACGGGTGTAATGGCCAAATCCATGGCATAGTTTGTTTAAATATGCCCATATTCCACACAAACATGCATATTGGAAGCACGGACAATGTTCCCGAAGAAAGTTTTCCTTTTCATTGAATAAAAAAACCATTTTCTATTCTCCGAGTGTGAAAAATGGCTTTTTTTGTGAAGCATCAACCACAAATATGTTGCAAAACCTGGGAGCTGCATTTTTTGAATATACTAGACCATGTTATATGCACAAATAACCATCTATTTTCCTCTGAAAAGGTTTTCATCCACCTCTTTTGAAGAACACAAGTTTCTGCCGATTCAGTTGGAAACGGGGAAAATTTGAACTACAGGTGCCTCCTAGTTTGCTCGTGATTTTTGGAAAAAATCATTTTTAGGTACACAACTACCTATTTCATCAGAGATACACCAAGAGTTTATCAATATTCAAGCCCTAGATACGAACGGTCATGCCCGCCGTTTTGACTTTTTCACGAAACCGACTTAGAAAATTCCAGAAAATTTAAAAAACCCCAAAATGATGCAAGACCTTCGCGTGGTGTCATTATATATGTCCTAGTATCCACCAAAAATAATAAACTTGGAATACGACAGTTGTGTTGAAAATATGTTCACATAAATGAGCTATCTCCTACGAACATTCTAGGGTTTCGGGCCAAATGACGGGTGTAATGGCCAAATCCATGGCATAGTTTGTTTAAATATGCCCATATTCCACACAAACATGCATATTGGAAGCACGGACAATGTTCCCGAAGAAAGTTTTCCTTTTCATTGAATAAAAAAACCATTTTCTATTCTCCGAGTGTGAAAAATGGCTTTTTTTGTGAAGCATCAACCACAAATATGTTGCAAAACCTGGGAGCTGCATTTTTTGAATATACTAGACCATGTTATATGCACAAATAACCATCTATTTTCCTCTGAAAAGGTTTTCATCCACCTCTTTTGAAGAACACAAGTTTCTGCCGATTCAGATGGAAACGGGGAAAATTTGAACTACAGGTGCCTCCTAGTTTGCTCGTGATTTTTGGAAAAAATCATTTTTAGGTACACAACTACCTATTTCATCAGAGATACACCAAGAGTTTCTCAATATTCAAGCCCTAGATACGAACGGTCATGCCCGCCGTTTTGACTTTTTCACGAAACCGACTTAGAAAATTCCAGAAAATTTAAAAAACCCCAAAATGATGCAAGACCTTCGCGTGGTGTCATTATATATGTCCTAGTATCCACCAAAAATAATAAACTTGGAATACGACAGTTGTGTTGAAAATATGTTCACATAAATGAGCTATCTCCTACGAACATTCTAGGGTTTCGGGCCAAATGACGGGTGTAATGGCCAAATCCATGGCATAGTTTGTTTAAATATGCCCATATTCCACACAAACATGCATATTGGAAGCACGGACAATGTTCCCGAAGAAAGTTTTCCTTTTCATTGAATAAAAAAACCATTTTCTATTCTCCGAGTGTGAAAAATGGCTTTTTTTGTGAAGCATCAACCACAAATATGTTGCAAAACCTGGGAGCTGCATTTTTTGAATATACTAGACCATGTTATATGCACAAATAACCATCTATTTTCCTCTGAAAAGGTTTTCATCCACCTCTTTTGAAGAACACAAGTTTCTGCCGATTCAGCTGGAAACGGGGAAAATTTGAACTACAGGTGCCTCCTAGTTTGCTCGTGATTTTTGGAAAAAATCATTTTTAGGTACACAACTACCTATTTCATCAGAGATACACCAAGAGTTTCTCAATATTCAAGCCCTAGATACGAACGGTCATGCCCGCCGTTTTGACTTTTTCACGAAACCGACTTAGAAAATTCCAGAAAATTTAAAAAACCCCAAAATGATGCAAGACCTTCGCGTGGTGTCATTATATATGTCCTAGTATCCACCAAAAATAATAAACTTGGAATACGACAGTTGTGTTGAAAATATGTTCACATAAATGAGCTATCTCCTACGAACATTCTAGGGTTTCGGGCCAAATGACGGGTGTAATGGCCAAATCCATGGCATAGTTTGTTTAAATATGCCCATATTCCACACAAACATGCATATTGGAAGCACGGACAATGTTCCCGAAGAAAGTTTTCCTTTTCATTGAATAAAAAAACCATTTTCTATTCTCCGAGTGTGAAAAATGGCTTTTTTGTGAAGCATCAACCACAAATATGTTGCAAAACCTGGGAGCTGCATTTTTTGAATATACTAGACCATGTTATATGCACAAATAACCATCTATTTTCCTCTGAAAAGGTTTTCATCCACCTCTTTTGAAGAACACAAGTTTCTGCCGATTCAGCTTGAAAACGGGGAAAATTTGAACTACAGGTGCCTCCTAGTTTGCTCGTGATTTTTGGAAAAAAATCATTTTTAGGTACACAACTACCTATTTCATCAGAGATACACCAAGAGTTTCTCAATATTCAAGCCCTAGATACGAACGGTCATGCCCGCCGTTTTGACTTTTTCACGAAACCGACTTAGAAAATTCCAGAAAATTTAAAAAACCCCAAAATGATGCAAGACCTTCGCGTGGTGTCATTATATATGTCCTAGTATCCACCAAAAATAATAAACTTGGAATACGACAGTTGTGTTGAAAATATGTTCACATAAATGAGCTATCTCCTACGAACATTCTAGGGTTTCGGGCCAAATGACGGGTGTAATGGCCAAATCCATGGCATAGTTTGTTTAAATATGCCCATATTCCACACAAACATGCATATTGGAAGCACGGACAATGTTCCCGAAGAAAGTTTTCCTTTTCATTGAATAAAAAAACCATTTTCTATTCTCCGAGTGTGAAAAATGGCTTTTTTTGTGAAGCATCAACCACAAATATGTTGCAAAACCTGGGAGCTGCATTTTTTGAATATACTAGACCATGTTATATGCACAAATAACCATCTATTTTCCTCTGAAAAGGTTTTCATCCACCTCTTTTGAAGAACACAAGTTTCTGCAGATTCAGCTGGAAACGGGGAAAATTTGAACTACAGGTGCCTCCTAGTTTGCTCGTGATTTTTGGAAAAAATCATTTTTAGGTACACAACTACCTATTTCATCAGAGATACACCAAGAGTTTCTCAATATTCAAGCCCTAGATACGAACGGTCATGCCCGCCGTTTTGACTTTTTCACGAAACCGACTTAGAAAATTCCAGAAAATTTAAAAAACCCCAAAATGATGCAAGACCTTCGCGTGGTGTCATTATATATGTCCTAGTATCCACCAAAAATAATAAACTTGGAATACGACAGTTGTGTTGAAAATATGTTCACATAAATGAGCTATCTCCTACGAACATTCTAGGGTTTCGGGCCAAATGACGGGTGTAATGGCCAAATCCATGGCATAGTTTGTTTAAATATGCCCATATTCCACACAAACATGCATATTGGAAGCACGGACAATGTTCCCGAAGAAAGTTTTCCTTTTCATTGAATAAAAAAACCATTTTCTATTCTCCGAGTGTGAAAAATGGCTTTTTTTGTGAAGCATCAACCACAAATATGTTGCAAAACCTGGGAGCTGCATTTTTTGAATATACTAGACCATGTTATATGCACAAATAACCATCTATTTTCCTCTGAAAAGGTTTTCATCCACCTCTTTTGAAGAACACAAGTTTCTGCCGATTCAGTTGGAAACGGGGAAAATTTGAACTACAGGTGCCTCCTAGTTTGCTCGTGATTTTTGGAAAAAATCATTTTTAGGTACACAACTACCTATTTCATCAGAGATACACCAAGAGTTTCTCAATATTCAAGCCCTAGATACGAACGGTCATGCCCGCCGTTTTGACTTTTTCACGAAACCGACTTAGAAAATTCCAGAAAATTTAAAAAACCCCAAAATGATGCAAGACCTTCGCGTGGTGTCATTATATATGTCCTAGTATCCACCAAAAATAATAAACTTGGAATACGACAGTTGTGTTGAAAATATGTTCACATAAATGAGCTATCTCCTACGAACATTCTAGGGTTTCGGGCCAAATGACGGGTGTAATGGCCAAATCCATGGCATAGTTTGTTTAAATATGCCCATATTCCACACAAACATGCATATTGGAAGCACGGACAATGTTCCCGAAGAAAGTTTTCCTTTTCATTGAATAAAAAAACCATTTTCTATTCTCCGAGTGTGAAAAATGGCTTTTTTTGTGAAGCATCAACCACAAATATGTTGCAAAACCTGGGAGCTGCATTTTTTGAATATACTAGACCATGTTATATGCACAAATAACCATCTATTTTCCTCTGAAAAGGTTTTCATCCACCTCTTTTGAAGAACACAAGTTTCTGCCGATTCAGTTGGAAACGGGGAAAATTTGAACTACAGGTGCCTCCTAGTTTGCTCGTGATTTTTGGAAAAAATCATTTTTAGGTACACAACTACCTATTTCATCAGAGATACACCAAGAGTTTCTCAATATTCAAGCCCTAGATACGAACGGTCATGCCCGCCGTTTTGACTTTTTCACGAAACCGACTTAGAAAATTCCAGAAAATTTAAAAAACCCCAAAATGATGCAAGACCTTCGCGTGGTGTCATTATATATGTCCTAGTATCCACCAAAAATAATAAACTTGGAATACGACAGTTGTGTTGAAAATATGTTCACATAAATGAGCTATCTCCTACGAACATTCTAGGGTTTCGGGCCAAATGACGGGTGTAATGGCCAAATCCATGGCATAGTTTGTTTAAATATGCCCATATTCCACACAAACATGCATATTGGAAGCACGGACAATGTTCCCGAAGAAAGTTTTCCTTTTCATTGAATAAAAAAACCATTTTCTATTCTCCGAGTGTGAAAAATGGATATTTTGTGAAGCATCAACCACAAATATGTTGCAAAACCTGGGAGCTGCATTTTTTAATATACTAGACCATGTTATAAATAACCATCTATTTTTCTCTGAAAAGGTTTTCATCCACCTCTTTTGAAGAACACAAGTTTCTGCCGATTCAGCTGGAAACGGGGAAAATTTGAACTACAGGTGCCTCCTAGTTTGCTCATGATTTTTGGAAAAAATCATTTTTAGGTACACAACTACCTATTTCTCATGATTTTTAGGTCCACCTAGATTTTGGTTGGATTCAGACGCCCCACAACCCTCTCAGACGAAACTGTTAACCCATTATTGTTAGTTGCTTTATTTCTCATGATTTTTTTCTAATTATTTAGCTTTAACAATATGCATGGTAATTTAGATATGTTTCTCCTCTTCGAAACGAGCTAAAGAACGTCAAAATCCAAGTTGGAATGCAAAAGTTATGACCAAAACGGTGATTAAGTCAAAAAAAAAAAACAAATTTGAGCTTGGCTATGCCTACGGCTTTGCCGTCGGTATAGCTCAAATTTTTTTTTTCCGGATTTCGGAATTCCCTCTTAGGGTCGATGCCGACGGCAGCCGTCGGCGTAGCTCAAAAAAAAACAAAAACAAAAGGCCGACGGCATTGCCGTCGGCATAGCAATTTTTTTTCGCAGTTTTTGGTTTCCTCATTGGATCTATGCCGACGACCCGCAATTTTTTTTCGCAGTTTTTGGTTTCCTCATTGGATCTATGCCGACGACCCCGACAAATTGCCGTCGGCATAGAATTTGGCCGTCGGCATATCGGCCGATTCCTGTAGTGTTAATCCTCGATCAGCTGCTTCCGTACGTACGTGCTGACACTTGACCTACAACTACAATTAGCTCTTGCTCTGATGCAAGTAAGGGTGTGCAAATACGGTCTGATGGTTTAGCCCGGTTTGTGTTAGATCAATTCTTTTACTAATCTGAAAAAAGGAATTAAGTTTGTGAAGCAAAAGGAACTAGCACCCATCAACGGGTTTAGCCGGCCGTTTCGGTATTTGCCCAACTTAGATGCGCTGGCAGTCGACCTCCGCTTCCAGGGGCTTTCCCCGGCGCACTTCTCTTTCCCCTCGGGCGGCTTCGCCGGCCGGCGTGGAGGAGGATGTGTTGCGCGGGTTGTAGATATTAGGGGTAGGTTTTACTTTTCTTGTAGCTTGTCCCATGTGGCGAATCGGAGTGGAGTGCTGGATCCCATTGGCCGGATCCAGGCTGTGTTTGCTTTGGTCTCCATCGTTGTTCGGCTCTGGTGGCAGGAGCTGAGGCAGAGGGCACCGGTAGAAAATAGGCCTTTAGTCCCGGTTCGCAAAGGCCATTAATCCCGGCCATGCAACCGGGACTAAATATGCGCGACTAAAGCCTCCCCCCTTTAGTCGCGCCTCTTACAAACCGCAACTAAAGGCCCGTCACGTGGGCGGCTGGCGTGCGCCGGGGGCGGGAGGACCTTTAGTCCCGGTTTGTAACACGAATCGGGACTACAGGCTATTTCGTTATTTTTTTAATTCATTTGGGTTTCTAATTATTTTTCACTCCAATTTTCACTCCCTTTTTTTTTCAGAATTTTTATTATTTGCTTAGTGTCTAAATACAATTATCTCTAGTCAAATTACTTACTCGTGGTCAAACTTCCCGCTCGGTCACCCATCCTCCCACTACTCTAGCACTAGCACGCTTAACTTCCAAGTTCCATCCCGTCCCGCATCCAAGTGTTTCGCACACATGTATGTGATACTAGTATCATATCAATCCTATTAACATGTTGGTCGATGCCACATTTCTTTATTGTTTGAATTTCAAATAAATCTTTTAATAAACAAAAGTAATGATGTAATTAATAATTTTGAATAAATAAATAAACATTAACTTTTTAATTTGTATTATTTCTAAAAAATATTCAGAAAAATAAAACTAATTCATTTTAAAATCTTAAAAATACAAATAATATATCAAAAAAATCAGAAAAATAAAACTAATTTATTTTACCATCTTAAAAATACAAATAATATATCAAAAAATTCAGAAAAATAAAACTGTCTCACTGTTTTCTAGTCCTTATGAATGCATCTTGATTAAGTGGTCATATCTCTTAATCTTAGGAAATCTTTTGTTTCACATTTCCTAAATCTCTTCTATTTTCCAGCCTTATGAATGCATCATGTCCTTTTTAACCCTTGATTTTATTTGAGCCATTTCATTAGTCTTCTTCTCTCAGAAGGTTTTGAGACATTTAAGTAACCTTCTGTTTTCCATAGGGGAAACAAGTCTTCATCGTTCTGTAGTCGTGGTGGATGAAGGCAGTTGCCATCTGAGCCATCCCGGTCTTGTGCCCGTCCTGCTCATCAAAATGGATCAAGTCCTGGAGATCAATGTAGTGGTCTTCAGGTATCTCAATATTCAAGGTGCGCATCATCTTCTGCCGGTCATTTGTGATATCGACGCTACAAAAGTCGAAACCTTTGTTGACAAGAAAATCCATAAGTTCTGGAGATTGCTTTGCACTACTGCAACAACAAAACTGGAGCACATGTTAGATATTGTTGCAACACGTGTATTCTTTCAATGCAACAACAAATCAAAAATGCAACAACTATCCTACAAGAGATTGTGTGCGTACCTTGCCCATTGGAAGACCAGAACGGTTTCCTTGTAAGCAATCTGGATGACGGCCACATCCTTTTGATTGGCTGTGTACTCGAGATCAAGCCCAAAGAACTTGTGGTGTTCATCGACTTCATAGAGTTTGCTCAAACGGTCAAGAGCTTCGGGGAGCCTCTCGCATCTGTTGGTATAGGCGACATGGATATTCTTGCCACATGGTGTGGCCACATGGAGAATCTTGAAAACGGGAGAATCCATGGGTGGAGGAAGAAGAACAGAGAGCCGCGCACGCACTGTAGCAATGAGGCCTTCTGCCTCTCGCTCGTGAATTAGAACCGCGCGGGAGGCGAGCAGTTTGGAACTTTAGTCGCGGGTGGCCAGGCCAACCGGGACTAAAGACTGGGAGGCGAGCAGTTCCGATCTTTAGTCGCGGGTGGCCAGGCCAACCGGGACTAAATCCCTACGCGCGCTTCCCCAACCGCCACTCAAGACCTTCAGTCGCAGGTCGCCTCCCGAACCGCGACTAAAGACCCCTTTAGTCACGGTTCGGACATTTTGGGGACTAAATGGGGCGTATGGAAGGCCTTTTTTCTACCAGTGGGGTGGAGCTGCAGCGACAAATCTTCGTCAATAAGGCCGTCCTCCGCTCTCTGAGTTCATCTGCTCTGCTGCGGTGCGGTGTGGGGTGGTGGTGCCGTGTTTTTGGTGGCCAGCTTCCATGGTGGAAGCTTGCTGCGGAGGATCCGGTGCCGACTCGTTTCAATAAGCACCACATATGCTTTCTTCAGTTCGGTGATGCTATGGCATGGCTTCTCCCTCTGTTCTGCCGTGGTGGCCAGGAGATGAGGTGGTTGCTTGCTATTGATGACGGAGCTGTGGAGGGTCGGGAAGTTCGTGGTTCTGCTAAACCCCAGAGTCGATTCTCGGTGACCAAGGCGTGGACACCGACTGTGGAAGCTGGCGGGCAGCTGCTCCGAGACTTGGCGTTGTTGCGCCAGGTTATCTTCAACCTCCATGGGGGGCCCTTCAGTGGAATCGCACCGGCACTTGCTACCATCCTGCATCAAGTGGTTTCGTCCCCGATGCTTGTGTGGGGGGGTCGTTGCTCGAGGCCACAGGTTCAGCGGCGACGGCAGTCCCGGCGAAGGAGGCGATTGCGTTTTCTTTGTTGTGTCCGAGCTCCCTTTTTATTTTTCCTGCAGGGACCTAGTTGATTTTCGTACTTGTTGTAAGGTCCTCAGTGTAATTTGTTCCACCGCTTTGACTTATGAATGCAGTGGCTAGGTTCTTCGGGACCCTTCCCTGTTCAAAAAAAAAAAGATGCGCTGGCAGTGGCAGGCCAGCGAGTACATACTGTTCGGCCATTGTTTTAGTACTGAACTGCTGATGATTTAAGTAGTGGAGCTATAGCTACCGGTCTGAAATTAAAGGGAAATGTCAAGCGCGCAGACTAGGACGACAAACATGCATGTGAGAGCAAACTCTGCCAGAGGGCCGGCTAGCTTCTCAGAGGAAGTTACCGGGGACTAGTTGTAGCTTTGTCGCATCAGTTGCAAAGGTGTAGATGCATACTCCTACATACTATCAGAATGGTGGCCCCTCGGCCCGATGACACTGCACTTTCCGACCCCTGCCGTGGAGGCATGCAAAATGAAGACGACGATCCTGACAAAGATGACAGAGGACGTCGTGCCAGTGTCCAGGTATTGGTCCTACAATAAACATGTAGCTCGGTATAAGAGAAACTCCAAGCGCCGACGCATTTGGTTGCCAAACGGACAACCATCTGGCCTCTGTCTGGCCATTTCTTCCTACTGAACCCAACGTGTCGATGCATTTGGACCGGCCGTTCCCCATTTTCAATTTTGAAACATTTTTCCGTTGCACTTCATGATTTTACACTTGAAATCGAAACTAATACATAGAACAATTTAAATCGTAGTGCTACTAGGAGGTAGTTGGAGGTGCTCCGGCTTTGAGAAAATGGAGGGATGCGGCCTTGAGGAACTTGTAGTCACATGCCAGTTCCTCAGTGGACTTGCTGACTCTTCCATCGACATGGCCCGGGCTAGAGAAGGACTTGCTAGTTCCGCCTCGTTGGCTCATTACTTGCTACGAAACACGTAGCCTACGCCGGTATATTGGAAAAATTGGCCGCCTATCGGCAGTGACGCAGGCGGAGCTACGACACCTTAGTTTCCGTCGCTCGGACCGACATCGTTGGCGTCTTTTGCGCGGATGCATAACATCCTCTCGTCGCGGGTGGCCTCCTTCCCCCGGAGAGCCATGAACTGCGCTGCCCTCTGGGCGTTCAGATAGACGTGGGCCGCCTGTATAGCGGCCTCCTCTGAGCCGGCTTCGTCCTCCGCGTAGCTGAAGCTGTCCTCATCACTGCTGTTTGGTCAAAAGTTGGCCTGTCCCCTCCCCCCCCCGGTCCGTTGGGGGCGTTAGGATGGGTATTTCGACCCAATCCCGGCCTGTGGACCAAAACAGATAAAATTTTCTGATTAGGGGGAGGGGTGTTGGGTTTTCTCTAAGAGCAAACCCAACGGCCCCTCCATATCGTTCGTTTTTGTCTGCGGACCACGATTTGGGTAAAATACCCATCACAACATCTCCAAACAGAAGAAGAGGGAGGACAGGCCAAGTTTGGTCCGCAGAGAACATATGATCGTCCCTGGCCCGCATGATGGAGGCATTCGGTTCTCAAACCATCCCCATCGATGCGCCCACGCAGTACCTTATGCCTCCAAACATCGTTGACTCATATTCGTGGGCCGTACAAAGGCAGCTGTCCTGACCGTCTGCTCCACCCTTCGCAGACGCCGTTGCCGCCGCAGTTGGCTGCCTACGGCTGCACTCTGCCGTGTGCCCATCGTCGGAGATCTCCCTCGCCTTTGTCTTCCGCGCCACCGCTCGCCGCGTTTATCCGGCGTAGGGACGAGTCGTAGGACCCGACTGGCACCCTCGTCAGGCCAGCATGGCTGACAAGCAGACACCACCGCATCGACCTTGTCGGCGCAACGTGTTGCGCACAACTTGTTCGGCAATTTACCGAGCCAAAGCAAGGAACACCAGCGCCAAAACTTTCCTTCCAATGGTCATTTTCTTGTCACTTTCTCACTATAGTTGTTATTTTTTTGTTGTAAATGGATGATTCTGACCTCTTCTTTTTCAACCATTTCATCAATACTTTGGTTGATTCATCCGACGATGATACGGAAATCTATGTGATAGTAGCAGCCCACATTCACAACATTACTGAAGATACATTCAGCATGAATTATCGAGGCTCGATGCCGGGTCATGTTGCGCCTCTCGGCCAGGACAGAGAAGGGGTCAATGAGTAATAATGCAAATAATATTTCCATCCCTCCAATCCAACCTATCCTGTAAATGTTTTTCACCGTCGGTTTCGGATGTAAAGGCCTTTGTTCCTGCTTATTCTTGATGGCGTCAGGGAGTGTGACGATTTCTTTGAGTGCAAGCCAGATGTCGTTGATACGTCCATTTTGCATCACTATTTTATATGTTAATTTTCTGTTATTCATTGATATTTTCCATATCAGAGCACTATACTTATGTTATTTCATTGTTTTCTTTGTATTTTATAGTTTTACAAAATTATTTATGAGAGTCATAATTCCGCTGGAAAAAGCACCTGTCAGAGGGGATATCTTCTGGGTTTCAGAAAAAATGGTAAAAATCAAAAAACGGAGTTTCGTCGGAAATCACTAGGGGAGTCCGAAGGGCTGCCAGAGGGGAGCCAGGGGAAGCCAAGTGACCCACATGCGTAGGCCCCCCCTTGTCCGTGCTTAGTGGGCCCCTAGGGGTCGAATTTTTCTGCCGCCTATTCTTGATGGAAAAGATATAGAGCAGAAACACCTTCCTGGCGGGTAGATTCCGCCGGGAAAAATTCCCTCCCAGAGCGGGGAATCGTCACAACCGTCACCGCACCGGGCATCATCAAGATCATCATCACCATAAGCACCACCACCTTCATGATCCACCTTCATCCCGCTGTAACAAATAGGGTTCTATATCATTGTATTCCATTAGATCTCTCTACCGGTCTGAATTACTCGTTTGTAGTTGATGCTCGTGACAATTATCGGTATTTGCACTTTATGACCAGATTGCTATTCATCCATAGATCACCTTTGATCATGATCCATCCATATGATGTGTTGTGAGTAGATCATTTAGTTCTTAAGGACATGGGAGAAGTCTAGTTATTAGTAGTCATATTTCATTGAGTAATATTTACGGGTTTGATATTTAAGTTATGTTGTTATTTCTCTAGTGGTGTTATGTGAACGTCGACTACCACTAGTAAAAAAAACCTATAGGTTTTTACCTTTAGTCCTTGTTACCTATTGAACTTGGACAAGATTGGGGCGGGGCAACCGTTCGCCTAGCCTTGAACCCTTTTAATCTCGGGTCGTAAGATGGCCCGGGACTAAAAGTGGTCTTTGCTTGGCCCGAGACCTTTTAGTCCCGGGTTGTAACACGACCTGGGACTAATTAAAGGCCCAAACCATTTGCCTCCCGCGCGCTATGGAAGTTGTTCCATCGGAGAGGCTCAAAAAAAGAGATGTGATCACTCTAATTGCTACAGTAACCGTGCAAATTCACTTTCTTCTTCCTCTTGGTCTCCTCTGTTCTTCTCCATTCTCTATCATGGATCGATACGGTATTCGGATTTTGAAGGTGCCCACACATGGTAGGACTCTTGAGGTCTCCTACACGAACGAGAGAACCCGGGTCCCGGGTCTACTTGATGATTTGAAGCGATGGCTTCACGAGAATTGTGGCAACTTTTTTGGCCTTGTTCTCGAGTACACGGCCAATCAACGAGAGGTGGTCATCCAATGGGCAAGGTAACACAAACTTCTCCTCTTGCTCTCCTCTCTTCTCTCCCATTCTCTCCTCTCTTATTTTGATTCGATATATAGGATAGGAAAATTTCATAAGATAACAACATGTGTGGCCATTTGAATCATATTGGAAAGAGAGCTTCTTTTGATTCATATATAGGGTAGGAAAAATTCCATAGGATAGCAACATGTGGCCATTTGAATCCTATTGGAAAGAGAGAGCTTCTTTTGATTCATATAGCAACATGTATCCCTTTGAATTCTATATGTATCCCATTTTGTTCCATTTGTTGTTGCATTGAAAGAATAAAATTGTTGCAATGGTATTTAACATTTGTTCAATTTGTTGTTGCATTAAAACAATATAATTGTTGCAGAAGTATTTAATATTTGTTCCATTTTTTTGTTGCAGTAGTGACAAACATTCTCCATAACTGTTGGATTTCCTTGTTAAAAGTGGCATACATTTTGCTAGCGTTGATACAAAGAATCAAAAGTTGAGGATGATGCGCACCTGGAATATTGAGATACCATCTCAGTGCCATATTGAAATCCAGGAACTGTTCCAGCTTCGGTATCCCAAGACTTCGATGGTTGATATGGCAGCCGCCTTGATCGACGAGGCATATGGTGATATGAAGAAAAAAAATTCCCCAGTAAGCAGCATGATTTGTGGGAGAAGAGCGCACTTGACAGGATCAACGTTGATTATGCAGCCATAGATGCATAGGCTTCCTTCGGGTTGTACCGTATTATTAGTATCTTCATATATGGGCAGCGCACCTAGGGCCCCGATCTTCTACTGTTTGAGATTCTTCGGAGGACGAGCTTGAGTAGATGGGTACTGCGTCTCTATATTATGTACCGCTTGGGAGCCTCTTGTGACACGATGTTTTGTGTGTTTATATATTTCCTAGAAGACTTTATGTATAACGATATTATATCTATTAATTATGTCCCTGTTTAATCATGTCCCTGTTTAATTATGTTTTGTGAGCAAGCTTAATGAAGCAATTGTGATGTATATGTGATGAAATTTTGAAAATTCAATTTGATAGCTCAGCTCTTCTGCTCCTGCTTGTTTCCGAAATTCGAAGAAAATATAAAAACACTTCTAGAAAATCTGGAAAAAATGGAAAGTAAACGATCATTTGAATAGCAAAATGGAAAGTCTTGATTTATGTAATTTGGAGTAAGAGAAAAAATATATATCTGAAGATATGTTGAAATTACTAACCATTTGGAGTAAATATTTTACATCTATATATATATTAAAATTATAATATTAATGCCATATGGTGAATCACTAGCTAGATATGAATTAAGTAATTAATAGTTCTATATTATACATGATGGAAAATATGATATGGAAGTCGATCATATATATTTGAACTTGTCACATTTTTCTAATAAATTTAGACAATATTATTTGCCAACTTTCGATTTACGGATTTCTTGATATGAATTATTCAATATTAAATGGAAAAAGCAAAAAAATAGTTATTATTTAAATTCATGATTATTTGAATTCAAGATTATTATTACTAATTTATTTTTTTAACTAAATAATTTTTTCGATTCACGAAATAAAGACGTGCGTAGTTCAAAGGTCAACATGATTGACGTCATACTATTGTTAGTAAAACAAGATATGTTTCTTGGAAGTTGAGAGGGAAGGAACTAAGAAGTTAAGCGTATTGAGAGTGGAGTAGTCTGAGGATGGGTGAACCACTAGGAAGTGTCAGTTCAGAATGAAAGACGAGTGATTAGAGTTTAAAAATAATTGAGACTAAGAGAAAATGATTAGAGTTAGAAATAATAGAGACTAAATGAAAAGGAAAATCAAAAAAATATATTTAGTCCCGGTTTGTATTACCACCGGGACTAAAAGTCGTCCAGCCGGAGCGGCCGTGTGGATGGCCTCTAGTTCCGGTTCATGGCCCACCGGGACAAAAGGGGGTCCTCTAGTCCCGATTTAGCAGTCTCAGATAGAAATCCGGGACTATAGCCCGTCTCGGTCCGAGACTAGAGACCCATTTTCTACTAGTGTACATAGCACTTCACTTTTATGGGCCTAGAGGAATGCATTATGTGTTGGATTGCTTATCATGGGTTGCTCGAGTGAAAGAAACCTAAACCCCAGTTTGCAATACTGCACATAAAGGACTAGTATATACCATAAGTTTATTGCTAGGGTTAGATATAAATTTTAATTATTTTTTTGTATTTGCGGACGATTGCAAGTAGAATAATCTCAAGTGTGCATTAATCTTGGATAGTACGGTGCACTACCATAGGTGTACCCACCTAACACTTACAAAAACGATAATGATTAATCAACATCGTGTGATGAAAATAACTTGATGAAACCTCTCGTGTGTCCTCAGAAATGTTTTAGCCATTATAAGAAACACCACCGGCTTGTCCTTTGTGCTAAAAAAGGATTGGACCACTTGAAGCAATTATTTACTTTCATTGTTATCTACTTGTTATTGATTTATTTACTATTACAAGAATTTGTAAACATTTGTTCTCTAGTGTTCACAATGAAACCTTGCTCAAAAATATTTATCAATACCTTCTGCCCCTCATTAGGTTCGACACACTTATTTATCAAAAAGTTACGATCGATCCTCTACACTTGTGGGTCATCAACCGTTGGCAAGTTTGGCTTCGCTTCCTACCAAAAATGCGATGCATCTATTCGGATGCTTGCATATGGTGTAGCAGGAGATCTCGTCGATGAGTATTTGCGCATGAGTGCCACCACTTGCATCCAGTCAATGCTCAGCTTTTGCAAAGTAGTTGTTCGAGTCTTTGAAAAGGAGTACTTGCGTTACCCAATTGTTGAAGACAGTTAAAATTTATTGTTGATCAACTAGGCAAGAGGTTATTCTGGGATACTTGGCAGCATAGATTTCTTGCACTGGGAGTAGAAGAACTGTCTCTTTGCTTGCCAGGGAAAATATAAGGGGCACTTTCGCAAATGTAGGGTCATTCTTGAAGCCGTTGCTTCCAAAGATCCTTGAATTTGGCATGGCAGATACTCACAATGACATTAATGTGCTTCAAAGCTCTCATGTGTTTGATAGGAGAGCGCAGGTTTGCTCAACATCAAGAGGCCTGCAGAAAGGATGTGGAGCGAGAATTTGGTTTGCTCAAATCTCGTTGGGTTATTAGATCAAGGGACAACAAGACGTTGTTTTTCACACGGACAACAAGATGTTGTGAGAACTGATGATTGCTTGCGTGATCATGCACGACATGATATTTGAGAATGAGCGTGATGAGAGCATTTTCGATCAATGTGGGGTTTTCAGGGCGAATTTGTACATGCACGTGAAATATGAGATCCGCGATCAAGGCCCCCACCACTATTTACAAGATGATTTGGTCGAGCATGTCTGACATTTTGTAGAAAATCAGTAGTAGTTTACTATGTATTTTATTTTATTACACAAACTTAGTAGAATTTTGTTGCTTATTTAATTTTGAAATATTTAATTTATATTGTGATATTAAGCTACATTAGTGAGCTTATTGATTTGTAGAAGCAGAAAAAAATGAGAAAATTCGATGTGGTCCGAATTCGGGGCGTTGGGATGAGTGATGTCGAATATATGCAAAATAGGGGTATATCCGGCATTGGCCAAAATTGTCAACAAGGAGAAGTTGAAGAAGATTATTGCCATTCTCTCAACTCAAAATGAGTGATACTTAGTTGTTGGTATAGCCATTTGTGTGCTTTAGGAGTCAATTGTTGTTATTTCTGTTAGGATTGAATCAAACTATGTATGGATCCGTAATTGTGTGGATTAGTCATTGTATGGACAAGTATTTGTGAACTTATTTATGTCTGTATTCGTCAAGTATCAAATTTATCTGTGAATTTCTCCTACCCCCTCTTTGGATGTACGTAAATTGGTTTGGAATTGGTCATATGGAATTGCTATCCCGAATTTTGTTGTTTGGACTGGTACATGTATTGGGCCTTGGAAACGCCCCCCAATTCCGAGCGAGGCCCCCGTGTGCGTTAGTTGCTCTCTCGCCTATTCCGAGCTGAGGACCTAGGAATCGATCGGAAAATCCCACGCACGTACCGCTTCAGTCTCCCTCGCTCGGGAACAAGAGACGCTCCCGTCTCTCTCGTCCTCTCTCATCCCCGACCCGCCGAAGACAACGACGGTGGCGCACATGTAAGTTCCGGTCGTCTTCCCCATACCGAAGACAACGACGACGACGGCGCTCCCTCTACCCGCCTTCCTCTCTGCCCCCAATCCGCTGGTATCCTCTCCCTCTCCCTGCCTCCTGCCCGAACCCTAGATCGACGGGATTGGGGACGCCGGTCTGGCCCCGATCCACCTCAAGCCATGGCGGCGGGCAGAAGTGTAGGACGACGGAAGTGGGACGTCGGTCTTGTCCAGTTTGACCACAAGCCGTTCTCTGCCATAACTCAAACATGTCCGGGCTAATGTCCCTGTTTTTCGTTTCTCCTCCGATGCACTTCACTGAATTCAAATTTGTGTTGCCTAAACATGTGCTTTACGTTGAATTGTGAAGGTTTCTAGGATAATTTACGAACCTAAGGTCGAATTTAGGAGAATTTGTATCATGCTTTCCATACATTTTTTTTCATGAATTATTGTTACTTGTGTTGTTGTTCTAATATTATTTGGAATATTTGAATGTTATTAGCGTGCAAAATAATATATAAACATGCAAACTTATACATATTTGTTTTCATACATGTAGACAAGTTTATATTGTCCAACTCAAAAAATATCAAATTCCATGGTGTGTACATCCAAACATGAATTGGAATTGGGTGATGCCCTTTGATTCCAAACTTAAATACCATACACAACCAAACAACGAAATTGGAATTTGAGCTCGTTTCCTTTCCATCTTGGATTTGAAATTCCCAGCCCAATTCAATTCCGAGCAAATTTTCCTACATCCAAACAGGGGCTAAATTTCTATTATTTTTTCCTGAAGAAATATAGCAAAGGCAGGTTCAATAAATTTTTGTGCATTTTTCTATAGAAATAAATGGAAAGGCATGTTCAATCAATTTCTGTGATATTTCCTGAAGAAGTAAATGCAAAAGCATGTTCAATCTTTTTTTTTCCCGAAGAAAAAAATGGCAAGATAGGTCATTATGATCTTCAGGTTTTTTTAGCATATAACCACCAGTTTTCGGGTTAAACAACATCAGAACTACCTGTTAACAAACAACACTTCATACATCTATGTCATTGCAAATAAATTTAAGAAACATAGAGAGATATGTCCAAATTGCATTTCATAGGTTAAAATACATATATAGATCCAGAATGTAGTGCATTACATTACAATGATTCAAATTGATAGAGACATATGTTCAAATAGATAGGTAGATGGGTCTAAATAACAATGCATTACAAGTTTAACACAATGGCATAGGATAATCAAATCATCTTCTTCATGTGTGCAAGTGTGATGTTGTCAATTGTACATGCATTCAAGTACTGCTACACCTTATGAGTTGGTCTCCTTGATTTGGTAGTTCTAGAAGAAGAGCGTGGTGTAGTTGTGCTTGGAGCTATGAATCCAGCTGATGATCCTTGCTTTGCACGTGTCTTTGTAGCTAGGGGCAGATGGGGTTCTCCTTGTAGCTGCAGGATGTGCTATTGGAGCAGGTAGGGCTGTGCTTGTAGCAGGTGTCCTTGTAGCAGTAGGAGGTGCCATTGGATCAGATGGGTTTTTTCTTGTAGTAGGTTTCCTTATAGAATAAGGAGGTTCCATTGAAGCAGAGATAGGTGTCCTTGGAGCTGAGCTTGCGGGAGCATGTGTTGGGGCTCGCCTTGCTGGTGGTGCCATTGGACCTGGAGCATGCATTAGAGCAGGACAAGTAGCTGATGAAGTTGTTCCGTCTGTTGAAGCCCCTCCATATGAAGACCTATTTGCGTGCCAATTTGGAAAATAATGTAAATACGCTAGAAATAATTTAAATATGCTACAAATCATGTAAATATGCATGACTATACCCTGTGTTGGTTCTTCCTCATCCGTGGATCAGACCTGAGTGGTTGGCCACAATTAAGGTCCGTGACCAACCAAATTGCAATCGCTGCAAGTAATTGAACCCACTCTGGAAGTTATCTTTGGGGCTAGAATCTCAAATTTTCCTTTCCTCCTTTTTGTTTGTTTTCTTCCCAACTCCCTTGTGAACACTAGTGGTTCAATATTTGTTGTGTTAGTTTGTTTCCATGAATATGGACAAGGACATGGTAGATAACATGGTTGTAGGACTCATGTACATTGTGTTTTTGAAAAAAACACAGAAAAAGTCTACAAGGTTCTATTTAGATTTGTGCTTGTAGATACTGCATGATTGTAAGCAATCCCACTAAGGTCCCATTTTTTGCATCCACAAGTATTTGCATCCAAGTCCACAACATATATATTGTCCACTCCCTTACTCACTTGCCACAAATCCCCTACTGATTTCACAACTTTGTACTGCCTAGCCCATTTTATGGATTTTTCTAACTTCTCAGATAAAATGGGGGTGATCTCCCACCCTGCCTCTGTCGCACGTGTCCTTTTTCCCTCATATCTTACCATCAATTTTGTTCTTATTCCACCCATCATCGTTTGATCTGGTTTTCCTCTCACATCTAATATCATTTTATTGAAAACCTCACTAAGGTTATTAACAACCAAATCTGTTTTGCGGTTGTAGTCCATTGCATGCCTTCCCCAACACTCACCTGTGATTTTACTTAGCCACAACCATGATGCCTCGCTCTCCTTCTTCATGGTTTCCATTCCTACATCACATCCATGTTTAGTGTATGAATAAGCAGCTGCATCCATAAATTTCTTGAGTTCTCCTGTGACCTATGTGTGACCTGTCAAATGTTCCTTTGGATCATGTCTTTTTCTCTTAAGATCAACTAATTTCCCACTCAACTCAACATCTTCTATGTTAGAATCAAAACCTTCAGCTGAAGCAATGTCAGAATTATCTTCACGCACTTGCTTTCCCTTTTGTTTATCACTCTGCTGAAACCAGTTTTCTGCAGGATCAGGAACAATAAAAGCTTCCTTGCAATTATTACTTTGCCAAGTATAGAGATAAAGCATGTCTGGATCCTCTTTTTATTTTGTACTTTCTTGGCAAGGAAAAATAACCCCATCATCAATATTATACACAACTGGCACTCCAGTTTCAGAAATTGAAATTTGTTCCTCCTCTGCAATGTTGGTAGTTCTAGAAGGTGGAGATTTTCCCTTCACAACAGTTATGGAAATGCACTTCTTCTACTGATATTTATTGACCATTCTATTCTCTGATTCCATTCCATCAATTAGCTCTAACCCTGAGATAGCTTTTCCTTCCACACAAATGTAAGACGTGCTATTATTTGTTACATATCTTCAGATTCAATTATACCAAGAAAATTCAGAAAAGTAATGCCACTCCGGCCTATAGTTCTTTCTAAATTGTCTTGGTCTTCAAAATGAATTCTCACATCCCATATATCATCATCCAAGCTACATAAAATTCAAGATTCAAATTCCTATTCAATACAATGAATCTAAAAAAATTCTAAGCTAGTAAATCTATACAATTTCTAGCCTACTGAGATGCAGTAGAACTAGAGCATTCAGAAGTGCAATAGAATGGTCAGTAAGTCAAAACTAGTAGCATAGATAAGAGTGGGGGAGCAATCTTACTTTACTCCGCCGAGCGACGGCTTCCAGGTCAAAGACAACTTGGCCGTCGACGATGAGAACAACCCGTGCTTCCTTCGACAACCACAGCCGCTACCGGGTTGGAGCTACCACAGCAGTCCACGACCCCCAGGGACAAATGAGGGGCAAAGCCTTCCCCGACCTCGCTCGGCTCTAAGTTAGTGCCGCCGTCACGACCACAGCCGCCGCTGTCGGGGTTCTCTGTATCCATCTTCGGATCCAGACATGCGAGGGAGAGAGAGAGAGTGTGTGTGCAGTGAGATCTGTTCGAAACGTGACCACTGGGCTAGGTCAAGACATGCATTAACGGTCGAGCTTCAATTTGTGCCATGGCAGGCCCTACATGTGGGTCATACCGGTCAGAATCATGTTTATCGCGCGCAACTGAACAATCAGTTGTTTCTGCAACAGACCTGTGGTTATTTGTGAAAAAAATAGAGTCAGTGGGTGGTTTTTTCATGTCCCCTATTCCCAATTGTGGTGTTTTTTTTTGCAATTTTCTTCCAGGTTTCGCCATGTGTCAATTCGTGCACTTTCTGTGTTGTATACTGAAACTTGTTTAAACATTTCAGCACACCAAATTAATGGGTGGCCCCACCCACAATATAGTATGGCGAAACTGTACTAGTAAGGCTCCGTTTGACAGAAAGAAAAAAAGGAAGACATCCTTCCTCTTTATGAAAGGAAAAAAAGAGAGCCTCATCCTGTGGTTTCCGGCGACAACAAAAAATTGTACACTGGTGATCAATGCCAGGGTGCACTCAAACATGTATTCATGAGCTGCTCTACAAGATGATCGAAGACCTCGACAGCTAATCTTCCTGAGAGAGAATGGGAGATGAACAAAAAATTGTAGTGTGTGTACATGTGTCGAATTGTAGGTACATACATTGGAGTATTTGGAGGGTCCGTATATTCATACTAGTATCTCTATCTACTGCGCTTGAAGGTAGTTGCCGATTGCCTGCTGGAGCACTTCCCGGAAGCGTCCGAGATCGACGGTGATGTTCTGGCCGTCCATGAGCGTCTGGCGCATGAAGCCGAAGCCCTTCTGGTGGAGCGCCGTCGGGTTGGTGAAGATCTCGTGGTCCCTCGGGTACTTGTCCTTGAGCGAGCTCTCCTCCACGCCGATCTCGTACTGCACGTACCGGAGCCCCATGGCCTCCGCGGGGTCGCCGTAGTCCATGTGCGCGATCCACTGCAGCCCGCCCCATGGCACCACCTGCACCAGCATCGCCCCCGGCGGCAGGAACATCATGTTCGTCAGCCCGGCGCCGTGCACGCCGACGAGCACGTCCGCGGAGTTGATCTGCGCGCCGACACGGGAGATGGAGTCGCCCACGTCGGACTCGCTCATCGCCGCCTCGAACCCGGCCTCCTCCGCCGCGCGGATGAAGTCGGCGAGGTTGAGCAGGATGCGGGTGCGGTGCCGCGCGATGATCAGGAGCCGGGGCTTCCGGCCGGTGCCATCGGCGAGGCGGGTGGGCGCGTCGCGGGGCAGGGAGAGCGCGCGGCGGACGAAGCGGGTGAAGTCCGGCGTGGTCAGGCCGTCCGCGCTGCGGTCGCGCTCGATGATGAGCTCCCGGTGCGCGCGCAGGCTCACTATGGCGTGCGGGAAGCAGTGCACCTCGCCGGCGGCGGCCGCCGCGGCGAGGTCGATGGGCGCGAAGCGGGAGATGTTGCGGAGGAGCTTGTCGTACTTGATCAGCCACCAGGGCGCCACGTTCGTCATCACCAGCTGCACGTCGCCGCCGTACCGGTGCACGGTGTTGTAGAGCGGGACGAGCACGTCGGAGAAGTCGTGGAAGATGTTCCCCGTGTACCCGCCGATGGAGAAGGTCACGGCGGGCACCGTGTGCGTGCGCGTGCACTGCGGTGCCGGAGACGAGGACGGCGACGTGCGCACGGTGATCTCGGTCACACGGCCCATGCACGTCTCGTCGCCCTTCCGCTGGTACGGCCGCACCTTGTGCGACTGCCCGATGATCGCCGGGTCGACGACGACGACGAACGTGGACGTGTTGGCGTCCATGCGGATGTCGCCCGTGAAGTCGCAGATGTCGGCGCGGCGGTCGGAGTAGTCGCAGAGCGGGGGCAACGCCGTCGACTGCTGGATGATCGGCGCCGCCTGCTGCTCTTCCGTCGTAACCTTGGTCGGCTCGGCTGGGAGCTGGATCTTCCGGCCACCGACTTTCTGCGTCGTCTCGCCCTCTGAAAACAAACCTGGAGAAGAGACCGACACGTTACGCAAGTCACAATCACGACAAGTCAATGGAACCTGGCAAGAATTCTCAGTCCGTGTGCCCGTGCCGTGCGTGCACGTTGGGTTTGGCCGGTCAGTCAGTCCGTTACCTGGCACTGGCAGCTGGTTGGGCGGAGCAGTCGTCGGCGGCGTCGTCTCCACGGCGGGCTGCGCGGTGGCCGTGGTCCGCTCTGGCACGTCGTCGTGGTGCACCGCCTCCTCCTCCTCCGCCGTGGTACCTGCAAAATTAGTTCGGTTGACAGGTCAACGTCCGGCACACGCCAGGATTCGCGCCCTTTTTGACTCGCGCGCACGTCGTGGGCCGGCTGTGCCACGTACGCGCACCCACGTTCGTAGTTCGTTGCAAGCCATGTGCGTGTTACCTGGTGCCGCCTCGTCCGCGCCGCCGGGTTGACGATCCGTTCCGGTGGCCGCGGCGGCGGCATTGATGCCACTCTCCGCGTCCTCCTGCTCCGCTCTCTCGCTGCCGCCGGCGCTCCCCTCCGGTATTATCACCGTGTCCTTAGGCGCCCCTGCGCGCGCGAGAGCAGTCAAAACCGTGATCAGAAAAGATAATCTTCACCACTCAAAGCACAAGAGTACAATTAACTCAAGGCCTGCTAGCTTGGCCTATATCGTTGATAACGTACATTCTGTCTCTGTCTTCTCGCGGGCGCTCTGCTGCCGGCCATGGCTCTCTCCCTGCACGCCCTGCCGCGGCACGACGTCCACCAGGAAATCCCGACCTGAATTGAATCCGGCAGGCAAATCAATCATCCACCTGACACTTACGTGCGTGTAAGGCTAGCTCTAAGCAGGGGAGCATTGAGAGTACTCTGCTAAAAAGGGGAATAAAAGCCGAGCTGGAAGCAAGGAATTGTGCGTACCTGCCAATTTTGGCGAGGGCTGGACGGTCTTGATGGCCGTCGCCGGCTTCGTCGTCGGCGTGCTGCGCGTTTCTTCCAGCCACGGCTTGGGGGTCACTGCACCATGGTCATCAGTTTCAGAACTCAGAGTAACCGGTAACGGAACGATGAAAAGATGGCCGGAAGCCCGGAACTATGCAGGACATTAATTAACCCTGGAAAAAAGGCGGCGAAAACCAGGGGAGAGTAATAGTAACGTACGTGTGTCGAAGGCGGCGGTCTCGGGGCGGGAGGAGAGGAGGAAGGTGACGGAGATGAGGAAGCAGCCGACGACGATGGACAGCAGCCGGAACCGCTGCGACTCGAAGCGCACGCCGAGGAGGCCGCCGCCACCATGCTGCAGCTGCTTCATGACGCACAAACCAGCTGTGGCTCGCCGACGCTGCTGGTCCCGTGAGCTAGCAAAACGGCTTCTGCTTTGCTATGCGCTATAACTCGTCTCCGGCGATTGATGAAGCTTGGTGGTGGAGGACGACCCTAGGTAGCCGTGCGTGCCCGGGCTAATTAAGCAAGTGGCGGCCTCTTCGTGGGAGGAAAACGGGAAGGCGGAGCTGGCAGCTTATATTATCCTGGCATGCGGCTGTGCCTCCCCTGCCCTCCCCTGCCCTGCCTGGTGGAGCAAGGCCAGCGTACCGACACTGCAGTTTCAGCAAAGAGGACAAAACCCCGAAAGCGAAATCTAGGAATAGCGATTTTCGTCAAAATTACCCTGATCTCGCGCATACCAAACCCGTGAAGCCGGTGATATATGCTTACAAAATAGGTTTTTGTTTCTCTCCAACGGGATTATACATGACATTATGACTGCCTCCTGCTGCTCTGCATAGATCCACGTATGCATGCAGAAATACTTTCAAACCCCGTAAGGCTGTAAGAATTGGTGACACGAGAGCACAAGTGGTTTCTTTAGCTTAAGCTATCGGGGCATTACTTATTACTCTCTCTGATCCGTAAAAAGTGGAGGCTAATTTTTATATTAAGTTTGTAAAAAAAATTGAACTAAGTGAGCGACACTTTTTATGGACAGGAGAAAGTACATGATATATCGTCACATTTATATTTTCCGGGAATGAAATAGATCTGACTGAGCTCTAATCTCCTAAATTACACTGTTTTTTCTACTGTTATATTGTCACAAGAGATTGTTATTTTTTTAGTTTTCTGTGGTTTTTTTCTTCTGGCATAATAAAATCCTCTTTTTTTTTTGATAGAACATAATAATAAAATCCTCTTGTGTTGCCCAGCCCCGGGTGAAGGCCGAGCTCGACATGGTAGAGCTTGGACATGGGGAATGAAATTTGGAGCTCTCCCAAAAGCAAGGCAGATCCGCAGCAGCGCCGACGGGAGGTGGAGGAACCCTAATCGCATGTGTACGTTCTCTCGGGGCGAAGGGGTACACTGTTAGGCCTCCACCGTTGATATCGGTCGTTTGTGATTTTCTTTTTCATGTATTCTATGTTGTAACTCACATTTTCCAAAACACGGGGAAAACGCTTAAATCGACGTTGCAAAAAAAAAAAAGCCGGTGGAGGAGCCTGTTAATTTCCCCCCGAATCCGAGTGGCTACAAGCATACCACACCTATTTATTGCCAAGTTAGCACATACTACTACGAATAGAGTAGTTAAAGCTTCCATGTGTGGGTGTGGGCTTGGTGCAAGAGCATGAGCAGACCATGTTCTCTCATGCATCTCGCCCTGTGCGTTCTAAATTGGAGGACCGCACACCGGTGTGTCGTGGAGGACCATGCTCTGCTGAATTTTCCTAGTACGTACGTAGTGGTCTTCGATCATCCCTTCTTGAATCGATCACCGCGTACGAGTGGAGGCCACGCACATGTCGAACCGTTGAGCGGCGATGGTCTTCCATTGCTCTCTTCAAAACCAATGTACGACTGCATTTTTATATCAACAAGGTGATGTAAAGAAAACTCTAGTACATAGCGCTAGAAATCGTATGTGTACGCAGGGGCGAACCCAAAGCAAAATCAACCCGGTGTCATTTTATTAGTCACACATAATTTTTACCTAAATATGGGGGTGTCATACACTATAAATGTGCAAAATATAGCAAAGAAATGGGATTTTACCCGGTGTCCTGTGACACCTGCTAGCATAGTGTGGGTACGCCCCTGTGTGTACGTACGTACGTCAGCTAGTCAAATGCCAACGGGACGGACAATGGAAGCTACCAACGCATCCGAACCACAGAGAGTGAATGAAAGGCGCGCTCTGAAAAAATAATAAGAAGATTCCAAAAATGACAAAATGGATGATCGATAGTTGGTTTGGCTTCGCAAGAAAAGTGCAAGCGGCTTCAGGACATATATGCATGTTTTAGGGGCAGATGCAGTCGCAAAGAGCCAAATTAGTACTACACTTTTCAAACAATTAGTATGTACGAGCATACCATCTACTAGCTAGCCTGCCGTCCACTGCGAGAGCATAGCCGCCTTGGATCTTTCCAAGCTCAGCTTTCGATTTCGATCTTGTGCGTGTGCTGGGGGTACTAGTTAACAGTGTATTTACTCGTAAATTTCCGTTATGTAGAAGAAAATTATGGTTTTCAGTGCTAGATACAACCATCTGGAAGTCGTCTTAATGAGCAGAGTGAGTAGTTACCAAATGGGTTTTGTTTTTCTCGGCGGTAAAATGTCCCTTGTGCAAAAACTTGGTACCACCTGATGCATACACATGCGAAGGTTTGTCACTATCGCCACGATAATGTATGGGTCGGCGACGATTCTTTCCTGTACGTACACAGGAGAGACCGATAATGACCCAGCATCAACCATATACTGTTAGAGCGTACAGAATATGCAAGTAGTTGTACGTACTGCAGTATCTCAAAACAGGAAAACGGACAGAAGCCACGGCTGCAGGTGTCCCCTAGCTATAGCTAGCTTGCGTAAAAAAATCCATATAAATCATCCTCTAGCTTCTAAGAAAATGAATATCTACTCTGATATTCAATAAACGAGAACTTAATGTAGCTCCGTTGCAAAAAAAGGGACATTGAGATGGAGCTCTCCTCCCGCGGCTGCGAGGGCGATGGCACGCCGCCCCTACGCGACACAGTGGTAGAAAATAGGCCTATAGTCCCGGTTCGCAATAGTCATTAATCCCGGCAGCGCAACCGGGACTAAATAGGCGTGACTAAAGGCCCCCCCTTTAGTCGCCCCCTCGTACGAATCGTGGCTAAAGACCCGTCCACGTGGACGAATGGCGTGCGCCGGGGGCGGGGGACCTTTAGTCCTGGTTGGCCACACGAACCGGGACTACATGCTTTTTCGTTATTTCTTTAATTCATCCAATTTTTCACTCCGTTTTTTTTCAGAATTTTTATTATTTGCTTAGTGTCTAACTACAATTATCTCAAGTCAAATTTCTTACTCGTGGTCAAACTTCCCGCTCGGTCACCCATTCTCCCACTACTCTAGCACTAGCACGCTTAACTTCCGAGTTCCATCCCGTCCCGCATCCAAGTGTTTCGCACGCATGTATGTGATACTAATATCATATCAATCCTATTAACATGTTGGTCGATGCCATATTTATTTATTGTCTGAATTTCAAATAAATCTTTTAATAAACAAAAGTAATGATTTAATTAATAATTTTGAATAAATAAATAAACATTAACTTTTTAATTCGTCTTATTTCTAAAAAATATTCAGAAAAATAAAACTAATTCATTTTAAAATCTTAAAAATACTATTAATATATCAAAATATTCAGAAAAATAAAAATAATTCATTTTTAAATCTTAAAAATACAAATAATATATCAAAATATTCAGAAAAATAAAACTAATACATTTTAAAATCTTAAAAATACAAATAATATATCAAAAAAATCAGGAGAATAAAACTAATTCATTTTCCCGTTTTCTAAATGCAAAATAAAATCTGATAAAATTCATGAACCAAACCATATGAAATCTAAACCATATAAAATTTGCAGATCCAAGTTCAACAACCAAATGAAAATACCATCCTTTTTAATAACGGTAGTTTTCCTGTTTTGTTTTCTTGATGTGTTATTGTTTGTTTTCTTGATGTGTTTTTGTTTGTTTGTTTTGAAATGTGTGTTTGACATAATATAGAAATAATATAGCTACGAATTAATATAGAAATAATATCCATTACATAATAATATATATCCATTACATACTAATATATCCATTACATGCATATATCGAACACAAGATGGGGTACAAACACCATTTACTCGAGCTCCGTCGAGTAGATGCGGAACAACTCGTAGGAAACGTATGCATCTATGGCTGCATAGTTGAGGTTGATCCGGTCCAGTGGGTTCTTCCCCCATTGCATGTGAATCTTGGAGGGGAAACCAGACTTCATGGTTTTGTAGTCGGCGTGGATGAAGGCGGTTGCCATCGGAGCCATCCCGGTCTTGTGACCGTACAACTCATCAAAATGGATAAGATCCTGAAGATCAATGTAGTGATCTTCAGGTATCACAATACCCAAGCGCATCAACTTCTGCCGGTCTTGAGTGATGTCAACACTGCAGAAGTCATACCCCTTGTTGACAAGAAAATCAACAAGGGCCGGAGAATGCTTTGAACTACTGCAACAACAAAAATAGAACGTGTTAGATATGTTGCAACACATGTATTCTTCCAATGCAACAAACAAATCGAAAATGCAACACTATCCTACAAGAGAGATCGATTGTACGTGTGCGTTACCTTGCCCATTGGAAGACCAACACAATCTCCTTGAAGGCAATTTGGATGACGGCAACATCCCGTTGATTCGCCGTATACTCTAAATCCAGCCCGAAGAACTTATGTTGTTCATCGGCTTCATCATAGAGATTGCTCAAATGCTTAAGAAGACCGGGGGGCCTCTCACACATATTGGTGTAGGCCACGTGTAGACTCTTGCGGCATGGTGTGGCCACACGGAGAGTGTTCCAAACTTGAGAACCCATGGATGCTTGGTGGAGGAAGAAGAGAGGAAGAAGAGAAGAGAGGAGAAGAAACAGAGACTCTCGGGTGCGCACTGTAGCAATGGCCGGCCTCTGCCTCTCGCTCGCGAAATAAAACCGCCGCGCGGGAGGCGAGCAGTTTGTATCTTTAGTCCCGGGTGGCCAGGCCAACCGGGACTAAAGGCAGAGAGGCCAGCAGACTGGATCATTAGTCGCGGGTGGCCAGGCCAACCGGAATCAAAGCCCTCCACGCGCCTCCACGCGCTTTCCAACCCACGACGCATGACCTTCTGTCGCGGGTCTCCTCCCGACCCGGAACTAAAACCCCTTTAGTCACGGTGCGCAAAGTTTGGGGACTGATGGGGCGTATGGAAGGCCTTTAATCACGGTGCGCAAAGTTGGTACCACCTGATGCATACACATGAGAAGGTTTGTCACTATCGCCACGATAATGTATGGGTCGGCGACGATTCTTTCCTGTACGTACACAGGAGAGACCGATAATGACCCAGCACCAACCATATACTGTTAGAGCGTACAGAATATGCAAGTAGTTGTACGTACTGCAGTATCTCAAAACAGGAAAACGGACAGAAGCCACGACTGCAGGTGTCCCCTAGCTATAACTAGCTTGCGTAAAAAAATCCATATAAATCATCCTCTAGCTTCTAAGAAAATGAATATCTACTATGATATTCAATAAACGAGAACTTAATGTAGCTCCGTTGCAAAAAAAGGGACATTGAGATGGAGCTCTCCTCCCGCGGCTGCGAGGGCGATGGCACACCGCCCCTACGCGACACCTCGTCGCCGCAGCCCGCCCACCTCCCCAAGCCGCCAAGCATCCTTGGCGCCCCCACCCCCTTCCTCGTCCTCTCCACCCCAACGCCGCTCGCCGTCACATTGCTCCACCCGCAAAACTGCCTCCTGCTCTCGCCTCCTCGGCCCACCGCCGGTGCGGAATGTGGTGCCGTTCTTGAGGAGGATCAAGCTGATGCCGCCTGCTGCTCGAGCACGGCCGACGAAGTCTACCTCGCCATGACTCAATCTTCCATTCCCGACGCTGTTGATGTCAATGCCAAACTGCGGTCTCGCCGACGCCCTCGCGCGGCCGGCACTCCGTCCAACCCAGGTTTGGCGTTCTACCTCCTCGTCCTTAGCCGCCATCACACCACGGTTGCCTCCTCCCCTGTTCTTAAGAAAATTTGCATGCCCGGCCGGTTTTGGATCACACCTGTCCGTGCTGAGCAAATTTTTAAGGGTTTTCTTGTGAAAAATGCTTTGAACTTTAACTTCTTGCCCCCGATTGCTTCTCTGCTGCCCAAATCCGTCCCATGGTGTTCACCTTCCTTGCAGCCTCGTCCCCTATTGCGGCGATGATCGTTGAAGCCGGCTCTTTCTCCATCGGTACTTCCGTCTTTTGCCTTCACTCCTCTCGCCCTGCCGCCATGGATGTTGCTGCTCTGCTCTCTGCCCCATCTTTGGTTCCTGGCCCACCTGTCGGCGAGCTCACCCTCGTTCCAAGGGTCAACGCGGGAGAAAAGGAAAACCAGGCTTACGCCACGTCCCCCCAGGTCGCCTTTTTCGAAGACCCGGCTACCTACCCTAACGTGGCCAAGAGCCCACGCCCTGGCCCCACTCCTCCCTCGGTTTCTCCTTTGCCTCCCGACAGCTTTGGATCCAGTAGTCAGCCCCTCTCCTTCCGACTGTTTACTCCAAAGCCATGAGAACCACTCGACAGCTCTGGGCCCACTAATCACCCCCTCCCCTCCCGCTAGGTTTCTCCAAAGCCACGAGATCCGCTCGTTTACCCTGTCGCCCCCGTCCTATCCACCGCGCCACTGGCTGACCCCCATGCATCTGCTCCGTCTGCAAGCGCCGCTCAAGTCACCTCCGCAAAACTATACCAAATCATGGCCGCCGAGCTAGGGGATGTCGCATCCCTGCGCCGTCCGGCGTGCGGCGTGAGGCCCGTGCTCCGATCCTATTTAGTGGCTGCCCGCTCGCCTCCCAAATCTCATCCATCCCCCTCCGTCCTTCACTGTGTTCAAGCAGGACTTCTCCCGCCGGCCTTGCTTCCGGTGCTTCTGCACCCGCCACCCGGTCAAGGAGTGCCGGGACCCGGCGCGCTGCCTCTGCGGACGCTACGGCCACCGCAGGCACAACATGTACGCGCCCTCCACTTCGGTTCCTCTGCTCTCGTTCTTGCCCACCTCTCGTCTTCTCATCCTCGGCCCCTGTTTCTCCCAGGTTCTCTGACGCGTACCGATGCCCCCGGTTCCGCTCCTCGTCTCTGTCTGCCTATGATGCTGCTCGACGCGTACCGATGCCCCCTGTTCCGCCTCCCGACGCCTTTCCCTCGTGGTCCGATGCCGCCCTGGAGTGCCTCTATGCTCCCTCCTTGGAGGGCTGCCCCAGCGTCTCCGGTGACCCCCGCGGCAGATGCGAGCTGCTCGCGCCCCTACTTCGTGCAGTGCTTCATGCCCCCCTCCGGTGACTGCACAAGGAGCCGCAGATTCTCCTTCGCCATCATCAAGCCGTCGTCGGCTAGTCCTGGCAACCTGCTCCGTCTAGCCTTCGAGGAGGTCAGCGGCAACCCTGTGGTGGGCTGGCGGCCTCGCACTACAGTGCCATGATGGTCCTCTTCCCCTCCTTGGAGGCCAGGGAAAGCACCATGGCGCGGGGCCCTCTCTCCTTCCTCGGCCACACCATCTCCCTCGAGAGACCCGAGTTTTCCTAAAACCGCGTCGGGTGGAGGTACTCTCAGTTCTCCCAGATCTCTGCGTTCGGGCTCCCTCTAGAACATTGGACCGAGGGGGGCATACGCAACGCCTTTAGCCCGATCGGGAGTGTTTGCTGCATCGATCCCCTCTGTCTCAATGAGCTAGATTTCTCGGCCGTCCGTCTCGTGCTTCACCTCGAGAGCGGAAGCCTCGTTCCTTTCTCCCTGCTTCTCCGTGATTTCGAGAGCGAGACTACCACCAAGGTCAAGCTCGAGGTGGTCCGATCGTGGGACTCTCCATAGACCTTCTCCCACGACGGCCACTTTGCAAGTGGCTGGGGCGACACTCCTCCTCACGGTGGCGGCTCCCCTCGCGCTGGCTCTCAATCGCCCGCCGATGGTGGCCTCGATGACATCTACACCGACTCCGTGAAGGAGGTGGAGGTCATCGATCTCTCATCCTCTGATGGTGGTGCGGTCGAGGCCCCCAGGTCGGACCCTACCGCGGTGGATCTCTGGACGCGTGTGGTGGCCCGTCGCGCCCTCGCCTCTCCCGCTTCGCCCGGGATGAGCTTGGGCCCCTCTGTTGATACCAACTCCGCTACCACCACTACCATGCTCTGGGACCGCATTCTCTTACGCCGCCTTGCCGCGGAGTTCCCCGAGTCCGGCCTCGATGCACGGCACGTGGCACGACACAATATTTACCGAGATCATAATAGTTCATGTATTTACCACCACAATAATGATCTCGTGCACGGCACGTGGCACACCCTTGTAGTATCTACTCTAATCGTATCCAAAATGCTGCTTGGTTGGAACATATCTTGACCTGGATAGAGCGTACCCCTTCCCTCCTCCCCCCTCGTCTCTCCTGTGGGCGGCGTGAGAGGGAACCCTAGCTTCCCCTCCTCCGGGTTCCCCCCCCTTCGTTCTTCTCCTCCTCCCTGCTGCCGTTCGGCGTCGCTGGGCTAAGCCCGGGAGCTGGCTGCCGCGGGGTCTATCCTGTCCCTCTGTGGTTGTGGCGCCGTGGGCCGTGGAGGCTCCTCGGGGCGAAGAGCTCTACAAGGGGCTCGGACGCGTGGCCCTCGGCGGCCTTGTAGTGGTCCTATGGGCGACGGTGGTAGCGCTTGTGGCAGCCGTGCTGGTTTGGGTTGGGCGGCGATTTCTTCCTGGTGGTTTGTTAACTGGTGTCTGGGTGCGGTGCGTTCTCTCGATGGAGCCCAATTTGGAGGCAACAGTTGCACTACGGCGACAGGTAGGGGTAGCAAGGTGACGATGGTGGGTTGAACTATGGATGTGGCCTTGACTAGGTTTTGCATGACCCTGAGCTAGGCCCATTTGGGTCCGTTCTAGATTATACGGGCCATGGCTTGTGCAAACGTCCGGGGGTTCACTCTCCAGGGGACAACTGCAACAAGGACGCTGCACCACGGCAGCGGGGAAGTTCGGGCCTGATTTGGCCCCAACGAGGCCGATCTGGGGCCTGACCGACCCTACTACTGTGTCCGGTATGTGACCGCCTCGGGCAGTGAAGGATGGAATATCCTCCTATCTGTCACGGATGTCACACTCGTGGGCCTGGATCTTTCACCGGCCATACTCATCCGCTATGTTGACCTAGCGGCTTGTTGGTCCCTCGGCTTGAAGTTGCGGATGTCGGGCGGCGGCCCTGGAAGGTGGTCTCCACATGCGGCTCTACGGCGAGCGGCGTGTCAGTGGGCTGACCTTGCTTTTTAGTCGAGCAGATGGCAAGAAGCGGGCGGTGGGTGCTCCTGGCGTTGGTGGCGGCAACTCTCAGATCGTGGATGTAGACCTTTTTCGGTGACAGCGGGCGGTCCGTTTGTGTGGATGTTGTGCAAAGTTTTTTCCTGAGCGAAAGCTCGATGCTCCGGTGGCGAGATCGGCGACGCCTACGTGCATCGTTACCTACTTGGAGACGCTGTTGTGGCTGCCTTCGCCGCGTTAGGGTTCCGGGTGAAAATCTTTGACCATTCCAGTCTTGACGACGTCGAACTGATAGGTCATTACCCTCTTGGCGGCGTTGTCTGGAGTCTCGTAACTTCGAGATTGTTCCGGTGTCTGCAATGGCAAGCTTGGTTCTCCTAATTTTTTTTCTTTGATTTGGTTTGGAAGTGGTTCCCCTCATCATTTTGTGTCGGGTCGGCCGTTGGACTTTGAAAATTAAACATACGTTTGGCCATGCATGTATTATTAGATGCGCTAGTAATATTTGGAAAAGCGGAACCGTATGGTTCCAAATATGAATCTGCTTTTGAGAAAACAGAGTAGAACGAATCTGTTCCATACGTACCTACTACCTCCCGTGATCGACCACGTACTAATATAAAGTGGTTGCAGGGTCATACAATCTGCATTATTTATCAGTTAGGAGTAGTATCATATGGACCGGTTATGACTTATGACGATAGCGAAATCAAATATACACCGTTTGGTGGGAAATGTATATCAACTGGTGATCGGGGCAACTTCAAATGGAGTACCATAGATTTGGAATATATACTCCGATCTTTGCCCTAAGGGAAAAGAAAAACTGAATGTTCTTTGATCGATTATCATACATTCTATGGTGATATTATTCCCTTGACGTTTGACCTGCACGTTGTGTCCTGATGTGCGTCAGTGCGCGTCGCGTCGGTGCATATAGCACGTTCTTCGTATAGACAAACTCGTTGACCACACCCGCTGTTTCACGTGCTTGTATCTACTACTGCGGTATTTCTTCCACGTACCTTAATTAATTCCTGGAAGCATGTTATCGGCTGCTGTAATTCTGGGATAGCATCATCATCATGTCCAGATTCATTTTTCTCCTGCAAAACGCCTCCTCAAAGCCCTAATTCTGTGAACTATGTGTACATTGGCGTGACTGCCATAATTTATTTAGCTGATTCTTTCTTGTACTCGTACATGAGAGACCGATCGATAATGATGCAGCACCAACCAATTATTAATTACTGTAGAGAAGATATAATATCCGAGTATTGTACTGCAATCTCAGAACACAACACCCTAACGAACAAAAGCTACGTCTCTGCGTGTCTTGGCAGCCTTCGCGTGCAGCATAACTCCATATACAGATAAGTGTTTTCTACGCAAAAAGTCGTCATCTGGCCATTAATTTCGTGTTCTTTTGGCCAGTAATAGGAACCACATGGATCCAAATGATTTAGAACAGCATGTGCTTCCAAAACTCCCCTTTAAAAATTGAGTAGGAGAATCTTCCAGCGAGCTGTCTCCCCTTGTCATCGTCCATTGGCTCGAGGATTCGCTAAGAATGATCAGTGGCTGGAGGAATGCAGACAGATGGATGTGCAAGCCATACATGCAGCACTATGTCCTATTTTGTTCATGCTCCGTGGTGCTGCATTAGGTATTCAACTATCTGATTGCATTGCAGATCCTTCTTTTTTTTAATCATGATTAATCACAATTCTATTGTGCACACTTCAAGTCATGTACCGTATCGAATCGTTGGTTACGATGGCGCTATGAATCAATTAGTCTTGTATCATTGATGGTTTGTTGACACGTATCATCTTATTTTGTGAAATATGCATTATATGATTTAGGAGCTGGTGTTAGTGTTATGCCTTTCTCACTATATAAGAAGCTTAATTTGAACAAACTAGTTCCAAGAGAAATATCTTTACAAATGGCTGATAAAACAACTGCTGTACCTATAGGAATATGTGAGGATGTTCCCATCTCTATTGCTAATGAGTTGATACCTACTGATTTTGTTATATTAGAAATGCCTGAAGATGATAATCTATCTATTATTCTTGGTAGACCTTTTTTGAATACTGCAGGAGCTGTGATAAATTGCACTGAGAGCAAAGTGACATTTAATGTTAAAGGCAAAGAGCACACTATTTATTTTCCCAAGAAGAAACATGTTACAAGTATGAGCACAAGTGTGAATGCTATACAAATAAATTCCATTAAGATTGGTAGCATTGAAATACCTATACCACCTCCAGCACCAAGGTATAAAATATTGATGATTGGGACCATTCCAATCAAATATGAGGTAACTTGATTTATTGTTTTATAATAAGTAATAATAAGAATCATGAGCTATATTCTTTACATGTTGCTAATGAGACCTGATCAACCTCATTACTAATGTGGAAATGATAAAGGCATGATTCACAAACATTTAAATTGCATTTTTTTATGTTATTTGCTTTAAAATTGTGAGACATAGACAGAGTATTAAAATTTTTAGAATCAGAAATCACAGAATATGAAGTTTAAGAAATCCTCTGTAGAAAAGTATCACGGAAAATTCCAGAAAAATTAGGGGGTCAGTTTTTTGCCCAAAGGGACCAGCAACCAGTGGGGGAGCACCGGCAGGCCACTAGGGGCCAAAATAGGTACCTCCACGCGGCCAGATTCCTTGGCCGCATGGGATACCCCATTTTTGGCCACAAGTGGATGCTGGGGCCCATCCAATGCTCATCTGCTCCCTTTCGACCGAAAACCAACCCCAGTTCATCTCCTCCATTTTCCCCGTGCTCTGTTTCTCCATCAATCCTCGATCTCCACATTTAAGGCAGGTTTTTCAAATCTGTTTGATGGAATCACTCCTTGGTATGTAACTCCTTCATTGATCCAATTACTTTTTGCTCCCATGCTTTGTGTATGAAGTATTTTGCTGCACTAGGTGTCACCTATTATGTCTAAGAACTCCATGAAATTAAGTTTTCTAGTTGATATGGATGCATGATATTGATTAGAGGACTAGTTATGGATGCCTTAGCAATGTTTTAGAGTGATACAATTTAATTTTTGTTGAAATTTATTTTGGTACAGCAAGGTAACATGCTGAACAAGGGAAAGGCATTGCTTGGGATGTCCTCAAGGACAAGGAGAACAGAATCAAGGGTGTCCAACAATCATGATGATAATCAGTTATGGGAGGATGAATTGGTTTTTGCAGGTGAAAATCTGCGTGTCCATACATCAAGATGGCAAGACCCCGAAGTTCTTGAACATTGGGGGATTGCTGAAGATTTCCAAGCCTTTGCTGCAACTACGGGGCTGCTTGAGTTCTCACGCCATCCACGCAACACATATGTGGAACTCTCGAGGGAATTCCTCTCTACATTCAGGTTTGAGGGACCGGTGGTGCACCGGAAAAGTAAGTCTAAGAACCCTCCTCCAGCTCTTTTGTCATTAAATTTACAATGAGGGGGCATCGTTTACTCATGTCATTAGAGGAATTCTGTAAGGCTATACGTGTACCAACTACGGGGTTATGGGATGAAACATATGCTGATTCTAGAGAAGAACTTGTCACATTCTGGCGTAGCATTGCTAAAAATATTCCTGAAAGAATGAATAGAGGCAAGCTCACATGCATCCAACACCCGGGCCTTAGATATTTTGCATTGTTTCTTGCAAGAGGATTCCTTGCTAGGGATAACACTTCTGCTTGCACTGGTCCTATGATCTATTTATTAAAATGTGCAATGGAAAATACAACACCTATATATAACCTGGGAACCATACTTGCTGGAACTTTGCATTTAGCTGTGAGTAGGAATGGCACGGATAAAACTCCTTTATATGTTGGTGCCATTGCCACTTTAATCCATGAATACATTATGGCAGAACGAGGTTTTAATGATAACTTGGGTACCATGGTAAATGAGTCTCGACTGCTGGATTTTGGTTTACTTTTTCGCATGGATATGAGCAGGGCTGAGAAAGAATATTTTTCATATTGCTATAAGGATTCTAATGGGCACATTGTGTCTGTTAGGCTCCCTTGTGATGACTTGTTTGACAGGGAGACAAAGTGGACTGTGCAAGAAGAGCCACAACAAGAAGAACAACAGCAGGAGGAGCCCCAATACCAGGCGCCTATGGCATATCCCTGGGGCTTCCCTGAACCACACCTTGGAGCACAGGCATGGCAGGATCCATCCTTCTTCCAGGGAGGTTCGTCGAGTGGTGGACATGATTACCACCCAGGATACTATCTTGATCACAAGCTTGGGGAAGTATTTCTCTCCCTCCTCATTCGTTGTGTTATATCACCTGCATGTTATTTGTTGTTTTATGTTCTTTAAATATGAAAAACACAAAAATATTTTTGTTATTTGTTAGCTAGTTTACTTCTGGTTATTTACATTATGTTTCTAAAAATCAAAAACCACAAAAAGATTTTTGTTTTCTTGAGTTTAGTATAAATACGGAGCTGCAGGAATTGCTGAAATATGTTCACTGTTATATGCTTTAATCTTTACTTGTGACTCCGTTTGAGCTGAAAATTTAATCACTACTGCAACTTTGTATGGCCTTCACCTCTGTAAAACATGAGAAACTTATGAGGTGTTTAGGTAGGTAAACAAATTGCTGAATGCAGTAACTTTTTATAGCAAGATTTGAGTTTTTATTGAGCAGTTCAAGTGGGGAGAGGAGAACAACAATGATATGATAATGTGCTTGAAGGGATGAAAGGTATGACACCTTTGCCGTGCTTATGTATGATTTTTAATAGCAAGTGCACACCTTATGATTCCCTTAACACTTAGTGACATAATATCCATTGTTTATCTTCTTCGTGGTTTAGTAGAATATATTCTGATGCAACTGAAATATTGTTTAGTGTCATTACTTGGCTGATGGATTGAATAATTGTAGCCTTAAGCAAAGGTTTACGCATCCCATTGTGCTTACTGAACTTGCCAACCAAGTAAAGAATTAAAAGAGAAAATTTCATGAATGATAAAAGTGGAGTCTTATGCTTGACGAACTTATGGTTGGGGGTTAGTCTAAATGTGTATCACATGGAAAACTTTCAACGCTGCACTAAGAATTCTATATTCAAGTTGAAATTATGTTCTTTTAACTGTGGATGCCTGTCATGCCGAAATGAGGTAGAGGAATAGTAAGTCTTGATGAGTAAGTATATATGATTAGAGAGACGCATTGGGCCGCTAACCCAAGCCATGCGATATCGTGGTGGAAATTTACTTATAGCTAGAATGGACTCCGCAACATATCCTATAATAAAATAAGAAGCTATGCATATAGTGAATGAAATATAAAAGGATAATGAGTCCATTCCATTTGTTTGTCTTGCCATTTTGACATGGGCTGGTTTCCATGTCATGGGGCAAGAGGTACCCCAATTGCTTCTGTCTATCATGTCATTAATACTTACAATGATTGTACAAGGCTTATTAGGAATCTAGAGTTGAGTAATCATGGTGCGGGACTTCGCTTTTAAGGGGCATAAGGCTTTCAAGTTGTAGTTTGTCAAGCATAAGAATCAAAATGAAAAATTAATGCTTTAGCAAAACTGAGAGCAAGGTAGTAAGCACAATGATTTTACTTGTCAACATATGAAAGAATCACAGATCTCAAAAATCTTGATACGATTCAATCATCAGCGATGCACAAGCCTTTGTTTATGTCTACAATTGAGCAAACTCATTCAACTATTAACACTTCATGTTATTTCTATTGCAAGAAGTATATATGCTTGAACACTGAGTAGATGCACACCTGCTAGTATTTTGCTACTTGTTACAGGAATCATGTCTTGAGTATTTGCTAGTATTAATTGATGATGCATATGCAATGCAAAGTTGTTGCCAAATTTTTTATCACTTCTGCACTGTGTTTGAGTTGTTCGAGGACAAACAACGAGCTAAGCTTGGGGGAGTTGATGCACCCAAAATGCATCTACTTTTCCAAGCACTTTGCATCGTATTTCTCTCCGGAGTCCCCCCATAATTGAATAAATCTGCAGAATCTGACGCTGTTTTTAGCAAAAGTCTTCTTTCCGTCTATTTTCGCATGACTTTTCACAGGGGACGAAAACCACGTAACTTTTTATGGAAAAGAAGGGGAATGAGAACCAGATGGGGCCGGGGGGCCACCCGAGGGCCAAAAGGGGGCCCCACACGCGGCCAGATTCCTTGGCCGCGTGGGGTCACCCCTTTTGGGCCCAGATGGCCCACTCCGGCTAGGTCTTCAACGTACCCCTCCATATATACGAGAAACTGACGGGTTTCAAAGGAGAGGGCTGTTCACGAACGGAGCGCCGCCGGCACCATGATCTTCAATTTCGGAGTCAGATTGATCCGGGATTTCACCCCCGGAGGTGGAATTCGAGGGGCTTCGTCACCATCATCATCACCACCATCATCTCCATCAACCGTGAGCTCCATCACCCCCTCCATGTGTGAGTAGTTGCTGTAGGCATGTGAGGTGTGAGGGGTCTTGGATGAGATTGATCATGTAATTGCTACCCGGTATGCGGGATCTAGGGGTTTGTCTTGAGAATTCTTATGTCTTATGTTGATGCACTATTGCTAGGCTTAATGCTTGTTACTAGGGCCCAAGTGGCATGATTTCAGTACTGAACTTACATTGCTACATCATATATTTGAGTTTGGTATCGATCTGCAATGTGTATTACCTGCTATTATGTTGAACCTGCGAACCCTAAAGTGACAGCTAAGGAAAACAAGGGGGATATGTTCTAGTTTGAGGATTATGTGTGTTCATGGAGTGTTAATGCGTTGGTCCGGGCTATTCGAAAGGGTAGACCTTAATTACCTGTAGTTCCAAATTGGCCCCGGTGAAATGGGCAGCTAGGACAATAGGCTTTGTGCAAATTCTCTTGGTTAGTACGCACAATAATTTACGGAACACACACCTACATAAAACTGAGATAGAGAAAGGTCCCGATGCTAGCAAAACATTATTACATGATCAATCTTATCCGTGCAACACCCCGCTGTCACCTCATGCCTTCGTTTTAGTCTCCGGTTTACTTTCACTCTTTTCCGGTGAAAACTGGGAAAACACTTGCTCTCCATTTACTTTCTGTTTGTTTACTTTCACTGCATTGTTACACTCACCACTCTCGCTGCAAGTTTGTTGATACACAGGTGTGGTTGGGAGTGACGTCCCAATTGGTAAAGTCTCACTGGTGTTCTTGTGTTCCCACCGAGTCGAACTACAAATTTGGGTAATACTTCCCATCGAAGACTACGATTGATCTCCTGCACTTGGGAGCCATCAGAGGCTGGATCTCTCTCTCGCATCAACCGGGTGTTCCTCATCTTACTCCCCAAGCAAGAGGTCGCTCGCTCTCCCGCTGACTTCCGTCCCATCTCCCTCCAGAATTGCATTGTCAAGCTTAGTACCAAAGGTTTTACCACTCGCCTTCAGCTCTCTATCCACTCTCTTGTTACCCCCGATCAAACAGGTTTCCTCTCCAATCGTCGCATCTCCAAAAACATCGTCCAAGCCGACCTTGTCCGGTGCTGTAACCTCCGTAAGTGTGCCACCATCGTCTTCAAAATTGACTTCAGAAAGGCTTTTGGCTCCGTCAATTGGGTGAGCCTCCTTGCTATCCTTCGTACTCGAGGCTTTGATGATCGATGGTGCGGCTGGATCCTCGATCTCCTTTCTACTGGACATACCTCTGTTTTCCTTAACGGGTTTCCAGGCCCATGGTTACGGTGTAAGAACGGGCTTCGCCGGGGTGACGCCCTCTCCCCCTATCTTTTTATTTTGGTTGCAGACGTTCTTCAGCAGATGATTCGGCAGTACCACTCCTCCAGCGCCCTCCGTCACGCAATCGACCCGTCTCTTCCATGCCCCGTTTTGCAGTACGCTAACGACACCCTGATTGATGGAGGGATAATAACCCGGTAGGCCAACTTCAAGGAATAACCCGGCCCAAAGGACGCTGCGCAGGATCCGGCTAAGGATAAAGAAACTTTCGGGAGGCCCAAGTTTGTAGGCCCAGTAACCCGGACTGTGGGTTACGGTGAAGGAAAGTTAGGGTTTGTGCGCCGTGTCCGGGTAGGATCCAGGGTGCGCCTTGGAGGATAAGCCAGGGGGTACGGGTGCTATAGAAACCGACCCCTAGGAGTAGTTGATAAAAAATCGAAGGGCCCTAGCAACATCGCTTGATATCGAGCATCCCGTGTAACCCGAGAGTTGAGTTATTATATCAAGATCGGAGACTCGGCGGCTTTGATTGCCGGCTACCAGATCGAGTTGCATCCTGTTTTCCTCTGAGCTAAACCCTCTCCCAAACGCCTGTGTCGTCTTGCCCCAAGATCAGTTACCCCCGGTAACGTCTGCCGTGATTATCCCACGACAGTTGGCGCCCACCGTGGGGCCTGCGTCCAAAGGTGTTTACATCATGGGAGAAGCTCGGAAGAACATGGAGAATCTTGTCGTCGGCGAGATCTACACCGACCATAAAGGAGAAAAGACGATGGATGATTCCGGCTGGGGGCCAGAATCGGATCACCTCGAATCTGGATCCGTCGTGACAATCGGCCGGATCAGCGTCTTCATTGGTATGGTATGTACTTCCGGTTCAATCCCTGACAATTTTGGATCTGATTCTGTGTCAGGGGAAGCCGCTTCTATCCAATCAGAAGATGAAGAATCAATTGGAACGACATATCCGGCGGAAGAACCCATCGCGAAGTGGGAACAGCCGAAGGAACCGGCATGGACCCCGCGCGACCGGGTAGAAAGAGAGGATGATACCGAGTCCATCCTGGATCTGCTGGAGAACCGGTATGAGGAGAATAACGGCGAAGAAGAACATCGTGAATTTACACCAAGTATCGTACGCCGAGTTGCGGTCTACACGGCTCCCGCGACCAATCTCAACCAAGAGAACGCAACCGTGGCAGCAGTCGGGGCGGCTCAGGTGTTGGCCCAGCAGCAGGGCGCGGCTAACGGAGACCCGGTTCTGGCCCGGGTTGATGGAGAATCGGCGTCAGTAACCAGCCGTGCAGCAGACGAGGAGTTGCACGCAAATACGTTCGGATTCCTGGGAAACCGGACACCGGGGGCGGGTCCTTCGAACCCGCGTCACCCGGCCTTATTCGATAACAATCTGATCCTAGACCCCACGGTTCTTGCTACGGTTATCACTCCAGAAAACGCAGCGGAACGTGTCAGGGATCTGGATGTGGCTCGTCGTGCGCTGGAACAGCAAAGAAGGCAAGTAGAGGCAGAAAGGCAAGGGATGGCCACGCGGCAACGCGAGCTGGATGCGCTGGAAACTCGGCTCCGAGAGGAAACATCTAGAGTACATCAAAGGCATCAAACTAGGTTACCAGCAACGGGCGGGGTTATTAATCCGGCTGCTTTATTTATCACACCCCAGGATCAGCCGATACCAGTGGTGAACCAGGGGACCGCACCCCAACCGGCAACAGCGGGGGCACGTCCGGCAAATGAGCGGGCCGGGTTACCCCTACCACAGACTAGAGTCACAACCGGCAACGATCTACCACCACCGCCACCATCACGATTTCGCACACCAACAGGTCACTACAATAATCCCATGGACAATGTGTATGCAGCGACACTCGCATTAAATCAAATCCCCGTGGGAGAGTCACCCCATGCAGAGAAGACCCGGCAAGCAATCGATCTGTTACACACTGCGGTGGCGCAGCAAGCCAATTATCCGGATCATAGAAGTGGGATGCACGGGACGCCATACGTCAGTCAACAACAAGGGAATATCCAAACAAGTTCAGCACGGCGGAGGGAAGAGCAGCAGCAAATGCCGCCTCCTCCCCGTGTTCAGGCAGCATCAGCAGCACAGGCTGTTGTGGACAGTTCCAGGGCTCGGAGGGCCGCGGCCAGGTCTGCAGCGCATGGACTACCCGCAGCGCCGCGCCCAGCCGCGCCCCCCGCTGTATCACACGTTTCTCGAGCAAGGCCGGCCTCGACCGTTCTTGCAGGACCCAAGTGTCTCTCGGACAATATCAGAGCTGAACCTTACCCGGAAAAATTCAAAGAGCCAGGAAAAGTAGTGAATTACGAGCCAACTATGGATCCGGAAACATGGCTAAGCAGTTATGAGATGGCAATGTCGATTCGCAACGCATCCGAGAATCTCCAAGCCAAGTTCATGTACTTGATGATGTCGGAAGGAGCAGCAAAGTTGTGGTTCACCAATTTGCCGGAAGGATCGATCAAGTCCTGGGAGGAATTGAAGACCGCGTTTGTCAAGCACTTTCATGGGACATGCAGAAAATTGTTCACTATTGATGATCTAGAGCGATGCGTCCAGAAGAAGGGAGAGTCGGCACGCAGCTGGGTGCGCCGGGTTATGGAAATACTTCACTCGTCCACAGATATTCAGCCCAAGGATGCACTACAAGCTATGGCAAAAACATGAAGTATATACCTTTAGTGCAAAAGTTAACTCGCATGAAATCAAGTCGGAATGCGTCGGAGGTTACAATGGGAGAATTGATGGATGCGTGCAACAAACACGCTGCGACAGATACTACAGAGGAGGAAGTTGATGACAAGAAGGTAAAAGCAAACACAAGTAATAACGGAAGAACCGGCAATGGATCAGCACCGGGTAATAACGGAAATAGCCAGAACAAGCGCCCGTTTGAAGGAGGCTCCGAGTTTGTCGCCAATACAGAGGCCGGGTCTTCGAGACCCAGAGCAGAAGGAAATTTCAACGGAGGTAATCACAATGGAGGAAACTATCAGGGACCACCAAGGCCGAGTAACAACTGGGACATATTCAGAATGGCATGCCCGAAGCACAGCAGGAACGGCAGGCCAGCTAACCACTCCTTGGAGCAGTGCGCCGACTTACAAAGATGGAAAAATGAGGAAGTGAACAGAGCTATGCGAGGTGCAGGACGGGGAGGAGCACCGGGTCCAGGGGGAAACCCAGGCAACGGCCCACCCCCAGCCGGTAACCCGGCGGCTGAAAATCAAGGTAATAACCAAGGGGGGGCAGGAGGTTTCCAGGCTAACCCCAAACAATTGGGTCAATATCATGTGCATACCACAGGAGGTTCTAACAAGGACAAAAAGATACTGAAGCAAGCGGTCAACTCAGTTTCGTCGGCTGTCCCGAGATACCTGAGATGGTCAGAACAGGATGTAACATGGAGCAGAAGGGATCACCCAGAAAGAGTAGAACACCCAGGAGTCTTGGCATTAGTAGTCGCACCACAGGTCAATGGGTATGAGCTGAAAAAGGTTTTGATGGACGGAGGAAGTAGCATCAATATACTGTATTGGGAAACCTTCCTACGCATGGGCCTCAAGGAGTCCCAACTACAAAAAAGCTCAACAATTTTTCATGGGATAGTGCCGGGTCATTCAGCGTGCCCCGAGGGAAAAATCGCATTGGAGGTAGCTTTTGGGAAGTCAAAGGATAACTATCGAGTTGAGTGGCTCACCTTTGAGGTTGTCAAATTGCGCAGTCCTTATCACGCGTTATTCGGAAGGCCGGCTTATGCCAAATTCATGGCTAGGCCGTGTTACGTGTATCTACAGCTAAAAATCCCTGGTCCCAAGAGGACCATTACCATACATGGAAATCGAGACATAGCAGCTGAATGCGATGAAGGAGACGCAGCAATGGCCGAGCAAGCCTGTAGAAAAGAAGAACTCAAGCATTATCGGTCTCAAGCAGACCCGGAGGACAGAACCACATCAAAAAGGCCGAGTACTGAAGGTGAAAGAGCAAAGTCCAAGGTAGCACAAGATACTAAAATGGTAGCTTTTATCAAGGATGACTCCCCCAAACAATCCGCTATAAGAGAAGAAACGGCACGGCCGCTCACAACCAGCCACGTTATGGAAACACCTCACCCGGGTTGGCTAGTAAACCCGGTACTCATCATGAAAAAGTCCAACATGTGGAGAATGTGTATCGGTCACGCCAACCCGGGACCGGTGCCCAAGAAGAACTAAACAATGTAATGGGCAGCAGGTTTTAGACGCGCTCTTTTCCTACCCAGGGTACCTAAGGGGACTGGAAGGTTTTTAATGAGGCGGCCTGCTGATCCAAACTTTCTCGCATCAATAAAGAGATGGTTATCAAGTCTTATCATGTTACAGCCTTTACTCCGATTACAAGTAAGTAACATCCATGTGACATCAATACATCAGTATCATTAAGAATGTTGAGTATACATAGGTCGCGGGGGCTGGTTGCTCAAGTAGCGCAACCACAAACCCAAAGACCCGGCCTTGATGCCTATAAGTTATAAGGGCCGATTATTCGCAAACGAGTACGGCTGCAATCTTATAACTGGACAAAGGAGCCAAATTTTCTTGACTTTTCTTACTTAAGCTCGATGTGACTCGCACTAAAGTGGCATGATTTGCTCGCTTACGATTACAATCAGCCATGAAGCCCAATGGGACTTGTCTGACCCTGTTTTCGTATAGATGTAACAACATGGTATCCACGCGAAAGCCGGCTTACAGTACAAGATAGTCAAAAGGGTCATCTAAACCACAAGTTATGCAGAGTACAAGGCTAATAGCTGGAAACTCAACGCTTATCAAGCATAACTTCATTATCCATATGAAACAATTCCGGGTTTCGGCTTAGCGACAACAAGTTTGTTCTCTTCGAAAAAACCACACACCACAGACTCGGAGATTCGGGCCTTGGGGAATGTGGGTTTCGAAACAGAATCAAGCTGTTTCATCGCTAAGCTCGAAAGACCCAACGTCCGAGTCGTGGGGACTTGGGGACTTAAAGAAAAGTCCACCTGTCAAAACCCACTGTACTCGGAAATAAAGAAGGAAATAAAAAAAGAAAGTCGGATATCAAGAGTAAGTCCAAAAATAGGCAAGTATCAAGTTCATCAAAAGGCCTAGAAAGGCACGAGGTGTAGCACAGAATTAAAGTGCGTTACAAGTTGCGACACTAGTATCAAGGGTGCACAGGCGCACCGTCAAAAGAATACTTGTTTTGAGTAAAAACATCAAATGATTGAAGTATTTTTATGGCGTTTTGCTCATTCGGCTTCCTGAGTAGAGTCCACATTTTTGCCCTTACCCTCCGGGTCTTGCTCCTGGACTCGCTTTTTTCCGGCATCATCACTCGGATTCCTTGCGGCAGGACGGACTGGTGGAGGAACAGCTGGGGTAGAGGTGGTTGGCCCTGATAACTCGGCCTCTCTCTTCGCAGTTGCTTCCCTCTTCTTAGCCGAATCAGCAGCCCATTTCTCCAAAATATCAAAAGGCGGGGGTGCTTCCTCTGTAACAATTTTGCCTTCAGCGTCGTATGAACTCACAATCGTGTTCAGATCCATACTATCGGCCAAAGTGGTGGCCGAATGACGCACTGCAGACTGTACGGCCTTGAAGTCCTTGGGTGTAAACTTGGAGCCATCCGCTTTAAATTCTGGAAACCCGGATATCATCTTTGCCGGGTCAAGCTTTGGAAAGTAAGCCTTAGCCAGGGTAAAGGCCCGGGTCATACCAATCCGGCATGACGAGCGTTTCCAGATTTCAATCCACCCAGGCACAGTGGAGCAGGCTTGAATGAGATTTTCCTCACCCGGATATACCTCCGTAGGCCACTTCACGGCATCCAGTATAAATTTTGTGCCGGCAAAGAAAGTCCGGAGCACAGTCTTCAGGGTTCTAGCCTTGACAATGGCATCCTCCTCTGGGGTCGCAAGGTTGGCACCTACAGTTGAAACAAAAGAAAGAACGTATCAGTAATCCCGAGTATCATATAATAAAGCGAAGACATGAAGTCAATCGGCAGCAAAAACTTACTAAGCAAGATCTGATAAGTATCGGCGACCTGGTCCGATAGTTTCTTCAGTGCGGTCTGAGCGGTATTGCACTTCTTCTTGTATTTAGAAACATCCTTCTTCAAAGTTTTCACGTCATCCTCAAGGGTTTCCCTCCGCTTTACCTCGGCAAGGAGAAGTTGTTCGGTCTTGAGTAAAATTTCATCAGACCGGGTTATCTGCGCCTGTAAGTAGCAAGGAACACAAGTATCAGTTGGATATTATGGTAAGCTGAGTATTGCATAAAGTACCAAACATAACTTTAGCAAGTCATGCTCGGAACTTGGGGACTAGGCATGCACTACGAGATATCAAGTGTTATTACCTGGTGCTCTGCGGCCATGCGCTCCAAGATATTGCTCTCTGAAGTCTTCATAGTGAGGAGAGTGTTCATCAATTGATCAAAAGTGTCTTTACCTGTATCAGAGGACCCGGGGCCTTGGAAATTCCGAGAAGGAGTTTTCTTCTTAGTGGGAGGTGGCACCCGGGTCATTTGTATGTCGGAATCCGATGCTCCTTCTTCTGCACCCAAGGTTGTGACTCTGTTCTTCTTGCTTGCGTGGGAGGCAATCGGATACTCGGCTTCTTGTGTGTCCGGGTTTATCGGTGACGCTTGTCCTTCGCCGCTAGACGCGGCTGTTGTCTTGTCAGCCAGGCTCCCCTTACCCGGGCCCTCGGTCTCCATATCCTCTTGGTCGCTGGTAACGACCGTGGCCCTATAGATATTATGAGTGAGCAGCTAGTGTACAATCAGGAAAGGGTGATGAAAACGTGGTAGAGCATTTTACCCGGTATTCACCGCGAAGTCCGAAGGGAATCCGTCGCTGGACCCGGGAGAGGCTGGAAAGTATCAAGAAAGATTTCATAAGGGGATGGTTCAAGAAGAATGTTTCGTCCGAGAAAGGATAGGGTAAATACCAGCCCGCCGAGTCGGAGTTGATGAAATACCCGGGTTAAGAGCACCATCACCCGGGTGATTTCGAGTTGACCTGCGCTTGGTCATGGGCGACTCCTTCAAGTATGGCCAGTGGAACAACGTCAGGGTAGCTCATGTATATCATTAAAGGAATACGAATTGAATGCAAGGAGGTGATATGAAACCTTGGGGGTGGCCTCTTGGGGTTTTCTCTTTGATCCGACTTTGACTGTCGGCTCCAATTCCTCCTCGTCGCTGGCGGATTCTACTTTGCCGTCGGTGTCTTCTTCTTCGTCATCTTCTTGTTCTGGATATCATCAAAGTTATAGTTGGAAAATGAAGGGGTTATGATGAGCTTAAAGGAACCAAATAAAATCCGGAGAGCACCTTCGTCCGAGTTAACGGCTTCTTCTTGCTCCTCTGGACTCTCGGAGCTAGGAGAAGTGTTGATCTTCCAAAAATCATCATCAGCCTGAAAAGTATCAGTACAAAGGTTATCAACTGTATCAAGTGGAAAAAGCAAGGGAAAAGACGTCAAAATTGGATCTTCACCTTGGGGGCTGGGTTCTCGAGTGTGAAGGGCTCTAATCCGGCTATGTTCCGGATTACCTCAAGCTTTTCTGTCAGAAAACCCTTGATAGTTTTATGGGTGTCACCAGCCGCGAAGCTGTTGTCAGAGTACCGGAGCGGGTCTGTGGTTTGCCCCGAATACTCGCACATTAATTTTGTGCGGATGGAGTTGGGTTGAATCCGGAAATCGACCCAAGTTTTCACCAGGTTGAGCCCGATGAGACCTTGGGCCGCGAGAGTGGTGATTTTGGCTAGCAGAGGTTGAATTGCCTCCCTGTCCGAGTCAGGGGCAAAGGCGCTAAATTTCTCAGAGATGTCAAGAAGACCCTCTGAGTAACCCGGCAGTTTCTTTTGGCCGGGTGGGGAAGTGTCTTGGCAGTAAAAGTACGAGAGCTGCCAGTGCTTGACGTGGGAGTTAAGGGTAAGGGGTGGCATCAGAGAATTCTTGCGGCGCTGGATAGAAACCCGCCGCAAGCGAGAAGTGCTCCGTCACCGCTTTCGCGGCACGGTTTGCACTGGAAAAGCTCAACGAAAAGAGCCAGACTTGGTGGAGTGCACAAGTATGACTCGGAAAGAACGATAAAATGGGAGATATTTAACACAGAATTAGGACCTATGTCAAAAACACGAAGGCCATAGTGGCTCAGGACGTCGCGGAAGAAGGGGTGACCCGGAGGACGAAAGCCCCGGGTCACATGCTCTACAAAGCATATTACCTCATCTTTTGCCGGCGTAGGCCGGGTCTCCTTGCCCGGCACCCTCCACTGGATATCCTCTTGAGGAGGAAGAACTCCCAGCTCGACCAGTTCCTCCAACTTGGCCTTGGTGACCGTAGATCGCGCCCAGTTGGCGGATATGGAGTTGGTGGTTTTGGCTTTAGTCGGAGTTTTTCCCTGCTTCTTGGGAGCCATGTGGTTGACCTGCAAAGCACAAGGTAGAAGGATAAAAGGAATAAGACACGGAAGCTGTGAGCCGGCCAAGTATCGGCAAAGTAATATCAAGACACGAAAATTGCGTATCATCCGGGTGTCAGTCTGCAGAGTGAGGTTCGAATTACCCGGGTATCAAGTATTATAGTAAAAATTATGGGGATCTAAGCGTTGAAAGAGCTTTGAGGACGATGGAAGGTTGCGCAGGCACTTAGTGCAAATAAAAGGAACTGGAAAGGGGAGGATTGGCCGGGTGACTGAGACAAAGGCGGAAGTTTTGAGTGGTTCGAGCCCAGATTGGAGGTTCCGTTTCTAGATTTGCGGTAAAATTAATGAATATGGGCGATAGGAAAACGCAGCAAAGTCTATATCCCACGTATTGGATGGGTTAGAATGAACACCAGCGATCTAATGCGGCATGACCAGGAAAATGACCGGCGGGTTGACCTAGATCTAGTTTGAAGAAAATCAAGAAATTACGGAGGTTAATTAATGGGAATGGGAGTCTTACTGGAGGAGGTTGAAGTGAAGCTCGACGAAGGCAAATCACGCAAGATTGGTGTCCCTTTGCGGTTCCCGACGGGCCGGTTGGGGATTTGCCGGTGGATCTTGGCGGTGGCGCGGAGTGAGCTGTGGCGGAGCGCAGCCTCCGGCCAATGGGTTCCGGTGATGCGCGCGGGATTTCCGTGGTGGCGCTCTGTGAGCTTGAGTGCGGAGGAGGAAAGGAAGAAGAGTGGGGGGAAATGATCCGTTAGGGTTCGGGTTACCCCCCAAGGAGACTATTTATAGCGCGAGTGGGTAAGCTCGATTCAGCGAACGGGAGCCGGGAGTTGCGGAGTAACGGCTATCTATTTGATTTTTTGCGAGATGCGCTTTAAATGTTGAGCAAGGTATCTGAACGAAAAGGAGAAAGAGATCCATCCCATGATATCAGGGTCAATTATCGAGTATAGAATCTTGACGTTTTTGGGGTTTAGACCTGGAAAGGTAAGTCAGGTATTTGGGGAAGAGCCGGGTTACTATATGGCCACCATGGAGTAAGGCCTAGCTATCTATCAAGGCACCTTAACCCGGCCTCCACATACTTGTGTGTTTGACATCCTTGCAGGGAATAGCGAGCGCTTCAAGGAAGGATCCGTGAAGCCCAAGCTATTCTGGGGACTACTGATGGAGGGATAATAACCCGGTAGGCCAACTTCAAGGAATAACCCGGCCCAAAGGACGCTGCGCAGGATCCGGCTAAGGATAAAGAAACTTTCGGGAGGCCCAAGTTTGTAGGCCCAGTAACCCGGACTGTGGGTTACGGTGAAGGAAAGTTAGGGTTTGGGCGCCGTGTCCGGGTAGGATCCAGGGTGCGCCTTGGAGGGTAAGCCAGGGGGTACGGGTGCTATATAAACCGACCCCTAGGAGTAGTTGATAAAAAATCAAAGGGCCCTAGCAACATCGCTTGATATCGAGCATCCCGTGTAACCCGAGAGTTGAGTTATTATATCAAGATCGGAGACTCGGCGACTTTGATTGCCGGCTACCAGATCGAGTTGCATCATGTTTTCCTCTAAGCTAAACCCTCTCCCAAACGCCTGTGTCGTCTTGCCCCAAGATCAGTTACCCCGGGTAACGTCTGCCGTGATTATCCCACGACACTGATCCTCTGCAAGGGTGATGCTGCCTCCGCCTCCACCCTCAAATATGTTCTAGATGACTTCGCAAATGCAACGGGGCTTACCATCAACTTCCATAAATCCTGCTTCATCCCCATGAACCTCCTCCCCTGACACTGCCACCGCAATTGCATCCATTCTTGCTTGTCCCATCTCTCACTTCCCTCAACCCTACCTCGGTCTCCCCCTGTCGCCAACCAAACTCCCAGCGTCTGCCTACACCTCCTTAATTTCCTCCTTCGACCGTCGTCTTTCCGACTGGAGTGCCATGCTCCTTTCCTCGGGTGGCCGTTTGGTTCTTTGTAACGCCGTTTTAAATAACATTGCTAATTTTTCTATGTGTTCGTTTATTTTTCCTTGTGGTGTGATTGAGGCAATCGACAAGAGGCGCCGATCCTTCTTTTGGACCGGCAAAGACTCATGTTCTGGGGCTCGATGTCTAATTTCTTGGGATAAAGTTTGTTTGTCTAAGCAGGTGGCCGGATTCGGTATGCGAGACCTCCAGCGGTAGAACATGATCTTCCTCTTGAACTTTGTCTACAAAATTCACCGGTGCGAAAGGCTTCCATGGAAGGATTGGTTCCGGCAGGCGTACAGCCGTGACCTCGGCTACTCATTCCCTTAGCCATCCTTCATCGAGCAGATCTTGCATCTTTGTCTACCCACCTTCCGCTCTGTCACCCATTGCTCCGTTCACGACGGGGTCCATACCTCCTTCTATCTCGACAGGTGGCAAAAAGGTGACGCTCTTGCCTTCCGATTTCCTGCTCTTTTCTCACACACCCTTCGCCTCAACATCAGCGTGGCTAACGCATGCTCTTTGGGACTTGCTCTCTGCCCCAGACTTTCTTCCGCTGCTGCGCAGGAGCTTGTTACAATTCAACTTATCATCTCTTCCACTGTTCTTGATTCGGGGGAGGACTGCAGGTGGATGGCTTGGGCCCCGGAAACACAGTACTCTTCCCGTGCTGTGTACGCTGCCACCAACTCTATCGGCCCCCTCGATCCCTCCGCCACCATTTGTTGGAACTCTAGACTCCCCGCAATTTTTTTTTGCATCCTTGCCGACTCCAACCGGCTGAGCACCAGCTCGAACCTTTTCTACAAAAAATGCGGCTCTTTCTCCCCTCTGTACGTCATGCCCTTCGGACGGGACTTCTCTCCGCCTTCTCCTCGACTGCGCCGTCCCTGCCGAGATGTGGCTTCGACTTGGCTGTTCCACCATTTCTTGAAGGTCCCTGTGGGAGATCGCATGTCCCGTCCCCTCCGAGAACGCGTCCTAGGATATCTGCCGGGCCGCTGTTCTGTGGTAGCTGTGGAAGGCGCGCAACGACGTCGTCTTCAAGAATCGTGCCTCATCGCCTATCGGGGTCCTCCACCGCGCATGTGATGATACGAATATCTGGTCTCACAGGCTCCCTGTCTCTAGTCGCCCCGCTTTAGATTCCATGTGTGGCTACGTTTCTCCGTATTGCAGCTAGTGCCGTTCTCCCCCACCCCCCTCATGTACCTCTAAAAAACAATCTGGCCTGTGTAATGTGTTGACCCCTCTGGGGTTCTTCGAGTTTATATAAAAAGTGGTGGGGAAAACTCAACGAATCATTATTCTTTTCCATCTAAAATCCAATCTCGCATTATTCTTTTCCATCTGAAATCCAATCTCTCCAATATCTAATCTGGCAAGGAATAGAGCTCCCTGGATGAGCCAAGTGTCCACCTTCCATTGGTTACTACATGTCCACTGATTGAGATTCAATTGAAACACAAAATTTAACTGCGTCTTTTTATCTACCGCACATGGATTATGGTCTGCCCATTTAGAGCATCTGTGATAGATGCACTATTTTATGGCATAAATAGTTTAAGACATTTGAAGCTGAAAACCTTACTACAATAGCTGTCCTTGGTGTATTTTTTTTTCATAATCTCAATAAACAGGACCGGCTGATGCAAATATATAACACGTGGGTCCTGCTGTAGAACAAAAGAGCAACGCGTTTACGCCAACTACCAATCGGCATTTTCATATCGTCCTCCCGCCTCTCCTCCGGTGACTACCGTTGACTAATCTCCCATCAATTTGGCCTCGAATCCGGTAGATCTATCACGATTCGGCCGCGAATTCATCACTACTCGAGGGCACCACAGACCGGGAGGCATTTGTCCTCGAGGACTGCTATAGCTCTCCTCCCGCGTACGGCCACCATCCCCTCAAGTCGGTAGATCTGACCGGCGAGTTATCCGAGTGGCCCTTCTCTCATTAGCTTTCTCACCGGGCCTCCTCCTTCCCTACACACACACGCGCGCACGAGATACACACGCCGGCTTTGCTTCCACACGCCAGCCACCCGGGCTCGGCTCATTCAGAGATTAACAAATCCAAATTTATTACTTCGTATTGTATTGCATGTACTAGACCAATGCATACAATATTTGCGGGAGAAAACTATGAATTTTTATCTGATCATTTATGAGCCACTAATCTTTACCGAGATCATAATATGTCATGTATTGACCACCGCAATAATAATCTCGTGTACGGCACGTGGCACTCCCTTCTAGTATCTACTCTAATCGTATCCAAACTGCTGGTTGGTTGGAACATATCTTGACCTGGATAGAGCGTACCCCTTCCCTCCTCCTCCCTCGTCTCTCCCATGGGCGGCGTGAGAGGGAACCCTAGCTTCCCCGCCTCCGGGTTCCCCTCCCTTCGTTCTCCTCCTCCTCCCTGCTGCCGGTCGGCGTCGCCGGGCTAAGCCCGGGAGCTGGCTGCCGTGGGGTCTATCCTCTCCCTTTGTGGTTGTGCCGCCATGGGCCATGGCGGCTCCTCAGGGCGAAGAGCTCGACAAGGCGCTCGGACGCGCGGCCCTCGGTGGCCTTGTAGTGGTCCGGGCGACGGTGGTAGCGCTTGTGGCAGCGGTGCTGGTTTGGGCGGGGCGGCGATTTCTTCCTGGTGGTGTGTTAACTGGTGTCTGGGTGCGGTGCGTTCTCTCGATGGAGCCCAATTTGGAGGCAACAGTTGCACTACGACGACAGGTGGGGGAAGCACGATGACGGTGGTGGGTTGAACTATGGATGTGGCCTTGACTAGGTTTTGCACGACCCTGAGCTAGGCCCATTTGGGCCCGTTCTAGATTATACGGGCCATGGCTGGTGCAAACGTCCGGGGGTTCACTCTCCAGGGGACAACTGCAACAGGGACGCTGCACCACGGCAGCGGGGAAGTTTGGGCCTGATTTGGCCCCAACGAGGCCGATCTGGGGCCTGACCGGCCCTACTACTTTGTCCGGTATGTGACCGCCTCGGGCAGTGAAGGATGGAATATCCTCCTATCCGTCGCGGATGTCACACTCGTGGGCCTGGATCTTTCACCGGCCATACTCATCCGCTATGTTGACCTCGCGGCTTGTTGGTCCCTCGGCTTGAAGTTGCGGATGTCGGACGACGGCCCTGGAAGGTGGTCTCCACATGCGGCTCTACGGCGAGCGGCGTGTCAGTGGGCTGACCTTGCTTTTTGGCCGAGCGGATGGCGAAAAGCGGGCGGTGGGTGCTCCTGGCGTTGGTGGCGGCAACTCTCAGATCGTGGATGTAGACCTTTTTCGATGACAGTGGGCGGTCCGTTTGTGTGGATGTTGTGCAAAGTTTTTTCTAAGTGAAAACTCGGTGCTCCGGCGGCGACAACGGCGACGCCTACGTGCATCGTTACCCACTTGGAGACGCTGTCGTGGCTGCCTTCGCCGCGTTAGGGTTCTGGGTGAAAATCTTTGACCATTCCAGTCTCGACGACATCGAAGTGATAGGTCATTACCCTCTTGGCGGCGTTGTCTGGAGTCTCGTAACTTCGAGATTGTTCCGGTGTCTTCAGTTGCAAGCTTGGTTCTCCTAATTTTTTTTTCTTTGATTTGGTTTGGAAGTGGTTCCCCTCATCATTTTGTGTTGGGTCGGCCGTTGGACTTTGAAAATTAAACAAACGTTTGGCCATGCATGTATTATTAGATGCGCTAGTAATATTTGGAAAAGCGGAACCGTATGGTTCCAAATATGAATCTGCTTTTGAGAAAACAGAGTAGAACGAATCTGTTCCATACGTACCTACTACCTCCCGTGATCGACCACGTACTAATATAAAGTGGTTGCAGGGTCATACAATCTGCATTATTTATCTGTTAGGAGTAGTATCATATGGACCGGTTATGACTTATGACGATAGCGAAATCAAATGTACACCGTTTGGTGGGAAATGTATATCAACTGGTGATCGGGGCAACTTCAAATGGAGTACCATAGATTTGGAATACTCTGATCTTTGCCCTAAGGGAAAAGAAAAACTGAATGTTCTTTGATCGATTAGCATACATTCTATGGTGATATTATTCCCTTGACGTTTGACCTGCACGTTGTGTCCTGATGTGCGTCAGTGCGCGTCGCGTCGGTGCATATAGCACGTTCTTCGTATAGACAAACTCGTTGACCACACCCGCTGTTTCACGTGCTTGTATCTACTACTGCGGTATTTCTTCCACGTACCTTAATTAATTCCTGGAAGCATGTTATCGGCTGCTGTAATTCTGGGATAGCATCATCATCATGTCCAGATTCATTTTTCTCCTGCAAAACGCCTCCTCAAAGCCCTAATTCTGTGAACTATGTGTACATTGGCCACTGGTGGAGAACATGCCAGTAGCACCGGTTTGTAAGGGCCTTTGGACTCGGATACAAAACCGGTGCTACGTATCCGGGACTAAAGCCCCCCCTTTAGAACCGGTCAGTCACCAACCGGTTCTAAAGGCCTCCACGTGGGCGCCGAAGAGAGCGCGCAGGCGGAGGACCTTTAGAACCGGTTGGTAACACCAACCGGTCCTAAAGTTTTTGTTTTCTCTTTTTTTTTTTCTTTTCTTTTCAGGGTTTCCAATTCCGTATTTAGGGTTTAGGGTTTAGGGCGTGTTCCGTATTTTCAGGGTTTCCGTTTACGTGTTTCCGTTTCTGTTTGCGGTTAAATGTTGATGCACCAAATAGTAGTACATATATATATACATGTAACACGAAGTAATCGACCGAGAATTACATAATCTGAAGTTCGTTTTGAATAGTTATATACTTGCATAGAGAAGGGAGCTGGCTATAATTGGTTCATAGGATGGAAAAATTCTCCGTCTTCTGCTATGACTTGCGTGAGAAGAAATCCTGCCAATTCCTCTGCAATAGCCTTGCAACGGTCGATTGGTTTGAGCTGCACCCGCTTTCGTGCCATCTTGAAAAGAAATAGATGAAAACAATTAAGTTATGAACAAAACTAAACATAATTAATGGCAACATAAATAAAGTTGTGAAGATCCGGTTACGTACCTCTAGAGTTCTGGTAGTACGGGATTTCTCATTGATCGTCCTGTGAATGAACTCGCAAACGTAGTATCCACAATAATCAGTTCCCTGTGGTTGTTGCGGGACTTTCTATATACGAGAAACATAATTCAGTCAAATTAATAATAATCAAGAGAATGGTAATGGTATTTAAATCAGGGTACGTAGTGCTACTTACTTTGTTAATCTGAAAGTTGAGCTTGTCTGCCTATGTACCGGGTTCTTCCTTGATGAACATTTGCCAAACCCTGGGCGACAAAAGAAAAATGAATAGAAGAGTTAATTATTACTTACTTGATATCAGGGAATGAACGAAAAAGAGGCCGATGAACGAAAGAGGCCGATATATATATACTTTTGAATCATCTGACGCGCGCTCTTCCATGTGTCAGCGCTCCAGGTTAACGAGTCCCAGACTTCAACTTGTCCTTTATCGATTCTAATGATGAACAATATGAAGTGGCCGCTGCGCACGTGTACACACGCAGTCATGCATACTCATCAATTACACTTAACATCAGGTAAGCAAAATGGAATGTCTACAAGACAGTAACACTCACTTGAATCCGTAGGGCCAAAGTATTTCTTTTTTGATACTTTGTCGCTTCAAAAACCTTAGCAAATCATCCGGTGTAGTCTTGTTGAACCTTTCTACTGTGTTTTGATGATACGAATACGGGTCAATGAACCCAAAGTCCCAGATTCCTGCCAGTCTGCATTCACGAATCTTCATTCTGCATAGTAGCGTACAAAAATAATGTCGTGAGTGATAATTATACGGGCAACGAACGCGAGCTTAACTAAATAATTAAATTACACAAATAAATCACTTACAAACAGTAGCAGCTGAGGATAGACTTGTCGAGGGCACGTTGATTGTACACTCTGGAAGAAATCATCGAACCCAAGCTCGACACCGTAATCTCGACGAAGTAGTGTTGATCCTGAATTTGAGCCATGATACAGTCTCTCTCCTGGTCTTTCGGCCTCCAAGTACCAATCATGTAAACTCCGTAGTGGGTTGTTAGATCAGTAGGATTTTCGACAGAGGGTGCCCGGGCTTGTATTTATATACCACATCAAGCAATAGCGTAACCCACGTCGCCCATGCGTGGACAGGACACTGAAGCCTGGTCAGATAAGACCTTGAGCGGGGGCAAACTGACCGTGCTTCTTGTTGTCCGAGCTGGGGAACTTGTTTCCCGCAATTTCGTCTGCTCCGCCTGCTTCATCTGTGCGGCTGTGCTTCTTTTCAATATACCGTTCATAGTCTGAAAAGGGGCGGCGGTGGCGGCGGTGCAGGATATATAAGTTGTCGACGGTCCGCTCAATTTTCCACTTTGGGATGTCCTTCAGAGTTTCCTTCCAGTGGTCTGGAGGGGCCTTCAGGGGAAACTGTGCGAACCATGCCCTGGTTTTGGCTTTCACTGCATTGGTTAGTTCCTCCTCAGTCATCAAGCCTGGTAACTTCGGGGGACTCTCGACTTTCTTGGATTTCCTTGGTCTCTTCTTGGGAGGAGTCCCGTTTCTTCTGAACTGCAGCTTCCGCTTTGTCGTACCCGTAGTGGGCGCATCCGTCGGCTCACGGGAGTGCACGGGCGATGGACCCTCGACCTCGGGCTCCGGCCAATCTTCGTTGTGGGGTGGACTTGGAGGTTCGTTGGGGGGTGGACTTGGAGGTCGTGCATTCTCTGTACGAAAGTGAAAAAACTATTAAAAATAAGATTACATGTGGTGCAACATTCAGTAATTGATGGAGGTATGGTGCATTCGTACCTGGAGGAGTCGGTGGCCTTGGCGCCGAGTTAGGGAACACGATGTGTTTCTTATTCCACAAGATGATACCAAGCTCCATTTCTCCCAGTGTCTTCTCGCCTTCACCTCCAGGAATACTGAGCTCAATTGAATGGCATCCCGGCGTAATTGTTGACAACCCGACACGAGCATGAGATGCTGGAATCTGACCACCATGGTAGGTTGCTCCAGGTTGATTCGGTAAAGCATAGCCTGACGCCACCCTGAAGGATATGTTCCCCATTGGCATATGTTTCTCACAGTTTGTCTTCTCCGTGATATCATCCACGGGGTAGTGAGGCGCCGACGGTTCGACTGCACGACCGTCTTCTAGCTGCAGGTGCGTGGAACCCACGCTGCTTCTATGCTGAGATGGGACGGCATGATCGTCTTCTATTTGAAGCTGATCAGGTGCAGGACGATGTTCTACCTCCTCTTCAGTGTCAGGTAGAGGGTGTCCCCCTTTCTTCAAGAGAAAATCCACCTTTTGTTCTAATGTCGATATCCGTTCACTCGTCTTTTTCTTGCTTCTATCACGGCTTCTGTAAGTGGCAATGTCTGCTGCAAACCCTTGGCTCCACGGGGTATCCGCTCCAAAGCCTCGTGTTCGTCCCCACTTTTCGGGGTTCCCGAGTGCCCTCGTTAGCTCGTCGTTCTCTCTATCAGGAACAAAAGTTCCTTTTCGAACAACTTCTATTGCCTTCTCTAGGTCTGCTACGACTTTTGTTATTTTTTCCGACCATGGTCCCTGAGCAACAATCATCCCAGTCTCAGCGTCCAACGTTGCCCCATGCGCGAACAACCAGAACTTGGACCTATCGGGCCAGTCATGTGTCTGTGGAATGATACCTCTTTTCACAAGCGCAGCTTCATATCTTCGCCACCTAGGCAGGGCAGTCATGTAGCCACCTGACCCCAAAATATGGTGATATTTCTTCTTCTTCGCATTCTCCGAATTTTTGGCCGATCGGGATGCAAAGACACCCGATTTCTTGTACGCCTTAAAATCATCTCAAGCGTCTCTTATCTTCACTAGGTTCCCAGTGAAAACTGAATCTTCGTCCTTATATTTCTTCCACAGTTCTTTCTTCCACCTCTGGAATTGTGTGGCCATCTTCTTCAAAGCCCACTTCTCGACTTTCTTCTTCTTATCTTCCGCTATGCTGAAATTTAGCCATAGCGTTTCGCAAAGAATTTTTTTCAATCTTTCATCGACATAACTAGCTCCAACGTTGGCCCCGGTCTTCGGCTTATTCCATTCTATTAAGTTGATCGGGACCAGGTCTCTTACAACAACTCCGCACTGATTTACGAATTTGCGATAAGTTTCTGGGGGCTGCAGTGGTTTGCCATCAGCAGCAATTGTATCGATCGGGAACCTTGCGGTATCTTTCAACCTTGCGGCCGGGCCTCGTTTCGACTTTGTCTCAGTACTTGCGCTAGCTGTTCCGGAAGGCGCCTAAACGGGAAAATAATGATTCGTTAGTAAGTGCAATACAAATTAATTGTTGCGTGAACAGTGACTTGAGATATACATTCGCAGAGTTTGTTCTGGAGGGCACTTCTTCATCCTCGACGTTGTCGTCGTCATCATCTACTACATCTTCTATATTCTGATCTCCGTCACCGGAGTCGTTCAAAAATTGATTGCTAAACGCCTGTCCATCGTCGTCATCACGATATATGGCCGTTGCATTATCAAAAATCATCTCGCACACGTATCTTTCCTTCTCCGCCTCACCCATTCCCACGAGCTGATCGGCGTGCTGATCATGTGCAGGTTCTTGGGGATCCATAGCTCAACACCTGCTAGTAAAATTTATAAAATGAAGAACACTTAGCGAAATTTTCATCGGGCTCTTGGCGAAATTATTTCATCGGACAGTAATAAAATAATAGTTCTGGACATATTAATGAAATAATAGTTCTGGACACACCAAGAGTTACATAGCTCGGGTTGATTTTTAAACCCTAATACATCACGATCGAATAATATCACTTATACATAGTCTCGATCGTGACATCTCTCAAAATAATTAACTCCGACCGGGTCCTAAGCCGCGGGGTGCTGAATCACGGGTGCTACACATCCATAGATAAGGAACCCTCGTAGGGTCATAGCTCACGTGGTAAGTAACCCTCCGAATAATCGACCAACTGCTGCTATACTGGCTATCGAGCAAGTACATGTAGCGACGAACGTGCTCGTCCTCCTCCCTGATACGCTGTTGTACCACCTCCTCAGGGGCCGGCTCTCTCCGCACCGAGCGTGGCCACGCGATGGCCACCAAAGAATATCCGGGTCGACCACGTCACCCGGATTTCTCACCAAGCCGCGTGCCCCGGTACTAAGGAGCTCCCAGTGCCAGCCTGGCGGGGCCTAGTTCCGGACATCCCCCGGCGGGTCCAACAAAGACATGAACTAAAAACCTGCCCGGACTAAGTAAATATTCCATAATTAAGTAAAATACCTTAGTGTTTCTAACTTAGTAAAAAATAGTAAATTGAGAAATATAACAGAAATAAGATGAAAGTTAAACAGGAACAATATGGTAACTTAGTGAAATTTTTTAACTTACTGAAATTATATATTCTAACTTTCTGAAATTTTCTAACACTAACTTAGTGAAATTTTCTAACACAACATTCTAACACAAAAATTCTAACACTAAACAAAATTGTAAAAACAAAATAAAACACTAAAAAAATCTAACACTAACTCTAAAAATTTCTAACACTAAATTCTAACACTAACACTAATAACTCTAAAAAAATCTAACACTAAATCTAAAAATTTCTAACACTAACACTAACTCTAAAAACAATCTAACACTAACTCTAAAAATTTGTAACACTAAACACTAACACTAACTCTAAAAATTCTAACACTAAAACAAAATTGAAAAAAACCGAAATAAAACTTACCTAGCTAGGCCGGCGACGGCGATCGAGGGGCGAGAGGCGGGGCGGCGGAGGCGGACGGCGACGGCGCGATGGAGGCGGACGGCGACCGCGGAGGCGCGACGGACGCGGGGCCGCGCGGGGGATCGACGGCGACGGAGACAGAGAGCGGACGGAGGCGAGGCCGACGGAGGCGCGGCGGACGGAGGCGAGGCGGACGGAGGCGCGGCGCCGGAGCAGGGCTTCGCCGTACGTGGTATAGGAGAAGACGCGCGAAGGGAAATGAGCCAAATTTTCAGAAGTCCTAGAGATATATCCCCACTACAGGCCTTTAGCACCGGTTTGTGTTAACAACCGGTGCTAAAGGGTCTTTAGCACCGGTTGCTAACACAAACCGGTGCTAAAGGCCTGTAGTTGGGGCCACACCCAGACTGCGCGCCCTGTACAGGCCTTTAGCACCGGTTTGTGTTAGCAACCGGTGCTAAAGGTCTTAATACAAACTGCTCGCCTCCCGCGCGCGGCAGTTTTATTGCTACAGTGCGCACCAGCCCGATCGTGAGTCTCTGTTTCTTCTCTTCTTCCTCTGTCTTTTCTTCTTCCTCTCTCGATGTTCCTCCACTAAGCACCATGGCTGAAGTTTCTAAGAGATATGATGTGGCCACACCATGCGGCAAAAGTCTCGACGTGTTCTACACCAACAATTGTGAGGAGCTCCCCGGTGCTCTTGGGTATTTGACCGATCTGTATTTCTCCTCTCCCGAAGAAGACCGGTTTTTCGGGCTTGATTTAGAGTATACGGCGGATAAACGGAATGTTGCAGTCATCCAGATTGCATTCAAGGAGGCCGTTTTGGTCTTCCAATGGTCAAGGTAACGCACACGTACAATCTTGCATCTTCGATTTGTTTGTTGTATGTGAAGAATACATGTGTTGCAATATATCTAACACGTACACGTATCAAATTTTTGTTGTTGCAGTAGTTCAAAGCATTCTCCGGCACTTGTTGATTTTCTTGTCAACAAGGGGTATGACTTTTGCAGCGTTGACAACACGCAAGACCGTCCGAAGTTGATGCGCTTGGGTATTGTGATACCTGAAGATCACTACATTGATCTTCAGGATCTTATCCATTTTGCTGATTTGAACAGGCCGAAGACCGGGATGGCTCTCATGGCAACTGCCTTCATGCACGAGGGCTACGAAACCATGAAGACTGATTTCCCCTCGAAGAATCACTGGTTGTGGGAGAAGAACCCACTGGACTGGACCAACATCAAGTATGCAGCCATAGATGCATATGTCTCCTACGAGTTGTTCCGCTTCTACTCGACGGATCCATAGATGTTGTTTGTGTACCGCATCTTGTGTTCGATATATGCATGTAATGGATATATTAGTATGTAATGTATATATTATTATGTAATGGATATTATTTCTATATTAATTCCTAGCTATACTATTTCTATATTATGTCAAACACACATTTCAAAACAAACAAACAAAAACACATCAAGAAAACAAAACAGAAAAACTACTGTTTGTGTATATGTGATCACTTATCCCAGGCGCACCGTACACAACATGCGCCTGCGGTAAAGCTCTTATCCCAGGCGCATTTCTTGACTGTGCGCCTGCGGTAAAGTTACCCTAGGCGCATTTTGCTGTTTATGCGCCTGTGGTAAGTTAGGGTGGGTTATGAGTAAGGCAAGGAAAAGTGAGAGCGCAAGTGATACATCGAGCATATATATCGTGGATACATATATATAGATTGATTTAGCGAGATACCATACATGTAGATTGATTTAGCGATTGCCGCAGTGTCGCGGGAATACAAATTCTTTTATTAAAAAGAGAAAACATACGAATACTACTCCTCGCCGTCGTCGTCGGGGAACTCGTCGGTGACCTCCTCCGGGTCATCATCGTCGCCGAACTCGTCGGTGACCTCCTCGTCATCATCGGAGGTGCATGATGGTATGTCCGAGATAGGCCCCCACCTCGGATCGTCGGAGGCCCAGACTTCGCCGGCGTGGTCGGCCCGACGAAGCTCTTGCAGCGCCTTCGTCCTCGCCTCCCGAGCCGCATCTAACGCGAGGTGGTATTCGAGGCGGCGCTCCGCCCGCTGAGCCGCGCGGGTCTGCCAGAGCTCCTCGTCGGCGCTCTCCTCCCCCGGGTTGTTCCGGTAATACTCGCGGACGACGCGGTCTTCCCTGGCGTCGACTAGGCCCTGAAACGCGCGGTGGCGGAGGTGGAGGTGGTCGGCGGCAGTGATGATCTGTCGCTTCGTCGCCCTGGCCTCCGCTTCCTAGACTGTGTGGCAGTCGTTGAAGTTCATCAGCGACCGCGGGCGGTTGAGGCGCCAGGCCGCCGCGTCCCAGGCGCGGGCTGCCTCTGCCGCCGTCGCAAAGGTGCCGAGGGGGATGCGGTCATCCCCCCAGCGGATATCTGCGCTGAACATTCCGTTCTGCCGTGCTCGGACGCCGCGGAAACCGGTGGTGCTGTTCCTCCTCGGAGGCATGGTGGAAGCGCGACGGTGCAGAGGGATGAAGAAGAAGCGCTCGAGGCGCGACAGTTTTTACCGCGCCCTCCAGGCCACGCGTCACAACTCCCGTGCCACGCGCCACCATAACATGGATGGATGTGTTAAAGGGGGGGTTGTAGAACAAATGCACTGAGTATATGATGTATCAAACCTTAAGGGGGGTGTGGAACAAAACAGACGGTATCGCCATCATACAGCCCGACCGTGGCTACTGGGTGCATATATAGGGTCCTCTGGCTCACAAAGTGTTGAGCTAGGGTTTTGATCCAACGGTTAAGAAACATCTCATCCAACGGCTCACAACAGTTCGAAAGAAACACACCGTAGCCCTGATCGAACGGCTCACAACAGCTGGAAAGAAACACACCCCGGATCCAACGACTCACAAGCGGTTGAAACAAACACACGATCCGTGTGATTCTATCTGATTGGTCCAAACGAAACCCTAACCCATTTAGTCCCGGTTGGTGTCCCCAACCGGTACTAAAGGGACGATCCGTTTCTATTTTTCTTCTTGCCTTTCTTCTGATTGCGCCGTAACCATGGAACATCTTCATCATTTAACTGAATGCTAGGATCATCTATGACTTTGAAGGGAGGAATTTCATCAAATTTAATGTAATCTGATAACTTACCCCAGGCGCATATTACAAAGTATGCGCCTGTGGTATAGATCTTAGCCCAGGCGCATATTTTGTCTGTGCGCCTGCGGTAATGTTACCCCAGGCGCATATTGCGGTCTATGCGCCTGTGGTAAATTAGGGTGGGTAATGAGTAAGGCAACGAGAAGTGAGAGCGCAAGTGATACATCGAGCATATATATCGTGGATACATATATATAGATTAATTTAGCGAGATACCATACATGTAGATTGATTTAGCGATTGGTATACTAGCCCGCTGGTACTTTGTTTCTCACTTTTAAAAAGTACATACATATATCGCGAGTATTTCCCTCTGTCAACCTTTCGTCACAATCTTACGCTTGCCTTTCTTGGTTGATGTTGAATACGTGACTGCCATACCGTGACTTCTTCTGTCTGCCTCTGTGACAACCGGTCGTCACAATCTTACTCTTGCCTTTCTTGGTACCGGTTGCGGTTAACAACCGGTGCTAAAGGGTCTTTAGCACCGGTTGTTAACGGCAACCGGTCCTAAAGGCCTGTACAGGGGGGCGCACATTTCTTTTTCTTCTTCTTTCTGTTTCCAAAGGGGGGTGTAGAACAAAACAAACGGTATCGCCATCATACAGCCCAACCGTGGCTACTGGGTGCATATATGCATACCAAATGCACGGCTGGACGTATGATGGCGAATCCGGATGTTTTGTATTTGCTCGATGAACTGAATATATGATGTATCAAACCTTAAAGGGTGGTGTAGAACAAAACAAACGGTATTGCCGTCATACAGCCCAACCGTGGCTAGCTACTGGGTGCATATATGCATACCAAATGCACGGCTGGACGTATGACGGCGAATCCGGATGTTTTGTATTTGCTCGATGAACTGAGTATATGATGTATCAAACCTTAAGGGGGGTGTGGAACAAAACAGACGGTATCGCCATCATACAGCCCGACCGTGGCTACTGGGTGCATATATGCATACCAAATGCACGGCCGGACGTATGATGGCGAATCCGGATGTTTTGTATTTGCTCGATGAACTGAATATATGATGTATCAAACCTTAAGGGGGTGTGGAACAAAACAGACGGTATCGCCATCATACAGCCCGACCGTGGCTACTGGGTGCATATATGCATACCAAATGCACGGCCGGACGTATGATGGCGAATCCGGATGTTTTGTATTTGCTCGATGAACTGAGTATATGATGTATCAAACCTTAAAGGAGGGTGTAGAACAAAACAAACGGTATCGCCAGTATACAACCCCGCAGTGGCTACTGAGTGCATATATGCATACCAAATACACAGCGGGGCGTATGCTGGCGAATCCGGATGTTTTGTATTTGGGAGATGAACTGAACGGTGTATGAAGCTGGGCTATATATAGGGTCCTCTGGCTCACAAAGTGTTGAGCTAGGGTTTTGATCCAACGGTTAAGAAACATCTCATCCAACGGCTCACAACAGCTCGAAAGAAACACACCGTAGCCCTGATCGAACGGCTCACAACAGCTGGAAAGAAACACACCCCGGATCCAACGACTCACAAGCGGTTGAAACAAACACACGATCCGTGTGATTCTATCTGATTGGTCCAAACGAAACCCTAACCCATTTAGTCCCGGTTGGTGTCCCCAACCGGTACTAAAGGGACGATCCGTTTCTATTTTTCTTCTTGCCTTTATTCTGATTGCGCCGTAACCATGGAACATCTTCATCATTTAACTGAATGCTAGGATCATCTTTGACTTTGAAGGGAGGAATTTCATCAAATTTAATGTAATCTTCTGACATGTCTGTCTTGTCCTCGACTCCCACGATGTTTCTTTTCCCTGAAAGAACTATGTGGCGCCTTGGCTCATCGTATGATGTATTCGTTTCCTTATCTTTTGTTTTTCTCGGTCTGCTAGACATGTCCTTCACATAGAAAACCTGAGCCACATCATTGGCTAGGACGAATTGATCATTGCCGTACCCAAGATTCTTCTGATCCACTGTTGTCATTCCGTACTTCGGGTCTACCTTCACGCCTGACAGGTTGAACCATTTGCACCAGAACAAAGGGACCTTAAAGGAAGGTCCGTAGTCAAGTTCCCATATTTGCTCTATGTAACCATAGTATGTGACCCTTTGCCCGTTGTCGTCTTTTGCATCAAACCGGACGCCACTGTTTTGGTTGGTGCTCTTTTTATCTTGTTCTGTCGTGTAAAATATGTTACCATTTATCTCGTACCCTTTAAAGGTCAATACAGTCGAAGATGGTTGCTTGGCCAACAAGTATAGCTCATCTTCAACAATGTTGTCATTAATCAGACGTCTTTGCAACCAACCTCCGAAAGTCTCCGCGTGTTCTTTAGCAATGAAATCTTCAGGTTGCTCCGGATATTCCGAGCGTAAAATATCCGTGTGTTCCTGGATATATGGAGCCGCCAAGCTGGAATTAACTAGAACTGTGTAGTGTGCTTGACTGAAAGATTGCTCGTCCATACATGTTGTTGATTTCTTTCCTAGCGTGCCTTTTCCACGCAGTCTCCCCTCATGGCGCGACTGAGGAACCCCGATCGGGTTCAGGTCAGGAATAAAGTCAACACAAAACTCAATGACCTCCTCTGTTCCATAGCCCTTGACCATGCTTCCTTCTGGTCTAGCACGGTTTCTAACATAATTCTTCAAGACTCCCATGAACCTCTCAAAGGGGAACATATTGTGTAAGAATACAGGACCGAGAACGGAAATCTCTTGGACTAGGTGAACTATGAGGTGCGTCATAATATTGAAAAAGGTTGGTGGGAACACCAACTCGAAGCTGACAAGACATTGGACCACGTCCTTCTGTAAACTTGGTAGAGTTGCTGGATCGATTGCCTTCTGAGAAATTGCGTTGAGGAATGCACATAGCTTCACAATGGGTACTCGCACGTTTTCTGGCAGAAGCCCCCTCAATGCAATCGGAAGTAACTGGGTCATGATCACGTGGCAGTCATGAGACTTAAGGTTTAGGAACTTTTTCTCTTCCAGGTTTAGTATTCCTTTTATGTTTGACGAGTAGCCAGACGGGACCTTGATACTACTCAGGACTTGGAAAAAGATCTCCTTCTCTTCCTTGGTAAGAGCGTAGCTGGCAGGACCTTTGAAATTCTCTGGATTCATCAGGTCGTCTCGTTCGTGCATACGTTGGTGGTGCAGCCGTGCTTTTGGTGTATCTCTCGACTTCTTCCCATGCACGCCCAATAAGTTTAGCAGGTTCACGCAAATATTTTTCGTCACGTGCATCACGTCGATCGCAGAGCGAACCTCTAGGAATTTCCAATAGGGTAGTTCCCAGAATATAGATTTCTTCTTCCACATGGCTACGTGGTTGTCGGCGTCATTTGGAACAGATTGTGCGCCAGGACCCTTTCTAAAGATTACTTTTATATCTTTGACCATGTCATATATATCAGTACCTTTAGGGAGGGTTGGCTTCCTCCGTGTATCTGCCTCGCCTTTGAAATGCTTTCCTTTCTTTCTTACGGGATGCCTGTCTGGAAGAAATCGACGATGCCCCGGGTACACATTCTTGCCTATATGTATACTTTCTGTCTCGCCTAAACAGTGTGTGCATGCGCTGTATCCCTTGTTTGACTGTCCTGAGATGTTACTAAGAGCGGGCCAATCATTGATGGTAACAAACAGCAACCCTCGTAGGTCAAATTCCTCTTGTTTGTACTCGTCCCACACACGTACACCTTCGTCAGCCCACAACTCTAAAAGTTTATCAACCAGTGGCCTCAGGTACACATCAATGTTGTTGCCGGGTTGCGACGGGCCTGGAATAAGTACTGGCATCATAATGAACTTACGCTTCATGCATAACCAAGGAGAAAGGTTATAGATACATAGAGTCACGGGCCAGGTGCTATGACTGCTACTCTGCTCCCCAAATGGATTCAGGCCATCTGTACTCAGACCAAACCTTAAGTTTCTTGCGTCATGTGCAAAGTCCTCGTACTTATCGTCGATGTTTCTCCACTGCGACCCATCAGCGGGGTGTCTCAGCATATCGTCTTCCTTACGGTCTTCTTTGTGCCATCGCAACAACTTGGCATGCTCTTTGTTTCGGAACAAACGTTTCAACCGTGGTATTATAGGAGCATGCCACATCACCTTGGCAGGAACCCTCTTCCTGGGGCGATCGTCGCCCTCAACATCACCAGGGTCATCTCGCCTGATCTTATACCGAAATGCACCGCATACCGAGCAGGCATTTAAATTCTCGTGCTGGCCGCGGTAGAGGATGCAGTCATTGATGCATGCATGTATCTTATGCACTTCCAATCCTAGAGGGCAGACAACCTTCTTTGCTTCGTATGTACTGCAGGGCAGCACGTTATTTCTTGGAAGCATCTTCTTCATTATTTTCAGCAGGTTTTCAAATCCCTTGTCAGATAATCCATTCTCTGCCTTCCATTGCAGCAATTCAAGGGTGGTGCCCAGTTTTTTCTGGCCATCTTCGCAAGTTGGGTACAACAATTTTTTGTGGTCTTCTAACATGCGCTCCAACTTCAACCTCTCGTTTTCACTTGCGCAGTTTATCTGTTCTTCACGAATGACCTGACGAAGATCATCATCAGACTCATCAACAATGTCCTCAAGTTCAGGCTCGTCTTCCCCCATTTCAGTATCACCGTGTTCATCGAACATAGGATAATTATCATTATCCTCTTCTTCTTCATTGTCTTCCATTATAACCCCTCTTTCTCCGTGCTTGGTCGAACAAAAATAACTGGGCATGAAGCCTTCTTGCAACAGGTGGGTGTGTATGGTTCTTGAGCTAGGGAAATTCCTCTTATTCTGGCATTTTTTACATGGACAAAAAATAAATCCATTCTGCCTGTTTTTCTCAGCCACATTGAGAAAACTATACATGCCATTAAGGAATTCGGGACGACGTCGATCACTGTACATCCATTGCCGGTTCATCTGCATTATATAAATTTATCAACAACCATTATGCTAAATCATCATGACTAAATTAATTAATTAATACAAAAAGTTCATCACACGTTAATACCAAACTAGCGTATAGTGAACATACATATATAGTTCTCAGAAAAATACACACTGAAACCATCCATAAAAACTCTCTCTAATTAATGCATTTAAAAACAACAACAAATGCGATCAAAATCGCAACAAAGGTAACAATTGACCCGACGACATAATGATACCAAGCCTCTTGTCGCACCCTGACTTCTAGGGGATACTCACCGTACGAACTGGATAGCAGATGCTTGGATTATGGGGCATAACTGCTCCCACGTCCCAGCTTCCTGGTAGGCCTGCGCTTATGCGCGACAACACAAGCCCTGCTATTCCATCGTCGATGTAAACTATCCACTAGAGATCAAAGGCACTTCCGTCGACGTACTTCAAACCATACACACATGGTACGTCAACGGCGTTTAACAAGTGATATCACAACAGATCTCTACGACACAAAAGATTGAAATAAGTTGCAAAGGGCTCTCATTAGAGCAGAGATAGCAAATACAGTCATTCAGAGGACACATGTCCCAACAATTCATCATTACATCACAGCGGAAGCATTCAACATGTCTGAGTACAGACAAGAACCAAATAGGCCTAAGAGGCCGGAAACAAACAGACGGAGCCCATCCACGAAGTCTCGGATCCTGCCCGGGTCCGCTATCTACTCGTCAGCAGTCTCGTCATACTCCACGTAGTAGCCACCATGTAGATCCTCGGAAACGTCGTCTGCGTAAACCACAACCCCAAAGGGGTCAGTACATAAACGTACTGGCAAGCAAGACTCACAGTTCACCAAAGTGTAACCCGTCAACACCAAGCACAGATGCCTTGGGTTCAACGGAAGAGAGGGGATATAAAAGATGCTGCAACTGGATGCGCTAACCAACTACAGAAATCTATAACTTCCAACTAACAGAAAGGAGATAAGATCGAGGATTGTAACCAACTGAAAGATAACTTCAAACAAACCCATCCTGGATCTCGCCCCTTATCCGAAGAAGCAATCCGAGGATAACTCACACAGTTGTAATAATGATGGTTCAAATTATTGTGTCAATAAGCCTATTACTAGTCAAGTTATTAATCATGGGGTGTAACATGTTTGATCATTATGTTTAAGTTGTCCTGAGTACTTGTTAGCCAGTACTTTCACCAAGTAATCCATAACCGCGGAAAACACGGCTTCTCGAGAAGATTATCCCTGCAGGGTTGCACCAATTTGGCCGTACACTCATGAATAACCCGCCAGATGGAAAGGCCCTTCCACCAAGCGGGGTACTCAACACAACCAACCATTCTTCGCATCAAGCCCAAAGAACCTTGGGCGCACGGCTAATCGAGCCCAGAAGAAAATGGACCCTCATAGCACTCTAAGAACGTGTCCCCCTATATGCCGACTACGAAAGTTCCACCCTGGCCTGGGCTCGCAAAAACATGATGCGGCAAATGGAAAACACGAACTAAATGAGGCGATTTGGACGAGATGCGAATCAGGTCAAGTTGAGGGGGGCGCCCATACTTGCTTCCCAAATGCGGGTAGTGCGCTCATCATGGATCAGTAGACAAGACCCTTTTCCTATTAGGGTCGACACTAGCAGGCTCCAAAACCTCTCATGGGCCTCCTGCCGGTGCCTTATCATCAAATTTATTATTAATAGCAACATTAGCATGATTGATTGATTAAACATCGAGCCCCCACAACGTAATAGATATAGTAACAGAAAGTAACGGATAACAGACTCGAGCAAAACAACCTAAGCATGCTAGTAAGACACAGGCTCAAACAATGGTTATAGGTATGGAGGTGAGGCAATATCAAGGTTAAGGGATTCATGTGATGGGTTCGTAACAGAAACAACTACTACTAAGGCTTAGCAGAAAAGAACAACGGAAAGTATCGGTAACCAATGTTGAAAGGAACACAATGGTTCATGTGAGTGATAACTTGCCTGCAAAACCCAGTAGCCTGGTACTGAGCTAACTCCTTAAAAGGGATGTCGTAAGTATCGTCGGTCTCAACGTCGTCGTATGTCCGGGAAGAAGCAAACAAACATTGCAGAAAGATAAGCAATCATTATCATGGCATAGGTGCACAAACATGGGATGATGCATGTCATGTTAATAGATGCATCAGAATAACTACTTGACAAGATAACACAATTTAATTGCACCCATATGCAATGTGAATTGCATATGGATGCAAATGGTTAAGGTGGAAGCAATGATCTACATTTGATTAACAAGTGTAAGTGGTTAAACATGATGCATGCATGATGATAACAACAAAATAACAACAAATAACAATGATAGATGCAAGGAAAAGAGGTTAAAACAAGTTAGGGAATTTATTATTAAGTTTGGAAATTTGGTTACTTGATGATGTTATACAAATAGGGGTTGTTTTCATCGAGTTAATTTGATCAAAACAAAATACAAAGTTGATATTTGAAAAGGTTATCAAATTTTAGTTGGATTACATGTTTCACATGTTGAAATTGGACTTTGGATTGTTTAATTATGAATTAAACAATATTAAACAAGTTTTAATTGAATTTAAAACAAGTTTGAATATTAATTGAATTTTATTTAGTCAAAACATAATTTCAAATTCACATTGGCAAAGTTCACACTTTGGTGATTTGAAAACATATTTTGCATGTCCAAAAATATTTCATATTAAGCAAGTTATGATTTTATCAAATTTAATTGAATTAAACAAGTATTAAATTATTTAGGCAATTTAAATTATTCAAACAATAAAACAAATTTTATATTTGAATAGAACATTCAAAAAGGTGTGAAAAACATATTTTATTTGAATTATTTGGAATTGGGATGAATTATTTATGAATTATTGCAGATTACATTTGAATTATTTAAATTTGAATTTTAAATGCATTTGAAGTTTTCAAAACAGTACACAAATTGGATATTTGGAAACATTAGGAAATTTGGATCAGAAAACTTACAAAGTTTTTATTTATTGGAATAACAGAATAGAAGATATTAAGTTTTGAAATTTTGATTCAAATCTGCTATTTGTAATTCATTTTGGAAAACAGAAATTCGCAGGGATTTTCTCACAGCACTGCTATCTACTCACTGTCGCTGCCGCGTGGGCCAGAGGGGCCAGCGTGGCGCTGCGCGCCCGCGTGGCAGGGACAGTCACCGACTGGTGGGGTCGCGCACACATGAACAAAACGAAAAAAGTGGTGCGGCCGCTGGGTTTCGAACCCAGGGCGCTAGAGCTGTGCGGGTGGGATGGAACCAGTGCGGCTGCTGTCAGTTTGGTGAAAGGTACAGGGTGCGAACAGGTTTGAGGTTCAGTTCGTTTTCTCTGAACTTAACTGACAACGAAAGCATGTCTGCACCTGACGGCGACAGACAGAGGCCGGCGGCGATCGGCTTACTCGTGCTCGATGCCAAAGCGTACTTGTGGGTGCTGAAGCGTGCGTGCTTGTGGGTGCTACAGAGAGGAACCAGGGGAAGAGGAGGAGAATAACGGGGCGCTCACCTCGCTGTGGTCTCGCTGTAGACGTTCAGGCGACAGAGCAGAAAAAAAAACGGCGGCGTCTCCGGCACGGCGCGGCCGCCGTGGGCGCTCCCGGCAAACGACGAGGAAACGGTGCGGTCCAGGACGACGCCGCGGACCCATTCCCGGCCACGGATTCCCCTCAAGATGACGGTGGTGGTCGGGTGGAGCATTGTCTGACGGCGGAGGCAGAGGTGGTTTCAGAGATGTTCAGGTGAGGCTAGCAGAGAGGAGGGGAATGGTGCCGGTGGGGGAAGGGATCGGCGGCGGCGCGAGGGTAGAGGGGAGTAGGGTTCCTAGGCTAGGGTTTGGTGGGGTGTAGGGGTAGATATAGGGCTCGGGGGAGCAGGTGGAGCTCGGATGATGTCGTGCGATGACATCATCTGTACGGAGCTAGGAGAAATAGATGGCAGGCCGTGCGCGAGTGGGGTGCTGGGTTTGGGCCAGAAGGGAAAAAAAAGAGTGGGCCTGGGGGAGAGAAGGGAAAAGGGGGTTGGGCTGGTTGATTAGTGGGCTGGGGGTAGCTGCTGTCTCCTCTCTCCCTTTGTTATTATTATTTTTTTTTTTACTGTTTTTTTTTTGTAGCCTTAGCTTTAGGAAGAAAAACATGGCTTTTGAGTTACTAAAAAAATTACAGAAAATTAGTTTAGCATTATTAGGTAATTAGAAAACATATTGCCAGCTTGGATTTCAAAAATTGAGTTATATAATGATAGTTGTTTTTGAAACCAAATTAGAGGAATTTTAATATTAATAACCCACTAAGAAAACCATGCTTTGGAATAGGGTTACCACTAGGATTTTTGAAGGGTTTAAAGAGTGCAAAAGGGGTGGTGAAATGTATGGATTCAAAAGGTTAATGATTTTGAGGATTGGTTTGGATTTGAAAGCAGTTTGGGAAGTAATTGATTGATATTGAAAACAAAGATATTAATAGGGTGAAACCTATGTTAAATTTGATTAAAGTAGTTGATTTGATTAGATGATGTTCACAAGTTCAAAGTTGTTCTGTTTGATGCAGTTGATTTGAAATTGAAAGTGATTTGGGATTTAATTGATTGAATAAAACCAACAATTTAATAGATGAACATTATGGAAGAAAAGAAAACAATTTGGTTGTTTTTATTTGAAATAACATTTTGGAAATTGTAACATCACAAGGATGAAACAAAGGGTTTGAATTTTGAGTTGAAATTCAAACAGAAAACAAAGGAAAACAAATGAAAACAGTTGGAAAGCAACTGAAAACAGAGAAAAACAAATGGAAAACAAACAAAACAATTGCAATCAACATGATGCCATGATGCAAAACATGAAATAACAGACAGCAACCATTCTAAAGGCTATTTTTCAGACTTGGGATGTTACAAAACGCCCCCCCTTGAAGGAATCGCGCCCCGAGATTCCTACTGAGAAAAGAAAAGGTCCGGAAACTTCCACTTGAGCTGTGACACGTGAAACACATCGTGCACAGTGGATAGACGTCAGGGAATTTGGAAACCACCGGAACATTTTCAATTGAAGGAAGAGGTTTTGTATCGAGGGTGTATAGTTGGATAGAATTTGATTCATTTGGAGAATAGACTATCTGTAATAAAGGTGGAACAGAGTTATTGACATCAATGGAACACCAAGGATGACATCAATGTCAGAATCAGCAACATGAGAGTAACGAGGAATATGTGGCCTCTCATTAGAATTGGATTGTTCTTACTTATCTTGGAAGTCAACATTTGAGATCCCGGTGAGTGAACAGAGTATTGATTCATTAGTGGAACCAGAAATGGGGTTGTATGTTGTGGAAAAGATTGTTGACACAAAGAAATGTGATGCTCCGGTATCATATAACACTTTAACTAGATAAGAGTTTACGAGGAAGTTTTGATTAGACGCCGGTAGAAGATTTGAAGTGGAAAACAACAACAAGGTTTGAACGGACGAAAAGGATGTTGAGAAGAATAGGATAACGAAGCAACACCGGGAAAACGAGATCAAAACTCCTGAGGTACTACGGAAAAACCCATCCGGGCTTCTAAAGGATCAATATCTACTGCTTAAGGAATAGAGGATCTGCTTCCGGGGCTTACACGCCTCCGTTCTCAATCATGATTAGGCAACATGATAAATCATGTCACAACCACCTCCATTCTTATGGTCTAGTAGATATAACCATCCTAGAGAAACCAGAATACGTGAAATCCTAACTTGAAAGTTTAGATGAGAAGGGAAAAATCAACGTTGCACTTCCTTACCAGAAAAGGGAGGGAGGGTGGGGAAAGAAGAAAAAGAACAGAATTCCTACTCTCACGTTTCATTTTGTTCCTATATAGCTACAAAATAGTTTCTAGACTCAACTGCGACCAGTAAAAAGGGATCCTACAGGCAGACAGGCTCTGATACCATTTGTCGCACCCTGACTTCTAGGGGATACTCACCGTACGAACTGGATAGCAGATGCTTGGATTATGGGGCATAACTGCTCCCACGTCCCAGCTTCCTGGTAGGCCTGCGCTTATGCGCGACAACACAAGCCCTGCTATTCCATCGTCGATGTAAACTATCCACTAGAGATCAAAGGCACTTCCGTCGACGTACTTCAAACCATACACACATGGTACGTCAACGGCGTTTAACAAGTGATATCACAACAGATCTCTACGACACAAAAGATTGAAATAAGTTGCAAAGGGCTCTCATTAGAGCAGAGATAGCAAATACAGTCATTCAGAGGACACATGTCCCAACAATTCATCATTACATCACAGCGGAAGCATTCAACATGTCTGAGTACAGACAAGAACCAAATAGGCCTAAGAGGCCGGAAACAAACAGACGGAGCCCATCCACGAAGTCTCGGATCCTGCCCGGGTCCGCTATCTACTCGTGAGCAGTCTCGTCATACTCCACGTAGTAGCCACCATGTAGATCCTCGGAAACGTCGTCTGCGTAAACCACAGCCCCAAAGGGGTCAGTACATAAACGTACTGGCAAGCAAGACTCACAGTTCACCAAAGTGTAACCCGTCAACACCAAGCACAGATGCCTTGGGTTCAACGGAAGAGAGGGGATATAAAAGATGCTGCAACTGGATGCGCTAACCAACTACAGAAATCTATAACTTCCAACTAACAGAAAGGAGATAAGATCGAGGATTGTAACCAACTGAAAGATAACTTCAAACAAACCCATCCTGGATCTCGCCCCTTATCCGAAGAAGCAATCCGAGGATAACTCACACAGTTGTAATAATGATGGTTCAAATTATTGTGTCAATAAGCCTATTACTAGTCAAGTTATTAATCATGGGGTGTAACATGTTTGATCATTATGTTTAAGTTGTCCTGAGTACTTGTTAGCCAGTACTTTCACCAAGTAATCCATAACCGCGGAAAACACGGCTTCTCGAGAAGATTATCCCTGCAGGGTTGCACCAATTTGGCCGTACACTCATGAATAACCCGCCAGATGGAAAGGCCCTTCCACCAAGCGGGGTACTCAACACAACCAACCATTCTTCGCATCAAGCCCAAAGAACCTTGGGCGCACGGCTAATCGAGCCCAGAAGAAAATGGACCCTCATAGCACTCTAAGAACGTGTCCCCCTATATGCCGACTACGAAAGTTCCACCCTGGCCTGGGCTCGCAAAAACATGATGCGGCAAATGGAAAACACGAACTAAATGAGGCGATTTGGACGAGATGCGAATCAGGTCAAGTTGAGGGGGGCGCCCATACTCGCTTCCCAAATGCGGGTAGTGCGCTCATCATGGATCAGTAGACAAGACCCTTTTCCTATTAGGGTCGACACTAGCAGGCTCCAAAACCTCTCATGGGCCTCCTGCCGGTGCCTTATCATCAAATTTATTATTAATAGCAACATTAGCATGATTGATTGATTAAACATCGAGCCCCCACAACGTAATAGATATAGTAACAGAAAGTAACGGATAACAGACTCGAGCAAAACAACCTAAGCATGCTAGTAAGACACAGGCTCAAACAATGGTTATAGGTATGGAGGTGAGGCAATATCAAGGTTAAGGGATTCATGTGATGGGTTCGTAACAGAAACAACTACTACTAAGGCTTAGCAGAAAAGAACAACGGAAAGTATCGGTAACCAATGTTGAAAGGAACACAATGGTTCATGTGAGTGATAACTTGCCTGCAAAACCCAGTAGCCTGGTACTGAGCTAACTCCTTAAAAGGGATGTCGTAAGTATCGTCGGTCTCAACGTCGTCGTATGTCCGGGAAGAAGCAAACAAACATTGCAGAAAGATAAGCAATCATTATCATGGCATAGGTGCACAAACATGGGATGATGCATGTCATGTTAATAGATGCATCAGAATAACTACTTGACAAGATAACACAATTTAATTGCACCCATATGCAATGTGAATTGCATATGGATGCAAATGGTTAAGGTGGAAGCAATGATCTACATTTGATTAACAAGTGTAAGTGGTTAAACATGATGCATGCATGATGATAACAACAAAATAACAACAAATAACAATGATAGATGCAAGGAAAAGAGGTTAAAACAAGTTAGGGAATTTATTATTAAGTTTGGAAATTTGGTTACTTGATGATGTTATACAAATAGGGGTTGTTTTCATCGAGTTAATTTGATCAAAACAAAATACAAAGTTGATATTTGAAAAGGTTATCAAATTTTAGTTGGATTACATGTTTCACATGTTGAAATTGGACTTTGGATTGTTTAATTATGAATTAAACAATATTAAACAAGTTTTAATTGAATTTAAAACAAGTTTGAATATTAATTGAATTTTATTTAGTCAAAACATAATTTCAAATTCACATTGGCAAAGTTCACACTTTGGTGATTTGAAAACATATTTTGCATGTCCAAAAATATTTCATATTAAGCAAGTTATGATTTTATCAAATTTAATTGAATTAAACAAGTATTAAATTATTTAGGCAATTTAAATTATTCAAACAATAAAACAAATTTTATATTTGAATAGAACATTCAAAAAGGTGTGAAAACATATTTTATTTGAATTATTTGGAATTGGGATGAATTATTTATGAATTATTGCAGATTACATTTGAATTATTTAAATTTGAATTTTAAATGCATTTGAAGTTTTCAAAACAGTACACAAATTGGATATTTGGAAACATTAGGAAATTTGGATCAGAAAACTTACAAAGTTTTTATTTATTGGAATAACAGAATAGAAGATATTAAGTTTTGAAATTTTGATTCAAATCTGCTATTTGTAATTCATTTTGGAAAACAGAAATTCGCAGGGATTTTCTCACAGCACTGCTATCTACTCACTGTCGCTGCCGCGTGGGCCAGAGGGGCCAGCGTGGCGCTGCGCGCCCGCGTGGCAGGGACAGTCACCGACTGGTGGGGTCGCGCACACAGGAACAAAACGAAAAAAGTGGTGCGGCCGCTGGGTTTCGAACCCAGGGCGCTAGAGCTGTGCGGGTGGGATGGAACCAGTGCGGCTGCTGTCAGTTTGGTGAAAGGTACAGGGTGCGAACAGGTTTGAGGTTCAGTTCGTTTTCTCTGAACTTAACTGACAACGAAAGCATGTCTGCACCTGACGGCGACAGACAGAGGCCGGCGGCGATCGGCTTACTCGTGCTCGATGCCAAAGCGTACTTGTGGGTGCTGAAGCGTGCGTGCTTGTGGGTGCTACAGAGAGGAACCAGGGGAAGAGGAGGAGAATAACGGGGCGCTCACCTCGCTGTGGTCTCGCTGTAGACGTTCAGGCGACAGAGCAGAAAAAAAAACGGCGGCGTCTCCGGCACGGCGCGGCCGCCGTGGGCGCTCCCGGCAAACGACGAGGAAACGGTGCGGTCCAGGACGACGCCGCGGACCCATTCCCGGCCACGGATTCCCCTCAAGATGACGGTGGTGGTCGGGTGGAGCATTGTCTGACGGCGGAGGCAGAGGTGGTTTCAGAGATGTTCAGGTGAGGCTAGCAGAGAGGAGGGGAATGGTGCCGGTGGGGGAAGGGATCGGCGGCGGCGCGAGGGTAGAGGGGAGTAGGGTTCCTAGGCTAGGGTTTGGTGGGGTGTAGGGGTAGATATAGGGCTCGGGGGAGCAGGTGGAGCTCGGATGATGTCGTGCGATGACATCATCTGTACGGAGCTAGGAGAAATAGATGGCAGGCCGTGCGCGAGTGGGGTGCTGGGTTTGGGCCAGAAGGGAAAAAAAAGAGTGGGCCTGGGGGAGAGAAGGGAAAAGGGGGTTGGGCTGGTTGATTAGTGGGCTGGGGGTAGCTGCTGTCTCCTCTCTCCCTTTGTTATTATTATTTTTTTTTTACTGTTTTTTTTTGTAGCCTTAGCTTTAGGAAGAAAAACATGGCTTTTGAGTTACTAAAAAAATTACAGAAAATTAGTTTAGCATTATTAGGTAATTAGAAAACATATTGCCAGCTTGGATTTCAAAAATTGAGTTATATAATGATAGTTGTTTTTGAAACCAAATTAGAGGAATTTTAATATTAATAACCCACTAAGAAAACCATGCTTTGGAATAGGGTTACCACTAGGATTTTTGAAGGGTTTAAAGAGTGCAAAAGGGGTGGTGAAATGTATGGATTCAAAAGGTTAATGATTTTGAGGATTGGTTTGGATTTGAAAGCAGTTTGGGAAGTAATTGATTGATATTGAAAACAAAGATATTAATAGGGTGAACCCTATGTTAAATTTGATTAAAGTAGTTGATTTGATTAGATGATGTTCACAAGTTCAAAGTTGTTCTGTTTGATGCAGTTGATTTGAAATTGAAAGTGATTTGGGATTTAATTGATTGAATAAAACCAACAATTTAATAGATGAACATTATGGAAGAAAAGAAAACAATTTGGTTGTTTTTATTTGAAATAACATTTTGGAAATTGTAACATCACAAGGATGAAACAAAGGGTTTGAATTTTGAGTTGAAATTCAAACAGAAAACAAAGGAAAACAAATGAAAACAGTTGGAAAGCAACTGAAAACAGAGAAAAACAAATGGAAAACAAACAAAACAATTGCAATCAACATGATGCCATAATGCAAAACATGAAATAACAGACAGCAACCATTCTAAAGGCTATTTTTCAGACTTGGGATGTTACACCTCTTTACTAATTGCATATTTCCTAATCTTTCTAATCTTCAGACACATTGCGTCCATCTCGCTCTTGTGACTATCGATGACACCGGCAAGAACCTTTTCCAAGGTCATCTTCTCTCTTTCAGTTTTTTCCAACCTTTCTTTAGTTTTTTTCAATCTTTCTTTCAAGTCAATATTTTCTTGTTCAACTAAGTATAACTTCTCAACAATAGGGTCGATTGGCATTTCCGGTTCCACTACCTCCTATATAAAAATATCTATGTCAAGTTGGTCGGCGTAAGTAATTGTCGTATAATCAGGAAATGAAAATATGTAGTGAAAAAAGATAATATACCACATCCGAATCATAGACTGGACGAGGGCCAACGGGGACGGATATCAAAACCATGGCTCTAGAAAATTATGTATAAGTAAATACGTAAATCATACAAATCAAAATTTGTTTTGGTAAATAAAAACAATAGGCTCACCAAGGTTGTGTCGGTGATGGGGCGATCGACGGTAGTGAGGAAGGGGACAAGGCGCACGACACTAAAAAAAGCACAAATCATAATTAATTTTGAGCTCAAATTGCATCAATTTGTATACATAACAAAATGAATAACAAATTCTAGCTTAGCTAGGCATTTCATCAAACACCTAGCTAGCACAACAAAAATGAAATGAGCAAGAAAACGAGCAAAACCTGCAATGCCGGAAGAGGGAACGTTGATGCTAACCGTAGAACCGATGGGTACCAACAATCTTGACAAATGGTGGAGAAAATGGGGATGGATTAGACCTCACAAGAGGAAGAAGAGAGCAAAAATGGAGTTGAGCTCGAGCTGGAAAAAATGAGCTGAGCTCGGGGCGGTATGTAGGGTTTAGGGGAGGGCTTTAGGACCGGTTTGTGTTACAAACCGGTTCTAAAGGATATGACAGCGGGACCCGCAGTGGCTGCAAAAAATGAGAAAACCTGTAGAACCGGTTTGTGATACAACCCGGTTCAGAAGGGTCTGTCCCTGGGCCCCCCTCCCTGCAGCAAATGGCCCGTAAGGCCTTTAGGACCGGTTTGTGTTACAAACCGGTCCTAAAGGCCTTGCGGGCATTTTGCTGCATGGGTGGGGCCCAGGGACAGACCCTTCTAAACCGGTTTGTATCACATCCGGTTTCATTGGGTTTGGCTCAGTGGCCCTGTTTTCTACTAGTGGGCGTGACTGCCATAATTTATTTAGCTGATTCTTTCTTGTACTCGTACATGAGAGACCGATCGATAATGATGCAGCACCAACCAATTATTAATTACTGTAGAGAAGATATAATATCCGAGTATTGTACTGCAATCTCAGAACACAACACCCTAACGAACAAAAGCTACGTCTCTGCGTGTCTTGGCAGCCTTCGCGTGCAGCATAACTCCATATACAGATAAGTGTTTTCTACGCAAAAAGTCGTCATCTGGCCATTAATTTCGTGTTCTTTTGGCCAGCAATAGGAACCACATGGATCCAAATGATTTAGAACAGCATGTGCTTCCAAAACTCCCCTTTAAAAATTGAGTAGGAGAATCTTCCAGCGAGCTGTCTCCCCTTGTCATCGTCCATTGGCTCGAGGATTCGCTAAGAAATGATCAGTGGCTGGAGGAATGCAGACAGATGGATGTGCAAGCCATACATGCAGCACTATGTCCTATTTTGTTCATGCTCCGTGGTGCTGCATTAGGTATTCAACTATCTGATTGCATTGCAGATCCTTCTTTTTTTTAAACATGATTAATCACAATTCTATTGTGCACACTTCAAGTCATGTACCGTATCGAATCGTTGGTTACGATGGCGCTATGAATCAATTAGTCTTGTATCATTGATGGTTTGTTGACACGTATCATCTTATTTTGTAAAAAAAAATTAAGAATATGGGCAGGCTAATACAAATATCATATTTGGATATGTAAGAAAAAGGAAAACAATGCTCTTGGCGTGGTGTTCACTGATCAACTAAAATTATGTAGTGTTATTTCATTGGGATTTCACTTTGACTTGTCTGTTGTAAGTATGACGCACACCGATGCATGAAAAAAATCAGTGTGCCATTGTTCCTTAATTAACGCATGTGTATAAACAACCTTGGCAGTCGTATTTGTGGAGCAATCTCTTCTTTACATATATCTTAAGCACAAAATGCATTCGCAACATACGTGAGTCGTTTGAAATCTTAATTAGAGAGGGAGACATGATTTGCACAAGCAGGATACTTTGCGTGTGTTGGGCGCACTTACCTCTACACGGTGCTTATGTGTAACCTATCTAGTCACACAATCACCTAGAAGTGGACGTGGAAGAACTATATGAAAAACATGGAGAAAAATTTATATCTCAAGCAATAAATGGTAAAATTAATCATGCAAACCACATTCTCCCTACCCCTGATGGATGCCCTTGCCTTCCATCTTGTCTCCTGCTACCCCACTCTCTTACTCGAATCCTAGTCATTTACTCATCTCTACATTTAGACTCAAACTCCAACTCTATATTCTACCACGTGATGTCTAGGCTTCGTCGTCACCCCAGGTATAAGCTTAGCAACACACTACGTACATAATACATACGACCTCCACCTCCTACATCAGCGTGAGTTTGTCAACAGGTTGGTGATTATTGTGGTAGTATTGATGTTAGACTGGTCACAATGGGGAGGAACTTAGCAGTAACATCACACACTCCAATACAATTTTGCTTATGTGGCACGTATTTAATAAAGACAGAGGTGTTTGTGGTAACTAGCTAAGTTATCGGAACATCACACACTCCAAGAAACAATAAGTCTATAGCCTAATAAATACATTGTTGCATGATACTACATACATGTTACTCCCCATTGTGAAGGTAGGAACATAATCTAGAAAAGTGTGTAGGTTCCTACCTTATGTTACTCCCCATTGTGACCGGCCTTATACTACGACTGGATCTAGTCATGATTCACATTACTAATTGTAAAATTTAAATGCCTCCTCGAGTTCCAAGCTCCTTGATAACAATACTTAACGAGAAACTAGATGGATTTTTTTTTATCGAAGCTTGTTATACCATGGGTCTATAACCGTGTCCCCAGAAGGTTGACACGTCCGATAGTCAGAGGTACCCTACTCTAATGGACGCATACATACATCTATTACAATTTAGATATTGGTAAACCATATCAAAGACCCCATATTTTTTATTTTGACACTGACAACAGCAATATTCCTTAGTGTGTGTGTGTGTATATATATACATATATATATACTTTCTAGGAAGAAAATGACTCTTTTTATTATGGAAATTTGCTCAACACTTCGCCCTATGTAGTCACATATTTAATATTTTATGCCAGTTCTAAATTTTACACGCAATATCTTTGATGATAGCTCCCAATAGCATTGTTTTACCACTTCGATATATTGCACTCTAAGCCAACTACTACATTTTCTTGGTTTGCCAATTTTTTTTTTGCATTGCTAAACCAATTTGCATCCTAAACATTGGACTAGAAAAAATTCTACATTAGCCTATCGCGATGGCTGCTTATCTCTACTTATGGACCTCCCACGATCAAACTTAGGGTACTTGGTACTATTGTTGGGTGTTTTATGGAGAGTGTTGGAATTATACTAATGGGTTGGCCTTATGATGTTAGGTGATAACCATTTTAGCCTACAATGTAAAACATATTTATTTTGTGATACTGTTTAAAAATATCTTGTCTCCGGAATTCTCTACATTTACCATGAATTATATATTTATAATTGTTCTATCAATTTTTTAATATATAATGATCTAGTTATTTGCGAACATATAGACCTATGTTGACGTGAAAGATTGGAAATTCAAAAAAGTCCCACCACTAATAGGCTATTTCCTACTAGTGTGAGTTGATTTCGAAATCAAATTATGACTGTTGAAATATTTCAACACTTCTCGACTTGTTTCCAACGATTAGTTTCCAAACCTAAGACAACGTCGAGGGTTGATCACCTATACTCTATTTTGCACAAAGCCGCGAAAAATATCCCAAAATTTGAAATGCATGAATGCAAAGATGCACAATTCTATAATCTCCCCCCCCCCCCCCCCCAGATTCCGAGAACTGTGAGTTCTCACAAACAATTAGGTGGTGCTTGTCATGTTCAAAAAATGAAAGAAGAAACTTTCAAGAAGTGTTGGAGAATAAAGAGTGGAAAAGTTCTATAGATGAAAAACATGCAACTCTCATGAAGAACATAACTTGGAATTTGTTTCCCACAAACAGTATGGTAAAAATATTATCGACTGTCGTTGTGTCTATAGTGTGAAAACAAAGGAAGATGGTTCAGTTGATTGGTACGAGGCGAGACTAGTAGAAAATTTAAAAAAAACTCTATAGTATAGACTATGAAGATACTTTTAGTTACTGTTAGAACTATATTGGTCGTTGTTGTTTACAGAGGTTGGAGTCTGCGGAAATTTGTTGTAAATAATGTGTTCTTACATGGTGTTCTGAAAGAGGAGGTCTATATGAGGCAACCACTTGGATATGAAGATAGACATATGCTGAATTACATATGCAAGCTGGACAAGGTGATCTATGGATTGAAACAAGCGCCTCGAGCATGGTATTCTCATTTGAGCTCTCAACTTTCCAGCATTGGATTTATTTCTTCTGAATACGATACTTCATTATTTAGCTACCAAAAGTCCAATGTCACTATATGTATGCTCATTTGTGCGGATGATATCATTAGTTGCTATCTCCTCTAAAGATGCAACAGATGCTCTAGTCAAGGATTTGAGTAAGGAGTTTGCACTAAAGAATCTCATGGATCTTCACTCCTATTTAGGCACTGAAGTTCAAAAAGTGCAAGATGGAATTTTGTTTTTTGAAACATTTTCTACTGCAGGGGAGTCCCCCACAGCCCTTTATTACCAACCACCAGCGTTATAGTTACAGATATGTACAAATAAACATGAGATGAGACTAAGACAGTCTATCCCAGACTAAATTAAGGAATTAATCCATAAAGCTAAGTCAGCAGCCATAGCAGCACTCAACCTATGCTTAAGCATAAGGAGATCCAACATGAAGCCCACTTTCCATCCCATAAAGGAATGTCTTTCAGATTTAAAAATTACTCCATTCCTCTGCTTCCAAATATTCCAGCAAGCAAGAATCACAATCTCTGTGAAACATGGCCCCTTGAAGGACTTTTTGGCAGCAGCAAGATTTTGCACAAGTGTGTCATCACTCCAACTGATTTGCAAATAATTCCAAATTCAAGAGCTAAAAACACATTGAAAGAACAGATGTATCCAGTCCTCATTGCACTGTGTACAACAAAGAACACAATGATCTGTACCTTCAATCTTCCAGTTTCTCCTTTTGATCATATCCTTTGTATTAATCCTATCCTTGAGAATCAGCCAAGCAAAGAATTTATGTTTTGACATACATTTGGATTTCCATATCCACTTTGCAGGCCCATCAGGATTTAAATGACCAAATTGCATCTGATAGAATTTCCTGGAGGTGTATACCCCTTTATTGAAATTGCATCTCCAACTGTCCTCAGTATCAGTCAACTGAACATTATTTATAATGCCACTCAGATCATTAAACTCCTGGAAGGCTTCAGTTGAAAGCGGCAATACAAAGGCATCTGAGAGGTCTGCCAATGAAAGAATGTCTCTTATAGAGGACAGAGGATCGTTGGCGAAAGAGAATAACCTTGGGAATTTTAAAGCCAAAGGTTGTCCCATCCACGAATCCTTCCAGAAAAGCCCAGTAAAACCATTACCCAAAACACAGGAGGACAAGGAACACCAGGTTTCTGCCAATTGCATAACACCTCTCCACCAGAACGAACCACAAGAGGTGACAGCATGCGGTACTGTTTGGAAATAATAAGCATTCTTTACTAAATGGACCCAAGGGATATCCACAGAATTATAGAGTTTTGCCAGGAACTTCAGTAACAGAGCTCTGTTTTGAATCTGGATATTGATGATCCCTAAACCTCCTTTGTTTTTGGGTCTACATATCATATCCCAGGCAGCTAAAGAGTTCACTCTTTGTTTATTCTTGTCCTTCCTCCATAAACATCTTCTCCTTGCTTTATCAATTATATCAATGACACCTTTGTCTTCATCAAAAATATGGTCTTGCTCATGTTAATATGAAAAATTGCAAGGCTTCTCCTACTCCTTTGTCTTCATCAGAAAAAGTGTTAGGACCTGAAGATAGGACCGAATACAGAAGTATGGTCAGTACATTACAATCTTTAACTCTCAAAAGGCTTGATATTTCTTATGCAGTAAATAAGATTACTTTGCATTGGACTGCTGCGAAGCATATTTTGAGATATTTCAAGGGTAGACTTAGTATTGGTATGACCTTCACTAAATTAAGTTCTATTTTGTGAGCGTCTTTTCAGATGCTGATTGGGAAGGTTGTCTAGATGATAGACGGTCAACTGGATGTTTTGTTGTTTTCTCCTAATCTTTATTTCTTGGGTTGCAAAGAAACAAGTTACATTGTTAGGGTCAAGTACTGAGGCGGAATACAAATCCCTTGCAAATGCTATAGCATAAGTGATTTGGTTGCGGTCTCATCTTCAAGAATTAAGCATTAAACTCACACCCCGCAGCCGTGTCTATGGTGTGACAATTTGGGAGCGACATATAATTCCGCAAATCTAGTGTTTTGTGTGAGACCCAAGCACATAAAATTCATTTTCATTTTTTTCAGAGAACCGAGTCCAAATTAAACAAGCAATTGGAATTTCGCTTTGTTTCCTGGAAGGATCAAGTTGCTGATGGTTTTACAAAACCACTACCAATAATGTCACTTTGAAGAATTTAAACGTAATTTCAACTTGCCGAAGTTGTGATTGAGAGAGGGTGAACGTTATTGATCGTTCCTATTGTACCACTGAGGTCAAATTGCCTTAGTTGGCTCCTCCGGTAACAGCTTGAGGCCTCATCGCCTCCAACAAAAATGAATAGACTGTGGCACGGTGCATGTATATAAAGTAGAAATGCTTCATAACTCCTTTGACAGTTTTAACCAAAATAACGCCTTCGAACAACATGCTAAGTGGTGTTTACACAACAAGACATTAGGCATGTCCCAATGGGGGTTTCTTAGCGCGGGTTCATAGACGTTTTGCTTATGTGGCACACTACTTAATGATGAGAGAGAGTGAAGTTGTATCTTAGCTAAGGCCTGTCCCAATGCACCGTCTCTTAGCATGTTATCATATGTCTAATAAAAAGTTAAGAGACAACATGTACAATATATTGTATCTTAGATGTTGTATCTAAATTAATGATTTTGGACTCATGCATGCATTTGATTGGCCTAGAGACTTCTTTTTCCTATGACCACGTGCCAAGATTGTATCTTAGCTAAGATACAACCTCAGTACTATCTCTCTTCATTAACTATAGTGCCACATAAGCAAAATATCGACTTGCATTGGGATAGCCCTAAGATACAACATTGGCACGCTATCATAGGTAAAAATGGTTAATAGCCCAATCACATTTATGCATAAGCATAAAATCATTAAATTTAGAGACAACCTCTCAGAAACAATGTATTGGACTAGTAGTCTCTTAAATTATTAATGCACATATGGTAACGTGCTAAGAAACGATACATTGGGACAGACCTTAGGCCTTCCGTAATGCATCGTCTCTTAGCGCGGTATCCTAGGTACCGTTGCATTAGCAGCCGGCTATAAGAAATTGACATGTCACCTATAACCAACTATATAGCCAACATGTACAATAGTGAGCTATAAAATGTGTTACTGTATTGATACATGACCCACCTCCCACTCTCACAAGGTGTCTAGGAGCACGTGCTGCAGGTAGCTCTTGCATGAGCCCACTCCTATTCTCTCTCCTCTTCTCTCTCTTCCATGTCATCACAAAAATATTATTCTAATCCTTATAGCCCGCTTACATAAGCTTATTGTACTTGCTCAAGTTCAATAGTAGAGCTAGCAGCCGGCTACAAGAAATTGCCATGTCACCTATAGCCAACTATAGAGCCAACATGTACAATAGTGAGCTATAAAATGTGTTACTTTATTGATACATGGCCCACCTCCCACTCTCACAAGGTGCCTAGGAGCACGTGCTGCAGCTAGCTCTTGCATGAGAGTCCACTCCTATTCTCACTCCTCTTCTCTCTCTTCCATGTCATCACAAAAATATTATTCTAATCGTTATAGCCCGCTTACATAAGCTTATTGTACTTGCTCTAATGCATGGTTTCTTAAGTGTTGTATCTTAGTGGGCTAGTATTTAATAAATTTGATACGGCACCACTCTCTTTCTTCAATTAATATGGTGCCACATCAGCAATATGTTTATGATACCGTGTCAAGATACAAGCATTAGGGAAGGCCTTAGGGCATCTTCAATGGTGTCCATGTCATCATAAGATAGCAATGCCAACTCAGAAAAATGCCTACATGGCAAGTAATAATGAGGTGAGAGAAGATGGGTTGTATGATATGCAACCAACAAGCTAGCACGTATGCCAAAATACTTTTCTCCTTTGGTCCCACTAAAATAAATATATGATTAGCTAGAATGTACTACTTTACCAACAGCTCTTCCAACAAACCGTTATAATAATTGTACGATACATTGTTGGTTGATGAGTTGGCTAGTCTATCATACGGTGTATCATACAACCTATTGCGAATGCCCTTAGAAGTGCAAGAGTACCTTAATTCCTGGAAGCATGTTATCGGCTGCGCTGCTGTGATTCTGGGATGGCCACATTAATTTCTCCTGCAAAACGACTCCTCAAATCCCTAATCCTGTGAACTGTGTGTATTACATTGGCGTGACTGCCATAGCGTATTTAGCTGATTCTTTCCTGTACTCGTACATGAGAGACCGATCGATAATGATGCAGCACCAACCAATTATTAATTACTGTAGAGAAGATACAATATGCGTGTATTGTACTGCAATCTCACAACACAACATCTATTTATTATATACTAAAAGCGATATACGGATGTGTAATAGAGCCACCTGGTTGATCCACATCATCTGAATTATTTTAAACGCTAGATCTAAAATTTACGGATAGGATTTTATGAGAGAAGTCCGTCAGGTTACTTTAACGCACACCTGACATGCTCCAACTCCAACACGTTGCATGCTCCAAGTACAACTGAATTATTCTGACTTATTAGATCTGATATTTATGGATAGGATGTTAAACAATCCAAGCTACCATCTACCTATCGTTATCTCCTCATGTACGCGTCAATGGCTGACCTCGATGCCCTAGGCCGGCCGACCAAATTCATGTGCTTCCTCTTAGGATTTTCCCGTTGATAGGAGGCTGCGGAGAAGCTGCAACAGGTGGCCTTGATGTACTTGGCCGGCCGAGCTTCTTCACGTGCACGCACATCAACATCTAAATTTCCAATCTTCACGCGGGAGTTCATACAAGGTTTGACTCACACACCCATCCCAGACCTATGCGCATGACATAATTTGTTTTTAAATTTTTGGAGTACTTCATCGTCTCTTAATTTCTGATCTGGCTTTTCCTAATCACCAACATGGTAAGGAAAAATCAAAATTGGAAGTACAAGCCACGAGGTTGTCCATCTCCATAAGAAATTGATACTCCCTCCGATCCATATTAATAGGTCCTCAAGTGGATGTATCTAGACATGTTTTATTGCTAGATACATCCACTTGAGGACCTATTAATATGGATCGGAGGGAGTATATAAAAATGTCATTCGTCAATCTCTACCAGATTTGAATACTGACCCAACAACCACAAGTTGAGCTCATTTTCCATAGGCCGTACAAGATTAATGGTAACTAAGGGAATGCGCGTCATTTGTTTGCAGCTGAAGCAAATGAGATTTTCATTACCCAACAAAAAAAGATGAGATTTTCATGTTGTACTACGTCACGATCATCCGGACGAACGACATTGTAATTTGGTCGAGTAATTAACATTTCCGCTTTGAAAATAAGAACAAATTTTCTCTCGCTGATTACCACTGTTTGACTACATTGTATAGAAAGTTAAGAAGAAGAAATTTTCTCTCGCTGATTTCCATTGCATTATTTAGGAAGGTACGGTTGTAGCCAATATGATACTTCTTCAATAAATACGATCAAAGATAATTATAGTAATATAGGAAATATATAAACTAAATAGGTAACTTAACCCATCCATTATATCTTGGTGTTGTGTGTAAGTGGGTTGCATTTGATTGATTTGAATACTGGCCTAATAACAAAAAGTTGAGCTGATTTTCCCGTGGGCCGTACAGGATTAATGGTAACTAAGGTGGTGGGCATCATTTGTTTGCATCCGAAGCAGACGAGATTTTCATGTTGTTCTATGTCACGATTAATTAGCATTTCCACCTTGAAAATAAGAAGAACAAATTTGCTCTCGCTGATTACCACTGTTTGAATGCATCATTTAGAAAGGTAAGAAGAACAAATTTTTCTCTCGCTGATTTCCATTGCGTTATTTAGAAAGGTATGGAGTAGCTGCTTCAATAAATACGATAAAAAATAATCATAGTAATAATTGGAAATACAAGAACTAAATAGGTAACTTACCCATGACCCATCCATTATATCTTGGTGTTTTATGTAAGTGGGGTTGCATTTGATTGATTTTAGGGGTCATGCTTCGACGTGATTGGGTAGTAACATTTCTTGGCTATGGATGCATGCGAGTGTTGTATTAGATAAGATACACCCCTACTCTATTTTCTCATTAACGACACTACCATCTCAACAATTTTCTTGCGACATTGTGCTAACAATCAAGCAATTGGAGAGTCCTAATTGGTTTCAAAGCTAAAAATTGAAATTACTCTAGACACCAGAAATTATCCCAGATGAGGGTAATTTGTCTAGGCATTAAAAATCTTGGCATGATTGTATGTGTATAAAAAAATATGAGGTGGCATGTACAAGGTGATGCAGAAGGAGAGCAACATCATACAACCTCAATGGTGTGTCCAACTAAAGAATTTTTTAGATATTTGTTTATCATTTAGTTTTTTTAAATGTTCATTAGCAATAAAAATTAATAGATAAGTTTTAGCCATTGTTTGGTGGTTAGACTACAATAATGGAATTAGTTTTGTAATGAAAAATTAATCCTTTGGTGTATAATTTTGTTTGATCATAGTTAGGTTCTTAAGATGATTATCATTGTGTCATCCTATATGACTGTTTCAAATAATGTTGGTTATAATGGTTTACATATAATTATCTTATTTAGTTATTGCTTTAGAGTGAATAGTATGGCAATAATTGTGTAAGGGAATAAGAAATTCAATTTATCTCTTTGATATGTATTCTTCGTTTAAACAAGAAGTACATTTTGTATTACCCATATAGAACGAAGTTTTCCAATGTTAAATAAATTAGTTATACCAACTATGTGAGTTTAAGAAATAAAAGGTGATGAAAAAATATATCTCGCACACAAAAAAAATATAACCACTATATATTAAAAAGCAGATGTCATGCCACTAAAAAGCTGCTACCTTTTTAAGTAATGAAGGAGTGGCATTAGAATATTTATAATGCTAAACATTTAATTGGTGTACCCTCTTTCTCTTGCATGTAAACAAGGGAAAATATAGCACTGTCGATATAAGAAGCAAGCCTAACAACTTATAATAAAACAAAGTCAAGTCTCTCGCCGGCTTTGCATAAATATGATAATGTATGTCCCATTGGGTATTTATCGAGAGTTCTTATCGTATATGAAATGAATAGAATATATAGACACAAGTGTTTGTCCAAAGTAAGATGATCATGAATCAATAGAAAATATGTCTTCATAGTTAGAAAACTGCATACATATTCTACAATTTCGGTTTAGTTTGTTACGTAAATTCATGTATTTTGTAGGCAACCAGAAAGGTTTCATCAACACAAATTGGTCGGACAACATACATCATTAATTCTTCGTACATATATGCAACATTTAGATCTTATTTAGTGTCACTGCCGATTAGTGTCTTAATATTTTACATGGAACAGGTAAAGATAACGCAATGGATTATTTTGACTGTTGATGACATCACTTGAAACAGGTAAAGATATTCCGTGTATTTGGATTTGGGGAGGAACATATGCCTTAGCAAATAGAGCGGTAGATTAGAGCTGAGGGTATGTCATAAGATTTTAGTTGGCTTGGTTGCTGGGATGTGGTTGGCTGGGATTCTTGCCGAATTTTCCGGGTGAAATGATTAAGTCTGGGTTTTTTTGGTATATATCTTAACTTAATTTGAGTTTGATGTACTTTGCCGTGCATTCTTATGTGAAGGATATAGAACATTATTTTCACCCATGGTGAAATAAATCCAAAAATATAGTAGACTAGGACATTTTTTTGGGGATTAACCCACTCAATCGAGATGTTGCAAATCCTTATACTTTCTGTACACCAATAGGAATAAGCCAATCGCACTAGAAGCATTTTTTTTTGGAAACATAGCATTGCTCTATTGTATATATAAATGAAAAGACCGGATTGTTACCAAGTACTACACGAACCAACAGAGCGCCACACCTAACGAAATAAACAGACATTCGGAAAACAAGGATCAATAAGAATACACATTCCTACGGTATATTTTTGTTAATTCTTAGCAACCTAACCAAAACTAGATGCGAAGTTGCACTTTATGGAATGTCTCCACGTCAAAACATGGTGTACATTATGCAACAAAGAGAGATTTAATTATGGGGACAAATATACTTATAATATAAAATAGTTACTTGATTTAACTTGATGCCCATTGCCCTCGCATTTGCGAGGGCCACATTGCTAGTTCTAACGAACAAAAGCTACGTCTCTGCGTGTCTTGGCCGCCTTCGCCTGCAGCATAACTCTGTATACAGATAAATATTTCTACCCAAAAAGTCTGTCATCTGGCCAATTAATTTCGTGTTCTTATGGAAAAGTAGGAACCATGTGGATCCAAATGATTTGGAGCTGCATGTGCTTCCAAAACCCACCTTTAAAATAATGAGTAGGAGAATCGCCCAGCGAGCTAGCTGCCTCCCCCTTGTCATCATCCATTGGCTGGAGGATTCGCTAAGAACTAGAAGGAAATGGCGCGCTTTGCTGCGCCTGTTGTTTTCAAGCGTTGTCATGGTGATCGACCTGAAAAAAGAATTAACCATGTGAACTTGTCCAAAGAATGTGAAGCGAAATGTTGTACAGAATTAAATTATAACAATGACACCGGCTAAAAGGACTCATTAGTTTCACTACCATTTTTTAATTATTTTGATAACCATTGGGCAAATTTGAGTAGCACTTCGTCTACTTGCTAGTACATGTTTGGCTTGCTCTTTGTTAATGTGAGTATGTGACCCAGGTCTTGCTAGCTCTCATGGGAAATAAATTTGTACAATTATGTGACATCCCTGCTTTCCAAACCTGTGGAACTTCTCACAAGATAAAAAAACAACATATCTCAAAGTTGGTAACAAAAATTATACCAAACCTGTGGAACTTCTCACAAGACCAAAAAACAACATATCTCAAAGTTGATAACAAAAATTATACCATGTAATTGTTGGCTTCTGCATAACTTTTCTATCCTATAATCAACAACAACGAAGGTGACTTTTGGATCACCAAAGATCATTGTCTTTGCAACTCTGCTAGAAAAAAACTTAATGACTCATGACCCCGGACAAGGCATATTTTACCCTGGAGGCTACAATTGCGAGATTGGAAAGTCATAATATGTATATAAAGTTTATGCTTGACAAATGTTTGTATCACTCAAACAAACATGAGATTCCGGCCAGGGACGGACCCAGGTATAGATGTGTGGGGGCCTAGACCGCCACTCAAAATTTGCAAATTCAATAGAATTTGTTCATATTTGATGAAAAATATTCATTTTTTTATTCTGTTCTAGAAATGCCCGAGTCACGAGTTTTGCCCCCACTCTGAATTATTTCTGGGTCCGTCCCTGATTCCGGCTTGATGTCCTCCTCAAACACCGTCGTCATGGGCATGGCAGGGAGCACCCCCAAGGGCGCTGCCACAGGCGCTTCACTTTTCGGCTTCGGAGTTGTCCGCGCGATGTATGAAGGTAAGCTAGTGGCATACGGTGTCGTGCCGGCGGAGCAGACCGATGACGGATCACGTTCTTGCCTGGAGAGAGACAGCAGGAGCATGATGGGGGCTAAAGAGGGCGACACGTACCGCGCCGGCGGCGGACAAGGCACGGGGGGAGGATGAGCGTGGCCAGGACGAGCACCGCCCGAGAGCCAGAAACAGGGGAAAGCATCTTACCGAACGAACCGAACCGACTCACACGGGCACCGTGCTGAATCGACCAAGAGGCAGAAACCTAGTATACAACACACAAACAAGTGGGCCTAGGAACAAAGCAATTGCAACCGACATGCGGGCCCAGGATAAGGACGCACCACATGCCAGGATTTCTTGCTCCTTTAGATATTGGAGAGATGATCGGTGGCTGGAGGAATGCGGACAGATGGATGTGCAAGCCATACATGCAGCACTATGTGTCCTGTTTTGTTCATGCTCCCTGGTGCTGCATTACATAATCATCTATCTGATTGCATGGCAGATCTTAAAAAAAAAACAGGATTAATTACAATTCTATTGTTCACACTTCATGCATGTACCGCATTGTATCGGATCGTCGGTACAAATCAATTAGTCTTGTATCATTGATGGTTTGGTGGCAATCCTCCTCTGCACCACAACATTTTGCTTCTGGCTTGTCAGCTGAGCTTAAATATTTCGCCACAATAACGCGGTCCTCCACCCTCCTCGTCGCTCCCCTGGGCTGCACGGGAGGGAATCCCTAGCCCCCTCCCTCCCTTCCCCTCCTCCTCGCTGCCGCCGGTTGGCGTCGCGGGGCTAAGCCTGGGCGCAGGCGGCGGCGGGGCTTCTCCTCCTCCTTCGTGGCTTGGACGACGCAGGCCGTGGGGGCGACTCGGGGCGCTAAGCTTGGCATGGGGCTTGGTGGCGCGGCTTGTGGCGGCTCTGCTGCGGTAGGGCACGTCCGGGCGGTGGCGGCGTCTCTGGCGGCGGTGCGCGCTCGGACGGCGCTACGCTTCCTTCGCGGCGGCGGGCCAATCAGGTGCCAGGTCAGTTCCCGACGGGGTTGACCTCGGCGGCGGTGGGTTGTGCTGGAGGTGGCTGGGTGTAGCACGGAGACGGGGAAGAGGGGGTCGGGATGGGGTTCTGGCTGCCCGGCCCAGACCTAGGCCCTATGGGATCTGGGTCCTACAGGCCCAGGCTGCCCATGTCCAGATCCCGATCTACAAGGAACATCTGCGTCCTTGGCGCTGCAGCGCGGTGGTGGGGATAGTCGGGCCTGATATGGCCCTGGTGGGGCTGATTTTGGCCTGACCGACCTTGCTACTACGTCCGGTCGGCGACTGCCTCGGGCGGTGGAGGACGCGATCTCCTCCCATTGGATGCGGATGTTACCCTCGTAGACCTTGGCCTGTCGCCGGCCCTAATCACTTGCCAGGTTGACCTCGCAGCCGGTTGGTAGCTCGGCTTGGAGTCGCGGAAGCTAGGGCGGCGACCTTAGAAGGTGGACTGCATGGGCGTCTCTTACAGCGAGCGACGTGGCGGTGGTGTTGGCTTCGTCCTTTGGCGGTGTGGATGGCAAGGAGCGGGTGGCGGGGACTCCTAGAGTTGGTGGCGGCATCCCTCATATCGTGTTCTAGAATCCTTTCTCGGAGTCAGTGGGCAGCTCGGATGGACGTACGTTGTGCGAAGGTTTTTCCGAGCGAAAGCTCTGCGCTTCTGGCGCCAACAGCGGCGGTGCCTGAAGGTATCGTTACCCTCTTGGGGGCGCTGTTGTGGTTACCTTCCCATTGCTATGGCTCCGGGTGAAAACCCTTACCATTTTGGTTTGACGATGACGATGTGCTACGTCATTACCCTCTTGGGGGCGTCGTCGTGGAGCCTCATCTGGCTCCGGGTGAAAACCTTTCATCTTCCATGTCTCGATGTCGACGACGTGGTACATCGTTACACTCTTGGGGGCGTCGTCATGGATCCTCGTCCTTTTGGCTCGTTCTAGTGTTCTCGGTGGCAAGTTTGGATTTCCTTTTTTTTCTCTATCCTTGATCTGCTTCCATTGTAAGAGGTGTCCCTCAGCACTTTGTATCGTTTCGGCCGTTTGGGATTTATTTATAAAACGGGGCGAAAGTCTGTTTCGGCTAAATCATTGATGGTTTGGTGACACATATCATATTTTTTTGCGACTAACAATAAAGAATATGGCCAGGAAAATACCGGTTTCATTTCATATGGTCTGGTAAACTAAAATTATGTAGTGTTGTTTCATTGCCATTTCATTTTTGAATTGTCGGTTAGTATGATGCACACCGGTGGATGAACAAAAAATCAGTGTGCCATTATTCATTAAGGTATGTGTATAAACAACCTAGTATTGTTGGCGGTCTTTACATATATCTTAAGCACAAATGTGCCTTCGGGCGTATGTGGGTCGGTTGAAATCTTGATTAGAAAAGGAAACATGGTTTGCGCAAGAATTGCTAGATACTTTGCGCGTGTTGCGCCCACTTACCTTGACACGATGGTTATGTGGAAGGTGGCCGGTCACATAGTCACCTAGAAATGGACGTGGTAGAACTATAAGAAAATGATGGAAAAGAATTATATCGAAAGCAATAAATGATAAATATAAAGAGGCAGACCACATCTACCCTGTCCCCAATGGATGCCCTTGCATCCCATATTGTCTCCTGCTCCTCCACTCTCTTACTCGAACTGTAGTCATTTGATAACACCGGTAGAAAATAGGGCTGTAGTCCCGGTTCGCCAGGGCCTGTAGTCCCGACCCAGCAACCGGGACTAGCAATGCGCGACTAAAACCCCACTCTATAGTCGCGACAGACTGCGAACCGGGACTAAAGGCCCGTCCACGTGGGCGGGTGGCGGAGCCGGGAGGCGGAGGACATTTAGTCCCGGTTGGCCACATGAACCGGGACTAGATTTATTTCGTAATTTTTTTAATTCATTTGGTTTCTAATTATTTTTCACTCCCTTTTTTTCACTCCCTTTTTTCACTCCTTTTTTTCTTCAGAATTTGTATTATTTGCTTAGTGTCTAACTACAATTATCTCTAGTCAAATTACTTACTCGTGGTCAAACTTCCCGCTCGGTCACTCATCCTCCCACTACTCTAGCACTAGCACGCATAACTTCCGAGTTCCATCCCGTCCCGCATCCAAGTGTTTCGCACGCATGTACTCCCTCCGTTCAACAATAGATGACTTTCCTCTTTCTATATATGGATGTATCTAGACATGTTTTAGTTTTAGATACATCCATATATAGACAAATGCAAGTCATCTATTGTTGAACGGAGGGAGTATGTGATACTAGTATCATATCAATCCTATTAACATGAGACTCGATGCCACATTTCTTTTGTTTTCTGAATTTCAAATAAATCTTTTAATAAACAAAAGTAATGATGTAATTAATTATTTTGAATAAATAAATAAACTTTAACTTTTAATTTGTATTATTTCTAAAATACAAATAATATATCAAAAAATTAAGAAAAATAGAACTAATTCATTTTAAAATCTTAATAATACAAATAATATATCAAAAAATGAAGAACAATAATACTAATTCATTTTAAAATCTTAATAATACAAATAATATATCAAAAAATGAAGAACAATAATACTAATTCATTTTAAAATCTTAATAATACAAATAATATATCAAAAAATGAAGAACAATAATACTAATTCATTTTAAAATCTTAATAATACAAATAATATATCAAAAAATGAAGAACAATAATACTAATTCATTTTAAAATCTTAATAATACAAATAATATATCAAAAAATAAAGAACAATAATACTAATTCATTTTAAAATCTTAATAATACAAATAATATATCAAAAAAATGAAGAACAATAATACTAATTCATTTTAAAATATTAATAATACAAATAATATATCAAAAAATGAAGAACAATAATACTAATTCATTTTAAAATCTTAATAATACAAATAATATATCAAAAAATGAAGAATAATAATACTAATTCATTTTAAAATCTTAATAATACAAATAATATATCAAAAAATGAAGAACAATAATACTAATTTTTTGTTAACAGATATATAGAATCTGTAGTTTTTCAGTTTTGTTTTCTTGATGTGTTCTTGTTTTTGCTTGTTTTGAAACGTGTGTTTGACAAGAGACAAGTGATAACAAAAGACAAGTGATAACAAAAGATATCCATTACATAAGTCTCACAATACGGAACATTTACATAACAAAAGATATCCATTACATATATATACTAAGATAACCCATTACATGCATATATACATCTATGGCTCCGTCGAGTAGATGCGGAACAACTCGTAGGAGACAAATGCATCTATGGCTGCATACTTGACGTTCGTCAAGTCCAGTGGGGTCTTCTCCCAATAACGGTGATTCTTCGAGGGGAAATCAGACTTCATCCTTTCGTAGCCCTCGTGGATCAAGGCAGTTGCCATGACAGCCATCCCGGCCTTTGGCCCCTTCAACTGGATAAGATTCTGAAGATCAATGTAGTGATCTTCAGGTATCCTAATACCCAACCGCATCAACTTCGGACGGTCTTGCGTGATGTCAACGCTGCAAAAGTCAAACCCCCTGTTGACAAGAAAATCAACAAGGGCCGGACAATACTTTGAACTACTACAACAACAAAAAATTGATACGTGTTAGATATGTTGCAACACATGTATGATCACATGCAACAAAAAAAATCGAAGATGCAATACGGACTCCTTGAATGCAATCTGGATGACGGCAACATCCCTCTGATTCGCCGTATACTCCAGATCAAGCCCGAAGAACCGGTGTTCATCGGGAGAGGCGTCATAGAGATCGGTCAAATAACCAAGAGCGCCGGGCAGCCGCTCACAACTGTTGGTGTAGCACATGTCGAGAATCTTGCCGCATGGTGTGGGACCATTGTATTCTTCCCAAACTTCAGCCATGGTGTGTGCTTGGTGAAGATCGATCGAGAGATGAGGAGGAAGACAGAGTACAGAGAAGAGAGGAAGAGAAACAGAGACTCCGAGATGCGCGCTGTGGAATGGCGCCCTTCTGCCTCGCTCGCGAAATAAAAACCGCCGCGCGGGAGGCAAGAAGTTTGATCTTTAGTCCCGGGCGGCCACGCCAACCGGGACTAAAGGACCAATAGTCCCGGGCGGCCAGGTCAACCGGAATTAATGCCCTCTACGCGCCTCAACGCGCTTCCCAACCCGCGACGTATGACCTTCTGTCCCGGGTCTCCTCCCGACCCGGGACTAAAGACTCATTAGTCACGGGGCGCGACGTTTGGGGACTGATGGGGGCGTATGGAAGGCCTTTTTTCTACTAGTGTAATCTCTCTATTTAGACTCACACCCCAACCCTGAATTTTGTTGTCTCATGTTTATGCTTCATCGTCACACGACCGCAGGTATAAGCTTAACAACACACTACATAACACAAAAGACCTCCAACTCCTACATCAGCACGAGTTTACCAATAGGTTGGTGATTATCGTGGCAGTATTAACGTTATACTAGGACTCTTGTCATGATTCTCATCATTAATTGTAAAATTTCAATGCCACTTCTAGTTCCGAGCTCCTTGATAACAATACTCAACACGCAAATGGAGAAATATTTTATCGAAGCTTGTTATACCATGGGTCTATTGCCGTGTCCTCGGAAGGTTGATAAGCCCGATAGTCGGAGGTAACCTACTCTAATGGACACGTAAATATATCTAATACCTGCTTAGATATTAGTAAACCATATCAAAGACCCCATAATTTTGTTTTGACACTGACAACATCAATACTTCTTAGTGTCTATTTACTTTCTCGGAAGAAAAAAACAATTTTTGTTATGGCAATTTGTTTCAACACTTCGCCTTATGTAGTCACATATTTAATGTTTTATGTCAATTCTAAATTTTATGAGAAATATCTTTGACGATAGCTCCCAATAGCACCGTTTTACCACTTCGATATATTTCACTCTAAGCCAACTACTACATTTTCCTAGCTTGCGATTTTTTTTGCATTGCCAACCCAATTTGCATCCTAAACATTGCATAAGCAAAAAAGTCTATATTAAGCCTATGGTGATGGTTGCTTATCTCTACTGATGTCCCTCCCATGATCATACTTAGGGTACTTGGTAGCTATTGTGGGTCTTTTATGGAGAGTGTTGGAACTCTTATACAAATGGATTGACCTTATGATGTTAGGTGATAACCATCTAAGCCTACAATGTAAAACATATTTATTGTGTGATATTGTTTAGAAAAATCCGATCTCTAGAATTCTCTCCATTTACCAAGAAATATATGATATAATTTTTTCTATAAAAAAATGTAATATAATTATCTACTTATTCGCAAACATGTAGACCTATGATGACGGGCAAGATTGCAAATTCAAAAAAGCTACACCACTAATAGGCTATTTCCTACTAGTGTGAATTGATTCCGAAATCAAATATATGAGTGTTCGACTAAATTTCATGCGATTTGTTTCCAAACCTATGCAATGTTGAGGGTTGACCAGCTTTACTCTCGTTTGCATAAAATAAAAAATATCCCAAAATTTTAAATGCATGAATGCAAAGATGCACAATTCTGTAATCTACCCCCTCTAAGTCCTAGAAGTGTTCTTGATACGTCCCAAACGTATCTATAATTTTTTATGCTTCATGATTGTTTTCTTTATGTCCTTCCATGTTTTCTACATATTTTACTTCGTTTTTCGGATGATTTTTATTGACTAGCCTATTAACAAGATGACTAGAGCTAGTTTTTTCTTTCTGCTCTTTTTATGTTTCAGAAAAGCTCTGAAGAAACGCAGCATCCACGCGTGCCTTAGTGGCTGTACGGCCCGAGGAGTCGAGATAGTTTGAACCGCGTCGAGAATCGAAGTCATCGTGTTTTCGGCGATGATTGTGGCGAGTGCTTTTTTTAATACTCGGAAGAAAATAAGCATGCTGGTTAATGTTTGCGTGGTGTCACGGCGCACTCGCTCTGCTCCCGATGGGATGTGACGAGAAGTGTCCGAGACTAGACATGACTCAGATACTCGCTCTGCTCCGGGCGAGGCTGATCTCTTCTCCGGCGACGTGGTATTGCACTCCAAACCCCTTAAGTAAACTATTTAGCACTTAGGAAATTGTACCAGTTGCCCAACAAGTGCACTCCAACAATAAAAACCTATATTAAATTTTCTTAAAAGTTATAAAAATAATTCATTCATAGACATACCATCATTTATTATGTCTAAAAAATCTAATTTCTTCTAATGATGTTATAAGTAGTAAAATAGTTGGTAGAGCATATGGGCTATGAAATTTTTCGTTGACACACTCAAAATCAAATATGTTTTGTTTACAACTTTTACAATGGCTGCGGAATTTAGGAACCGCCGAATCAAGTCAATCTAATGGTGAAAAAATAGGGAACACTAGTGTCGCACCCGTACTTCTAGAGGATACTCACAGTCCGCTAAACAGTAGAACAAATGGCTTACGGGGAATACCGGCACCCGCATCTCAATATGAGCAGGCCAACACGTAAACGTGTGACAACCATTCTCTACTATCCATCGTCTGCGTAAACCATCCCATAGAAATCAGGACACTTCCGTTGACGTACTTCATAACATACACACATGGTACGTATGGCACTAGAACAACTGATATCACAACATATCTCTAAGACACAAAAGATTGAAATAAGTTACAAATAGCTCTCACTAGAGCAGAGATAGCAAATACAATCATCCAGGGGACATATGTCCCAACAATTCATCATTACAACACAGCGGAAGCATCCAAAGTGTCTGAGTACACACAAGATCCAAATAGTCCTAAGAGGCCGGAAACGAAAAGGCGGAGCCCATCCACGATGTCTCGGATCCTACCCGGGTCCGCTATCTACTCGTCAGCAGCCTCGTCATACTCCACGTAGTAGCCACCATGGGGATCCTCGGAAACGTAGTCTGCGGAAAACACAGCCCCAAAGGGGTCAGTACATAAACGTACTGGCAAGCAAGACTCACAAGATACCATAGTGTACCCGGCAACATCAAGTACAGATGCTTTGGGTTCAACGGAAGAATAGGTGATACAAAAGTGCGGCAGCAGGCTGCTCTAACCAACTACAGAAACACGCTACAACTTCCGGCTAAGAGAAAGGGATAAGATAGCGTATCGTAACCAACTACTACTACCTCTAAACAAACCCATCCTGGACCTCGCCCCTTATCCAAAGAAGAAATCCGAGGATAACTCACACCGTTGGATTAATGATGGTTCAAGTTATTGTGTCAATAAGACTATTACTAGTCAAGTTATCATTAGTTAGGTGTAAGTTGTTCTGAGTACTTGTTAGCCAGTACTTTCACCAAGTCAACCATAACCGCGGAAAACACGGCTTCTCGAGAAGATTTAACCCTGCAGGGATGCACCAATTTGGCCGTACACGTAAGAATACCCCGCCAGATTGGAAATGCACTTCCACCAAGCGGGGCACTCAACACAATCCAACTCTTCTTCGCATCAAGCCCAAAGAACCACGTGCTGTGCGTGCGCGGCTAATCGAGCCCCCACGAAGAAAAGGGGGACCCTCATAGCACTCTGAGACCACGCCGCCCTAAATGCCGACTACAAAAGTTCCACCCTGGCCTCGGGTTCGTACCTGCATATGCGTGCATCAAATGGAAATCCTGAACTAAGTGTGGCGATTTGGACAAGATGCGAATCGAATCAAATTGAGGTGGGCGCCCATACACGCTTCCCACATGCGGATAGTGCGCTCATCATGGATCAGTAGACAAGACCCTTTTCCTAATTAGGGTCGACACTAGCAGGCCTCAAAACCACGCCGGGCCTCCTGCCGGTGCCTTATCATCAAATTAGCATTACCTCAAACATTAACAGGTTGATTGTTTAAACATCGAGCCCCAGAACATAATAAAATATGGTAACAGAAATAACGGACAGCAGACTCGAGCATAAACAACCCTAAGCATGCTAGTAAGACACGGGCAACAAGCAACGGGGTTTTAGGTGTGGAGGTGAGGCTATATCAGGGTTAAAGGATAACATGTGATAGGATCGGAAAACAAGCAACGATTCATAAGGCTAGCAGAATAGACAACGGAAAGTATCGGTATCCAGTTTGGAAAGAAACACAATGGTTCATGTGAGTGAATACTTGCCTGCAAACTCAGTAGCCTGGTACTGGGCTAACTCCTCAGAAGTAGTGTCGTAAACCTCGTCTGTCTCAACGTCGTCGTCTAACCGAGAAGAAGCAAACAAACAACGCAGAGAGACAAACAATCAATAACATGGCATAATGCACAATCATGGGATGATGCATGTCAATTTAATTGATGCATCAAAGATAAGATAGCTGACATGGTAACCACATTAAACGGGCCCATATGCAATTTGGATTGCATATGGAAAGCCCATGAATTAAGGTTGGTTTAGATGATCTACAACTAAATAACATGTGAAAGTGGATTAGCATGATGCATGGATGAGGAAAACAGAAAGAAAACAACAATAGATTCCATTTGGAAAGGTGTTTACCAAGTTTGAAATTTTATTTATTAAGTTATGAGAATTTGCTTCTTAAAGGAGTTACACAAGCATTTGTTGTTTTCACCAATTTTAATTGTTCAAAATAGATAACAAAATTCATATTTGGGAAGATAACACAATTTTAGGTGGAATACATGTTTCATTTGTTGAAAAAGGATTTAAAATGAATTAATTATGAATTAAACAAGTTTAAACAAGATTTAAATGAATTTAATTCAAGTATTAATATTAATTGAATTTTATTTGTTCAAACCATTAAATAAAATTCATATTTGAAAAGGTTATGATTTTCTGGTTTGAAAACATATTTTATATGTTCAAAAAGAATTTAATTTGACCAAGTTATGGATTTAGCAATTTTAAATGAATTAAACAAGGTTTAAATTATTTAACCAATTTTAATTATTCAAAACATGAAACAAAGTTTATATTTGAAAAGGTGGTTCAATTTGGCATGGAAAACATATTTCATATGTTGAAAATGGATTTAAAATGAGCAAGTTATTAATTTGACAATTTTAAATGCATTAATTAAGAAACAGTTGTTTTCAGCAACTTAATTTATTTAAAACAGAACACAAAGTTGATATTTGCAAAGTACATGAAAAATGGGATGGAAAACATATTTAGTTTGTTGGATTTGGAATTTTTATGCCCAAGTTATGAATTTTGCAAAATTAAATGAATTAAACAAGGATTCAAATATTTCACCAATTTAAAATATTCAAAACAGTAAAAAAAATTTATATTTGGGTAGAGAATTCAATTTGGTATGTAAAACATATTTAAAATGTTGAATTTGAAGTTGTAATAATTTAGTTATGCATTTTTAAAGCTTAGGGGGTGTTCTGCCATTTTATTTAGTAGCCAAGGACTTAGAAATTATTTACAGGGACTAAGAAAAATGCTAGCAGGGACTTGTGTGCGAATAGGGATTTGTTCTGGATCTGGGAAAAAAGATGGAAAAAGATGGTTAATTCCGTGGGGGAGGGATTCGATCCCATGCCCTCCTGCAAGCGCGCACCGGGTAGCTACCAGTGCGCAACTGCTTTGTTTCATGTCAGGTAGCACGCGCGCGGGTTTTTGAGGTGTTCTTAGCGACAGCTAACTGAAACTGCAGATTGAGTTAACTGAAAACTCTGACGGAGCGGGCGGCCGCCGGCGGCAGCTGCAGCGCTGCTGCTGTGTGCTCGCCGTGGCTTGCTGCTGCGTGTGGGCTGCGCATCGGGTGTGTGGCCTTGCGGTTGCTAGGAGGAGAAAGAGAGGAAGGGTAGAGTGCTCACCGTGGCGGAAAGGAAGGAGGAGGTCGACGGGGACAGTGGTGGCGTTGGCCGGCGACGGAGAGGACGGCGGCGACGAAGCCGCTGCTCCCGGATGCTGCTGTGGGGACGAGGAGGAAGGTGGCATCGAGGGGAGTCCGTTCCCGGCCCTAACCTGGCCGGTGGGGCATCGTGGCGGCGGTGATCGACGGAATTGGGGGGCGGTGGTGTTTGGTGGCGGTTCAGAGAGGCAGAGAGAGAGCAGATCCGCGAGGGAGATGGAAGAGAAATCGGCGGCGCGGTGGGAGAGAGGTGGAGGAAGACCTAGGGTAGAAGGAGGAGCTTGGGGCTCGGATATAAGGAGGGGGAGGACGAGCTCGTGGCCGTCCCCTGCTCGCTGCTGTCGACGTGGGTGCCTCCGATGGGCAGCCGTACGAAGGTAGGAGAAAGGAGGGGGTACCAGGCCGTGGGGAAAAAGGCTTGGTGGGCTGGGCTCAGCCCACTGCGTGCCCTCTCCCTCTCTGCCATTTTTTTTCCTTTTTATTTTTCTGTTTACTGATTCCTTTTTTTTTTGTAGAAATAGAAAAGGAAGGAAAACATAGTTTTAGGGTTTGCTAAAAATTGAGGAAAAAATTTGTTTTAGTTTATTTATTGTAACAGCACCCATTTGCCAACTTGTGTTTTCCCAAAAAAAATTAAATTATGTTGCTGTTGGTATGTTATTTGAATTTGAGTGAAATTTGATATAATTAAATGATTGAAACTTAAGCAACTAAATAATTTGAATTTTATAGTTTATTGGAAACAAATTAATGTTTTGATTTGAAATTTTCATTTGAAAAATTGTGACAGCACAAGTATGAAACAAATATTTGAATATTGTTTGAATTTCAAATGGGAAAACAAAGGAAATCAGATGAAAACAAATGCAAAACAAATGCAATGATGATGTCATGATGCAAAACATAAAATAAAACAAGAAACAAACATTCTAGGGGTTGTTTTCATACTTGGGATGTTACAAAACGCCCCCCTTGAAGGAATCGCGCCCCGAGATTCCTACTGAGAAGAGAAAAGGTCTGGATACTTCTTGCGAAGATCCTCTTCGGTCTCCCATGTTGCCTCTTTATCGGAATGATGAGACCACTGCACTTTCAAGAACTTGGTGCTCTTGTTGCGAGTCTTACGCTCGGTCTCATCGAGAATTCGAACAGGGTGCTCCTCATAAGATAGATCTTCTTGCAGTTCAATGGAATCATGATCAACTGCACGACCTGGATCTTTGGAGCACCTCTTGAGCTGTGACACGTGAAACACATCGTGCACCTTGGATAGTTTTTCTGGAAGTTCAAGACGATAGGCATTTCCCGCACGCCTTGAGAGAATGTTGAAAGGACCAATGTATATCGGTGCAAGCTTTCCTTTGACACCAAAACGATGAGTGCCTCTGAGGGGAGTTACACGGAGATATGCTTTGTCACCAGGTGCATAGATCATATCCCTGTGTTTGCTGTCATCGTAGCTTTTTCTGACGAGACTGAGCAATCTTGAGATTGTCACGAATGATGCAAACTTTCTCTTCGGCTTTCTTAACAATGTCAGGGCCTAAGAGTGAATGTTCACCAGCTCCAGACCAATTGATTGGACTCCTGCATCTGCGGCCATAGAGAGCCTCAAATGGTGCCATGCCTAGGCTTGCCTGGAAGCTGTTGTTGTAGGAGAATTCAGCGTATGGAAGACATTCCTCCCATTTCATGCCAAAGGAGAGACCACATGCTCTAAGCATATCCTCGAGAATCTGATTGACTCTTTCGACTTGCCCCTGAGACTGAGGGTGATAGGCTGTGCTGAACAGAAGTTTGGTGCCCAATGCTTCTTGAAAGCTTTTCCAGAAATGAGAAGTGAATATGCTTCCACGGTCTGAGCTTATTTCCAATGGAATACCATGAAGAGGAACAATTTTTGCTGTGTAGAGCTCTGCTAACTGGCTAGCTGAGATTGTTTCTTTGACAGGAAAGAAGTGAGCTACTTTAGTGAGACGATCAATGACAACGAAGATTGCATCGTTGCCCTTCTTGGACTTTGGAAAACCAGTGACGAAGTCCATTTCAATCATGTCCCACTTCCACTCAGGGATTTTCAGAGGTTGGAGAAGACCGGCTGTTTTCTGATGAACTGCCTTAACACGTTGACAAACGTCGCATTCAGAAACGTATTGAGCAATTTCACGTTTCATGCCAGGCCACCAATACAGTGTCTTGAGATCCTGGTACATCTTTGTACTTCCAGGGTGTATGGAGAGAGGAGTTTCATGAGCCTCCTTGAGAATGACATCTTTGAGACTTTGAACTTGAGGAACTGCAATGCGTCCTTCGAAGAACACAGTTCCCTTGTCATCAATTGAGAAGGACTTAAATTTCTCCTTGCCTTGTTTGATGTGTTCTACCATCTTCTTGATTTCAGCATCACGAAGTTGTTCAGAACGAATCTTGTCCTCGAGAGTTGGACTGGCTGTCAAGTTTGCAAGATAGCCTTGAGGAACAAGACCAAGGTTGAGCTTCTGGAATTCTTCATGAAGAGGAGGTTGGCTTTCCATGATCATGAGATTATTGCAATACGACTTGCGACTGAGAGCATCGGCCATAACATTAGCCTTGCCTGGAGTGTAAGAAATGGTAAGATCAAAGTCTTAATCTTTTCAATCCATCTCCTTTGCCTGAGGTTTAGATCTGGTTGAGTGAAGATGTATTTCAGACTCTTATGATCGGAAAAGATTTCAGTGCGGTTACCCAACAAGTATTGTCTCCATTTCTTGAGGGCAAACACAACTGCTGCAAGTTCAAGGTCATGAGTGGGATAATTGAGCTCATGTGCGTTCAACTGACGTGAAGCATAAGCCACAACTTGACGTTCTTGCATAAGAACTGCACCTAGACCTTGGAGAGAAGCATCACAGAATATTTGGAAAGGTTTGGAAGGATCTGGGCCAACCAGAACTGGTGTAGAAGTGAGTTTAGTCTTCAGGAGATTGAAACTTTCATCACATTGTGGAGACCAAACGAACTTCTTTTCCTTCTTTGTGAGATCAGTGAGAGGTTTGGCAATCTTGGAGAAGTTTTGGACGAAACGACGGCAATAGCTAGCCAAGCCAAGAAAACTTCTTACTTGCTTCACCGTCTTTGGAGGTTTCCAATCAACAATTGCTTTAACCTTTTCTGGATCAATGGCTATGCCCTTGGCTGAGATGACATGACCAAGGTAAGCAACTTCTGAAATCCAGAACTCACATTTGGAGAATTTGGCATATAGACGATGCTCGCGAAGTTTCATGAGAGTGAGACGAAGATGTTCTTCATGCTCTTCCTCGGATTTTGAGTAGACAAGGATGTCATCAAGATATACCACAACGAACTTGTCGAGGTATTCGTGGAAGACAGAATTCATGAGTCGAGAGAATGTCGCCGGTGCATTGGTGAGACCAAAGGACATGACGGTGAATTCATATAGACCGTAGCGAGTGGTGAAGGCTGTCTTTGGAATATCCTCTTTTCTGATCTTTATTTGATGGTAACCCATTCTCAAGTCCAACTTGGAGAATATTGAGGCTCCAGCAAGTTGATCAAAAAGATCATCGATGCGAGGAATTGGATACTTGTTTTTGATGGTTTTCTCGTTAAGAGGACGATAGTCAACAACGAGTCTCTTTGTGTGATCCTTCTTCGCAACGAACAGAGTTGGGCAACCCCAAGCCGAGGAACTAGGTTGAATGTAACCTTTTTGCATGTACATATCAATTTGTTCCTTCAACAACTTCAGCTCGGGAGTTCCTATCTTGTAAGGATGCTTAGAGATTGGAGCAGTACCTGGCTCAAGCTCGATCACGAACTCAACAGCTCTGTCCGGAGGCATCCCTGGCAACTCTTCTGGAAAGACGTCAGGGAATTCGCAAACCACCGGAACATTTTCAAGTAAAGGTAGAGGTTTTGCATCGAGGGTGCATAGCTGAATGGAACTTGATTCATTTGGAGAATAGATTATCTGGCCAGAAGGGTGGGACAGAGTTATTGACTTTTGAGCACAGTCAATCCTTGCTTTATTGGTCTTCAGCCAATCCATACCAAGAATGACATCAATGTCAGAACTTCCCAGCAACATGAGAGAGGCAAGGAAATGTGGCCTCCAATTAGGATTTGATTATCCTTACTTATCTTGGAAGTCAACATTTGAGATCCCGGTGAGTGAACAGTGATTTGATTGCTTAGTGGAATCACCATTAGGTTGTTTGTTGTGGCAAAAATCTTTGACACAAAAGAATGCGATGCTCCGGTATCAAACAACACTTTAGCTGGAAAAGAGTTTACGGGTAATATACCGAGAACGACGTCAGGAGCTTCCTCAGCTTTGTCGATCTTGACATGATTCACCCTTGCGGTCCTCCCGACAGGCCTGTTGTTGGAGTTGAAGGCCTTAGGCGGGGGAGCGCGCAGCATTGCCTGGTTTGTGTTGGGACGAGGTGGTGGTGGAGGTAGCTGCCTCTGCGTGCACTTGTCAGCGTAGTGCCCCGTCTGCTTGCACTTGTAGCAAGTGACGACACGAGGAGGACCTGGCCTTGGCTGCCCCATCGAAGCCCTCTGATCATGCATCTGAGCAGGGTTGGGTGGGCGGGGAGCGAAGCCTAGAGAAGCTTGGGCGTATGGAGCCCGAGTGACAGCACCATTTGGCACCCAGATGCGGCGCTTCTGCGAAGGGGTGGTCATGTTGGAGGAGGAACCACCCTCACGCGAGTGCTTGCGAGACTCCTCGAACGCCTTGCGCCCATTTTCTTCATTGAGCGCGGTGTTAACGAGCTCCTCGAAGTTGTTGGCCTTGACGTTTGTGAGGGCATACTTGAGTTCCGGGTTAAAACCTCTACGGAACCTTGCCATCTTCTTAGCTTCAGTGGACACCTCATCACCAGTGTAACGAGCGAGGCGATTGGACTCACTCTGATAGCCAATGACGTCCAGCTTGCCCTGCTTGAGTGAGCAAAACTCTTCACGCATCCTTTCCATGAGACCATCCGGAATGTGGTGCTTCAGGAAGGCTTCCTTTAAACAAACCCATGTGATTGGAAAGCCAGCTCTCATGGCCTGGTAGTTTTCGCACCAAGTAGCTGCCTGGCCCTTCAGCAGATAGGAGGCATACTTGACCTTGTCTTCCTCAGCAACGTGAGCAATCTCCAGAGCCTTAGCTATCTCACGGATCCAGTCATCAGCGTCCAGAGGCTCGCGTGTGGCCACGAAAGCTCTCGGACCCAGACTGAGGAACTCCTTGATGCTGACCCGTGGAGCCGTCTGGTTGTTGTGCTGATTAGTCTGAAACTGGGCCATATGTGCCATGACTTGGGTCATCTGAGTCAACAGCTCCGTGATTGGCGGTGGCTCAGGCGGGTTGTTCCTTGTTGGCGGCATCCTGAATGGAAATGCATTTTAGCACAACAATAGAAAAGGATAGACTTGGAAACCGAAAGAGAGATTATTCCGACGCATGAATAGATAACCAACAGGTACATCATCACATGTTCAAATACATCAGAATATCCAACACAACACAAATGGTTCGAATGCCAAAGGATAACTAAACATAGCTAAGAATGGATACATCGGTACTCCCATGCTCATCACGCAGGACGGCGACTAGGAGTACGGCGAGAGGTACGGTGAGGAGCACGCCCACGAAAGTAGGTAGAACGACGATCCACGTAGATCTGACGTGGCCTGAGAGCGACTCTAGGTGTGGTGAAGTACATAGCGTCGACTCCCTGTGCTCCAAAGCGTGGAATCCCAGTGTAACCAGCACCGAGGTTAAGGAGTGGACCTCTGATCGGCTCGTAACCTCCAGCATCTGGCAGACGACGTCCAACTGGCTGATCGAAACGTGCAAAGCGCTCGTCTCCAACAAAGTCTGTGGTGTAAGTCGCCAGACGAGTCAAAGCAAGGTAGAGCTGCTCTCTGACTGAAGCCAACTCCTGAGATAGTGTGCTGGCAACTGCGTCACTGTGCCTCACAAACTGAGCGGTGGTGTGCAGCCTGGAGTTATCATGCTCGTAGACATCCAAGTTGTCGTAGAGAGTGAAGTGAGCTCCCTCCGAAGTGATGTAACCACGGGGAATGTGGCGATAGATAGAATCGTCAAACCCCCAGTAGTCAGCACGAAGGACGGTGAGACTCACATAAGCTGCCTGCTGCACGGCCATATCCACTGTGGAACCTACTGCCTCGTAGCGGTGGACAACGCTCATGCCATCATCTGACAGAATGTAGACGATAGCCTGGTAGTAGGTCTGGTCAAACTCTCGCTGCTGCTCGTAGACCTGGTACTCTGGCGCCCAACGGAACCCCAGAAAAGTGACCATGTCTCTCAGCATCTCCGGATAACCGGCAGTGCTCTCGCAACGAGTCATACGAACCACCTGTGGGTAGAACCTGAGATCCATCTGCAGATGATGGGGAAGTTTTGATTAGACGCCGGTAGAAGAACTGAAGTGGAAAGCAACAACAAGGTTTCAACGGACGAAAAAGGATGTTGAGAAGAACAGGATATCGAAGCAACATCGGGGAAACACGAGACCAAACACTCCTGAGGTACTACGGAAAACCCCATCCGGGCTTCTAAAGGATCAATATCTACTGCTTAAGGAATAGAGGATCTGCTTCCGGGGCTTACACGCCTCCGTTCTCAATCGTGAGTAGGCAACATGATAAATCATGTCACAACCACCTCCATTCCTATGGTCTAGTAGATATAACTATCCTAGAGAAACCAGGATACGTGAAATCCTAACTTGAAATTTTAGATGAGAAGAGAAAACAACGTTGCACTTCCTTACCAGAAAAAGGGAGGGTGGGTGGGGAAAGAAATAAAAGAACAGAATTCCTACTCTCACGTTTCATTTTTCCTATATAGCTACAAAATAGTTTCTAGACTCAACTGCGACCAGTAAAAGGGATCCTACAGGCAGACAGGCTCTGATACCATTTGTCGCACCCGGACTTCTAGAGGATACTCACAGTCCGCTAAACAGTAGAATAAATGGCTTACGGGGCATACCGGCACCCGCATCTCAATATGAGCAGGCCAACACGTAAACGTGTGACAACCATTCTCTACTATCCATCGTCTGCGTAAACCATCCCATAGAAATCAGGACACTTCCGTTGACGTACTTCATAACATACACACATGGTACGTCAACGGCATTAGAACAACTGATATCACAACATATCTCTAAGACACAAAAGATTGAAATAAGTTGCAAATAGCTCTCACTAGAGCAGAGATAGCAAATACAATCATCCAGAGGACACATGTCCCAACAATTCATCATTACAACACAGCGGAAGCATCCAAAGTGTCTGAGTACAGACAAGATCCAAATAGGCCTAAGAGGCCGGAAACGAAAAGACGGAGCCCATCCACGATGTCTCGGATCCTGCCCGGGTCCGCTATCTACTCGTCAGCAACCTCGTCATACTCCATGTAGTAGCCACCATGGGGATCCTCGGAAACGTAGTCTGCGGAAACCACAGCCCCAAAGGGGTCAGTACATAAACGTACTGGCAAGCAAGACTCACAAGATACCATAGTGTACCCGGCAACACCAAGTACATATGCTTTGGGTTCAACGGAAGAATAGGTGATACAAAAGTGCGGCAGCAGGCTGCTCTAGTCAACTACAGAAACACGCTACAACTTCCGGATAAAAGAAGGGGATAAGATAGCGTATCGTAACCAACTACAACTAACCTCAAACAAACCCATCCTGGATCTCGCCCCTTATCCCAAGAAGCAATCCGAGGATAACTCACACAGTTGGATTAATGATGGTTCAAGTGGTTGTGTCAATAAGACTATTACTAGTCAAGTTATCATTAGTTAGGTGTAAGTTGTTCTGAGTACTTGTTAGCCAGTACTTTCACCAAGTCAACCATAACCGCGGAAAACACGGCTTCTCGAGAAGATTTAACCCTGCAGGGGTGCACCAATTTGGCCGTACACGTAAGAATAACCCGCCAGATGGAATGCCTTCCACCAAGCGGGGCACTCAACACAACTCAACTCTTCTTCGCATCAAGCCCAAAGAACCCCGTGCAATTGAGCGCACGGCTAATCAAGCCCCACGAAGAAAAGGGGACCCTCATAGCACTCTAAGAACGTGTCTCCCTAAATGCCGACTACAAAAGTTTCCACCCTGGCCTCGGGTTCGTACCTGCATATGCGTGCGGCAAATGGAAAACCCGAACTAAATGAGGCGATTTGGACGAGATGCGAATCGAATCAAATTGAGGGGGGCGCCCATACACGCTTCCCACATGCGGATAGTGCGCTCATCATGGATCAGTAGACAAGACCCTTTTCCTAATTAGGGTCGACACTAGCAGGCCTCAAAACCACGCCGGGCCTCCTGCCGGTGCCTTATCATCAAATTATTATTACCCATAACATTAACATGATTGTTGTTTCAACTTCGAGCCCCAGAACATAATAAATATGGTAACAGAAATAACGGACAGCAGACTCGAGCATAAACAACCCTAAGCATGCTAGTAGGACACGGGCAACAAGCAACGGGGTTTTAGGTGTGGAGGTGAGGCTATATCAGGGTAAAAGGATAACATGTGATAGGATCGAACACGAGCAACGATTCATAAGGCTAGCAGAATAGACAACGGAAAGTATCGGTATCCAGTGTGGAAAGGACACAATGGTTCAGGTGAGTGAATACTTGCCTGCAAACTCAGTAGCCTGGTACTGGGCTAACTCCTCAGAAGTAGTGTCGTAAACCTCGTCTGTCTCAACGTCGTCGTCTATTCGAGAAGAAGCAAACAAACAACGCAGAGAGACAAACAATCAATAACATGGCATAATGCACAATCATGGGATGATGCATGGCACTTTAACTAGATGCATCAAAGGTAAGCTAGTTAACATGGTAACAATAATTGAATGGACCCATATGCAATTTGGGTTGCATATGGAAAGCCCATGAATTTAAGGTTGGATTAAATGATCTAAAACTAATCAACATGTGAAAGTTGATTAGAATGATGCATGTATGAGGAAAACAGAAAGAAAACAACAATAGCATCAATTTGAAATGAACTTTACCAAGTTTGGAATTTTGTTTATTAAGTTATGAAAATTTGCTTCTTAAAAGAGTTACACAAGCATTTGTTGTTTTCACCAATTTTAATTGTTCAGAATAAATAACAAAATTCATGTTTGAAAAGAACACAAAATTTTAGGTGGAATACATGTTTCAATTGTTGAAAAAGGAATTAGAATGAATTAATTATGAATTAAACAAGTTTACACAAGATTTAAATAGATTTAATTCAAGTATGAATTTATTTGAATTTTTATTTGTTCAAAACATTAAATAAAATTCATATTTGGAAAGGTTATAATTTTCTGGTTTGAAAACATGTTTTATATGTTCAAAAAGAATTTAATTTGACCAAGTTATGAATTTAGCAATTTTAAATGATTTAAACAAGGTTTAAATTATTTAACCAATTTTAATTATTCAAAACATGAAACAAAGTTTATATTTGGAAAGGTGGTTCAATTTTGCATGGAAAACATATTTCATATGTTGAAAATGGATTTAAAATGAGCAAGTTATTAATTTGACAATTTTAAATGCATTAATTAAGAAACAGTTGTTTTCAGCAATTTAACTTATTTAAAACAGAACACAAAGTTGATATTTGCAAAGTTCATGAAAAATGGAATGGAAAACATATTTAGTTTGTTGAATTTGGAATTTTTATGCCCAAGTTATGAATTTTGCAAAATTAAATGAATTAAACAAGGATTCAAATATTTCACCAATTTAAAATATTCAAAACAGTAAAAAAAAATTATATTTGGGTAGAGAATTCAATTTGGTATGAAAACATATTTAAAATGTTGAATTTGAAGTTGTGATAATTTAGTTATGCATTTTTAAAGTTGAGGGGGTGTTCTGCCATTTTAAATAGTAGCCAGGGACTTAGAAATTATCTACAGGGACCTATCTGTGACCCACCAGGACCTATGTGCGAAAAGGGTGTTGTGCTGGATCTGAAAAAAACAAAAATAAAAAGTGTGTTGCTAACGCGCAGGGGAGGGAGTCGAACCCGCGACCTCGCGGGTGTGTGCACTGCGCGCTGGCCAGATGGGCTGATGAGAGTTTCTTGTCAGATAGGAGGCACGCGCGGTTAAGAGGTGTTCTTAGCGACAGCTAACTGAAACTGCAGATTCAGTTAACTGAAAACTCTGACGGAGCGGGCGGCCGCCGGCGGCAGCTGCAGCGCTGCTGCTGTGTGCTCGCCGTGGCTTGCTGCTGCGTGTGGGCTGCGCATCGGGGGTGTGGCCGTGCGGTTGCTAGGAGGAGAAAGAGAGGAAGGGTAGAGTGCTCACCGTGGCGGAAAGGAAGGAGGAGGTCGACGGGGACAGTGGTGGCCTTGGCCGGCGACGGAGAGGACGGCGGCGACGAAGCCGCTGCTCCCGGATGCTGCTGTGGGGACGAGGAGGAAGGTGGCGTCGAGGGGAGTCCGTTCCCGGCCCTAACCTGGCCGGTGGGGCATCGTGGCGGCGGTGATCGACGGAATTGGGGGGCGGTGGTGTTTGGTGGCGGTTCAGAGAGGCAGAGAGAGAGCAGAGCCGCGAGGGAGATGGAGGAAGAAATCGGCGGCGCGGTGGGAGAGAGGTGGAGGAAGACCTAGGGTAGAGGGAGGAGCTCGGGGCTCGGATATAAGGAGGGGAGGACGAGCTCGTGGCCGTTCCCTGCTCGCTGCTGTCGACGTGGGTGCCCCCGATGGGCAGCCGTACGAAGGTAGGAGAAAGGAGGGGGTACCAGGCCGTGGGGAAAAGGCTTGGTGGGCTGGGCTCAGCCCACTGCCTGCCCTCTCCCTCTCTGCCATTGTTTTTTCCTTTTTATTTTTCTGTTTACTGATTCCTTTTTTTTTTGCAGAAATAGAAAAGGAAGAAAAACATAGTTTTAGGGTTTGCTAAAAATTTAGGAAAAATTTGTTTTAGTTTATTTATTGTAACAGCACCCATTTGCCAACTTGTGTTTTCCAAAAAAAATTAAATTATGTTGCTGTTGGTATGTTATTTGAATTTGAGTGAAATTTGATATAATTAAATGATTGAAACTTAAGCAATTAAATAGTTTGAATTTTATAGTTTATTGGAACAAATTAATGTTTTGATTTGAAATTTTCATTTGAAAAATTGTGACAGCACAAGTATGAAACAAATATTTGAATATTGTTTGAATTTCAAATGGGAAAACAAAGGAAAACAGATGAAAACAAATGGAAAACAAATGCCAAAACAAATGCAATGATGATGTCATGATGCAAAACATAAAATAAAACAAGAAACAAACATTCTAGGGGTTGTTTTCATACTTGGGATGTTACAACTAGGGAGTACTAGAAAAAAGTAGTGGTATATTGATTTATTTAAATTACAAAACGGTACATAGGTAATTTCGAGTAAAATGGCCCCGCAATGTCAATCTCTGATTCTATCCCTAACATCAGCACACCTTGACTCAGTCGCCGTTTCCCCAAGAGGGTGACAAGACCAATAGTCAGAGCGACCCTACCCTAATAGACTCCTAAATACATCTATTACAAGATCTTATATTTGTAAACCAAATCAAAGATCCCATCTTCTTATCTTTGAGCCCACAACAACAATATTTCTTAGTGTCTGCATATTTTTATGGCAGCTAAACTATTGTTTTATGAAAATTCGTCTAAACACTCGCCTAATACTTATGTAGTCACATATTTAATGTTTTATGTCAATATTAATTAAGTGCTATGACCAATAACTATGATGATATCTCCCAATAGGTTAGCTTAGAGCCTCACCTCAAAGCAGTAAAACCATAACGTTTAACTTTGACCGGATTCTAACCCAGCTACTACGCTTTTTTGGTTTGCAAAAAATTGAGCATTGACAACTTGAGTGGCAACGTAAGCTTTGCATAAGCAACAGGTCTGAATTAATCCATCGTGATGTTTACATAACTCGACTTATGGCCTTCCCATTGAAATACTTAAGGTACTTGGTAGCTCATGTTGGGTGTTTCGTAGGGAGATTTTTGACTTAAATACTTAATGTGATAACTAGCCAAACCTATAATATAACAAATATTTCTTTCGTGATACCATTTAAAAATATCTCCTCTCTAGAATTCGCTAGTATTTACCATGACTTATATTAATAATTATTCTAAAAATTTCATGGTAGCGACCTAGTTACTCACGGTTAGATAGAGCTTTGCCGATGGGCAAGATTTTTCTACCACGGGAAAAAATTATATACATTTCCAACTTACTTGGTACACATATTAAATTATTTCTCGAAAAAAAGGAATAACCTCATCATCAGTTTTGAATTTGTTTATACAAAAACCTAAGAAAATGTACATAGATCTGGTGTCATTTGATTCCTTATTTCACCACTTTGATTCCTCATTTGGTGCGCACGTAAAAAAATATGCGGAGAACACGCTGGATGCGCCCCACGTGGAAGGACACGGGACATACCAAGTGATGATTTCCTCGTTTCAGTGGATCGCCCTACGAAGAGCGTTTTCCTACAAAGAAAGTGGTCCAAACACGGGGAGTATTGGCCGAACCAAAAATGACAATGAGAAAGGAGGAACCCCAAAGTCAAATACTTATGACTCTACCATGGACATAAGCAAGTACAACCACTTAATGTAAAACATAGCGCACTTTGGTTGATATCTTTGAAAACAAGACCTTGAAATAAGAGACGACACATCGACGTTGAGATTTGTGAATCCTGCTGATAAAACCAAATTTGAGAGTTTGAATCAAAAGATAACCCCTTTGACCATATATTAATTTTTTTTTACACTGTGACATTAAAAAATTATATAGACAGGGCATCACTCCTTTTTGTGAAAAATCGAGGTAGGCCACACAGCCCATTTCAGCTACTCCCTCAAATTCATTAGAAGTGTCTCTCATCTATTATATACTAAAAGCAATATATGGATGTCAAATAGAGACACCAGGTTGATACACATCATGTCAATTATTTTCTACAGTTAGATATGAAATTGATGGCTAGGATTTAAATAAAAATTATTTGTAACGTGAAAAGGTATTAGTCACGTTACCTGGGTTGACACGTTTAATGCTGACAAGAATTCAGGACACACAAAAAGAAAATCACGTGATTTTTATGTTGAAGACCGCGTAACAAACTTTCCTTTTGCTTATTTTCTTAACTGACGTAACCAGTGCCCAACAACTTGATAAACAAAAAGCCCATATAGGGGACAAATATATATATATATGCATGCACGTATTCCAGATTTCAGGATCAGAAAAAATCAGATTGTTTTGGTCGCATGTGTACGAGACTTCCACCTTCGTGCCGGTCAATATGTTCCAGCGAAAAGACACCCCAGACCATTCTAGAGAGCTTATAAAAGATGATTGTAACTAATCTAATTTGATGTAATTTATAAAGCTCTCTGTTTGTTTTAAGAAAATAAAAATTAGGTCATCTATGGCATGTATACGATTGAATAAATTAGATATTACAATATTACGAAAAATACACATAAGTTCAGATGGAAATATTTTTAACCGATCATAAATTACATAATATAATTTTAGTCGAACAATCTATCCATTTGTGCTTTGTGGCCTCACCCTCAGCATGAGATGGCGGAAGGAAAAACGGGCGGTCACTTGCTCTTCTGTTGCTGATTTGATCATGTCTTTGTTACTATTTAGCATATACCAATCCATATGGTATATTATTTGGACATAGTGTTTTCACGTATGTAGTGTCTTAAACCGTGGAAGCATGGTGAGGCAAGCTTAAATAATCCCTAGTTTAATATAGATCTTGACTCATTAACACTTTGTTCGAAAATATTTCACTTCCTAAAAACTGTGACTTTGAATATAATTATTTGTGATTTCTAATTCATAATAAATTATTTAGAATTATCATTTGTTCGATACAAACATGCATTAGATCCGTCATAAAAATACATTGACAAAAAGAAATCCCAACTCTTTCGGAATCTAAATTTCACCTATGTTGAAATAGGCGACATACCATATTTAGGAATTTTTTCCATTAGAAACAAGCCTGTAATAAGGTTAAGATCATGTGGTCTTTATTCTCATGTGTTCGTACACCTCCAATTTCTTAGAATTTAAGTTTTAGTCCAATTTCTCCCAAATCTTTCTCACTATACCTTTTTTTGTGAAGCTTTAACTGCTTTACCCAACCTCTAAACTAAAATATTATGGATATCCTAGGGCAACTGACCTATAGGGTTATCTAATGATTAGACATATAAAACTGGATTCCACTCCTTAGTCTCTGGCAGGACCGATGACTGACAATTGATAGTCTCTGGTAGGGTCCCTGCCAACGGTTTGGTTGGTTTGAGAAATAAAACTCACTGCCGGTTCGACAACACTCTTGGTTTATTCGTTTAAGTAGACAACTGAGAAGTAAATTACATGACCAAGTGTGTGCAGATAAACAAAAATAGAAAGACCATAAACAAAAAAAAATAGTGTATAGATAAAAGGGACGTCGCATGTGTCCAAATTATGGCATTTTCGGGACATTTGTGAGACATCGTCGAGAAAATCGAGGAATATGGCATAAATATATTAAAATAAAATAGACGAGATGATAAAGGGAGAAGGAATACCCCTATTTAGTTTACTCAGAAGTCAAGGATAATAACAATGATTTTTTCATTTTGATATCATACGCCGAGAGATCAATAGAAAATACCAAATCAAATTATGTATGCAAAATCGGCGCGTGTTTATCAACTTTATTTTTTGTTACTTTATATTTATTTTAATGCTAGGGCCATAATATACGTAAAATGTTGCCAACAATATTTATTTTATTTTTAAACTGAAAACCTTTTCCGTCAACAGTAAAATTCAGAAACCATGGTTTTAGTATGAGTGTGTTAACATTCCAACAAAGACTAAGGGCATCTCCGGTCGTTGCGCCCCCCCAGGGCCCAAAACGCCGCCGTTTTGGGGCCGCCGCGGCGCCAAACGGCGCTAATCTGGAACCTGGGGGCGCATGCTTCCCAGTCGCTCCTCGAGCCCAAGATTCGGCCCAAAAAAAACACGATTTGGAATTAGACGCATTTTATTGAATTTAGGCAAACTTCGTACAATTCGACGCGAATTTAAACTAAAACAACGAGACTATCCTAGGCGTCGTCGTCTTCCTTCGCCGCGGCGAGCCGGTTGGAGGGACCAGCTTCGCCGTCATCCTTCGCCGCAGTGAGCTGGTGCCGCTCCGCCCGGCCTTGCACCCGCAGCCGGTGCAGCTGCGCCTGCTCGGAGGGCTGGCGGTTGCGCCGCTCGCTCCGCAGCGCCACCTGCCGCAGGTCGGCCTCGTACTGCGCGATGATCGCCTGCTGCTCGGCCGATGCAGCGTTTTCGGCTAGCTGCCGGCGCACCTCACGCTCCGCCTCTTCCCTCTGGTGCGTCTCTAGAGACGCCCGAACGGCGGCAGCCTCCGCCGCCACCGCCGCCTGCTCGAGGCCGCCGAGGATCTGGCGGTACGCCCCCTCATTCTGCGCGGTCTCGATGGAGTACAGGTCGGCGTGCTGCTCCGGCCATATTGGCTGCAGCCTCCGCTCCCTCCTCCAGCGCCGGGCAGCCTGCCGGCCAGCCTGCGCCGCCTCCTGCTCGGGTGCGAGCTCTGCCTGGACAGGCGGCTGCTCGGGCGCCGCTGCTCCCTGCGCCGGCTGCTGCTCCGGCTGCTGTCCCTCGTCGTCGCTCTCGGGCCACGCATCCCAGAGGCGGTCCATCGTTGCTAGGCGCGGCGAGGGGGCGAGGAGGAGGAGGCTAGAATCGGGGAACAGCGAGGAGGAGGAGGCGAGAATGGGCGGACGGCGAGGGGCGAGCACCCTTTTTATAGCCTGGCGGGCCAGTCGCTGCGCCGCGCGTGTCACCGCTGCCGCCCCCGCCATTAATCCGGCAGCCTTTGACTGGGGCGCATGCACTGGCCGGCCGCCGCGCCATTACTCCGACAGCCTTTGACGGCGCGGGCGCCGAGAAGAAGGTCACGGGCGGTGGATTCTGTTCCCGCGCTTTTTCGGCGCGTCACCTGGGTGCCGCGGCGTGAAATAGCGCCGAAACGGCGCTATTTGGGCTCCTGGGGGGCCGTGTGGTGAGGAAACGGCGCTATTCGCCGCTTCCGGCGTTAAAAAGGCCGCCTGGGGGCTCTGGGGGGGGGGCGACTGGAGATGCCCTAACATTGACCAGCGAGCATGCACATATTAGTTTTGTTACTGTGCTCAAAATTTTACCCACAAATTGTATAAATAAGATACCGATAAAAAGTCTTAATGTCTTCAGATTTCAATACACAACGTTTAAAAACTCTTTAATTTCATTTGTTTTGCAATATAATCATAAAAAAATGAGGTCATGCCTTAAAGATAGCATCCATGTTTGAACTGTAAGTATTTTATACAAAAAAGGTAAACATGAGAAAAAAATATCTTCATAAAACAAGATTATATAAATAAAACTTTCGACAATCTACAAGAGGTGTCCTCGCATTTGCGAGGGCCCCTGTTCTAGTTTTGTATTAAGTTAGTATAAACTTTATACTAAGTGAGTGACACTTTTATGGATCGGAGGAAGTAGGATTCTGCCATGATGGATTTAGGATCTCCTATCATTCTTTAATTTGAGTGGTTAGTTTTCAGGCGAGGATACAAATTAAGGATGCCTAAATTCACAGAATTAGATGCTCTTCTCAGCAAGGGTTCACTCGACCCAACCGGTAAAAATAAACCCGTAGCAGTAGCTGGTAATACCACCTCTTACGGTCTTTCCTGCCCCTCTTTTATACACTTCTCATCTTCAGTACACGGGGCATTGAAAACATTAAGGGTAACACATATAATATCAAGATGGTATTAAAATTAATAAAGCAAGCCATGCATGGTAGTTTTTCCCTAAAAAATGGTATCAAAACTAGTAGGAAAAGAGTTATAGACACCATCTTAGCGCCGACGAAGTGACTTTGGTGTTGGCCAACGCTATTACCGTTTGTGACGCCCCGAGATCGGGCACTATGCAGATTTCAGCATTCCCGCCAAAATCCACATAATAACCGATTCCAGGTTGCCACTTGTGATAACATTACAATAGTTCACGAATATTCCACAATTACAACAGAAACAGATAGATACAAGATGACTCAGACGAGCCAGGGATACAACTGATACAATACAAAGATCCAAATAACAACGGAAGAAACAACATAGCGTCCGGCTACGGACAAGATCCAAGTTGGACTAAGAGTCCTGAAGATAACCGAGAGCGTCCAATCCCTGCCCAGGCCAAGCCGGAGGGATTCCCAAGCTAACGTCGTCAGACTTCATACCTGTTGACTGCAATATTGAATATGCAGCCACGAAAAAGATTCGTGGGTCAGTACGGTTAAGTACTGGCAAGTGGATAAACCCATACTCGCAAGATACCGGCATAGCCAGTCATCACAAGATACAAATACTTTGGGATCAACGGAAAGGAAGGGGTTATTGCAAATAAGCGACAACGGGCTGCACTAACCATCTACAGAGAGATACTACAACTTCCGGCTAACAGAAAGAAGATAAGATCGAGTAATGTAACCAGCTGAAAGATAACTTCAAACAAACCCATCCTGGATCTCGCCCCTTATCCAAAGAAGCAATCCGAGGATAACTCACACAGTTGGATTAATGATGGTTCAGATTATTGTGTCAATAAGCCTATTACTAGTCAAGTTGTTAATCATTGGGTGAAAGGTTGTTAATCATTAGGTTTAAGTTGTCCTGAGTACTTGTTAGCCAGTACTTTCACCAAGTAATCCATAACCGCGGAAAACACGGCTTCTCGAGAAGATTATCCCTGCAGGGTTGCACCAATTTGGCCGTACACGCATGAATAACCCGCCAGATGGAAAGGCCCTTCCACCAAGCGGGGCACTCAACACAACTCAACTCTTCTTCGCATCAAGCCCAAAGAACCTTGGGCGCACGGCTAATCGAGCCTAGAAGAAAATGGACCCTCATAGCACTCTAAGACCGTGTCCCCCTATATGCCGACTACGAAAGTTCCACCCGGGATCCAAGGGCTCGCAAGATCATGCATGCAGCAAATGGAAAACCCGAACTAAATGAGGCGATTTGGACGAGATGCGAATCGAGTCAAATTGAGGGGGGCGCCCATACTCGCTTCCCACATGCGGGTAGTGCGCTCATCATGGATCAGTAGACAAGACCCTTTTCCTATTAGGGTCGACACTAGCAGGCCTCAAAACCACAAAGGGCCTCCTACCGGTGCCTTATCATCAAATTATTATTTAACAATAACATTAGCATGATTGATTGATTAAACATCGAGCCCCCAGAACATAATGAAATAGTAACGGAAAGTAACGGGTAACAGACTCGAGCAAAAAAAACCCTAAGCATGCTAGTAAGACACAGGCTCAAACAATGGTTATAGGTGTGGAGGAGAGGCAATATCAAGGTTAAGGGATTCATGTGATGGGTTCGTAGCAGAAACAACTACTACTAAGGCTAGCAGAAAAGAACAACGGAAAGTATCGGTAACAAGTGATGAAAGGCAGCCATTTGGCAGCAAGTGAGTATACTTGCCTGAGATCCCGCAAGGTAGCAGAACTTGTCGTTGCTCACATCATCTCAACGTCCTATCCGGGAAGAAGCAATGAACCTCGAACAAACACCGGATGCAACAATTACTACTACGGCAAAAGATCCAGCATGATCTAGATATGGATGCATGACAAGTTTAAAGATGCATCAAGTAAACTAGTTGACAGGATAAACAGATTTAAATGGACCCATATGCAATTTGAGTTGCATATGGAAAGCCCATGAATTTTGGTTAGATTATTTGTTTTCCAACTAATCAGCAGGTGAAAGTGGTTTAGTATGATGCATGGATGAGGAAAACAACAAAATAACAACAATAGAACCAGTTGGAAATAAGGTTTACCAATTTCAGAAATCTATTTATTAAGTTAGAAAATTTTGGTTCCTTAAGGGTGTCACACCAACAATTGTTATTTTCATCAAGTTAAAGTGTTCAAAACGATTAACAAAATTTGTATTTGAAGAGAACATCAAATTTTAGTTGGATTACATGTTTCAAATATTGAAATTGGAATTAGGATAATTTAATTATGAATTAAACAATATTAAACAAGTTTTAAATGAATTTAAAACAAGTTTGAATTTAGTTGAATTTTTATTCGTTCAAAACATAAATTCAACTTCACATTTGAAAAGTTTAGACTTTGATGGTTTGAAAACATATTTTGCATGTTCAAAAATATTTTATATTGAGCAAGTTATGATTTTATCAAAATTAAATGAATTAAGCAAGTATTAAATTATTTAGGCAATTTAAATTATTCAAACCATGAAAAAAAATTTATATTTGAAAAGGTTATTCAAAATGGTGTGGAAAACATATTTTATTTGCCTTATTTGGAAATAGTATGAATTATTTATGAATTGTTGCAAATTACAATTGAATTATTTGAATTCAAATTTAAATTGCATTTTGAAAATTGAAAACAGAAAACAATTGATACCAAAAGATAGAGATTTGAATTTAGACCAGTGCACATATTTTATTTTTGTAATTTGGAATTATAAAACTAAAGTTATTGGCATTTTATGTCCAGGGACCAATCTGCAATTTATTGGACCTAGGTTTAAAACAGAACTTTGGAAAAAACGTTTTCTACACACAGAAACGTACCCAGGGCGCTACCAGGTGGGCCCTGGGCCTGCGCGTGCCTGCGTGGCACGGGAGTGGCTGACGGGTGGGGCCGTGGCGCTGCGCAGCAGAGTAAAAATTTGGGGTTAATTGCGCTGTCCAGGGATCGAACCCTGGACCTGCCCCGCGCGCGCTGTGCCTGTAACCAATGTGCTGTTCGAGTGTTTCTGTCAGATAGTAGGATGGGAACAGGTTGAGGTTCAGTTGGAACTCTGAATTTAACTGACGAAAATACAAGTTCCTGAAACTTGACAGGAACTGCGCGGTGACCGGAGGTGCTCGACGGGGTTGTCAGCGGCGGTGCAGGTGCTCGCTGTGTGCGTCGTGGGGACGGTGTGCAGGTGCGTGCAGTGGCCGTGACAGAGTAGGGGCGAGGTGAAAAAGACGAGGGACGATCACCTGCTGCAGGACGTCGTCGTTCAGAAGGTGAGCAGAACCGGAGGGAACTCCGGCGACGGCGCGGCCACTCCGGTCCCTCCCAGCAAACGGCGAGGGCACGGGGAGACGCCGGGGACCGCCCCGGTTCCATTTCACTCCTCAGGTGCTCCTCGAGGCGGCCATGGCTACCGGCGGTGAGGGGAGGAGGTGGTGGTTCACGGTGGTTGCGGGTTCAGAGGAACAGAGGACCAGCAGAGAGGGGATGGAGGATGGCGGCGATGGAAGGAGGGGCTCTAGGGTTTCTGAGAGCAGAGGGGGGAAGGGGATACTTAAGGAGGGGGAAGCCATGGTACGGCAAGCATCCGGAGGGGGGAGGAGGTGATCGGAGGGTTCTGTGGTGGTCGTACAGCTGACGACAGGTTGACGAAAGCGACAGATGGAGGGGGTGGGCCAGAAAAGAATAGGTGGGCTGGGGGAGAAAGAAAAGAAAGGAGTGGGCTGCCCTTTTCTCCATTTTTTTTGTGCTTTTCTTTTACCTCTCCTTTTTGATTGATTATTTTTTTTGTAAAGAATAAAAAGGGAGAGAGAGAAAGGATGGGGTTTTGGGGTGGTTTTTATTTTATAATTAAATTTTATTGATTTGCAAACAATGAGTAAAAGCAAGGTTAGTAATGATTTTCAAAATTTGGAAAATTAGTTTGGTTTTTAAATGGTTAGTTGGATTTCAACTATTAGTTTGATTTGGAAAAAAAAAATTGGAAAGCAACAATTTTTATTTAATAAACTCAAGCAATTATGCAAACATTAATGAATTTAATAGTTTGCAAGAATTTGATTTTTTTAAAACCACCATTTGATCATGCCCAGTATGATTGGAATGATTTGAAATTTAAGTTGAATTGGAAAGTTTCCATTAGGGTTTTCAACAAGAGGGAAAGTGTTATTAACAAGCAATTCAACTTCAACTATTGAAAAACAATTGGAGTTGTTTAGGTTGCCATGTTTAATTATAAATTTTTGGACATGTTTTTAAAGTTTTAATTGGTTTGAATTTTTGAGTGGTTTGGAAAACATGATGCAATGCTTATGATGCATGTGATGCATGCAAAAAAGAAAACAACAAACTTCTGTTTAGGGTAACACCCCAGGTGTTACAGACGACACCACTAACAAGGGATTGCGCCCTCGCAATCCACCTGCTAACCCGAGAGGGGAAAGAAGTTCGACTATCGATTCTTCGTGCTTCCGGTTGATCTCCTCGACACCACTAACAAGGGCTTCTCGACACCACTAACAAGAGATTCTTGCTCGGGCTGACGACGATGTTCTTCCACCAGGAATCTTCCGATGATCGAACCTATTAGGTTAAGGGCTCAGAAAACGTCCACCCACGTGTGATCCTAACACTTTGAAAGATAGACAAGGGGGAGAATCCAAAACAAATGAGATGGGAGGGGAAATAGAATAGAGATAAGGAGAAAAACAAGAATCCTATTGAGAGGTTTTCCAAAATAGTTTAGCAGAAATAGTTTTTGACACTCTAGAAACAACGACCGTTAGCGAGGTTAACCTACAGGCTTTGCGGACCCGTTGCTTCGATAACCATTCGTATCGAAACAATATCGGGAATCGGAACCAAGGCTCTGATACCATTTGTGACGCCCCGAGATCGGGCACTATGCAGATTTCAGCATTCCCGCCAAAATCCACATAATAACCGATTCCAGGTTGCCACTTGTGATAACATTACAATAGTTCATGAATATTCCACAATTACAACAGAAACAGATAGATACAAGATGACTCAGACGAGCCAGGGATACAACTGATACAATACAAAGATCCAAATAACAGCGGAAGAAACAACATAGCGTCCGGCTACGGACAAGATCCAAGTTGGACTAAGAGTCCTGAATATAACCGAGAGCGTCCAATCCCTGCCCAGGCCAAGCCGGAGGGATTCCCAAGCTAACGTCGTCAGACTTCATACCTGTTGACTGCAATATTGAATATGCAGCCACGAAAAAGATTCGTGGGTCAGTACGGTTAAGTACTGGCAAGTGGATAAACCCATACTCGCAAGATACCGGCATAGCCAGTCATCACAAGATACAAATACTTTGGGATCAACGGAAAGGAAGGGGTTATTGCAAATAAGCGACAACGGGCTGCACTAACCATCTACAGAGAGATACTACAACTTCCGGCTAACAGAAAGAAGATAAGATCGAGTAATGTAACCAGCTGAAAGATAACTTCAAACAAACCCATCCTGGATCTCGCCCCTTATCCAAAGAAGCAATCCGAGGATAACTCACACAGTTGGATTAATGATGGTTCAGATTATTGTGTCAATAAGCCTATTACTAGTCAAGTTTTTAATCATTGGGTGAAAGGTTGTTAATCATTAGGTTTAAGTTGTCCTGAGTACTTGTTAGCCAGTACTTTCACCAAGTAATCCATAACCGCGGAAAACACGGCTTCTCGAGAAGATTATCCCTGCAGGGTTGCACCAATTTGGCCGTACACGCATGAATAACCCGCCAGATGGAAAGGCCCTTTCACCAAGCGGGGCACTCAACACAACTCAACTCTTCTTCGCATCAAGCCCAAAGAACCTTGGGCGCACGGCTAATCGAGCCCAGAAGAAAATGGACCCTCATAGCACTCTAAGACCGTGTCCCCCTATATGCCGACTACGAAAGTTCCACCCGGGATCCAAGGGCTCGCAAGATCATGCATGCAGCAAATGGAAAACCCGAACTAAATGAGGCGATTTGGACGAGATGCGAATCGAGTCAAATTGAGGGGGGCGCCCATACCCGCTTCCCACATGCGGGTAGTGCGCTCATCATGGATCAGTAGACAAGACCCTTTTCCTATTAGGGTCGACACTAGCAGGCCTCAAAACCACAAAGGGCCTCCTGCCGGTGCCTTATCATCAAATTATTATTTAACAATAACATTAGCATGATTGATTGATTAAACATCGAGCCCCCAGAACATAATGAAATAGTAACGGAAAGTAACGGGTAACAGACTCGAGCAAAAAAAAACCTAAGCATGCTAGTAAGACACGGGCTCAAACAATGGTTATAGGTGTGGAGGAGAGGCAATATCAAGGTTAAGGGATTCATGTGATGGGTTCGTAGCAGAAACAACTACTACTAAGGCTAGCAGAAAAGAACAACGGAAAGTATCGGTAACAAGTGATGAAAGGCAACCATTTGGCAGCAAGTGAGTATACTTGCCTGAGATCCCGCAAGGTAGCAGAACTTGTCGTTGCTCACATCATCTCAACGTCCTATCCGGGAAGAAGCAATGAACCTCGAACAAACACCGGATGCAACAATTACTACTACGGCAAAAGATCCAGCATGATCTAGATATGGATGCATGACAAGTTTAAAGATGCATCAAGTAAACTAGTTGACAGGATAAACAGATTTAAATGGACCCATATGCAATTTGAGTTGCATATGGAAAGCCCATGAATTTTGGTTAGATTATTTGTTTTCCAACTAATCAGCAGGTGAAAGTGGTTTAGTATGATGCATGGATGAGGAAAACAACAAAATAACAACAATAGAACCAGTTGGAAATAAGGTTTACCAATTTCAGAAATCTATTTATTAAGTTAGAAAATTTTGGTTCCTTAAGGGTGTCACACCAACAATTGTTATTTTCATCAAGTTAAAGTGTTCAAAACGATTAACAAAATTTGTATTTGAAGAGAACATCAAATTTTAGTTGGATTACATGTTTCAAATATTGAAATTGGAATTAGGATAATTTAATTATGAATTAAACAATATTAAACAAGTTTTAAATGAATTTAAAACAAGTTTGAATTTAATTGAATTTTTATTCGTTCAAAACATAAATTCAACTTCACATTTGAAAAGTTTAGACTTTGATGGTTTGAAAACATATTTTGCATGTTCAAAAATATTTTATATTGAGCAAGTTATGATTTTATCAAAATTAAATGAATTAAGCAAGTATTAAATTATTTAGGCAATTTAAATTATTCAAACCATGAAACAAAATTTATATTTGAAAAGGTTATTCAAAATGGTGTGGAAAACATATTTTATTTGCCTTATTTGGAAATAGTATGAATTATTTATGAATTGTTGCAAATTACAATTGAATTATTTGAATTCAAATTTAAATTGCATTTTGAAAATTCAAAACAGAAAACAATTGATACCAAAAGATAGAGATTTGAATTTAGACCAGTGCACATATTTTATTTTTGTAATTTGGAATTATAAAACTAAAGTTATTGGCATTTTATGTCCAGGGACCAATCTGCAATTTATTGGACCTAGGTTTAAAACAGAACTTTGGAAAAAACGTTTTCTACACACAGAAACATACCCAGGGCGCTGCCAGGTGGGCCCTGGGCCTGCGCGTGCCTGCGTGGCACGGGAGTGGCTGACGGGTGGGGCCGTGGCGCTGCGCAGCAGAGTAAAAATTTGGGGTTAATTGCGCTGTCCAGGGATCGAACCCTGGACCTGCCCCGCGCGCGATGTGCCTGTAACCAATGTGCTGTTCGAGTGTTTCTGTCAGATAGTAGGATGGGAACAGGTTGAGGTTCAGTTGGAACTCTGAATTTAACTGACGAAAATACAAGTTCCTGAAACTTGACAGGAACTGCGCGGTGACCGGCGGTGCTCGACGGGGTTGTCAGCGGCGGTGCAGGTGCTCGCTGTGTGCGTCGTGGGGACGGTGTGCAGGTGCGTGCAGTGGCCGTGACAGAGTAGGGGCGAGGGGAAAAAGACGAGGGACGATCACCTGCTGCAGGACGTCGTCGTTCAGAAGGTGAGCAGAACCGGAGGGAACTCCGGCGACGGCGCGGCCACTCCGGTCCCTCCCAGCAAACGGCGAGGGCACGGGGAGACGCCGGGGACCGCCCCGGTTCCATTTGACTCCTCAGGTGCTCCTCGAGGCGGCCATGGCTACCGGCGGTGAGGGGAGGAGGTGGTGGTTCACGGTGGTTGCGGGTTCAGAGGAACAGAGGACCAGCAGAGAGGGGATGGAGGATGGCGGCGATGGAAGGAGGGGCTCTAGGGTTTCTGAGAGCAGAGGGGTGAAGGGGATACTTAAGGAGGGGGAAGCCATGGTACGGCAAGCATCCGGAGGGGGGAGGAGGTGATCGGAGGGTTCTGTGGTGGTCGTACAGCTGACGACAGGTTGACGAAAGCGACAGATGGAGGGGGTGGGCCAGAAAAGAATAGGTGGGATGGGGAAGAAAGAAAAGAAAGGAGTGGGCTGCCCTTTTCTCCATTTTTTTGTGCTTTTCTTTTACCTCTCCTTTTTGATTGATTTTTTTTTTGTAAAGAATAAAAAGGGAGAGAGAGAAATGATGGGGTTTTGGGGTGGTTTTTATTTTATAATTAAATTTTATTGATTTGCAAACAATGAGTAAAAGCAAGGTTAGTAATGATTTTCAAAATTTGGAAAATTAGTTTGGTTTTTAAATGGTTAGTTGGATTTCAACTATTAGTTTGATTTGGAAAAAAAAATTTGGAAAGCAACAATTTTTATTTAATAAACTCAAGCAATTATGCAAACATTAATGAATTTAATAGTTTGCAAGAATTTGATTTTTTTAAACCACCATTTGATCATGCCCAGTATGATTGGAATGATTTGAAATTTAAGTTGAATTGGAAAGTTGCCATTAGGGTTTTCAACAAGAGGGAAAGTGTTATTAACAAGCAATTCAACTTCAACTATTGAAAAACAATTGGAGTTGTTTAGGTTGCCATGTTTAATTATAAATTTTTGGACATGTTTTTAAAGTTTTAATTGGTTTGAATTTTGGAGTGGTTTGGAAAACATGATGCAATGCTTATGATGCATGTGATGCATGCAAAAAAGAAAACAACAAACTTCTGTTTAGCGTAACACCCCAGGTGTTACACCGTTGGCGAAGCGATTTTTGTGTTCGCTAGCGGTACGACACTTACCGCTGGCGAACAGGCCAGTTGGTTTGCCAACGGTAATAGTGGACCTCGGGGTGAGCTGGGCGGCAAGTACCGCTGGAGAACATTTTTTTTGTTCGCCAGCGCTATGTAGCTTACAGCTGTCGAACAAGGTTTGGTTCGCCAGCACTAAGTTCACCGCTGGGAAACACGCTGCTTCGCCAACGCTAACCATACCGCTGGTCAACTTTTTTTTTGTTCGCCGGCGGTATGTTTTGAATTTTCTCGCTCCACAACACCCCCTCCCATTGGACCGCCTTTTTAGTTTTGTAAAGCATGAAAGAAAATTATATAATGTTCAAAATTAAATGATAAAATTCAAAAAATTATTTACATAAATTTTATTGCTATTTGAATTCAAGATTATCACTACTTATTCATTTCTGTTTAGTTAAATAATTTTTTCGATTCAAAAAGTGAAGGAGTGTAACACTATGATCCAATAGTTAAGAGTATTGATAGTACTATATTAGCAACAAAGTATGAGTTGTTCCTAGGTAGCTCATAGGGAAGAAACTAATAAGTTAAGGTGCGGGGACTAGAGTAGTGGAAAGATGGGTGACCGAGCGGGAAGTGGATAATTAAAATTGAAATAAAGCAAAAAAAAATGAAAAAATTCTACACTACGATTAAAGGTTCCCCAATTCAAATGTTTTTGATTTTTTTTTAAAAATAATGGATTTTTTAAAGAAATTTTTGAATATTTCGAAACTTACCGCTGGCGAATGAGCTAAGGTGTTCGCTTGCAATAACCTATACCACTGGCGGGTTAGCGCTGACGAATTGTTCGCCATCGTTAGCTGAATTCTGTTCGTCACTGGCGACGCTTTTCCTACTAGTGAAAATAAAATACATCCCAACTCTCCGACGACACATATCATGTCTTTTGTCTACTTTGTTTTTTAATCTCTGTGTATGGCATATCCCACCGTGGAGCTCGAACCGATGAATTTGAACTTGTCCTTGTCAAGTGGAGTGAAAAGCCATACGAGTTCCCTATGTCAAGAGTGACCCATTCCATTAGCTCGGCTGTTTTGTCTCCAGGCTGCAGCACGAGCACAGAACTAGACTGTAAGCGCAAGCTCTCAATTACCATGGCGAACGCTGCCAAAGTGTCGGCAATCTTTGTTTTTCTGCAGGTGGCGTGCGCTGTCGCCACCGACCAGGCTCCCGGGGTGATGACGCTGAGCGGGTTCGACAAAGGAGAGCAGCGCGGGCCGGCGTCATGCGACGGTAGATACCACGACGACAGGGAATCTGTGATGTCCGTGTCTACAAAGCTGTACGGGAGCGGCGGCCAGTGCGGCATCTTGTTCCGCATCACGAGCACACAGACCGGGCGCAGTGCAATGGCCGAGGTCGTCGATGAGTGCCACGACTGCCGCGACGACGAGGTGGGAACGTCGGCCGGCGTGTGGAACTTTCTCGGGCTTGACACCAATGTCGGCTCGGTGCCCGTCGTCTTGTACAGTTGTACTGGTGAAAGCCTGAGAGGTCGGCTGGTGTACAGGCTTGCCGAGGAGATCCTTCATGGTAAATCAAGAGTTGGGGTTAATCACGCAGTCTCTTGACGGCGGAATAGCTGAATAATAAGTAACTAAATACACGATACATGGTGCCTGAGCCATATATATATGTACGAGAACAGCTGAATAAAGCAGTCGATACTTATCTGTAGGTGTCAATCAGTGCAAGTCTCAGTTATCTGTTTTCAACTAGGAAGAGAAAAACTTTGTCTTGCTCAACCCTCTACCGTGAGCACGCCACCGGAGAGCTCGTGGAGCAGGGCGACTGGCTGTCCATCTATCTGGGGAGCTACGTGAGCACGCTGCTCATCTCGGCGGAGCACTGGTCGGCCCCGGCGGGTCCAACTTGCTGCTGGACAACATCAACTGCGGCAAGCTGGAGTACTTCTACTGGGTCGTGACGCTGCTGCAGGTCGCCAACCTATTGTACTACCTGATATCCAGCAGGAGATACAGGTTCAACTCCGTGCAGCACCACAAGGCAGAGGAGGGAAATGACAAGTCCATAGTGGAGCTGTAAGAGATTGTTTGAGTGAGTAACAGTATGCAATCTTTTACTACCTATGATGTATATGCACGTACAGGACTAGCTAGCTATAGGAAGGTAGATAGATCTGTGGAAATTGAGATGAATGTATATGCAATTCAGGATTTGTATGCATGTCAGGAACAGAGAGAAATTTATTTCTGATTCACTAGCAAGTTGGGCTAGTATCAGGTTTCTACAAATCTACAATCCTACTCGCTATATTTATAAGCTGTTCAGTCATGATGGGTTCCAGTTACTTAGAAGTGTTTGATGGCAAGTTCTTGTGAACAATTTTTTCAATGTAAAAAACTAACTAATATTAGTGCAGTAATAGATTTGCTTCAAAACAAAAGAAACACATTATTATCCACGGATCCAGATATTCACGCATATTCAACCCAGTGGGTAAGGCTTTGGAGGGCATCATTTACCCATGGATTTTCGCGGGTGGATATCCACGAACTTATGGGTTGGACACGGGTCCAAACTAGCTCCATGGATACCCGTTGGATATCCATCTAAAAAGTATGACCCACATGTATGTGACACATGTAATATAACATGGCTTAAATATTAAGTATAATTAATTAAAAGACAAACATACATGGCCCATTGGCAAAATTCCATACCTACTAAGGACTAACGCATTATTATGGATGGTGTTTTGTATTATGTGACCTTTTATTTTGATCTTTGATGTTGCTATTTCCACATTGTTCTGGCCGTTTTTTTTTATTTCTTCATGGATCTGGATGTCCACACATAGTTGGATATCCGTCGGGTACGGGCATGGGTAGCATTTCTGACTCCGGATGGCACCCACCGGGTTCGGGGCCGGGTCCACGCAGGCCATACCCGCCCCATTTAATTTATCGGGTCTCATTTTTTACCAGACCCGTGACCCAGTCGGGTTCGGGGTCCCGATGGGTACCGATTTCATGAGAGACACCGACGCACATGGAAAATAAAACGATAGAATATTGCGATGGAGTTGGTGGGTATAGACATGTGTGTGCGTGTGTTGTCAGCGGGACTCCAGATTCCAACGTGTGCATGTGATGTGTGGGTTGTGTGGCACATAACTCGCGGACGTGTGGTTAGCTCGCGGATGTGTGGTTGAGTGCATTACACACCCCATTTTTAGTTTGCCTTCCTCAAGGGACGTTTTATCCATGATGGGATCTTAGCACTTCATGAGATTGTCCGTGAGGTGAAGGTGCGTCATCACAAAGGGGTATTCCTGAAGCATGATTTTCAGAAAGCTTACGATCGCCTGGACTGGTCCTTCCTCCGCCAGGTGCTCTAGCGTCGTGGCTTTGATGATAGATTCATCACGTGGATAATGCAACTCGTCATGAGTAGCAATACCACGATTAAATGTGGGACATTAGTCCCTATTTTAGGTCTTCTTGGGGGATGAGGCAGAGGGATCCAATTTCCCCCATATTATTTGACCTGGCTGTGGATGCCCTAGCCGCTATCCTGGATAAAGCCAGGATGGCCGGCCACATCTCTGGTGTGGTTGGGCACCTCATTCCGGGGGAAGGCATCACCCACCTACAGTATACAGACGACACCATGATTATGGTTGAGGCGTCGTGATTGGATATTGTCAATCTCAAGTTCCTGGTGTTGTGTTTTGAGGCCAGGTTGGTGATGGCGTGTGAACACACGTTCGTTGGAAGACTCCAAGAGGAGGTATAATGAGTAAAGCATCAAGATTTTCTCTCAGTAAGAAACCAAGGTTTAATCGAACCAGTAGGAGAAAGAAATCACTTCTGAAGGTTGTTGACATCTGATGTTGGTAGGACACACTACCAGGCTCAGCAGCAATGTGGAATCTGCACACAACACAACCAAGATACTTTGCCCCAACGAAACAGTGAAGTTGTCAATCTCACCGGTCTTGCTGAAAACAAAGGATTAGACGTATAGTATGGAAAATGATATTTGTTTGAAGTGAATGAAATGAGAACAGTCTTTGAAGTGAAAAAGAACAGTGTTTGCAGTAGGTTGTATTATCAGTGTAAAATAATGGACCGGAGTCCACAGTTCACTAGTGGTGTCTCTCCATAACAGATAAATAACATGATGGATGAAGAAATTACAGCCAGCCAATTGAAAAATATAGAATGCACCGTAATGCATAAACATGACATTATGACTACTATGATAATCATTTGGGCATTACAACATGATACATAGACCGTTATCCAACTGCATCTATGACTAATAATCCACCCCCAGGATGTCATCCGAGCAAACTTTGGGTATTAAGTTGCAACCTACAGATTATTGCATTAAGTAAAGTGCGTAATATAAACAACACAATTATCCTTAGACAAAGCATTGCTGTTTTACCCCTAGTGGCAACAACACATCCACAATCTTAGAAGTTACTATCACTCTCCCAGATTACTGGAGGCATGAACCCACTATCTAGTATAAATACTCCCTCTTGGTGTCACAAGCATCAACTTGGCCAGAGCATATACTAGCAACAGAGAGCATGCAAGATCACAAATAACATATATGATAGATCTATAATCAACTTGACATACTATTCAATATTCATTGGATCCCAACAAACACAACATGCAACATTACAATAAGATGGTCTTGATCATGTTAGGAAGCTCACAAGATCTAAACATGATGGCAAAAATAGGAGAAGACAACCATCTAGCTACTGCTATGGACCCGTAGTCCAAGGATGAACTATTCACGCATCACTCCAAAGGCAGGCATGTTGATGCAGAGCCCTCAGGTGATGATTCCCTTCTCGGGCAGGATGCCGGGAAGAGCTTAAGAATCCTCCCGAACTAGGGTTGACGATGGCGGTGGCTGCGGAAATTTTCGTGGATGGAGGCTCGGCTACTTAGGGATTTTCCGAGGAAGGCAATATAAAGGCGGAAGGGCGATGTCGGTGGGCGACCAGGGGGCCCACACCATGTGGCCGTGCGGTCAAGGGGGTGCGCCGCCACCTGGTGTGGCTGCCTCCCAGTCCCCCTCCGAGTCTCCTTCGGACTCGGTGTATGTGACAGAAAAATAGGGACTTCGGCTTTTGTTTCATCCAATTCCGATAATATTTTATAAACAACTTTTATGAAATACAAAAACAGCAGAAAACAGGAACTGGCACCGTGGCATCTTGTCAATAGGTTAGTTCCAGAAAATGCATAAAAATGCTATGAAGTGTATAGAAAACATGTAGCAATTGGCATAATATGAACATGGACCATCATAAATTATAGATACGTTGGAGACATATCATTCGGGCCTCAATATGAACTTCGATAAGAGCGAAGTGGTTGTTCTCGGGTTCACCGGAGGAGCAACGTCGGATAGCGGACAATCTCAATTGCAGGTTATCCTGTGATGACCCACTAGTATAGGGGATCGCAACAGTCTTCGAGGGAAGTAAAACCCAAATTTATTGATTCGACACAAGGGGAGCCAAAGAATATTTGTGAGACTTAACAAGTGAGTTGTCAATTCACTTGGACCTGAAAGTTGACTTGTTCGCAGTGGTTTATTAGTAGTAACAGTTTTATAGTAGCAGCAGTAGTAAAATAATAGCAGCAGTGAAATGAAAACAACAGCAATAGTGTTTGAAGTAAACAACGGGATTAAATACTGTAGGCATAGGGATAGATGAATGGGCGTTGCGTGGACAAGATAGTTCATATAATAATCAAGACATGGGCATTGCAGATAAATAAAATAAAGCATCCAAGGACTAAGTAACCATAGGCATGTGTTCCGTAAATAGTCGTACGTGCTCGCAATGAGAACTTGCACAACATCTTTTGTCCTACCAGCCCGTTTTCAGCGGGGCCTCATGTGAACTACTGGTAATTAAGGTGATCCTTCTAATAGAACACCGGAGCAAAGCATTAACACTCTGTGAACACATGTGATCCTCACATCACAGCCATCCCCTCCAGTTGTCCCAATTTCTGTCACTTCGGGGCCTCACGTTCCGTACAACGATATGTGTAAACAACTTGCAGGTATGATCAAGAAACAATAATTATCATCGTGATTCAATAACATGTTCAGATATGAGATCATGGCACTCGGGCCCAAAGTGACAAGCATTAAGCATAACAAGTTGCAACAATGTCAATAGCACTAATAGAGGATACTAGGCACTATGCCCTAACAATCACGACATTATTACATGAACAATCTCATCCAATCCCTACCATCCCCTTCAGCCTGCAGCGGGGGAATTACTCACACATGGATGGGGGAAACATGAATGGTCGATGGAGAGACGTTGGTGATGACGATGGCGATGATCTCCTCCAATTCCCCGTCCCGGCAGGGTGCCAGAACATGAACTTCTGATCCCCGGGTCGAGGTTCGGGGTGGCGGCGACTCTCTGTTGTGTTTCTGTGGAATATCACGAACCCCCTCGGGTTTTAGGGTTGAAGGCAATATGTAGTCGAAAGGGGAGCCCGAGGGGATCTCTGGGTGGCCCACACCACGAGGTGGCGCGACCTAGGGGTGGGGCACCAGGGGGTGGTGTGGCCCCCCTCTGTCCCCCTTCTGGCTCCCGTGGTCTTCCGGTGTTTTAAGACCAATGGGGTCTTTTCTGGGCAATTTCCCGAAAGTTGATTTTTCTGCACAAAGACGAGACACCAAGGTAATTCTGCTGAAAACAGCGTTATTCCGTGTTAGTTGTATTCGAAACACACAAGTTTAGATGAAAACAATAAGAGAAGTGTCCGGAAAAGGAGATACGTTTTCGACGTATCAACTCCCCCCAAGCTTAACTTATTGCTTGTCCTCAAGCAATTCAGTGACAACTGAGTGCGATAAAAGACTTTTACAAACACATTTGTTTCATATGATGTAAATATACTCACTATATGATCAAATACTTAATTGTGCTCATGATAAAATACAGGCAAGATATTGTCACTTAATAGCTATGCAAACCATGAAGAGATAACAACATATTAATAATAAACAACATGAAACATAACTATTTGCAAGATTGCAATATTCATAATAGGATCTGATAAAGTGGTATCTCGCTTTCCCTTATGTGCGGGCCAAAACATAAATGCCAGGGCACCTCTTAAGTTCAAGGGAAGACTGTAGATAAAGATATCAAAGATACAAGTATCAAAGTTATACCACAATTAACCGTATTCTGGGACAAACACATTACACTAAGAATAACAATCATTTCTCCCAAGAAGGTGCATAAAGTGAGAACGTGAAGACTTAACATAAAAGTAAAAGAAAGGCCCTTCGCAGAGGGAAGCATGGATCACTCATGTGCTAGATATTTTATTTTATTAAAGAGAGGTACTGAAAACATTTTTAAGAGAGGTGTATCCTTATGTCAACGAATGGTAAATAGAAAATACAGTATGTCACAAGCCAACTAGATTTCACAAGAGTGGCTCCCATTTGAAGGATGCAACTGGTGTAGAAGGTCATCCCTCTTTCTCTTTTGTTTACACAATTAAGCTTTGACTGATAAATCATTGGTAAAAATAGTGAAGAGATTTTATGTGTATTAATTTGGGGCTGGGCACCCCGCTTCCAACTCTTCTATCAATTGGATAAGCGGATGAAACCACTATTCCAGGGTGTGAAATCCAATCAACAAGTGAGATAAAGATTCTCTATTTACGTCCTCATGAGCTAAAATAGGGGCACAAAACAGGAATAATTTTTATAAGGATTTTAAGGTTGCACATGAGAAATTTACTTGGAGTGGCGGTTAAATACGACATATAGGTAGATATGGTGGACACATTTGGCAAACTTTGGTTTTTGGAAGTTGGATGCACGAGTAGAGCTCATACTCGGTATAGGTGAAGTCTAGTAATAGATAGGGAGCAACAATCAAGAGAGCAACAATTATCATAATGATGTTTACGACAAAACAAAATTAACATGTGTGAGCATGTGCCAAGTCGATTGAAATGAAACAGTCAGATGAGGCTACCACAATGTTATACCCTTCTACGAAAGAACAATGCGAACAAATATTTATACGACATGTCATTTACTATTAATAAATTGGAACTGAACATGAGAGAGCATGAACTATTAAGCAGCCATTAAATCACATATATCTTATATGAACAAACTAAGCATGCTCACATGGATGGGTATATGTACAAAAATTAAAGAAAATATAGTTCATACCAGCCTCTCACCACAGCTTGAACTGGCATAGATCGTCATTATTGCTCTTCACTTGTGGCTCGAATAATATATAACAAAAACCAAGATCCAATGGAGTCACGGACGACTATTGAACTCTGCAGCAAAATTTACAAAACCAAAGAAGAACAACAAATATTTTTGGGTTTTTCAATTAAAACAAGAACAGAAATAGAACAAGCAAACAAAGCAAAATATTTTTTGATTTTTGAATACTAAAACGAAACAAGAGAAGAAAGCAAACCAAATAAAGAAACTAAAGAAGCAAACAAAGAGAAACAACAAAAATATTTTTGGTCTTTTTGTGTTTCGGAAAACAAGAACAGAACAATAAAACAAAGAGAAACGAAAGAAACGAAAGAAAACGAAAACAAACGAAAGAAACAAAAACATGGATATACAAAGAACCGATCGAACATGATATATAAATGAGTGTGATGTCGGTATACCTCCCCCAAGCTTAGGCTTTTGGCCTAAGTGGAGATCAATCACCAAGGGGACCATGAGGTGGCGCCCCCGTAGTATGCTGAGGAGGAACCCTCCTCCTGATATGTGCTTGAGGATGCGCCGGTGTACTGCGTGTTGTGGTCCTCGGGAGGCGCGTCTCGCCTCTCCTGCTGCCTGTGAAACTCCATGGTGCTTAGATACTCGTCTACCTGCTCATTAGAGAGCGACCATGGTGACATGTCAATCTTACCAAAACAGGCTGTGGAAAAATAACTTTTCGCTCCTCTCCTTCTGTATATAAAACTCTATATACTAAACGTTCAATGGTAGAGTTAGATGTGAAAAACCGATGGGACTTCATGGCAGCAAGGTTAAGCCTACATGGAGCAATTATTTAATCATTAGGGGTATTGGAAACATTGAAAGCATACGCTACACGTGTAGCGATAATTCTTCCAAAAATAGGCCCGGTAGCAGCAAGGCAGGATGCAACAAGTGCACCAAGGTTATACTTCGTGCTACGGTTCAGCGCAGCATCAATGAAGGCAAGGTGGTATCTCGAAATGTTGCTAGTGTTCTCCCTACCAAGAATACTAGTAGCAAGATAGTAAGTAAAGTATCTAAGAGCAGGAAGTTGAATGTTCCTTATCTTCCCACGCTGGGATGAGCGATCGTCATCGTTGGTGATGTCTCACTAGAGCCCCTGGAGGTTTGCTGGTTTATCTTGAATCCTGCTCGCTGGCCCGGTGGCATTGATACCTATAATAGAACAAATATCTACCAAGGACAAAGAAACATGACTACTATATAACTTGAATGCAACAGTTGGACATAAATGTGTGTTCTGAAATTTAAAGCTCTTAACAAAAGTATTTGAGAGAGTGGCATACTGAGGGCTTTCATCCTCCATAAATCTGGTTAGACCAACTCTTTCAATAAGCATAACAAAGTCATCTAATAAACCTGCACTTCTTAAAAATGTACTGCAATGAAAGCTAAATGGGTTAACGATACCATCACGTCCCGCAACGGCAATAGTCGGTGCAATAACGTCTTCATTGTACGATGGCCTCACTGAAGTGGATGAGCGTGAGGGCCTTGTCCTTCTAGGAGCATCACTCCTAAATATCTCTCCAGAATTATAATTATCCATCTCTGAAATTTTTTCAACAATCATCACAAAAATTAATTTTAAGCAACTATAAGGTGGAAACTCCCATAGGGAATTATATGAGAGCTAAACATACATCAAAAATAAATTATTTCTACTCAAATCAAGCATGCAAACTCACATAAGCTGTCACCTACAGTACCAAAATACTCAAGAAATACTTCACTAAACAAAATTGTACTTGCATCATCGGAGGAGTCACATACCGGAGATCAAACACACCAAATCTCAGTAGAAATGATGGGCTGAAGAAGGAGATCGAAAATCCAAAGGAAGAATAGCAAGAACACGGGTTCCAGGAAATGTTTTCAGTTTGGGAGGTGAGAGAGAAGACTTTGGCAGGGGAGAGAGTTAGTGGGGGGCCAGGGGGCCCCACACCATGTGCTGGCGCCACCAGGGGCTGGCCGCGCCACCCCATTGTGTGCATGACTGGTGGTTCCCCCTGGGGTCGCCCAGGTGGCTCTCTGCCTCATTTTTTACATAAAAAATTATTATTATTTTTCTGGAATTTTTCGAGAAACTTTATCTTTTAGGTATTTCCAGAATTTTAATAATTAATAAAAACCAAGAAAACGAAGTGAAAAGGTCGAAACAAAACCAAAACCAGCACTACAGAGGTTCTATGACACTCTAATGGAAGAATATCCAAAGAAAACAAAGGTGGTAGTGGTGAAAACAGAAGTATGGGTGGTGAAAACATGCATAACCTCAGTAATCAGGCTGAAAACATGAGGAAAACATGCATAAGGATGGTGGAAAACATGATTGTACTAAAAATGGGGAAGGTGAAAACATCTTCCTCTTCATTCAAAATCATTTTGTTAACAAGGGTGATCAAGTCTTGTTACCAGAACAATTTTCATATGAAGCAAAACTTTGATAATCACTAAATAATTATGTTACCTCAACCTTGATAGACATAGTCCCAATCATAATAATTTCATGTTCTTTTGATGGCTTTGGAATAGGACAATAAAATTCTCCAATCTTGATGGTCTCAATATTTTCAATGGAATTTAGACCATATTTCTTATCAATCTTCTTGAGAAAATACATAGTGTGCTCTTTATCATTAACATTAAAGGTAACTTTTCCTTGATTGCAATCAATAATAGTCCCTATAGTATTAAGAAAAGGTCTCCCAAGAATAATAGACATATTATCATCTTCAGGCATTTTCAACACAACAAATTCAGTTAATATCAGACAATTATTAGAAAATTGAACAAGAACATCCTCACATATACCCACAGGAATAGCAGTAGACTTATCAGCCATTTGCAAAGATATATCAGTTGGTATCAATCTTTCTAGGAGGAGTCTTTTATAGAGAGTAAAAGGAATGACACTAACTCTAGCTCCCAAATCACAGAAAACAGTTCTAACATAATAATTTTTAATAGAACAGAGAATAGTTGGTATACCAGAATCTCCAAGCTTCTCAGGAACCTTGCCATTAAAAGATTAATTAGAAAGCATAGTGGAGATTTCCTCATTAGGATTCTTCCTTTTGTTAGAGACAATATATTTCATATATTTTGCATAAAGAGGCAATTTAATAGCATCGATTCAAGGAATTTGCAAGAACAAAGGTTTCATCCACTCACAAAACTTGTTATAATGTTCTTCTTTGTTAGATTTGTGTTTCTTATTAGGAAAAGGCATTGGTTTTTGTACCCAAGGTTCTCTGTCATTACCATGTTTACTAGCAATAAAATATTCCTTAGTGTACTTTGTATTTTTAGTTTGCTTTTCAGGTTCAGCTACAAGTTCTTCTTTATCAGAGGCTTCACTTTAATCATTACCACTTTGAGTTTCAGCATCAGAGATAGATATACTATTAGGATCTTTAGCAAGTTTAGAGGATTCTAAAGCAGTTTTATGTTTTTTTTCTTAGTATGAATAACATTATTATTAGTTTGCTGAGAATCTTGTTCAATTCTTTTAGGATGTCCCTCAGGATATAAAGGATCTTGTGTAGCACTACCACTTCTAGTTCTTATTTCAAAAGAATGTTTTTCTTTAGAAGCATGAACTAGCAATTCCTTTTGCACTTTAGCAAGTTGATCAATTTGAGTTTGAACTATTTGAAAATGTTTAACAAGCATTTTAACATCATTAGAGGTTCTTTCTATAATACCATGCAAATTATCAATAGCTCTAGAGTTTTCCATTAGTCGATTTTGCACTCTCATATTAAAATTATCTTGCTAATAACATAATTATCAAATTCATCTAAACATTGATCAGGAGGTTTATTATAGGGAATATCTCTACTATCAAAATGTTGGAGAGAGTCTACCTCAATGGTCGATGAGTGAGGGTTTGGCTTACATAATTCTTCTATAGGTGGAAGATTCTTCACATCTTCGGATTTAATACCCCTCTCTTCAAGATATTTCTTGGCTTCTCTCATCACTTCATCGTTTAATTCAATCATTCCCCTCTACTTGGGTGTTGGTGTTGGTATTGATACTGGAGTAGGGGTCGGCTCAGGCTCAACCATAGTCCAATCATCATGATTTTGGCTTATTTTAGCCATTAATTCCTCAGCTTCATCTGAAGTCCTTTGCCTGAAGACACAACCAGCGAAACTATCCAGGTATGTCCTAGATTCAACAGTTATCCATTAGAGAATATATCAAGAAGTTCATTATTCTCTAGCTTATGCCCACGTGTTGCCCTAACTAAAGAACATAACCTTGCCCAAGATACAGGGAATTTCTCTCCTTCAATTCCTTGAAATTAAATATATTTTGTAAAGCATCATGTTGAGCACTAGGAGGAAAATATTTCTGAAAGAAAACATTAACCAAACTAATAGACTATCAATAGATCCCGGAGAAAAATTATTAAACCAAGTTTTAGCTTCATCTTTTAATGAGAAAGGGAACATTTAAGCAACAAAGTAGCTACATTTCTTAAGATTATCAGAGAATAAACTACTCAAAGAGGAGAGCTCATTAATATGTTTCATAGCACTTTCATTTTCAGTACCACAAAAAGATTCTTTCTCAACAATAGATATATAAGATAAATCAAGAGAGAAATCATAATCCTTATACCTAATATTAATGGGAGAAGTGGCAGACTTAGCATGAGGAGATAATTTATATTTAACATTACGACTTTCAATAATACTTATAACAGCATCTTTATCCTTCATAGCATGTATTTCATATTTAAGATCATCATTGAGTTCAATATAGGAATCATCAAAATCATCACTAGGATTCTCTCTAAGCTCAGGTTAAACAACAGGAATAACAAGATTTTTACTAGGAGTTTCAGTGTTTGCAATATTTTTAGCTTTAGCAATAGTAGCATCTAAGAAACGACCGAGAGAACCACTCTCATCAAGCACAATTGAAGCATCATCAAAAGTATCAGAACTATTTTCAGATTCAGCAGAAGTAGCATGTGTAGCATGTGTATGTGGTGATGTAAGCAGCTTACTCATAACATACGGCGAATCAAGAACAACAGAGGTGTTCAGAGTTGTACCACTTCTTGTAGTGGATGGTAATATAGGAAACTTTCACTTACCTAGGCTTGCCTATGGGTACCACTAAACCCTCTATCAAGGATTTCTCTCCTTTGATTGATAGAGTTGAGAGGAGACTTTCTGCCACCTCCTCTTTTTTGTCATATGGAGATAGACTGGTGCTAGTGAATTCTGTGTTATCATCCTTGCCAACTTATTATATGCTTTCTCTTGTTATTCCTACTGGTGTCATTGAGGTTATTGACAGAGCAAGAAGACATTGCTTGTGGAGTAAAAGAGGAAAGGAAAAAGCTCAATCACTTGCAGCTTGGCATATGGTGTGCAAACCAAAGAAAAAGGGAGGGTTGGGAGTAATTAACTTGAAAATCCAGAACTCTGCCCTTTTATTAAAACATCTTGATAAACTCTATAATCAGGAAGCCTTGCCTTGGGTGCAACTTGTTACTGATGCTTACTATTATAAGGCTGTTCCTCATGCTGTGGTTGAGTCTGGTTCTTTCTGGTGGAAAAATATATTGGCATTATCTGGGAGTTACAGGAACTACACTACATGCTGTGTGGGCAATGGTTTCACAATACTGTTTTGGGAAGACAAATGGCAGCCTCAACCTCTTAAGATAACATTCCCAAGACTTTTTTCTTTTGCCAAAGACAAATTTCAGTCTGTAAATGAATTCTTGCTTGGCACAGATTGTCTCCAGAACTTTGCTTTACCCCTGTCAGTTCAAGCAAATGAAGAGCTTAGGCTATTGAAAGGCATGATTGGTCATTTTACATTGCAACTTGGTATTAAAGATCAATGGAAGAGCCCACATTCTAGTGGCAGATTACGTCCTAGCTCATTTTATAAACACCAGTTTTCTGATGTCCCTGATGATCCAATTTCTTTTGCAATTTGGAGGAGCAAGTGTCAATCTAAGCATAGATTTTTTGCTTGGCTTATCCTGCATGATAGAATTAATACCAGGGACATGTTACTTCGACGGCATTGGAACATTAATTCCTCATCTGATTGTGTCCTGTGCCCTGACCATGTTCTTGAGGATTGGAGACATTTATTTTTCAATTGTACATTCAGTACAAGGATTTGGAATTACCTGCAGATTCCTTGGATACCTGGCACACCATCTTATGCTATCATGTATGCCAGAAAGCATTTTGCTGGTTCTTGTTTTGTGGAGATTGTGATCCTAGCTTGCTGGTGCATCTGGAAGCAAAGGAATGGATGGATCTTCAAGAACACCAAGCCAACTTTCAGAGGTTGGAAGGCCCTGTTTACACAGGAAGTCACTCTGCTTAAGTACAGGGTGAAGAGTGCTGACTCTGTTTTTTTGACATCATGGATTAATTCACTCCCATAAATTTCTTGTACATATTGTACATTTGTAAATAACTTTTCTTTATTTATTTAATAAATGGGGGGCTGTGGGGGTTTCCCCCACAGTAATGGTGTCAAAAAAAAAATATAGGAAACTTTCCATTACGAGTATTACCCATGATGAATGATTGGCAGTAGATAATAGTACTCTCCGGTGAGCTCACAAATAAAGCTATGCTCCCCAGCAACAGTGCCAGAAAATAGTCTTGATGACCCACAAGTATAGGGGATCGCAACAGTCTTCGAGGGAAGTAAAACCCAAAATTATTTATTCGACACAAGGGGATCCAAAGAATATTTGTGAGCCTTAACAAGTGAGTTGTCAATTCACTTGCCCCTGAAAGTTGACCTGTTCGTAGTGGTTTATCAGTAGTAATAGTTTTATAGTAGCATCAGTATTGAATAATAGCAGCAGTGAAATGAAAACAGCAGCAATAGTGTTTGAAGTAAACATCGGGATTAAATACTGTAGGCATAGGGATAGATGAACGTGCGTCGCATGGATACTATAGTTCATATAATAATCAAGACATGGGCATTGCAGATAAATAAGATAAAGCATCCAAGCACTAAGTAACCATAGGCACGTGTTCCGTAAATACTCGTACGTGCTCGCAATGAGAACTTGCACAACATCTTTTGTCCTACCAGCCCGTTTTCAGCGGGGCCTCAAGGAAACTACTGGTAATTAAGGTGTTCCTTTTAATAGAACACCGGAGCAAAGCATTAACACTCCGTGAACACATGTGATCCTCACATCACAGCTATCCCCTCCGGTTGTCCCAATTTCTGTCACTTCGGGGCCTCGGGTTCCGGACAACGATATGTGTAAACAACATGCAGGTATGATCAAGAAACAATAGTTATCATCATGATTCAATAACATGTTCAGATCTGAGATCATGGCACTCGGCCCCAAAGTGACAAGCATTAAGCATAACAAGTTGCGACAATGTCAATAGCACTAATAGAGGATACTAGGCACTATGCCCTAACAATCACGGCATTATTACATGAACAATATCATCCAATCGCTACCATCCCCTTCAGCCTACACCGAGGGAATTACTCACACATGGATGGGGAAACATGGATGGTCGATGGAGAGGCGTTGGTGATGACGATGGCGATGATCTCCTCCAATTCCACGTCCAGGCAGGGTGCCATAACAGAAACTTCTGACCCCCGAATCGAGGTTCGGGGTGACGGCGGCGCTCTGTTGTGTTTCTGTGTAATATCACGAACCCCCTCGGGTTTTAGGGTTGAAGGCAATATGTAGTCGAAAGGGGAGCCCGAGGGGGTCGCTGGGTGGCCCACATCACCAGGTGGCGCGGCCTAGGGGGGGCCGCCAGGGGGTGGAGTGGCCCCCTTTTGTCCCCTCTCCTGGCCCCCTTCTGGCTCCCGGGGTCTTCCGGTGTTTTAAGACCAATGGGGTCTTTTCTGGGGAATTTCCCGAAAGTTGATTTTTCTGCACAAAAACGAGACACCAAGGTAATTCTGCTGAAAACTGCGTTAGTCCGTGTTAGTTGTATTCAAAACACACAAGTTTAGAGGGAAACAATAAGAAAAGTGTTCGAAAAAGGAGATACGTTTTTGACGTATCATCCTCCTTTCCTGTTAACTATCCAGGGGTCCGTTGAACGATTCTAGGGATCCTCATCAAGGACCTAGATCCTTTGTTGCCAAGGGTAAGACATAAGGCAGAACCCTGGCGTGGACGCTTTACCTGTTGGCAAGTCCATGCTGATTGTTCCTACCTGTCTAGTATCCCCTCTTATGTGATGGGGATTTATTTCTTACCGGAGGGGGTTCAGGCCGGTTTCAATTAGGAATTATCCTGATTTGTCTGGCAAGATGCTAAAGGGAAACAAAAATACCACACGGTCAGATGAGAGATGTGTGTGTCCCCAATGATATGGGGGGCATAGCGATTGTGGCGTCCCGTAAAATGAATGCCGACCTCATGTTGAAATGGGTGTAGCGCATTCTGCGGGATGAGGGGGGCTTATGGCTCCAGTTCATCAAAGCTAAATACCTGCAGAACCCCCCGCTCCTCGCCTGCGATCGACAGGAGGGATCTCTAGTTTGGAGGTCCATCCAGTCGATCAAGCAGGACATCAGAAAAGGAGCTAGGTTAAGTATTGGGGATGGATGTGGCACCATGTTTTGGGTGGATCCATGGCTTTGGGAGCGAACATTGCAACTGGAGTTCCTGAGACTCTTTGCTATATGTTCTGATCCTTCCCAACTAGTGGCGTCGACGGCCCAAAATGGGAATTGGAACATCTCGTTCCGACGAACTTTAGGGCCGGCTGAGACCGCAGAGTGGGAGGAATTTAGGTGCGATCTGCCTAAAACCCTTCCAGGGGGACCTGACCAGGTGACCTGGTCCTTGGTCCCCTCGTGGTCCTTCTTGGTCAAATCACCTTATAGGGCCCAGTTTTCTAGGAAAATTAGTACTTGGGCTACTCCCCATTGGAAGGCCCGTTACCGCTAAAGATTAAGATCTTTGTTTGACAACTACTACGAGACACGTCGCCCTCTGTGATCGAAGTGGCTAAGCGCCATGGCCCGCTATGTAGGTGCCCTGAGTCCAGTACACACATCTTCTCTGTGTGTCCCGCTGCCCGGTTTTTGTAGAACTTCGTCCGTGAGGCGCTGGGGCCGACGTGGAAGGCCTCGTACCTTGGCGAGTTTCTAGAATCCCGGGCGCAGCTGGCCGGGAGGGGTAGACGCCTCTTCTGGCTGGTGTTCGCGGCAATGAAGTGGTTACTGTGGACTATACGCAATAAGATGGTGATTGAGAAGATTTTTCTGCGACGCGCATCTAACTCTGTTTTCAAATGTTTGGCTCTATTGCAGCAGTGGCACCCGTTGTGTAGACATCGGGACAGAGTGCGGCTACATGACTCCATCGACAGACTTCTAGTGGGCGTGCGCCACATCTCCTCCTCAGTGCCACCTTGAGGACATCACCCCCCCCCCCCCCTTGCGGCTCTACTTCCTTCCTACACACATCACCCCGCCCTCCGCCTCATTCTTTCTTTCTTTCTTTCTTCTTGTTTGGGCTTTGTTGTGATGTTGCCCCAGCTTATGCTATTTGTATGGTTGTTGTACCTGGTACTTTGTACGACTGTTGTGGCGGTTGATTTATTTATAAAGCGGGGCGAAAAAGCCTGTTTCGAGAAAAGTCCATGTGATCATATCAACATGAGTTTTCTTGGAGAAAGTAATGATGCTCCTCCTACCCATTATTGTCTCTCATATTGTGCAGTTAACATGTTTTTTGTTCCAACAGTAAGGATGTGAACACAGTTTTTACACATGGTTTCATTCATAAAAGAAATATTACAAAATTAACGCAATCACTATATTATTTTTTACACCATGCACAAATGCAAAACACCACTGGAAATATCGTTCTAGCCATTTCTGCTTGCATCGGAGGACAAAAGAGGAGCCGAAGCAGGCTGCCATCCACATTCTGCCTCTTCATCACATTGAGATTTGGCCCCACAGTTCTTATAGACTCCATAGATAACCAGCTGGATGACGCCCAAGAAGAATCCTATTCCATTTGGTACCTGTATAAAAGTAAGATTTCATAAGAAAATCAATGGAGGTTCAGCATGAAGTTTAAGCTATGCTATATATATACTTACCCCAAGAAAGATGTCTTTGTCGAGTAAGGCATATGTAGCCCAGACGCCCCCATTGAGGAAGAGGAAGAAGGATAGGAAGAACGGCATGTACTCCACGCTCCTTGTGGTGATCACCGTCCTCTGTTTCGCAGCAAGTTGACAAGTGCGGAAATTTTTAGATATTCATGATCTTAGGTCACTTGCACACGTAATTAACTACTTGTATAGTAGTACTTCATCTAAAAAAAGACAGTATAGTTAGTACAGCCTACTCCTGATTGATTCCCGCAAGAACGTGTGTCTCTGACTTGGCATTAGCAGTGGGAATGCACTGGCATACTAATACTCAACATCCCACATGCATGCGTTGTATAATATCGTGATGAATATATTTCACATTTCGTGTTGAAGTACAGAATGCCAATCGTCGTACAAGCTTCTTATAGAACATGCTAGTCAAATTATGCTCCTTTTTTTTTTTTTGATCAAAGTCAAACTTTATAAAGTTTGATCAACTATATACAAGAAAATAGCAACACCTACAACATCAATTGTTGATGTTGATATTTTACTATATTATTTTGTCAAACTTTACAACATTTGATTTTGACGAAAGCTAAATACGGAGTATTTTCAGAAAAAAGGTAGTATTTTTGAAATTTCAATATAGTTTATGTTTGTACGAAAACTAGTTGTCCGCTTAGCGCAGCTACCCACATTCTATTTGAACTCATGTCTATGTCAGCCACCAGAACAAGAAACAAGCTATTTCTAAAAAATACACATAAACACTATATGAAAGCCTAAATAGTAAAACAAAATATGATGTATATAATTGCGGGTGTGTTTGACGACTTTACCACGGCAGCCAGTGGTGATCCGTACATGAACACGTTGAGGCAGGCAGATATCAATCCTATAACCATGATTTTCATGTCAAGGCCACCAATGGCAAATGTCGTGGTTGCGAACACCAGTCCGAAAAATCCAATGTCCAAAGCTACCACCAACTTGGTGGTTTTAACCTGCAAAGTGTAATATGGTATTTGATCATAAACGTAATGCTCCTTGTTAAACCACTCCTCTGTTTTTTGCGCCAATTAACATGGATGCTTATAGATAAATACAAATTAAGTTCAGTTTGTCAAACCATATCCGTGCAGGCTCACCCTTATAGCATGATCGGCGGCGTAGACGAGGAAGAGCACGACGTATATTGTCTCCATGACGGCCCCAAAACCGTTGACTGTGGCGATGAGGATGCCGTCCGGCTTGGTGACGCCGTAGTAGAGCCATAGCAGCGAGTTGAGCAGCGTGAGCACGTACGGCGCGGCCTCGAAATCCTCCGTCGACTTGCTCTTCACGATCCTCCAGAACGTTGGGCTGCCCCATGCGCATATGTAACCATGTAAGCAACTACTAGCTAAAACAAAATAATTGCATGCATGATGGATGGTAAGCTCAGTTCATACATGGGAGAAACGAAGACCAGAACAGAGATTATGTTTCCTGCAACACGGAAATGAGATGAATGGTGAGAGAGGCAGGGATGGGGGGGGGGGGGGGGGGGGGGCGGAGAGCGAGAGAGGGAGACTTGATGCTTGTGCATACCTATGATGCCGAGGATGAACATAGTAGAATCCATGGTGCGCAGCTGATAGACCGGCCAGCCGAAGGTAGAACAATGAAGTAAGTGATTCCAAACTAAGAGGAGGATTGACTCAGCTACCTGTCTTAATTAGCAAGGAGTGCGTCGTACTTAATAAGGAGATCAAAGCGCAGGGCCAGCCTGTGCTGTATCAGACTTGGCATGAGGGAGACAGATGAATGATTAGGAATTAAAGCTGGCCTACACGGCCCTCGTGGAACACAAGAAAATAATACTCCACCGGCCTTGCAGATCCAGTTGACTAGAAGGCAGATATCGACGTGTTTCTTTATCTATTGTTACCTAACGTGTTAGCGTGTATATAGTGATCTAAGCATATCTTTCGCAATTATCATCAAGTATCTACGTTTGCTTTCATTATCTTTGCCTACTGTACTTGGTGTCCTTGCTGCCTTATTTTATTTCTATAAGCTGTTAACTGATTTTATAGTTCAATCGAGAAAATCTTCCTTTGATTTACTTAATTTATTTATTTATGCAACGCTGCCCAATAGTATGGTAAGAGCGCGCTCCCCTTCTCCGCCCCCTGCGACCGACCCAGCACGCTCACCGGTAGCCCGCGCCTACAGGCCGCCGCCGGCGCGCCACCCCGCCTCGCCGCACTTCGCCGGGACAGGGCCTACAGGAGGCGCGCCGGGGCTCGCCACGCCGGACTGAGGGGCGCCCGAGGCCAAGGCCCCGCTCTCCGCGCCGGGAGGCGTCGCCGGGAGCTCTCCGGCGAGAGGCAGAGGTCCGGGAGGCCCTGCTCAGGCGGCGGCCGGCCGTGTACTCGTCGCCGCGCCGCAGATCGCCCTCGCCGCGGCGTGCCGATGCATCATGGAGGCCCAACCGGGGTGATGGAGGCTCGCAGCACACGGGGAACCGGGATGGTGCCGGCTCCGGGCGCGGGACAGGTGGTAGTGCTGCTGTGGCGTCAAGCAAGAAAAAAGCCAACAACAAGAAGAAGAAGGGCCGACAGCCGGGGGAGGGCGGCACTGGAGGGAACCAGAGCGGGTTCCCACCGGCGTCATCCACCACAATCCCGTCAGGAGCTCAGCGCGGCCCGACCCAGGCGGGGTTGGGCGCGACCCACTCTCAGGCGGAGGGTGGGGCGAGCTCCCCGGCGAAAGTCACGTGCTTCAACTGCGGCCTGGTGGGACACTTCCGGTCGGAGTGCACCAGGCCTACGAGCTGCCTTCGCTGTGGGGATCCGGGACACCATCAGGCCGCCTGCCCTGGTCCGGCAGCGCCGCCGCATAGGCCTCGCCTGGAGCTGCTTGGCCACGGGGTGGAGTCTATATTCTACTACATCGACCTCGGAGTTGTCCCTATGGTGGTCCCGGAGAACTTGGCCCGTGTGACTGTTCTCCCTGGACAGCTCCCGACCCTGACGGAGGGACTCACAGTCGAGATCTTGCGGGAGGAGCTTGCCCAGATCATGCCTGGCCATGAGTGGCAGGTCCGGGCTATCTCGGAGACAGAGTTTGCGGTGCTCTTCCCGTCGGCGGAGATGTTACGGCTGTGCTCCATGGGATCCTCTTTCACCCTCCCTCTCAACAAGATTCAGGTATCCATCAAGACTTCCACTGCTGCGACTGCGACGAACACCCTCCACTCCTCGTGGGTTCGACTCTACGGCCTCCCGGAGGTGGCACGGACTTCCCAGGTCATCGAGCTCCTGTCACCGGCACTCGGCAGGTTGGCTGAGATTGACGAGAGCTCTCTGGTGGGCTCCGATGCTGTTCGCTTCCGCGTGCTGTGCCCTGACCCAGGCTTGCTCCCGGGGATCCTGCCTCCTGTCTACTTCGGGGGTCGAGGCGGGAACCAGGGGGCAGGTGCTACGTGTGGAGTTGGACGAGGAGCGGCCCCCTTCCCCACCTACGAGCCGTCCTGAGGGGGGCCCTCCGACACAGGATGGGGACTCTTCAGGGGAGGACTCCTCCTCCTCCTCCGACGACGCCCCTGGGGGAGGGGAGTCACAGGAGCGCGACCCTCCGGCCGCTGACCTCAGCCCGGAGGCCAGGCACCACCTTCCACTGCGGCGCCCCTACCGACTCAGGCGGTGGGTGGGGGCCCGACCCTTCGACCTCCAGGATGTGGTGGTGCAGGGACTCTCTCAGTCGACGCGGACACGAGCTCCCCACACGTCGACCCCATGTGCTCCCTGGTGGCCCCGTTCTCCCAGTACGGGTCCAACTTGGGTCTGCAGGGTCTTGACGCGACTGCTCTGGGACTGGACCGAGGGGACGTGGAGGAGGAGGACTGTGCTAGTGTGGGGATGGAGGTGGTCCCGCCCTCTTCGTCTCGCTCGGGAGGGGCCCTCTGCTACACCCTCTCACCAGGCTCGTCCCCCACCTCTCCAGCGGCCTCTCCCCCTCTGGTTTCGGTGACTCCGTCTTCTGGATCCTGCGAGCAGGCCACGGTCGTCCCCGACACTCCCGTGGCCGGCCCCCAGGAGCCGCCTCAGCGCAGGTCGAGGCCATCCCAGCCCGCTCAGCCCTCACGCTAAAACGCTCGGCTTGCGAGTGCTAGGGGTGGGCTGGGGACGCCGGTCCCTACGATGGTGGACAAGGCGATCCAGTTGACTGCTGCCCGCCGCGACACTCCAGCAGTGGCACCCCCTCTGTAGACAGCGGGACTTGGAGCGGCTGGATGGTTGGATTCTGGACCTCGTGACGGCGGCTCGCCGACTCTACACCACCACCAGCCGCTGAGTGTACTCCTGGCGGGAGTTGTATCGTGTGCGTGTGTTTTTTATCCTTCTTTGTTGGGCTTGTTGTGCTGTGGCCCCAGCAGACTTTGCGTACTTTTGCTATGCGTGTACTCGTGTTGAACTGTTGTATGCTGGTGGTTTGCTTTATTTATAAAGCGGGGCGTAAAGCCTGTTTCGAGGAGCAAACAAGTAGGAACAAAGACAATATTAAAACAAAACGTATTGTGAACGTGCCGCACAGAACGTGCTCCACGCTCTGCACGCACATGTCTTCCAGCGCGATGGCAAGAGAGTTGAGACGAGCCACTTGCTTCGATATCGTCAGATGATGGGGAGGAACATCTCTAGCTTCGTATCACCCAAATCTAGATCGTTGGGCAGTCGCTATATGTAGTATTCATTGAGGCGGACCAGTATCTTGTAGCATCCGCGAATGGGAAACCATTCGTTATCCTCCCGAGGATCGCGTGTCGCGATCCTCCATATCAGGAACGCTGTCGCGCGCAGGTTTGGTGGGCCAAAAAGCCTATACAACATGTAGGCCCACACGAACTCTTATTTTTTTTCCATTTTTTTTTATAAACGGGTTGTTTTCTCGATCGTGTGTCATTAGCGGGTCCAATTTTTTCACGTTAGTTGGGCTCATTTTTTCATATCAGTTTGACACGGTAACACATGTTGCTATAATAAAATAATTTGTTCGCTACAATTGGTCTTCAATTTTGCTAAAATACCATAGTGTTTTTGCTACGAAATATCTGACGAGAATCTTCGGCGATGTCTCTGACGAACCAATTTTTTGCTGCAATAGCGCAAATTATTTTTTGCTACAATTGTTTTCCATTTTTGCTAAAATAGAACAAAGTGCTTGCTATAATGTCTCCGACGAGATCTCCGGCGATGTCTCCGAGGAAGTTATTATTTTACTATCATAGCATTTTGTTTTTGTTGCAGTCGTCCTCCATTTTTGCTATAATAGTATAAGGAATCTGCTATGAGGTTTCCGAAGAGTTCTTTTGGTTTTTTTATGTGGACGGATTTTTTTTTTTGCTACATTAGTGAAAAATTCTTATTTCAATGAACCGTTTTTTGCTCCAGTGTAGCAAAAGCGAGATTTGAGGGAAATTTGGAAAATTGCTACATTAGTTAAAAAATCTTATTTCAATGAACAGTTTTTTGATGTTAGTGTAGCGAAAGCGGGATTGGGGGGGATCGGGGGCAGTACTGGACATGTGTCACGTGTAGGACCCGGAGGATTTTTGCCCCCGGATCCTCCGGAGGACGCAAACCATCGTTATCCTCCGGAGGAACGCGCGTGTCGCGTCCTCCGGATCGGGAGCGCTGTCGCGTGCAGGTTTGGTGGGCCAAAAAGCCCATACAACCTATAGGTCTACCTGCACTCTTATTTTTTTCCATTTTTTTTATAAACGGGTTGTTTTCTCGATTGTGGGCCATTAGCAGGTACAATTTTTTCACGTTAGTTGGGCTCATTTTTTGTATCAGTTTGACACGGTAACACATGTTGCTACAATAGAATAATTTATCCGCCACAATTGGTCTCTAATTTTGCTAAAATACCATAGTGTTTTTGCTACGAAATATCCGGTGATGTCTCCGACAAACCCATTTTTGTTGCAATAGCGCAAATTATTTTTTGCTACAATTGTTTTCCGTTTTTTCTTAAATAGTACAAAGTGGTTGCTATAATGTCTCCGACGAGATCTCCGGTGATGTCTCCGAGGAAGTTATTATTTTGCTATCATAGCATTTTGTTTTTGCTGCAGTCGTCCTCCATTTTTGCTATAATAGTATAAGAATCTGCTATGAGGTCTCCGACGAGTTCTTTTGGTTTTTTATGTGGACGGATTTTCTTTTACTACATTAGTGAAGAATTCTTATTTCAATGAACTGTTTTTTGCTCCAGTGTAGCAAAAACGGGATTTGGGGGAAATTTGGAAAATTGCTACATTAGTTAAAAATTCTTATTTCAATGAACCGTTTTTTGCTGTTAGTGTAGCGAAAGCAGGATTGGGGGGTATGGGGGGGGATTGGGGGCAGTACTGGACACGTGTCACGTGGAGGACCCGGAGGATTTTTGCCCCGGATTCTCCGGAGGACGCACAGCGCTGCCCATCCGCGAATGGGACATGAGGCACTTCGTCATGCGTTGGACTGTCCTCCATCGTCCAAACTAGTTATTACATATAAGGTTTACATGCGTTTTTGATCTTTCAAAAAAATAAAAAGGTTTACATGCGTTTTGTATAGGAAACTATAGAACATATCTCTATAAATAGTTGTGGTACTTCGTATAAGATAGTTTCTATGGTCTGTTACGCCTGGACCTCTATATACGTAAGCCACACGAGATCAATGAAATTATCTCGCATCTAAATGTGGGACTCGAATGTCCGGCCACGCCACACCACACAACCCCCTTTTCAGCGGTCAACCCGAACCAAAACTTTCTCACCGCGTGCGAAAATTGTCCCCACGCGAGCCGTCTAGTTGCTGGGCCGCATGTCACAGCCCAAAAACTAGACCACAGCCCGAACAAAACAGAGCTCACTAGCAAACAGGAAAATTCTGCCAGAAAGTGTGCGGCAGTTACGAAGAACGGTTCTGCATCAAATGAGGCTCCCCCGCCTAGCTCAGGAGCCTCGAGGTCTACTATTCCAGTTAGTCCCCCACCCCAAAATCCCTGCCCAATCCCAAATCTCCACATATTGTCAAAATGATATTTGTTTCTAGAGTTTTTTACAGGTATTATCCTCATATTTCCCCCAAACCACCTAGAATTTCTTAAACTCTAGTGTATTTTTCTCAATGCCCATTACACTATCGGTACCTAGTCGATTGGGGATAAATGAGGATTTGGTGGGATTGGGTGAAGGTGGGGGTTCATCCGATCCCCGTGGGATTATCCCTACTAATCCCCTAGAAAACACTAGAAGCAAACGAGGCCTAAGAGGGTGAAGAAGGGAAAAGACGGTGACGTGACGAGGAAGGTGATGTTCGGGATGAAGATAAGTATTATCGGTAGGTCTCCGTGGGGGGTACCGCCGGAGCAATGAGCATCCTCAGATTGAACTGCCGTGGGGCGGGCAACCACGCGACAGCTGGGGAGCTCCGTGAGCTCGCTCAGTAGTTTGCCCCGTCTATTTTTTGTATTTTAGAAACTCAAATAAGAAAATCCTAAGTTGAAAGTCTTGCCCCTACGCTAGGCTTTGATCAAGGTTTTGCAGTCGGAAGTATTGGTAGGAGTGGTGGTTTAGGTGTTTTCTGGAACAATGAAATAAAGGTTGATGTTTTAGGTTATTCACAATATCATATTGATCTCTCAGTTGAGGGGTTGGGCGATCATGCGTGGAGATTGACTTGTGTCTATGGAGAGGCGCAAACACAGGAAATATATAAACCTTTGGATACGTTGAAGGATATTTGTGCCACTATCACTCTTCCATGCCTTTGTATTGGAGATTTCAACGAAGTCCTCAAATATGACGAGTTCGAAGGAGTAGGACAGCACTCTCCCAACCAGGTCCAAGGTTTTAGGGATGCGGTAGACATCTGCGGCCTCATTGATCTTGACTTTAAGGGTAATTTTTGGACCTTTGAAAAAAGGGTTGCTGGGGATCTTACACACCTGTTCGCCTGGACAGGGCCCTTGGCTTGGCTGAGTGGGGTGCGCAGTTCCCCCATGCATCGCTCACGCACCATACAGCTGCCACCTCGGATCATTGCCCGATCTTGCTGGAGATAAATGATAAGACGATGACGAGAAATATGAGGAAAAACCCTTTTAGATTCGAGGTTATGTGGGAGACACATCCGGAGTTTCGAGAGACCGTGGGAGGTTCTTGGACCTCGGAAAAGGAGATGTCTCGGTTAATGAGGTGAAGCAGAATCTCTGGAATTTATCTACTACAATACAGAGATGGATAGGGATACTTTTGGTTTGGTACGGAAGGAGATTAGAGACCTCAACCGCAATCTTGAGAAGATGAGAGCAGTGCCGAGTAGGGCCGGCCCGTCACATGCTGAACTAAAAACGTCATAATGTCTTGTTGAACTATACCATCGCGAGAAATTGATTTGGCGCCAGAGATCTAAGGTTGAGTGGCTGTCAGCGGGGGACAAGAATTCCAAATTCTTTCATCAACAAGCAAGCATGAGGCGCTAGAAAAACCTTGTAAAATCTTTATCAAACAATGTGGGTGATGTCATTGTGGGCGAGAAATAGATGGAGGCTCTCACTAGTGAGTTTTACAAAACTTTATATACCTCTTAGGGAGTGCAATACATGAATCATCTCTTAGATCATGTGCCAGCCAAGGTGTCGGCAGAGATGAACGCCACGCTCATGGCAGATTACACGGGCGAGGAGGTAAAGAGAGCCCTCTTTCAGATGTTTCCAACTAAGGCCCCGGGGCTTGACGGTTTCCCTGCTCATTTCTTTCAACAATAATGGGAGGTTTGTTTGTCTGATGTTACCAAGGAAATATTGCAAGTTGTCAAGGGTGAGGAAAGTGCTTAGTGCATTGATGACCCACAAGTATATGGGGTGTATCGTAGTACTTTCGATAAATAAGAGTGTCGAACCCAATGAGGAGCAGAAGGTGTTGACAAGCAAGTTGGATAGAGGATTCAATTTAAACACTAGAAAACATGTTTTTGGTGGTTTTTGATATAGGAGATAAATAAACTGCGAGTAAATAAAAGAGAGTAAATATAATTGCAGCGAGTGGCCCAATCCTTTTTAGACCAAAGGACAAGCCGATTGGTCTACTTATGATTACCAAATGTTCTCGGGGACACATGAGAACTTTGTCAAGCGCTTTCGTTTCATACAGTTGATTAATATTTATTGTTTTGATAGGTGTTGTGTGGGTGAACCTATACTAATGCACCGCCCAACTAGAACTAATACATACTTGTGATTAAACCCCTTACAAGCATCCGAAACTACAAGAAGTAATTAAGATAAATCTATCCACAACCTTAAACTCTGGGATCGTACACTCCCTCGTGCATCGGTTTCCTAACGGGGGTTTAGGTTTCTGTCACTCCGGCAAACCCACAATTAGTAGCCAAATACACAATGCATCCTCCTAGGCATATAAAGGTGAAGTGTCATGTAGTCGACGTTCACATGACACCACTAGAATAATAACACCACAACTTAAATGGCAAACCATTTGATATTACTTCAACATAAGTCCACTACTAACAACTTGACTTCTCCCATGTCCTCAGGAACTAAAAGAACTACTCATGAGACATCATATGGATCATAATCAGAAGTGATATAATGATGAATAACAATATGTTCATAATGTGCAAACACCGATAAATCTCGTAGGCATCAACTACTAACAAGTAATCCACACCGGGAGAGAGATCTAGTGGGAAACAACGATAAAGAACCCTATTTGTTACAACAAGATGAAGGTGGATAGTGAGGTTGATGGTGTTGGTGGTGAGGACGATGACGATGATGATCTTGATGATGCCCGGAGCGATGACGGTGATGATGGCGATGATTTCCCCTCTCCGGTGAGGAATTTCCCCGGCAAATTTTTCCATGCTAGAGAACTTTTCTCTCTTTGTTGTTTTTCGCCCCGAGGTGGCGGCGGAATATTTCCTCGATGGTTCTATGAGTCTTAGGGTTCCGTCGGGGTCAAGTACGCGAAAGGAGGCGGCTAGAGGTGGGCCAGGGTGGCCACACCACCCCCGGCGCGACCAAGGGGGCACGCTCCTTAGTGGTGGGGGCCCCTAGTGGCCCCCTCCGGGTCCCCTCGTGGCTAGCTCCCTCTTCTAGACTTCTAAGACTGCTCTGATGCCTCCCCTTCTTCTTATGATCTTCTGAAATGAGGTATCTTGACGGTGTTTTTTCCATCAGATTTCTGGTCCCGGTGATTATTCTCCAATAATTATTAAACATGCAAAATAAGATGAAATAACATAAGTAATGCATCATCATATTAAATATATCAATGAATAACAGAAAATTACAACAAAAAATAGTGATGCAAAATGGACGTATCAACTCCCCCCAAGCTTAGTACTCGCTTGTCCCCAAGCGAAACTGAAGTCGGTAAACATGACCACAGGTTTATGGAGTAAGGTATCTATAAATAAAATACGAACAAAAAGCATCACATCTACCAATACACATGTCATTCTAGACAACAACTTCCTCTCATATAATTTAACTTGAAACAAGTAGAGGGAATCACAATAAAGGTGCAAAAAGGAAATCATAATTGGTGAAGGCAAACTTCATTCTTGGTCAGAGAACAATTAACAGATTGTACTTATATTTTGATCAGAGTCTTTATATTAGAGCTTATATTGTAGAGTTTAACATGCTCAATCATAACAATTTCGTTATAGTCATCGATAACTTTCAAACTGATATTCAATCATATAAAAACATTTGTACTAAACATGGAAGGATAAAGGACATGATTGAGTAAATCAACATATAGATGGATGGATCACAACAACGTAAATGCTTTCTTAAGACAGAAAGGAGTAGGTTTACTGACTCAACATAAAGGTAAAATATAGGCCCTTAGTAGAGGGAAGCAGGGATTAAGTCATGTGCTAGAGATTTTCATTTGATAAACAGAGGTATTGAAAACAATTTTTGAGAGTGATGTATGTTTATGTCAACGAATGGCAAACAGAAAATGCAGTACGTCACAAGCCAACTAAACCTTACAAGAGAGGCTCCCATTGAATGACGCTAACTGAAATTAGCAGATGATGACCCACAAGTATAGGGAATCGCAACAGTCTTCGAGGGAAATAAACCCAAATTTATTGATTCGACACCAGGGGAGCCAAAGAATATTTATAAGCCTTAACAACTGAGTTATCAATTCAGCTGCACCTGAAAGTAGACTTGCTCGCAACAGTTTATCAGTGGTAACAGTTTTATAGCAGCAGTAGTAGTAAAATAATAGCAGAGTAAAATAGTAACAGCAGTAGCCACTAGTAGGAAACTGCCTTTCTATGGAATCCTTTCCGTGGCGCACCAGTGTGTGGTGCGCCATAGAAATTTAGTTTTGTGGCGCACGTCAAAATATGCGCCACAGAAATGTTGTATTCTGTGGCGCACGGAGGAAGGGTGCGCCACAGAAACTCAATTTCTGTGGCGCACGTAATCTGGTGCGCCACAGAAATAAGCAATTCTGTGGCGCACGTAATCTGGTGCGCCACAGAAATAAGCAATTCTATCGCGCACGGGGATTGGTGCGCCACAGAAATAGGCAATTCTATGGCGCACGGGGATTGGTGCGCCACAGAATCCAATATTTCTGCCACACGTGGAGCCACAGAAATTTTTTCTTCCCTCCACACCCCCCCCGGGAACGCCTTTTCTAGTTTTTGACGAAAGAGTTGGCGGTCTAAAAAGCATCAAAAATAAATCCCTTATAGATGCACGGAGAGTTTAAGGTCTACTTTTTTATCAAATTTTGAAATATGAATTTCGACTTTCCTAGCAAAAGTTCGTTAAAAAAAGTAAAATGGGCATAACTTTTGCATACGATGTCGAAAAAAAATGATCAAGATATCAAAAAAAACTAGAGAGAAAAAGGAACCCAACCTCACTCGCCTTCGGCCTGTGAGCTTTTTTTAGAATTGCCAAATTCCAAAAGGAACAAAAAGTTATGGCCGTTTGAAGATTTTGACCAGAAAATTAAATAAAAAGAAAAAAAAATTCTGTGGCACACCCCTTCATTTGGTGCGCCACAGAATTCTCGAGGCAGGATTTCGAATCCTGCCTCCTCCCCTCCTCTTCTTCCTCTTCTTTCCCTTCTCCTCTTCTTCCCTTCTCCCCTCCACTTCTCCTCCACTTCTCATCTTCCCTTCTCTCTTCTACCTCTCCACTTCTCTCCTCTCCTCCACCTACTAGTCCACCTCTCCTTCTCCACCACCACCACCACCACCACCCCTCCTCCTCCTCCACCACCACCTCCGGCGAGCTCATCCTCCTCCACCACCACCTCTCCTCCTCCTCCTTCTCCTCTCCACCAACTCCGGCGAGCTGCTCCTCCTCCTCCAGCACCACCTCTCCTCCTCCTTCTCCTCCTTCACCACCACCTCTCCTCCTCCTTTCTTTCAAAAAATTCCCGCGGCCAGATCTGGCCGCCTTTTTTTTTTGAAATTCAAAAAAAAATTCTGTGGCGCACCCCCCCTTGGTGCGCCACAGAATTGCAAATTTCTGTGGCGCACGACTGAGGTGCGCCACAGAATTGACATTTCTGTGGCGCACGGCCACGGTGCGCCACAGAAAAAAATTCTATGGCGTGAATTCTGTGGCGCACCCCTCTGCCCCCTAGGTGCGCCACAGAATTGGAAAATGGTGCGCCACTGATAAGGCTTTCTGTACTAGTGAGCCATCGCGGAAAACAATAGGATGAAAGTACCATAGGCATAGAGGTTTGATGAACGGGTGTTGCATCGATAAGATAGTTCATGTAATAATCTAAACATGGGCATTGCAGATAATAATAATAAAGCATCCGAGTTCTAGGCAACCATAGGCATGTGTTCCAATATAGTCATACGTGCACAACATCTTTTGTCCTACCAGCCCATTTTTAGCGGGGACTCAAGGGAAACTACTGGTAATTAAGGTGCTCCTTTGAATAAAGCACCAGAGAAAAGCATTAACACTCCGTGAACACACGTGATCCTCACATCACAACCATCCCTTTCGATTGTCCCAATTTCTGTCACCTTGGGGCCTCGGCTTCCGGACAATGACATGTGTAAACAACTTGCAGATATGATCAAGAAACATAATTATACTCATGAAACAATAACATGTTCAGATATGAGATCAAGGAACTCGGGCCCAAAGTGACAAGCATTAAGCATAACAAGTTGGAACAGCGATAGAAAACACTAACAATAGATAGTAGGCATTATGCCCAAACAATCGGGCATTATTAGATGATCAATCTCATCCAACCCCTTCCATCCCTCTCAGCCTACAGCGGTGTTTACTCACACATGGAAAGGGGAATCATGGATGGTCGATGGAGAAGAGGTGGCGATCATGATGGCGATGATGTCCTCCGAATCCCCGTCCCGGCAGAGCGCCAGAACAGAAAGTTCTGATCCCCGAATTGAGTTTCGAGGTGGCGGTGGCGCTTTGTTGTGTTTCTGTGGAATATGACGAACCCCTCGCGTTCTAGGGTAAAGGGGCATAAGTAGTCGAAAGGGGAGCGGGAGGGGGTGGATGTGGCCCCCACACCACCACGTGGCGCTGCCTAGGGGGCGCGCCCATGGGTGGTCTGGGACACTCCTTGCCCCCCTGGAGGTGTCCCTCTGGCTCCCGGGGTCTTCTGGTGATATAAGCTCAATGATATCTTTTTTGGGCAATTTCCCAAAAGTCAATTTTTCTGCAGAAAAACAAGACACCAGGGTAAGTCTGCTGAAAACACTGTTAGTCTGTGTTAGTTGTATCCAAAGCTCACAAGTTTAGAGGCAAACAATAGCAAAAGGTGGCACACAAGAAATTTACTTGGAGTGGCAGTTAAATACCACATATAGGTAGGTATGGTGGACACAAATGGCATGATTTTTGGGACTCAAGGTTTGGATGCACGAGAAACATTTCCTCTCAGTACATGTTTTTGGCTAGCAAGGCTGGGCAGCAAGCATAAGAGGTGAGGGAAAACAAATAAATATACATATGATAGAACCAATCATGCAATCTTCCTTGGAAGTACAAAAAATCTTAACTTGAAAATACTAAGCTTATGAGCCAACAAGAAAGAAAGATCATGGAATAATATATCTACATGCAACTCCATATTTTCTACTTAAGCCTCAAAGTATTGTTGCTACTGACCAGTGCTAAGTTTTCCAAAAGCAACTAGATTAACTTGATGCTCCAATATTCGTATCAATACTAATAACAAGATAAACCATATAACAAAAATTGCGACCAATGCTAAGTTTTCCAAAAGCAACTAGATTAACTTGATGCTCCAATATTCGTATCAATACTAATAACAAGATAAACCATATAACAAAAATTGCAATCTAAAATAAAGTGTAGAAAGTAAATGATGAAACTTCTCAATAATATTCCATAAGAGCAACTCAAACGAAGGGATGCATCGATAACCAACTAAAGGAGACATACTCCATACTGAAAACCATCCTATATGATAACTTCTCTACTCATGATATGACTCTACTAAAAGGTAAAAAGGTGAAAGATAAAGGTGTGATACCACGGCACTCCCCCAAGCTTGGAACAAGCCAAGGGGATGCCAATACCAATGACGAATTAATTCTTCGGTGGTGGTGGTGAACTCTTCTCAATCAGCTCATAAATTGACTCCTTCAAATCATAAATCACATAGGTGAGCTCATGTATCAGCTCCGTATTGTGCTCAATACGGTCCTCGAACTTGTCGAACGCTGAGTCCCAGCTCTTGGAATTATTCCCCCACACCATATCAGATCGGGGGCTTTCCTTACCTGCACGGTTAGAACTATCCATATCCCAGCAGGAAGGCAACTTTGCCTCGAGTACCCTCTTAGATTGATACTCATGGATTAAGGTATGGAAAAGTTTTTCATGCTTGGAAGTGGTGTCATTGAAGCTAAACAGTGACGTGGGGCCTTCCCTTCAGTGCTCATCCTTGCCGTTTTCTTGAACGGTTTTGCTACCACTCCAATGCTTGCGACGGTGGCGCGTGGGTACACATGCGAGTATTCTTCTACATCTCCTTCAGCTTCACTATCGATCTCCTCCTCTAGCTTCGGGCCATGGAGATCATCTTCCATTGGTTCCTTCCCCTTGTTGTTGTTGCCAGAGACCATGGTGCTTCTAAAAATGAAAACGATCTCGCAGAAACAGGTTGAGACAGAAACACGACGATAAAACGATATACGGACCTCGGGGGATCCGGGGGATTATATAGCAAAAACATACGTAACAAAAGGAAGGTGCAGTGCGAAAACGGGTCGGAGAGGGGCTCTGAGGCGCTCACACCATAGGGTGGCGCGGCTAGGGGTGGGCATGCGCCCCCAGGTGGTGTGGTTCCCTCGGGCACCGATTCCTACCCTTCTTCGGCTCAATATTTTTCTCATTTTCCATAAATGATAAAAAAATATAAATTGGAAAGTAATCCGCGAACTTTTTCTTAACAGAATTGTTACCTATTTGAAAACTGATTGTGCAGTTTCTGGAATCTTCCCTCTAATAAACTTCTCCGGAGTCACCACTTGAATAATATCAACATCTTCATCATAATAATATCTGGAAATATAATGTTTGAGTCTTTGCCCATTCACCACTTGTGTAATGTTATGTTTAAGGGAAGAAATTTTGATTGCACCCGAACGATACACTTCTTTGATAACATAAGGTCATTCCCATCTGGAGAGTAATTTTCTTGCAAAAAATCTGAGACGAGACCTATACAATAGAACTTTTTCACCAACATGAAACTCTCTTTTCAGAATTCTCCTATCATGCCATTGTTTAACCTTCTCTTTAAAGATTCTAGTATTTTCATAAGCTTCACTTCTCCATTCATCTAAAGAACTCAAATCAAAAATTCTTTTCTTACCAACAAGTTTAAAATCTTTATTAAGTTCTTTCACTGCCCAATAAGCATTGTGTTCTAGTTCTAAAGGCAAGTGACAAGATTTTCCATAAACCATTTTATAAGGAGACATACCCATAGGATTTTTATAAGCAGTTCTATAAGCCCATTAAGCATCATTCAAGGTTATCAGACCAATTTTTCCTAGATTTGTTAACAGTTTTTTGAAAGAAATATTTAATTTCTCTATTTGATAAATCTACTTGCCCATTGGTTTGAGGATGATAAGATGAGGCAATTCTACGATTAACATCATATTTAGCAAGGGTTTTTCTAAAAGCACCATGATTAAAGTGAGAACCTCCATCAGTCATAAGATATCTAGGCACACCAAACCTAAGGAAGACAACATCTTTAAGAATTTTGAAACAGGTTTCACCATCAGCACTTTTGTAGTTATAGCTTCTACCCATTTAGTAACATAATCAACAGCAACAAGAATATGAGTGTAACCATTAGAAGGAGGAAATGGGCCCATAAAGTCAAATCCCCAACAATCAAAAGGTTCAATAACAAGAGAATAATTCATAGGCATTTCATTACGTCTAGAAATATTACCAAGTCTTTGAGATTCATCACAAGATAAAACAAATTTACGTGCATCTTTAAAGAGAGTAGGTGATACATCATAAACGTATCCCTAATTTCTGATGCTCCATGATCATATTATGCCAATTGCTACATGTTTTCTCCCTTGTTTATAGCATTTTTATACGTTTTTCGGACTAACCTATTAACAAGATGCCATAGAGCCAGTTTCCTATTTTCTGCTGTTTTTTCGTTTCAGAAAAGTTGTTCTGGAAATATTCTCGGAATTGGAAAATTCGAAGCCCGGAAGTCCTATTTTCCCCGGAAGCATCTAGAAGACCGAAGAGGAACCGAAGAGGGGCAGCAGGGGGGCCACACCATAGGGTGGCGCGGCTCCCCTAGCCGCGCCAGCTAGGGGTGTGGGCCCCCTAGAGCGCAACCGCCTTCGCCCGTTCGCCTATTTAAGCCCCCCCGGATGGAAAACCCTGAAAACCTGGTCAAAATCCCCGAAAAAGGTCCGCAGCCGCCGTCACCGTCAACCCCGGATCAGGGGGGTTCTGAAGCTGTTTCCGGCACCCTACCGGAGAGGAGATCATCACCGGAGGCCTCTTCATCACCATGCCTGCCTCCGGAGTAATGCGTGAGTAGTTCATCCCTCGACTACGGGTTCGTAGCTGTAGCTAGATGGTTGTCTTCTCCTCATATGCCTCCATGTTTAGATCTCGTGAGCTGCCTATCATGATCGAGAGTGATCTTATGTAATTTTCGGTGCTGTGTTTGCTAGGATCCGATGAATATTGAACTTATGCTAAGTTGATTAAAGTCTTTATTTGCATGTGTTATTTGTGATCTTGCATGCTCTCTGTTGCTAGTGGTTATTCTGGCCAAGTAATTGTTAGTGACTCCAAGAGGGAGTATTTATGCTCGATAGTGGGTTCATGCCTCCTTGTTGCCTTGCTCGAGTGACAAAAACATGGGGGGAGGATGTGTTGTTGCCATTAGGGAGAAAACAACGGTGAGAGTGCTCGCGTGCATAATCATTCCTTACAGTACACACTTTGTTTAATGTAATTATCTATTGCTTAGAACTTAATACATGAGGGGGTCCGGATGATAACCTAAGGGTGGATTATTAGTCATAGATGCAGATGGATGTCGGTCTATGTATCTTGTTGTAATGCCCGCACTAAATAGCATAATAATCTTCATGTCATATTGTGCACTACGGTGCAACCTTTATTTGTCAATTGCCCAGCTGTAATTTGTTCACCCAACATGCTATCTTTTATGGAGAGACACCACTAGTGAAACTACGAACCCCGGTCCATTTTCCACACTGTTAAACAACCCACAACAATTTCCTGCTCTCTTTACTTTCTGCAAGCATACACTGTTTTTTCACACTATACGTCTAATCTTTGTTTTCAGCAAGTCTGGTGAGATTGAAAACATCACTGTACCATTGGGGCAAAGTATTTTGATTGTGTTGTGTGCAGGTTCCACGTTGTTGCTGACACCGGTGAAGCGCCAGCACCACCGTCAGTGGCATCAACCTTCCAAAGATTCTCTTTCTCCTACTGGATTGATAACCCTGGTTCTTAACTAAGGGGAAAACTCCTACCGCTGTACTCATCACACCCTCCTCTTTGGGTTCCCAACAAAGTGCATCAAGGATTTTTCTGGCGCCGTTGCCGGGGAGAAGAAGTCTTCTAGCAAGGGGAGTCTCTCACTCTCAATCTCTTTATTTATTTTTATTGTCTTGTTTTTACTTCTCTATATCGAAAACACAAAAAAATTAGTTTATTTCTCTATATTGAAAACACACACAAAAATTAGTTTACTTCATACCTGTTATTTATTTGCTTGCTTTTGTTCTCCTAAAATGAGTTCCTCTGAGAATACCAAGTTGTGTGACTTCACTAGCGCAAACAACAATGATTTTATTTGCACACCTATTGCTCCACCTGCTCCTACTGTTGTTTTCTACGAGATTAAACATGCTTTATTAAATCTTGTGATGAAAGAACAATTTTCTGGTATTAGTACTGATGATGCTACTGCTCACCTTAATAATTTTGTTGAACCATGTGAGATGCAAAAATATAAAGATGTGCATGGAGATATTATTAAACTGAAATTATTTCCTTTCTCTTTGAGAGGAAGAGCTAAAGAATGGTTGCTATCTTTGCCTAGAAATAGTATTGATTCGTGGACTAAGTGTAAAGATGCTTTCATTGGAAAATATTATCCTCCTGCTAAGATTATATCCCTGAGAAGTGACATAATGAATTTTATGCAATTTGATAATGAACATGTTGCTAAATCTTGGGAAAGAATGAAAACTATGGTGAAGAATTGTCCCACTCATGGACTGACTACTTGGATGATTATACAAATGTTCTATGCAGGACTGAATTTCTCCTCAAGGAACCTATTGGATTCAGCTGCTGGAGGGACCTTTATTTCCATCACTTTGGGAAATGAAACAAAGCTTCTTGATGATATGATGATAAATTATTCAGAGTGGCACACTAAGAGAGCTCCACAAGGTAAGAAGGTAAATTCTGTTGAGGAAACCTCCTCTTTGAGTGAAAGGCTTGATGCTATTATGTCTATTCTTGTTAATGGTAAAGCTCAAGTTGATCCTAATAATGTTCCTTTAGCCTCTTTGGTTGCTCAAGAAGAGCATGTTGATGTAAACTTTATTAGAAATAATAATTTTAACAATAATGCTTATAGAAATAATTTTGGAGGAAACAATTATAAGCCCTATCCTCCTAATAAGTTTATGGTAATTATTATGGCAACCCCTACAATAATAGTAAAATCTCTACCTATGATCTTGAAAACATGCTTAAAGAATTTATTAGTACACAAACTGCTTTTAATAAATCTGCTGAGGAAAAGCTTGGTAAAATAGATGTTCTTGCCTCTAAAGTAGATAGCCTCGCTATTGATGTTGATTATCTAAAACTGAAGGTTTTTCCACAAGATGTTAAAAAAAATTGAATGCCATTCAAGTTCAAATAGACAATAATGTTAGATTGATGGCTAAATTACGTGCTAGGTGGGAAAGAGCAGAAGAACTAGCTGAAAAGAATAATATTGCTAGAGTTTGTACTATCACAACAACTAGTAAAACTGAAGTTCAAAGTTCTAGTAAACCTCTTACTATCAATGGTAAAGTAGTTGGTGTTAATAAAGTCTCTACTCCTTTGGTGAAACGTGCTAAATTGCCTAAAACTGCTGAAACTGCTTCTGATAAAAGTGCTGAAATTTTTAGAAATGTGGGAGATAATGGTTCCATTACTTTTGATGATAATAATATTTATTTTGATGATTGCAATATATCTGAAGTTATTATGTTTCTACAAAAACGTGCTAGAAGTCCTAATGCTAGTGCCATGAATATGGCCTTTACTAAACATATTACCAATGCTCTCATGAAAGTTAGGGAAGAAAAGTTGAAACTTAAGACATCTATCCCTAGAAAATTAGATGATGGTTGGGAGACTATCATTAAGATAAAAGTAAATTATTTTTATTGCAATGCTTTGTGTGATCTTGGTGCTATTATCTCTCTTATGCCTCAAAAGCTTTATAGTATGCTTGATTTGCCACCATTGGAACACTGTTATTTGGATGTTCATTTTGCTGATAGTGCTAAGAAGAAACCTCTTGGTAGAATTGATGATGTTCTTATTATGGTTAATAATAACCTTTCCCCTGTTTATTTTGTTGTTATGAACATTGAATGCAATGCTTCTTGTCCTATTGTTTTGGGAAGACCGTTTCTTAGAAATGTTGGTGCTATTATTGATATGAAAGAGGGGAGTATTAAATATCAACTTCCCCTCAAGAAAGTTTTGGAACACTTTCCTAGAAAGAATATGAAGATACCCTTTTACTCTATTATTAGAGTAAAATATGATCTTGATGCTTCCTCTCTTGAAAATACTTGAGTTGATTTTTCTATGCCTAGCTGAAAGGCTTTAAAGAAAAGCGCTACCCGGAGACAACCCGTTTTATTTCTCTGTTTTCTTTTGTTTTCTTTGGTGTGCTTGCACCTGTGTTTTTTCTATTTCCTTAGCAACCCTTCTGTATCTTTTATTTTGAGTTTTTGTTGAGCCAAGTAAATCCACTAGTGGAAAGTTGAGCATGTGTTTCGGATTTCTCCACAGGAAACAGATTTCCACTGTCCATTGTAAATTCCGTTAAACATCACAGAAAAATCAAAATTACCTGAGATTTTTTGTGCTTAATCCTGAGTTATATACTCAACGTTTTCTCGAATATCACTTTTTGATTTCCTCAACAGAAGATTTTTGAAAAAATCGATCTTTACCTGATGTCCTATTTTTGACAAATTTCTGCCATTTATCGCATTTGCATCTTAATCTCTTTCTTTTGGTGTTATTTTGAGAAAAAAGAGTTTTGAAAGAAGTTTGAGAGTAGATAATGTGTTTTTGAGTGTTATAGTTGTGTTGAAACTGAACCATGTGGATTTATTATTTCAATTGCACTAATGTTGCTAATGAAGATTGTGAGAATTTTGATGTGAAGAAAGTTTTCAAGGGTCAAGAGAAGAGGATGATATGATGTGATCAAGAAGAGTGAAAAGCCTAAGATTGGGGATGCCCCGGTGGTACATTCAAGCAAATTCCAATAATACTCAAGCATCTAAGCTTTCGGATGCCCAAGGCACCCCCTTCTTCATCAACAAATTATCAGGTCACTTCTAGTGAAACTATATTTTTATTCGGTCGCATCTTATGTGCTTTACTTGGAGCGTCTTTTATTTTTGTTTTAAGTTTGATTTTTATTTTGCTTTAAGTTTGTTTTTACTTTCATAATAATCTTGGTTGGACCCCATCATTCTTTTATTGGAGAGTGACACGCTCCACTTTTTCTTGAGAATTCGTTGTATTCTTAGTCTCTGTTTAACTGCTGCATTTATTCAGCTCCTGTTTTGCATGCATCTCTTGTTAGAGCTGTTAGTTTTAGTAGTATTATTTGAGTACTCTTATGTTTGCTTGCTTTATCATAAATAGTATTTTTGTTAAAGCATGTTTTGTATGGTGCTTGTTGGGAGAAAGAAAACTGCTGCTTGAAGTAGAATTTATAACAGTGCTAGTAAAAGCTTGTATAGACTGTGGGTAGGACTTTTTCATTCCATGCTAAATGTTATTTTAGTTTTAAATCCTTGTGGTTATTTAGTAGCATGATTATCCTCAAATATCTGAGAGTGTTTAATATGTATTGAAAGATTCATGAGTTGTTCTTGTCATAGTAAAGCATCAATATATGGTATTCTCTTTCGAATGTTTTATTTGGTTGACTTGGCGCATGCTCACGCCATGTTTATGACTACAAACCAGTCATGAATAGCCTACATGACCACTTAGTTTTTAAACTTGTGATACTGCTTATGTTTTAATTAATGATGCTTATGTCGCTATGCATGATTATGGCTCTTATGCTCTCTTGATTTGTCGCTCCCAGACTTTTGCTAGCATCCACCTGTACTGAGTATGAGCTGTACTCGTGCATCCAAACTCCCATAAACCAAAGGTTTTTCCATTGTGTCCACCATACCTACCTACATGTGGTATTTAACTGCCATTCAAAAGTAAATTGCTCATGTGTTACCTTTAAAACCTTCAAAATTACTCCCGCTTTATGTTCCTGTTTTTCCTCACGAGGACGTAAATAGAGAATCTTCATCTCACTTGTTGATTGGATTTGACACCCTGGACTAGTGGCTTCATCCGCTTATCCAAATGATAGAAGAGCTTGCAACGGGGTGCCCAGCCCCAAATTAATGCAAACAAATTCTCTTCACTATTTTTCCCCTGATTTATCAGTCAAAGCATAATTGTGTAAACAAAAGAGAAAGAGGGATGACCTTCTATACCAGTTGCGTCCTTCACCCTGGGAGCCGCTCTTGTGAATCCAGTTGACTGGTGACATGCTGTATTTTCTGTTTACCATTCGTTGACATTAGCATACATCTCCCAAAATATAGAATTCCTCCACAAATGTCAAACTTTTAATACCCCTGTTTAACAAAATAAAAGCTCTAGCACATGAGTGATCCCTGCTTCCCTCTGCGAAGGGCCTTTCTTTTACTTTTATGTTGAGTCTCATTCTTCTAACTTTATGCACAGTTGAGAGAGCATTTTTGCCATTCTGAGTTCTATGTGCATTTGTCCCATATGCATAAATAATGACTTCATGATGTGATATTATTTGTTCTTAAATTATTTGTTCTAGTCTTCCTCTTATACTTTGAAGGTGTCCTGGCATTTATGTTTTGCCCCACTCTTAAGGACAATCGAAATATCACTTTTCTATGTTTTCTCTATAACTAAAACAAACGGTTGTTTTTCTTTGCATTATTATTCATGATCCTTTATTTGAGTTACTTTTCGTGATGCAAATTAATTGCTATGCTTTATTATTAAAGTTTTATTTATCATGCCTGTGTTTAAAGTCTTATGATCTCAGCGTGCATATGCTTTTACATTAGATTGATCAAGTTTGTGTTAGTAGCATGTAATCTCAGAAATTAATGTTTTATCGTTTACCTACTCGAGGACGAGTAGGAACTAAGCTTGGGGATGCTTGATACATCATAAACGTATCCCTAATTTTTGATGCTCCATGATCATATTATGCCAATTGCTACATGTTTTCTCCCTTATTTATAGCATTTTTATACGTTTTCCGGACTAACCTATTAACAAGATGCTACAGAGCCAGTTCCCTGTTTTCTGTTGTTTTTTAGTTTCGAAAATTTTGTTCTGGAAATTTTCTCGGAATTGGAAAATTCGAAGCCCAGAAGTCCTATTTTCCCTGGAAGCATCTAGAAGACCGAAGAGGAACCGAAGAGGGGCAGCAGGGGGCCACACCATAGGGTGGCGCGTCCCCCTGGTCGCGCCAGCTAGGGGTGTGGGCCCCCTGTAGCGCCACCGCGTTCGCCCTTTCGCCTATTTAAGCCCCCCGGATGGAAAATCCTAAACACCTGATGAAAATCCCCGAAAAAGTTCCGCAACCGCCGTCACCGTCAACCCCAGATCAGGGGGGTCTGAAGCTGTTTCTCGCACCCCGCCGGAGAGGAGATCATCACCGGAGGCCTCTGCATCACCATGCCTACCTCCGGAGTGATGCATGAGTAGTTCATCCCTGGACTACGGGTTCTTTGTTGTAGCTAGATGGTTGTCTTCTCCTCATATTCCTCCATGTTTAGATCTCGTGAGATGCCTATCATGATCGAGACTAATCTTATGTAATTCTCTGTGATGTGTTTGCTAGGATCCGATGAATATTGACCTTATGCCAAGTTGATTATAGTCTTTATTTGCATGTGTTATTTGTGATCTTGCATGCTCTCCGTTGCTAGTGGTTATTCTGGCCAAGTAATTGTTACTGACTCCAAGAGGGAGTATTTATGCTCGATAGTGGGTTCATGCCTCCTTGTTGCCTTGCTCGAGTGAGAGAAACGTGAAGGGGGAGGATGTGTTGTTGCCATTAGGGAGAAAACAGCGGTGAGAGTGCCCGCGTGCATAATCATTGCTTACATTGCACACTTTGTTTAATGCAATTATCTGCTGCTTGCAACTTAATACCTGAGGGGGTTCGGATGATAACCCGAGGGTGGATTATTAGTCATAGATACAGATGGATGTCCGTCTATGTATCTTGTTGTAATGCTCGCACTAAATAGCATAGTAATCTTCATGTCATATTGTGCACTACGGTGCAACCTTTATTTGTTAATTGCCCAGCTGTAATTTGTTCACCCAGCAAGCTATCTTTTATGGAGAGACACCACTAGTGAAACTACGAACCCCGGTCCATTTTCCACACTGTTAAACAACCCACAACAATTTCCTTTTCTCTTTACTTTCTGCAAGCATACACTATTTTTCCACACTATACGTCTAATCTTTGTTTTCAGCAAGACCGGTGAGATTGACAACCTCACTGTAAGGTTGGGGCAAAGTATTTTGATTGTGTTGTGTGCAGGTTCCACGTTGTTGCGGACACCGGTGAAGCGCCAGCACCACCGTCAGTGGATTGATAACCCTGGTTCTTAACTAAGGGGAAAACCCCTACCGTTGTATTCATCATACCCTCCCCTCGGGTTCCCCAACAAAGTGCATCTGTAGGCCAATAGAAACCTGATAGTAGAACCTTTTGTGCAGTTCTATCTCCAGCGTGATGTCCTCCATAAGCACTACCGTGGCATTTTCTTAATATTTCACGTTGTTCATATTATGGAATACATATTCGCATAATACCATGTACTCCTTTATATAAGTGTGCATCATCCCAAAAATAATGCCTCAAATCATTAAAAAAAAACTTTTTTGTTGAGCTGTAAATGTTGGAGGCAAATACTTGGAAACAATAGAGTTAGCATAATCTGCATACCAAGGACTTTCCTAGGAGTTTCCTTTCATTGCAGCCAGCTGTTCATTTTGAAAACTATCATTAACAGGAATAGGGTCATATGAATTGTTTTCCAATCTAGACAAGTTATCGATAACAGGATTTTCAGCACGCTTCCTATCCACAATATGCAAATCAAACTCTTGTAAAAGCAGCACTCATCTAATAAGCCTATGCTTAGCATCTTTCTTTTCCATAAAGTATCTAATAACCGCATGGTCATTATGAATAGTGACTTTTGAATCAACAATATAATATCTAAATTTGTCACAAGCAAAACCTACAGCTAAGAACTCTTTTTGAGTGGTAGCATAATTCTTTTGAGCAACATCAAGAGTCTTACTAGCATAATGAATATCATTCAATTTATTATCTACTCGTTGTCCAAGGACAACACCTACAGCAAAATTACTAGCATCACACATAATTTCAAAAGGCAAATTCCAATCAGGCGGTTGAACAATAGGAGCAGCAGTTAAAGCCTTCTTTAAAGTTTCAAAGCTTCCTTGCAATCATCATCCAAAACAAAAGGTACGTCTTTTTGAAGAAGATTAGTAAGAGGCTTTGATATTTTAGATAAATCTTTTATAAACCTCCTATAAAAACCCGCATGACTAAGAACACTACGAATACCTTTAACATCCCTAGGACAGGGCATTTTATCTATTGCTTCCACTTTAGCTCTGTCAACTTCAATACCTCTTTCAGAAATTTTATGTCCAAGAACAATTCCTTCATTCATCATCAAGTGGCATTTCTCCCAATTAAGAACAATATTAGTTTCCTCGCATCTATTCAAAACATTATCAAGATTGTGCAAGCAGTTATCAAAAGAAGTTCCATAGACGGAGAAATCGTCCATGAATACTTCCACAATTTCTTCACAAAAACCATGAAAAATAGCAGATATGCATCTTTGAAACGTAGCAGGCGCATTACACAAACCAAAAGGCATATGTCTATAAGAATAAGTTCCATAAGAACAAGTAAAGGTTGTTTTCTCATGATCTTTTGCCCTAACAACAATTTGTAAAAACCCAGTTGAACCATCAAGAAAGCAAAAATGATTTTTCTTAGACAACCTTTCTTGCATTTGAGCAATAAAAGGTAAAGGATAATGATCTTTCTTAGTAACTTTATTGACTTTTCTAAAATCAATACACATTCTATAGACGACTACTACTCTCGGAGAAATAAGCTCATTATTTTCATTAGGCACAACAGTCATTCCACCTTTCTTAGGGACACAACGCACATGGCTTACTCATCTACTATCAACAATAGGATAAATAATACCAGCATCAAGGAGTTTTAATACCTCATTTCTTACCACTTCCTTCATCTTAGGAATTAAACGACGTTGATGTTCAACTACTGGCTTTGCATCTAGTTCAATATTAATAACATGCTGACATGTAGTGGGGGAAATCCCTTTCAAATCATAAAGAGTATATCCAATAGCTCCACGGTGTTTCTTCAATATTCCTAATAACCTTTCCTCTTCTTCACCTTAAAGTTTAGAACTAATAATAACAGGATATGTTTTCTTCTCATCAATATAATCATATTTAAGATCATCAGGTAAAGGTTTTAAATTGAAAATAGGATCCTCCTTGGGTGGTAATGTGGTACCCAAATCTTTCACAGGTAAATTGTGTTCATCATCACTGGTTGAAGAATAAGATTATCATCAATCTCATTTCTTTCCTCCATAAATACCTGACTTTAATGGTCCTCCATATATTGCTGCAAAGAATTGTTAGGGGCAAGAGCAATAGAAGCAAGTTGTTCAACTCTAAAATTTTCATTAGGCAATTCAGTTTCATATGGAGCTCTAGCAAATTTAGAAAAATTAAACTCATAAGACTTTCCATCAAATTTAGTCAATATTTTCTCTTTCCTACGATCTATAACAGCGCCACAAGAAAGGCCTACCAAAGATAATAGGACAAGTTTTACTAGCAGCTTTACCCAGTACTAGAAAATCAATAGGATATTTAGTTTTACCACATAAAACTTCCACATCTCTAACAATACCAATCGGGAAAACAGTTTCTATGTTAGCAAATTGAATAACAACATCAATATCTTCAAGTTCAGAAGAACCAATTTCATGCATGATTTCTTTATAAAGCTCGTAAGGAATAGCACTAGAACTTGCACCAATATCACACAAACCATAATAGCAATGATCACCAATCCCAACAGAAAGCACAGGAACACTAATTTTCTTAGGTCTATTGCAATGTGAAACAATATTAGAAGCATCCTCACAAAAGATAATGTGTCCATCTTCTACATTCTCAGAGACAAGGTCTTTAACTATAGCTATTGTAGGTTCTACAGTTATTTGTTCATCAAGTTCAATATATTTGTTCATACTCTTGTTAACCACACTAGCTACAATAGAATGTTCCTTTACCTTAGCAGGGAAAGGCATTTTCTCAATATAAGGTTCATGCACAACAGGATTAACAATATGCACTTCTATGTTTCTAGCAGGAACACAATTAACAATATCTTTGTAAGGTGCATGATACTTTCTCAACTCCTTTTTTGGAATATCAAGATATGAAGCAAAGGCTTTAAGACAATTTGGAAAGATTTGAGAATCAAGACTACAACCAACACTAAAATTATAGAAATCATCAGTTCCCATAAAAGCTTTAATGCATTCATAATCATAATTTATACCTGACTTTCTACCTTTTTCATTCTCCCATCCTTCAGTGTTTTCTTGAATACGTTCAAGAAGGTCCCATTTAGATTCTTCTTTCATACGCGTGAATGATCCAGAAGAAGAAGCATCCAATAAATCTTTATCATGAAGAGAAAGCCTTGCATAAAAATCCTTCATAACAATATTACTCGGGAGCTCATGAACGAGACATTTAAGCATTAATAACTTCATTCTCCCCCAAGCTTCGGAAATACTCTCTCCATCATGAGGCCAGAAATTATATATTTGATTCCGATCTTTATGACTCTCACTGGGAGGATAGAATTTAGTATAAAAGAGAGGTACAATTTCCTCCCATCCAATAGATTGACCATTCTTCAGCATTTTGAACCATTCCGCAGCTTTTCTCTTCAGCGATAAAGAGAATAATTTATTTTTAACTTGATCTGTTGTAATACCAGCACACCTGAATAACTCGCATAATTCATGTATAAAGATAAAATGATCATCGGGATGGACAGTTCCATGTCCAAAATAGCAGTTATTCATAACACGTCCAACAATTTTCATAGGTATTTTAAAAGGATCCAATTCAGAAGATAGTGGGTCATGTACTACATTAGTAGTAGTAGCAATACTCTTAAACAGAGAACCAAAAGGATTCTACATAATGAAATAAAGCAGCAGACAGAATTAAAAACAACACTCCTAATAAAAGTTTCTCTTACCAATTCCACTTACCAATAGCACTTCACTCCCCGAAAACGATGCCAGAACATAGTCTTGATGACCCAAAAGTATAGGGGGTGTATCGTAGTACTTTCGATAAATAAGAGTGTGGAACCCGACGAGGAGCAGAAGGTGTTGACAAGCAGCTTGGATAGAGGATTCACTATAAACACTAGCAAACAGGTTTTTGGTGGTTTTTTATACAGCAGATAAATAAAGTGCAAGTAAATAAAAGACAGTAAATATAATTGTAGCGAGTGGCCAAATCCTTTTTAGAGCAAAGAAAAATCCGGTTGGTCTACATATGATTACCAAACGCTCTCGAGGACACATGGGAACTTCGTCAAGCGCTTTCGTTTCATATAGTTGATTAATATTTATTGTTTTGATGGGTGTTGTGTGGGTGAACCTATGCTAATGCACCGCCCAACTAGGAGTAATACATACTTGTGATTAAACCCCTTGCAAGCATCTGCAACTACAAGAAGTAATTAAGATAAATTTAACCACAACCTTAAACTCTAGGATCCAACACTCCCTCATGCATCGGTTTCCTAACGGGGGTTTAGGTTTCTGTAACTCCGGCAACCCCACAGTTAGTAGCCAAATACATAATGCATCCTCCTAGGCCCATAAAGGTGAAGTGTCATGTAGTCGATGTTCACATGACACCGCTAGAAGAATAACACCACAACTTAAATATCAAACCATTAGATATTACTTCAACATAATGCCACTACTAACATCTTGACTTCTCCCATGTCCTCAAGAACTAAACGTACTACTCACGAGGCATCATTTGGATCATAATCAGAGGTGATATAATGATGAATAACAATCTGGTCATAAAGTGAAAACACCAATAAATATTGTAGGCATCAACTACTAACGAGTAATCCACGCCGGGAGAGAGATCTAGTGGAAAACAATGATAAAGAACCATAATTGTTATAGTGAGATGAAGGCGGACGGTGAGGGTGATGGTGCTATTGGTTAGGACGATGACGATCTTGATGATGCCCGGAGCGATGATGGTGATGATGGCGATGATTTTTCCTCTCCGGGTAGGAATTTCCCCGACAGATTTCTCCCTGCCGGAGAGCTTTTCTCTCTCTGTTGTTTTGCACCCCGAGGAGGCGGCGGAATATTTCCTCGATGGTTCTATGAGGCTTAGGGTTCCCTCGGGTTCAAGTGCGCGAAAGGAGGCGGCCAGAGGTGGGCCAGGGTGGCCACACCATCCCCAGGCGTGGCTAAGGGGGGCATCCCTAGTGGTGGGGGTCCCTGGTGGCCCTCCTACGGGTCCCCTCGTGGCTAGCTCCCTCTTCTGGACTTCTAAGACTCCTCCGATGCCCCCCTCTGAAATAGGGTGTCTTGACGGTGCTTTTTCCATCAGATTTCTGGTCTCGGTGATTATTCTCCAATAATTATTAAACATGCAAAATAAGATGATATAACATAAGTAATGCATCATAATATGAAATATATCAATGAATAACAGAAAATTAGAATATAAAATAGTGACGCCAGATGGACGTATATGCATGAATGAAACTATCCTCGTGCTTATTCCCTAGGTATTGACGCTCCTGTCTCAGTTTCCCCTATAAGTCTATGCAATGTCCTTTATAAATTTCCTCAAAGGTTGCCTCAAATCTTCTCATGCAAATTCCCCCTAGTATTATTTCTAAGGAATAGTCAGCCTTTCTGTCGGGAAGGCTCATCACGAATAACATTATTTCGGCTTATGAGTGCCTTCATTTTATGAAGAGGACCAAACCAAAAGTTAATAGTCATTGCGTGCTAAAGTTGGATATGATGAAGGCATATGACAGATTGGAGTGGGATTATTTACATGACATTATGCTAAAACTTGGCTTTGAACCAGGTTGGACTTCTATCGGCATGGGTATGGTTAGGTTTGTTTCTTTCTCGGTGTTAATGGTAACACATTTGAGGAGTTTATTCCCTCGAGGGGAATATGGCAGGGAGATCCAATTTCACCCAACCTTTTCTTGATAGAAGCATAGGGCCTTTCGTCCCTCTTCAAATCCAGTTCTCGGTCATCGCATTTGGAGGGGATCAAGGTGGCGCCTACGGCACCTTCTGTGAACCATCTGTTATTTGCTGATGACAGCCTGTTGTTCTTCCGGGCGAGTGTTTAGGGAGAGGACAAGGTTTCACACTTGTTGTAGACATATTGTAGAGCATCGGGCTAACGAATCAACACTTATAAATCATCAATCTTTTTCAACAAAGGTTATTCTCAGCAATCAAGGGATCGGATTAATTTTTTTTTGAATGTGCAGAATGAGACTTTGAATGAGAAGTACCTAGGAATGCCCTCTAACATGGGTGCCTCAAGGAGAGGAACTTTCGAATATGTTAAAGACCGTGTTTGGAGCAAGGTGAAGAGTCGTCTTGAGAAGGTCCTTTCAAGAGGTGGAAAGGGAGTTCTTATAAAGGTAGTAGTGCAATATATCCCGGTGTACTCCATGGTCTGTTTCCGTCTACCTCGGGGACTTATTGAACATGTTCACTCAATGATCCAAAATTTCTGGTGGGGAAGCAAGGAAGGAAAGGGGAAACGCACTGGGTTTCTGGGGATGTTTTTACAAGGCCAAAGTGTTTGGGCGGACTAGGGTTCCGGGATCTTGAACTCTTTAATCTATCCCTTCTGGCAAAGCAAGCATGGAGGATACGCCAAGTTCTGAATTCTCTAAGTGCAAGGATTCTCATATTGCTCTATTTTCCAAGCGGCACTATCCTAGATGCTGCACTTGGTAGCCATCCATCCCAAGTGTGGCGAGCTATCATTGAGAGAAGAGATGTACTCGGACAGGGTCTAATTCAGAGAGTGGGAAACAAATCTTCTATAAATATCTGGGATCACAACTGGCTGCCACGTGATGGGATGTTTGGACCCATGGTCTCTAAGATTAACGACCTACCCCAACTTGTTTCAGGGCTGGTTGATCAAATGAAAAAAATATGGAAGGAAGAGAGGGTGAAAGAGATCTTCTTACCCATGGATGCCGACGTTATTTTATCTATCCCACTATGCACGTCCACGTCTTTGGATGAATGGGCATGGCACTATGATCGAAAGGGCGCGCTCTTGGTCAAATCGTCTTACAGGATGTTATCAACAACCAAAAGAAAAAGAGAGGGCTGGATAGATCGTGAGGTTGACTCCTCTAATATCGAAACAGAGAAGAAGGTGTGGAAGTCGTTATGGAAGCTAAGGGTTCCGTCGAAGATGAAGGTTTTTGTGTGGAGGCTGTACTGACAATCCATACCCTTAGCTAACCCGCTCCACCACTGAAACATGTTATCAACTAGTTGTTTCTCTTTATGTGGCTCCGAATACTCTTGGCAACACTCTTTTCTTGGATGCACCATGTCTAGGTGTGATTGGGCCCTCTCAAGTGACGACTTAGTTGAACACATGAGTTGCAACCGTGATCCAAAGGCAAAAACCTGGTTATTCGCTATGAATGAATCGCTATCTGAGGACAGCTTCAAGAGGATGATCGTTACCTTATGTGATATCTAGAGTGCAAGAAGGAAAGCAATTTACGAGGACGTTTTCCAAAGCCCCCTGTCCACACACTCCTTTAATGGATCTTACTTAGAAGAGCTCAAAACCCTCGCGCCGTATCCACGTCTTACCCAAGCCTCAGCCCCGTAAGAAAGCTCAGGTAGGGGCATCCCCAAGTGGCTGCCGCTGCCTATAGATTTTGTCAAGATAAATGTTGACGGGGCGTTAAGGATAATTGGAGGAAAATCGGCATATGATCTATTTGCAGAGATGCGGAAGGGAACTACCTTGGTGCGTCGTCTTTGGTGATCAAGGGCATTACAGATCCTTCAACGTTGGAGGGCGTTGGCATGTCATGAAGGTCTTAGCCTAGCTGCAGATCTTCTCCTCCAAAGGGTGTGCATTTCTTATGATTGCAAGCTGGTCATCGATGAAATTCATGAAGGGTCCCAAGGAAGCTATAGTCAAATCATCAAGGAGATCAAAACTCGAGCTCAACTTTTCCAAGTTTGTAATTTTATTTTTGAGGCAAGAGTGATCAATGTAGAGACTCACAATCTTGAGAAATTCTCTTCGTATTTGATTTTCGGTCACCACGTTTGGTTGGGGGCCCCGCATGACATTGATAATGTACCCATAAATATTCAAATGCAATAAATAGAAGAAAGTTTCCCTCAAAAAATAAAACAAACATCTTCCTTCTCCGGACAATTGTCCTGAATCGACCAGAAACAATCTTATCACCATATCTGGAAATACAGGTTCATAATAATCAAAAACACATGATAAAATCGCAGGAGGGAGGCATCTACTTCCTAAATCAAACACCTTCATGTAGTTTTCCTGAAAAAACAGCTAGATCATCCACCAGTTTTGAAAAACTATCAGATCATAAGAGATGACATAAACCATCATACAAAAACTTGATCACATGAAAACACATTTCCCCAAGGGAAAAATCACAACCAAAGGGGCATAAGAACTAGTAGATCAGACAAATAAAATATTAGTTAACTCTTGTTCTCCAAACACAAGTAAGAAACCATCCGGTTCCAGTAGATTAAGAAATTTACATGAATCTCACAGGATGCTAACGAAAGAGTTTTGGATATAGAACTACATAAAAGCCAACATACATCTAGATAACCTTAAATTACCCAGCCTTAGCCCCCGTGTCGTCCCCCACTGGCGATACGGAGGTGATGCCCGCAAGTGGACATGGTTATTGTAGTTGTTTCCGAAGTAAGTGTATCGAACCACACGGAACCAAGGAAATAGCATTTTATCTCTCGTTTCTTTCCTTACCAAGTTATACATGCAAGTTATATTAATGCAAAGAAAGTAAGAATGTGTTGAAAGTGTTTGTTTTTTGTCTTGGTTTTGGGAACAAAAATATTTTAAATGGAAATTAAATAAAAGAGAACAGACTGTAAACCTTGAAGTGATTGGATACTAAATATGGCTAAAATGTTCTCGGGAAGAATAGACTTCAGTACTGTAGTATTATTGAATTGATTGGGTGTGCCACTAAAATATTGGTAACACACCCCGCAAACCACTACCAGTTGTCCTTTATAAGCCAAATCGGCAAGACTGCACTGGTAATTAAGGGTATCCTTGCAGATGGGGAGATAAAATATGGATCTCTGTTATTCCCACATTGATCGTCGATGAGGAGAAGGCAGACACTCTATAACCATAAACAACACTGTATTAAACCAATGTTAATGACCTTCATGTCCCTTGGGAAAAATCTTTGGCAATATCATTTACACCATTACTACACTTCAAACATTAATAATGCATGCATTTTTATCTTAATTTCATGATAGTACTAGGGTTTCCCAATCTTCCTAAGAAGAACGAAAATATTCACACATGAAGGAATAAAGTAGCATGATAATAATAATATCAATGGAAGATGGATTATTAAACTAGTAAAGGTCCTAATAGACAATTTGAGGGTTCGAAATTACAACAAGAGGCGGGATTATTTGATGGAGATGGAGTCGGCAAAGACGTAGATGGCATTCCCTTCAAGATCGCAACTGCCGTGGAGATGGTATTTCTTCCCGCGGAGTGCTCCTCCGAACCCCTTCTGGAGACTAGGTTTTCATGGTGTTTCTTATCTAGTAGTTTCTCTAATCTTTGTATGAGAATTTTGAGACCATGGGTAAGATTAATTGGTGAGGTTTTCCATCTCAGAGGCCATAAAACCACACAATATGGCTGGGAGTGATCGTGCCAATGGTCTTTAAAAGCCCCTGGAACCTTGGTTCTGCGAAATTCTTATTTTCCTTGCCTCCCAGCGAGATGGTGATGGCTCCCAAGTGCAGGAGATCAATTTTAGTACTTTTCGAATTAGAAAGGTTGTCGAACCCACGAGGAGCAGAAGGAACTGGTAAGTAGAATAGCAAAGGAATAATAAAAGCAACATGTGTTTTTGTGTTTTAATTGTGTAGTGCGAGTAAAGTAAAATGCGGAAAGGAAATTGCAGCAAGTAGTAGGTCTCAATGAGAGACAAAGCCCAATCCTCTAATGCGCAAGAGGACAAGCTCAAGTGTGTGTTTGTGTCTTATATGTGGAAAATGTTCCCGAGGGCTGCACGGATTTAGCTGGCATAGTGATTCATTGCATAACATGTTTGTATATCTTGTCTAGTTTTAATCTTCTTCGGACGGAGCAACAAATAGGAATAGCTAAATAAATAAACTACCACCCCTTATGATGGATCACGTGGCCAATTAAATGACAGCACGAGAATTATTAAGACATGATGTCCCACCATAGCCTTATGCTCTAAGGTCCCCGATACAAGTACCCTCATAATGCAATTCAACGACTCTGTTTCAAGTTCCTGTCACCTAAAGACATCATCACGTCACTACACTACGGTGTTCTCCTATGAGCCCATGTAGGTGAAGTGTTGTACAATCGATGTTCGTACAACACCATCATAGAATCACATAAAAGATAAATACTAGACCAAATAACAACTCATCTCATGTAACAAATCATTGCCAATTCATCCTATGCCCTCAGGGACATGCGGGAACTACTCACAACGTGCAAACATGATCATGTATGGTGACATATGTGGTACAACACAATCTGAAACAATGGATCAACCACCAAATAATGACAAGTACTCAATCCCAAACATGCAACGGAGTACAATAACACGTATCTAGGGTGTAGCAATGATCAAACTATGAGGGGAATGGAGTGGATCACGGTGATGGTGATGGTGGAGATGCAGGTGCTGGTGAGGATGGTGATGGAGATGCCTCCTCCGACGCCAAGGAGGAGATGGGGATGAAGATGGGGATGATTTCCCCCTTCTCCGGAGCTCCGGAGCAGCAGGATCTGTCTCCCCCGCGGAGAGTTTCGAGAGTTTCGCCGCCCTGGCGGCTCTGTCTCGTCTCGGGAAAATTAGGGTGTTGGTTTTCGGGGAAGACGGAGTCGTCAGCAAAAAGACCTCGGGGAGGAGGTGTTGTGGGCCCATTTGGGGGCCCCACACGCGGCCAGGGAATCTGGCCGCGTGGGCTACCCCCTTTTTGGCCTCCTGGCCCTCCTCCTTTGTGTCTTGTGCCCACGGCCTTTCTCCCGAAGTAAAACTGCCAGGGTTTCTTTCCTTTCGCAATTTGGATACCTGTAGCTCCTGAAACATCAAAAACATGAAAACAGGTGTTTTCTGACACCCAGAAATTAAATACCAAAAATAGGGACTTTGTAGGAAAGTCCCATAAAATCATCTAAAACATGCAAAAAAATGACATAACATTGATAAAACATCCCAATAATGCCTATATGGAGGGTATAAATGATGATATAAAATGCACGTATCAACTCCCCCAAGCTTAAACCTTTGCTCGTCCTCGAGTAAATAAGGACATAGATCAATACATGCATCAATGGACTTATGGTTGATAAATATTACGGGCATTGTATCATCATCATGTTCAGTTATAATGCAAGATGAATGAATAGAACTCATACACATAAGGATAACATATTCGAAGCTCTAGCAAACACCCCATACTTTTGAAAGCAAATAACCATTGTATGTTGGACAATCGAATTATACTGTTTAATTTGGAGAAAGATAAATGAGTAGAGGTAAAACATGATCAAGTCTCATTTAGTTTCCAAACTATTCAGCTTAAATTACTAATTGTAATGTGGCATCCATTGGGCTAAGACTCTCATTGCCCCTTTATCATTAGCATCTTAATTTATAAATGTTGAAGTAATGTGGTTGACAAGGTGTTGGTTGAATGTCTCATGCCCCGTGAGTCTGAAAACCTACTCCATGATTACTCAACTTAAGATTCCTAATAAGCTTTGTACAATCATAATAACTATTAATGACATCATAGAGAATTGCAAAGAGGTACGTCTTGCCCCATGGCATAGAAACCAGCCCATGTCACAATAACAAGATGGACAAACGGAGTAGACTCATCATCCTTTTTTATTTCTATATGCATAGCTTCTTATTTTATTATAGGATGTGTTTGTAGAGTCCACTCTAGCTATAAGTAAATTTCCACCATGATCAAGCATGGCTTGGGTTAGCGGCCCAATGCAATTTCTCTAGTCATATATACTTACTCATCAAAACTTACTATTCCTCTATTTCATTTCGGAGTGGCAGGAGTCCAAAAACAAAACCACATGACATCAACTAAATATAAAATTTCTTTGTGCAATGTTGAAAGCTTTTCATGTGATGCACGTGTTAGCCAACTCCCAACCAAAATCCTTGTCAAGCACAAAACTTTTAGCTCCCATTAATGGGTCATGTTTGTTAAGTGCAATAGAAATAAATGTGTGCATTCAAGAGTTCGTGAGAGTCTTATCCCAAATTCAGCCCATGCCAATTAATAACATAAGCATCTTAATTTAGAGCATAAATGAAACTATAACATGGTGAACATGCTCGGAATAGCCATTAAGCTAATAGATAGATAGTGTATTTATGTCCTATTGAGATAATTCTACAATTGTCCAACACACTCAAGTTATTTAATTTCAAGGCAAGATGTGATTGAAACCTCTAAATATGCCATGCTCATTTGCATGAGTGTTACCCATAAATCCCCAAAACAAGGGAATCATGGATGACACCATACTTTATTATTCATTGATAAACCATAAGACGGGGATGCATGATAATGCTCAATGAGCTCACTCAAGCCTAAACGAAAACGATAACTAGATAATAAAAGCAAGACACACCAAAACTAGATAGACATGATAAAGCTGATAAAAGACGGGGGATAGGTGAAACTCCCCCAATCTTAGATGGTTGCGGTAATTTCTTCAGTCTCCCTTCTTCTCGTACTCAGCCCACCACTCTTTCTTCTTCTTCTCTTCATAGTTGTCTTCAAGCTCTCCAATGATGCGCATCATGAGGTTATAGGCTTGCTCAAATGCTCCTGCAGCTTTTCCCAGCCTTTCCATGAGGTCCTTCTCCACCGTCTCCTTGGGAGTTTTCCACTCCGGGCTTGGTGCTTTCTTCTTGGGAATAAGGTGATCCCAATCTCCAGTGCAATTCTTTTCAGTGGGAGTTTCCCTGCCAATAAGAGGAGAAACTGCGTTTTTGCTAGCAAGTGAGTGCCTTGGAGCCTTCCCTCCGGTGCTCATACGTGCGGACTGTCTCTTATTTCCAAAAGACATGTTCACCCGTACGCCAGCAACAGGGATTGGTGATGGAGGTGTTGTTGCAAGAGGTGGTATGTCAAAGATGGCCTCGTCATCTTCCTCATCAGGTTATTCATCCATGATCTCACGAAGCTCCACGTCCTCGTCATCCGAGTAGTCCTTCCTCTTCCTATTCCTCCTGTGGATGGATGTGGGGCTGTTGCCCTCAAGCTCATCATCATCATCGTCCATGGAGGTGCATTGGTAGGAGTCTCCCGAAGTCATGGCTTGGAAAACCTGACAGACAGAATAGACAAAACAAAGATCGTGCGAGAAATCTCGGTGCGGGATTAGATCGACAAAAGGGGTATATATTGACGTTTTTGGGGTAAGACGAAGTGTCGGAGTCGAAAACGAGATGAAACGGGACTCCGAGGTGGAAAAGGGGTACCTCCAGGCGGCCAAGGAATCTGGCCGCGTGTGGGGTCCTCTTTTCCCCCTCGAGGTCCAATTCCTTCCAATTTTCTTGTCCCACACGTTAATTTCCATAAAAAATGAGTTCCGTAAGTTTTCACGCAATTCCGAGAAACTTCCAAACACAATAATTGTAAATTATTGAATTTGGGTTTCTGAAACTGCAGGATCCCTTACAATTACCTCCTCCGGTGTCATTAACTTTATCTCCTAGATGGTTCCTATGAAGCTCTTTCCTGCAATATAATGTTTTAGGCGTTGTCCATTGACCACATGAGGTTTACCTTTCATATCACCGTGAAGATGGATGGCCCCCGAACGGTATACCTCCTGTACTACCAATGGACCCTGCCATTTTGAAGCTAATTTCCCTGCAGAAAACTTAAAACGAGAGTTGTACAATAGGACTTGATCACCTACTTTAAATTCCTTTCTTTTAATTTTCTTGTCATGCCAAATTTTAAATTTCTCTTTAAACAATTTTGCACTTTCATATGCTTCATTCCTCCATTCATCTAATAGATTTAGGTCAAGCAATCTCTTCTCCCCCGCTGTTTTTAAATCAAAATTTAATTTCTTAATAGCCCATCTAGCTTTATGTTCTAATTCAACGGGTAAATGACATGCTTTTCCATAAACCATTTTATAAGGAGACATACCTATAGGATTTTTATAAGCAGTTCTATAAGCCCACAATGCATCATTAATTTTAAGTGGCCAATCAGATCTAGCTCTGTTTACCGTTTTCTCTAAAATAAGTTTAATTTCCCTATTACTTAATTCAACTTGTCCACTAGTTTGAGGATGATAGGGTGATGCAATTTTATGATTAACATTATATTTTTCCAATGTTTTTCTAAGAACACCATGCATAAAATGAGATCCACCATCAGTAATTAAAAATCTAGGAACACCAAATCTAGGGAAAATAATTTCTTTAAGCATTTGCATGGCTGTGGCATGGTCTGCACTCTTAGTAGGAATTGCTTCTACCCATTTTGTAACATAATCAACAGCAACCAAAATGTGAGTATGTTTTGTACTAGATGCAGGAAATGGTCCCATAAAGTCAAAACCCCACACATCAAATGGTTCAAGTGGTAATGTATAGTTCATAGGCATTTCATTCCTTCGACCAATGTTTCCTACTCGTTGACATTTATCACAAGTTTTAACATATTCAGCACAATCCTTGAATAGAGTAGGCCAATAAAAACCACATTGTAATACCTTTGCTGCAGTACGATCTCATGCATGATGTCCTCCATAGGGACTGTCATGACAATCTCCTATAATAGCCTGCTGTTCATGCTCAGGTACACAACGTCTAATAATGCCATCAACACTTTTCTTATACAAGAATGGATCATCCCAAAAATAATGTCTAAGGTCATAAAAGAATTTCATTCTTTGCTGGTAAGTAAATTGTGGTGGCATAACTTTCCCAACAATGAAATTTGCATAATTAGCAAACCAATGGGACGCAACTTTAGCACTAGAAACACTAACAAGGGCAAGTTGTTCATTAGCAAAACTATCATTAATAGGAATAGGATCATAAGGTATATTTTCCATTCTAGAAAGATGATCAGCTACGGGATTATCTTCTCCTTTCCTATCTACTATGTGTAAATCAAATTCTTGCAACAAAAGTACCCATCTTATTAGCCTAGGCTTAGCATCTTTCTTATTCATCAATTATTTAATAGCAGAATGATCAGAGTGCACAGTGACTTTTGAATCAATTATGTAAGATCTAAATTTATCACATGCAAATATTACCGCTAAAAATTCTTTTTCAGTTGTAGCATAATTTCTTTGAGCACCATCTAGTGTTTTACTAGCATAGTAAATAACATTCAATTTCTTATCAACCCTTTGGCCTAAAACAGCTCCAACTGCATAATCACTAGCATCACACATAATTTCAAAGGGCAAGTTCCAATCAGGAGGTTGAATAATAGGTGCAGTTATTAAGGCTTTCTTTAAAACATTAAAGGATTCTATGCGATCATCATTAAAAGAAAATGGAACATCCTTTTGCCAAAGATTGGTTAGAGGCTTTGATATTTTAGAGAAATCTTTAATGAACCTAGGATAAAAACCTGCATGACCGAGAAAACTTCTTATACCTTTGATGTCTCTTGGATATGGTAATTTCTCAATAGCTTCAATTTTTGCTGGGTCAACTTCTATTCCTCTTCCAGAAATACGATGCCCAAGACAATTCCCTCTGTTACCATAAAGTGACACTTCTCCCAATTAAGAACAAGGTGTTGGTCTTCACAACGCTGCAAAACTTTGTTAAGGTTGAACAAGCAATTATCGAAAGAAGTACCATACACCGAAAAATCATCCATAAAGACTTCCACTATCTTTTCAATATAATCAGCAAATATAGCATTCATGCATCTCTGAAAAGTAGTAGGCGCATTACATAAACCAAAAGGCATTCTCCTATAAGCAAATGTACCATATGGGCAAGTAAAAGTGGTCTTTTCCTGATCATCACTATGAACTGGAATTTGAGAGAAGGCTGAATACCCATCTAAATAACAAAAGTGAGAATGTTTAGATAATCTCTCTAGCATTTAATCAATAAAGGGCAATGGATAATGGTCCTTACGAGTTGCTTTATTTAATTTTCTATAATCAATGCACATTCTATAACCAACAACAGTACGTTGAGCAACAAGTTCATCATCTTTATTAGGAACCACAGTAATTCCACCTTTCTTAGGAACACAATGAACAGGACTAACCCATTTACTATCAGCTACTAGCTGAATGCCCGTGCGTTGCCACGAAATAATAATAATACTTGTTTTATAATATATGTTGATTAAATACTCCATAGACAATGTACATGTGATCGACAACGCCGATTTCTTCATATTCGACTACCACTCTCGACCATGTCATCTTCTTTCTCCTCTTTAGTCGATTTTGTTGTGCTTCCATCATGTCAATACTCTTCACTCCAAGGTAAACCGTGCAATGTGTACTGAAAATTTCAATGAATCATCCACTTAATATGAACCATGATGACCTAAATTGGCAACATTCGCACACAGCTCAGACCAACTACAACATGTGTGGCGTAATACAACGAATTATCAAACACGAGAAAATAATATAGAACCATATGATATTGTCTTAATTAATTTTATGAACCGATTGCACACATTTCATACACATTATCAAAATATCTCGCTATCAAAACTCGCCCAATTTTTTTGATTATTAATCATTTCTCCACTGACACATATGATATTGTCTTAATTAATTTTATGAACCGACTACACACATTTCATACACAATAAATTGTGGCCCTCTAGCTGATCAAAATATATCTCTATCAAAACTCGCCCAATTATTTTTATTATTAATCATTTCTCCACTTAAACTTAAGTACAGGCGCTGACCAGCAGCCTGAATATGATAGTATCAAAAAACAATCACGTCAATCAAAGTGGATGCATGCTGGGTACTCATCGTAGGTCAATCAAATTAAACATCAAAAACTTCCTGAATGTGTCGTTAGCGAAAAATCAAAATACCACATCAACCATTAAAGATTATGTCCGGGTCTCTCCTCGGAGTATGGTTGCAAGACCAGGACGGCGACCGCGTTGGGGCCTGAGGCGGTCGCGTCAGGGCGGACGGCACCAGAGAGAACTGGAAGGACGACGAGGCTGTAGCAGTGGCACCATCGAGCCACCCAGGCACCGAATACGGCAGGGTTGGGAAAGCAGTTCAGAAAGCCCCATGCAATTCTGGACGTGTGTGCCCTAGAGTGAGCGAGCCTGGCGGTGGCTGTGTGCCGACGACGAAGAAGCGGCCGGAGGCGGTGTCATGGGCTCATGGCTGGTGCAGTAGACACAGGCGCGTGGTCAGCACGTACGCCGTGTCGTCCATGTCCCTCTCCACTCGATTACTTATCTCGCACCCTTCCCTCTGGCAGTAGTTCCTGCACATGTTTACACAAATTAATTGCCCGTGTATTATTCTACAATGCAATGTCTGGTATAAGTAGATGAAGCGATGATCAACTCACCGACGCAAAGTGTGTGAATTATTTTTGTCCGCGTTGGTGAATGGCGATTGGGAGTACCTTGAGTTGGGGCTGTTGTTGGCGGACTTATTGCGGTACAAGCACAATTTATACATGTCGTCAATGTTCTCGATCCCCAATCTCGTCTGAGGCTTCTCTGCCACGGCCGGTTCCTCTTGTTTGTCGCCGCGCTTGTACAAGCGGCACCGCAATCTGGCACGACTGCCAGCGGCGGCGCGGTGAACACGCTGTTATCGTAGAGCTTCTCGGAGATGTCAAACTACCCCGCGTGGTCGGCAATCGTCGGCTGCACGGGATGATGAATGCGGCGGAGAAGCTGGACGGCGTCGTGAGCTGATTTCACCGTGGCCGTGAGAGAAGGAGGAGATTGTATCTATCGCTGGCTACCACCATATGTGCAACCTTAGCTTGACCGCCGCCTCGTCGCTTGACTTGATGCCGGCCACACTTTCCCGACGAGAGCACCACTGCCGCGGTGATCTCTATGGAACTGCAATCTGCCCACGGTCGCGCTACAGGAGGCGACGGTGGCGCGCTATTCCTCGGCCTGCGCTGCAGGAGGCCGCGCGTCATGTGTCTAGTCGTCTCATGGCGTCCGTCCCAGTGGTGAACGGAGACATGGAGGCAAAGACGACGGTAGGGAACGCGCACGATGGAGAGGACAGTTTGGGGCGAGGATTTGATGGAACCTGTTAGTCCGCGACTCTCGCTGATCGTTAGGATTCGACCACAACCATGGGCTGTTTTGACGGAACTGCCGCATGGCGATCCGTGCGTGATCCTTGCCTAACTTCCTGCGAAGAGGTGCGTGCGGTTCCCACTTCCCAGGCAATGCACGCCGGAGGAAAGCAAGGATGTACCACACATGGAACACGGACACCACCAACCCAGCTTTAATAATAAAGATAGGATAAATAATACCAGCCTCTATGAGTCGAATTACCTCCTTTCTTACCACTTCCTTCACTTTTGGATGTAGACGGCGTTGGAAATCAACAACAGGTATAGCATCTTCTTCCAAATTAATTTTATGCATACATAGAGCTGGACTTATGCCCTTAAGATCATCAAGAGAATAACCAATAGCCTTACGGTGGGCTTTAAGCACATCAAGTAATTTCTCTTCTTCATCAGCTGAAAGGTTAGCACTAATAATAACAGGATATATATTTTTCTTATCCAAGTATGCATATTTCAGATTTTCAGGCAAAGGATTTAATTCAAAACTAGGATCTCCTTTAGGAGGTGGGAGTACTCCTAGATTATCAGGTGGGATATGCAATTGTAATTTGGAGTTTGCTGCCATAATATTTGTCCTAAACCTTGTTTTTCTGCATCATTAAATGGCTCTTCCTGATGAAGCATATAACGTTCCACCACGTCTGATGAAGCTACAGCTACATGAGCAAGAGTTTCAATTATATCTTTAGATTTTGGTTCTTTCTTAGCAGGTTTATCAGCAAATTTAGAAAAATTAAATTCAAGTTTCTCTCCAGCACATTCAATAAACACCCTTTCTCTAGGCAAATCAATTTCAGCACCAACAGTATGTAAGAAAGGTCTACCAAATATAATAGGACAGAAAGAATCTTGTGGGCAACCAAGCACAATAAAATCAGTAGGATATTTTATTTTCCCTACCAATACTTCAACATCTCTAACAATTCCAAAGGGACTAATATAATCTTTATTAACAAGATGAATGGTCATACCTGTTTCTTCCATGGTGATAGGATCAGTATCAGGCTTAATTTCTTGATAGAGAGAATATGGAATGACACTAATGCTTTCTCCAATATCACATAAACCATGATAACAAGAATTCCCAATAGAGCATGATATAATTGGCTTACCAACTTTGGATGAATTCCCTTTAATAACTTTGGTAGCATCTTCACATAAATAAACATCAACAGGATCTTCTTTATTTAATTGCTTAATAATAGAGACTTGGTTCTTGACTTCCACCTGTTCTTTAGGTTGAGAACATCTCTTTCTACTTTTGTCAGCAACAGCAATAAGCAAATTCTCTTTAACTTTTTCAGGATAGGGAGGTGGTTCAATATATTCTTCTATTACTACAGATGACACTGGTGTTTCTTTAATAAATTTAGGGACAACAATAGAAGATTTAACAGGTTCAACATAATAATCAAAGCCACTTTTAGGAATTCGAATGTGCTCAGCAAATTTCTTAGCTATTTCAATTGCATCATATGGATCAAGACCGAAATCTTCAATAACATTCTTGAACAAAATAGAACTAGAGAAACTTTCTACACATGAATATCCATAATCAAAATAAGCTTCATTACCTTTGTCTAGGTCCCAATATTCAGAGTTCTTCGAAATAATTTCCAATAAATTCCAAGCTTCTTCTGCGGTATTATTTGTAAAGCTTCCACCAGATGAACCATCCAAATATTGCTTTAGCCTATCAGGTAGTCTCACATAAAAGTTTATCAATATAAGTTTATTTGTGAGATCATGACAAGGATTCTTACGAAGGAGGTCCTCAAGCCTCCCCCAAGCTTGAGTAATACTCTCTCCAAGGTGTGGCCAAAAATTAAATATAAAGCAACGGTTCTCATAAGCCTCTTTAGGAGTAAAATATTTAAGAAAGAAAACCTTCATAAAAGTATCCCAATTATATGTAATTTCTTCATCCAGGGACATATACCATTTTCGAGCATCACCAGTTAAGGACTGGTACAATAACTTGCATTTTACCTCCTCCTCAGAAATAGCCTTGAGCCTAATTAGCCCACATATATCCTCAATAGCCCGTATGTGATCACTTGCAGCCTTTGTTCCATCCCCTGCAAAATACTCATTCCTAACAGCTTTAACAAATTCAAGGGGAATAATATAACCATCATCATGAGGTGCTTCTTCAACAACTTTAGGTTTAATAGCATAAGCACTCTCATATGAAGCAAGTTTCAGCGAAGCATCTCTCATAAAAGCCATAATAATAACAGGATGCAACAGCAAGTAAAATTCAGCTTTCAAGTTTCCTTACCAAACTTCTTACCAATAGCGCTACGCTCCCGGCAACGGCGCCAGAAAAGTGTCTTGATGGCTCCCAAGTGCAAGAGATCAATTGTAGTACTTTTCGAATTAGAAAGGTTGTCGAACCCACGAGGAGCAGAAGGAACTGGTAAGTTGAATAGCAAAGGAATAATAAAAGAAACAGGTGTTTTGTGTTTTAATTGTGTAGTGCAAGTAAAGTAAAATGCGGAAAGTAAATTGCAGCAAGTAGTAGGCCTCAATGAGAGACAAAGCCCAATCCTCTAATGTGCAAGAGGACAAGCTCAAGTGTGTGTTTGTGTCTTATATGTGGAAAACGTTCCCGAGGGCTGCACGGATTTAGCTGGCATAGTGATTCATTGCATAACATGTTTGTATATCTTGTCCAGTTTTAATCTTCTTCGGACGGAGCCACAAATAGGAATAGCTAAATAAATAAACTATCACCCCTTATGATGGATCACGTGGCCAATTAAATGACAGCACGAGAATTATTAAGACATGATGTCCCACCATAGCCTTATGCTCTAAGGTCCCCGATACAAGTACCCTCATAATGCAATTCAACGACTCTGTCTCAAGTTCCTGTCACCTAAAGACATCATCACGTCACTACACTACGGTGTTCTCCTATGAGCCCATGTAGGTGAAGTGTTGTACAGTCGACTTTCGTACAACACCATCGTAGAATCACATAAAAGATAAATACTAGACCAAATAACAACTCATCTCATGTAACAAATCATTGCCAATTCATCCTATGCCCTCAGGAACATGCGGGAACTACTCACAACGTGCAAACATGATCATGTATGGTGACATATGTGGTACAACACAATCTGAAACAATGGATCCACCACCAAATAATGACAAGTACTCAATCCCAAACATGCAACAGAGTACAATAACACGTATCTAGGGTGTAGCAATGATCAAACTATGAGGGGAACGGAGTGGATCACGGTGATGGCGATGGAGGAGATGCAGGTGCTGGTGAGGATGGTGATGGAGATGCCTCCTCCCACGCCAAGGAGGAGATGGGGATGAAGATGGGGATGATTTCCCCCTTCTCCGGAGCTCCGGAGCAGCAGGATATGTCTCCCCCGCGGAGAGTTTCGAGAGTTTCGCCGCCCTGGCGGCTCCGTCTCGTCTCGGGAAAATTAGGGTGTTGGTTTTCGGGGAAGACGGAGTCGTCAGCAAAAAGACCTCGGGGAGGAGGTGTTGTGCGCCCATTTGGGGGCCCCATATGCGGCCTGGGAATCTGGCTGCGTGGGCTACCCCCTTTTGGGCCTCCTGGCCCTCCTCCTTTGTGTCTTGTGCCCACGGCCTTTCTCCCGAAGAAAAACTGACAGGGTTTCTTTCCTTTCGCAATTTGGATACCTGTAGCTCCTGAAACATCAAAAACATGAAAACATGTGTTTTCTGACACCCAGAAATTAAATACCAAAAATAGGGACTTTGTAGGAAAGTCCCATAAAATCATCTAAAACATGCAAAACAATGACATAACATTGATAAAACATCCCAATATTTCTATATGGAGGGTATAAATGATGATATAAAATGCACGTATCAGATGGTTATTGAAAAGGAAGGATTTTAATGCATATTTGATTCCAAACATGGCATAAATTCCCCATGTCGAATTCTATCCATTAAATTTGAACTTCCTACATACAGATAGATTAAAGGTGCGTGTTCCCGATAAAATACTGAAAACCCTACCTCTAAGAATGAAATGCATTGACTAAAACACTCTATGTAAAATGGACTCATCAACATCCCCAAGCTTACATTCTTGATTGTCGCTAAGAAAGGTTGCTGCTGGTAGAGTAGGATCATCATATTCATGAAGCACAAGTCAATAAAAATGAATTCGGTCATTTTAGTGTAGGTAATGAAGATATAGAATCATCGGTCAAAACTACTATACTCGTACTTTATCAAATGACTTAGAAGACTTCCACACCTTTTACAAGACAATTTTTTTGCTGGGTTGCGCAATAGGAATTTAAAAAATTTGACATGCATGCTACGCAACAATCAAGACCTTGCTATGAAGATACAAGTGGATATCTAGTTCCCAAGAACGTGTACCATACACCGTAGTAGCGGAAGAGATGTTGGTGACAATGTCGATGAAGCCTGTAGAAGATCATCGCGCACAAACCTGTGAGTGAGGATGTTGCTGACTCCCCATATCGAGCACCTTGATCTAGCAAAGTGATGGTCTCACGTGTTACCCCTCTAAGAGTATGCACACATACGCCGGGGCCAATTCTGCAGTGCATCACCATCCAGGACTAGACGCCGTAGGTGTATATGAAGGTGGAGTTCTCAACAGATGAGAGAGAGAATAATTAGAAGCTAGCTCTAACTGGGAGTCGACGCCTCAAAAACCCCAATCACAAGAAGCTCTAATTTAATTAGAGGAAGCTCTAAGCCAATTAGAGTAGCTCTAATTAGAAGTTCTAATTAGACTCTCTAATTCTTCTAGAGAAATAGGAAGAGAGAGAGGCGGAGAGAGAGCCGAGAGAGCGAATTGTGTGATTTGTTTTGAGCCTTGGGGTCCTTTATATAGTGGGAGGAGGGGTGAGACTTGCCAAAAGGGAGGGGAGTCCTAATTTTGCTGTGAGGTGGTGGCCGCACCGCCCTCCTAGCCCAACTTGGATTGGTGAGGCGGAGTCCAACTCCACCTCTCACTCCTTCCATCTTTCTTGTTCTTTTTTTTTTGCTCCAAGAAAATAAGAGAAAATACAGGGACAATGAGTACCATTTTGTGAAGCCACAAGGGCCCACCTGGCAGGCCCCTAAAATAGGTTTCAACCATGGGGGGAAATCTTCCCCCTCCAGCACTCCCCCTTTATATGGAAAGTTCTTGAATATCCTTTGAAACCCTATGAAAAATATAGATAAAATGATCTATATTATCTAAAGATGTAAGAAAATTATTTCCGACACCCCAAGACATCTCAAGCCCCCTGCATTTTTCCGGAAAGTATCCATCCTCAATTTCTCTCTGAGAACAACTCCGGAATAAATTATGGTATTAATAGAAACCGTTTCTATTACTCTAGAAAATCCAATGCCCTCATTATAAATTTTCTATAATGTGTAAAATATATCTATCATGTAGAAACACTGTTCTGATGATACTACTGGTTGCTCCGTACCTACTGAGATACACAAAAACAGCCCAAACTTAAGTGTGTTTCCCCTACAAATATCTATAGTGTGTGGACATGAAACTGGAAACTCTTTCCTTTAAAAAAATCAATAGCGGGGACATGGAGACTCATATTGACTCCTGCATACTATATGAATAACTTCTGAACCTGTTGGTTATTATACAATTCTCCCAATACTCAAGATACCAAACTTACCCGAGACTATGGATTCTGGTATTGTCATGAAACAATCTCTCGTTCACTTATACATTTGTATTGTCTTGTTATCCAGTAGGTTTCCTCTTTTTCTTTACAGTATTATGATATCCCACATGATGTATCATCATCATGCATTGTATGCAGAACTTATGGATATCAAGAATACCAAGTGGACCCAGTTATGTATCTCTGTTTTTACAGAGGACTAATTTCTATCTCAGAATACTGAGATAATATACTTCTTTACAGTAGCTATACCTTTTTGTTCACCTAGTTTACGGTGTAACTCTTGATACCACAAAAGTAAAACCCCTAGAATATTTATCCCGATAACCTCATGGTCAAAACATGCACTGTAATATAACTGCATCGTGATATGATTCTAAGTCCAAAGATGTCTTAGTGGAATATCTTAGAATATCAATCTACTTAGGAAATAGCCAGCCATATTGTTCCCTTCCAACAATATGATATTCATTAATGTTGACATAAACAATGTCCATGACAAGGAAAACATAGGCATCAAACATCCAATGAATTAGTCGGAAAAAACAAGAGTAGGGTTTATTTCTGTATTCATGTTACTGCACATGAGTGGGAGTTATCCTCTGAATCTCATATCCCGGAACCATGTCAGTTATAGCATAGTAATATGAATCATAATTATAAAACAGATGTATAAATATTTTTGCCTTTTGGGCATACATCCACTAGTATCCCACTTGCACAACTAGCAATAATCCGTTTGTATAAGTTCATCAAACATCTAGAAGATGTAAGTGAACACTCATGCAAACACCGTGTTAGAGACATTTGTCATCAATCCCTTCTGAGGTTGTATGAACCATGTGTACTATGAAAAAACTCTTTATTTCATAATACCCTTTATCATAAGATCAACTGCAGTCTAGGTCATTCTACTAAAACCTTGGTGTTTCAACCAAGAATACAGTTTCGCTGTTTATCACAGATAATCCTGCATCTTTTTTGAAATACCACACCTAGTCCATATAATGAAGTAATAGCAAAAATATTAGAAGTACTTAAACTTCTACCCTTTACTGCTATATTTGTACTATTCGTAAATATACCCTTAAAATCAATTAAGCACTTTTAACCATTTTTATTCATATAATCACATGATCATATATTAATTATTGGTAAATACTTATCACATAAGTACCATTTAATTTTATGTACTTATCTCATAAGTTATTTCTTATAATGTAACCGTTACATTACAAACCTATTTTCCATCCTTTTGAAGAAAACATCTTCAAATTATCTTTGAGGATGATACTCATAATAATTTTGGAGCTAATTGAACTTTTACCAAATTCATTTTTCCAATAATTGTTATTTTTACATGTTTTCACATAATATATTGTTTGAGGAATTTCTACTAAGATCATAAATGATAAATCATTTTATAATTGCTCACCATTGTTTTTCAACTTTGGGTCTTGCACTCAAAATCCCAATTTCTGTGAGAACCTAGTTCTCTCAAGTTTCAAATGTTCATTTAAAACTCCATGCATATATATCTGATAGCACTATATTAATTTTACTTAGGATTTAAATCCTTGGTGAATTAATAACTTTGATATCACTTGTATCTCAGAAAAAAATATTTTCAATGATACATCTTTTCTATGAAACAAGTTATTTAATTATATCTAATAACTTAGATATCATCAAAATAAGTCCCACTGACTTTAAAGAAAACAATACTTATATAACTTTCCATGAAGTTAAAACAATTCTTGCTTTACTTCAAAATTATATTGCAACTCCAAAATTTTATACATACCGGCTTTTATTCGTATAAAAGAATTTTGGCCCTTGTATAATTAGTTCTGTATTTAATAAATACCCTCGAGTTGTACTTAGTACATAAAATCGATCAATTTTCCTTCAAAGGATTTTCTTTGTGCATTTCTTAGAAAGATTTATTATACAGATCGATAAATCTTTGCTACAGATCACAAGATCTTTAGTAGTCAACTCTTGATTTTTTTCATAAAACTATTTAGAAAAAACAAGCTTTGTCGGGGGGTTACCCCCGAGTAGGGTAAAGGCAAGTGGTAAAGGCAACAATCAGAAGAGAAGTTTGGTCGAGTAGCCGCCTACCCGGTACTTGCTACCCGGTCGACTGCTACTCGGTCTTACAGAAAGATGACCAGAAGGAGATATAAAGCAAGATATATCTGTTCGAGTAGAAGAGCTGGACCGAGTAAGACTGGCGGGAACCTACTCGGACCAGAAGTCAAAGGAGCCGTTCTGACACCGGATCCCGCGTATCCCGGGTCCGTACTTGGCACTGTTCACAGCACTGTTCATCTGGGGACGGCGTGCCTGACAGCGACAGTGTGTCAGCAGGGCGTCGCAGGATAGGGGGGACCTACTCTGTGTTCGCACAGTGTAGACAGACTGGTTACTTGGTTTTGCCCAACGACTTTCTGCATCAGGACAAGCTTAGAAGCCAAAGCTGTCAGCGGGAACTCGGAAGAAGGACGGTGTGCACACAATGTCGACACTTGTTTGTATTTGGTTGTATCCGGCTGGGCACCGGGTATATAAGGTGCCCCGCCGCCTCCTGCGCGAGGGACGAACACAAGGGTTAGATTCTTGACCTAGATTCCTGACCTAGTTCATCACATAGAGAGAAGAGTGGCTACTCGGTAGCAAGAACCATTGTACTGTGGCTACTCGGTGAGACCTCGAAATACATAGAGAAAGGCAGGAGTAGGGGTTTTACCTCCTCACGAGGGCCCTGAACCTGGGTAGATCGGGTTGTTTGCAGTGTTTGATCTTTACCTCACGCGGCTACTCGTCGCGTGATCCCTCTCCGAGCGCCTCCAGCGTCCTTCGTCCCCACATCTTTAGCCATCCTATGGCATCTGCCGTGACACCACCACGACAGTTGGCGCCCACCGTGGGGCAACCAGCGGCGCTGGTTGGAGTTTCTGTTCGGACGGGATCTTCTTCAGCGGAGCGTGTGGTCTGTGGCCTCGTCCACAGATTCGGCTCCTTCGACTTCGTCACCGACAACGCAGGCGACTTCGGCGGCAAGGCCATGCCGGAGGGCGGCTCGGTGATCTCCTTCGGCTCGCATCTCGTCTACGTCGCCACCGCCATCGTCAACAAGTTCCCGGAGGAAGTGCTGGTCGCGGAGGATCCTCCTGCTGTGATCGCCGCTCGCGGAAGGCCTGCGTGCCGTTCTGCGGACCACGCTGAGGTGATGGTGACCGGCTTGGCGGCAAACGCCGGTGCAGCTGCCGCTGGCGCCGCGGTCGTCGTCGAGGATCTTGCTGGCTCAAGCGCTGGTGGCAGGACCCACAGGCCTTACGAGAAGGACTGCAACCTCCCTCCTTCCACCACTCCGACCATTCCCGCGTCGGCTGGGCGGAATGGCATGCCGCCTCCCACCGACCTCGAGCTCTTGACCATGAAGGAGCAGCTCGACAGGCAACGCCAGGAGTTGCTCGCCGAGCAGGCGGAGTTGGATAAGGTTAGGCTCGAGTTGAGTCTAGACCAGCTTGAGTACAATAAGGCTCACGGCTTCACGCAGGTTACTAGGAGAGCTAGCAGAGTAGGCGCCACACGGCGCAACCTTGGTGCCGAGATGGCAACAGTTGTAGAGGCTCCCACTCAGTCCGCTACCGCAAACACCTCCACTAGGCCTAGATACAGCACACCCGCCAAAACACTTAGAGCTGCAGAGGCCGTAGCCGCCGAGTTGCCTCGTCTCGACGGCGACGCGCGCGTTAGGCAGCAGGAAAGGCTCAACGAGTTGGTGTTGGAAGCCGCTAGGCAGAACGAGGAGTTCCGAAAAGCCAACCCGGGTGCCGGAGCTTCTCAGGTGGTGCACTCGCACGCGGCTAGATCTAACGATCAGGCCTCATCTCCGCACCCCAGCCGCGAGAAGAGCCGCAGCGGGCGTTCTGGCAGAAGTAGGCAAATGCAGGTGTACGACCCGACTGCTGCCGCGAAACAGCTCGCTGTGCCGCAGCAGCCCGGTCAGGAACACAACGCTACAGGAGCAGGCTTTCAAGCCCATAGAGCTCAAAGCCAGGCCCGAGATGGAGAGCGCCCAGGCCCTTCTCGGCATCCCGTTGCTCAGCCTACTCGGCAGAGGCAGCAGACGCGCGCAGTGGCGCCAGTCGCCAACCCGGTGGAGCAGCCTGCAGCTGTGCAGGTGGACAGATATGATGATGGCTACTCGGCCATGGAGATGGCCGGCTATGACATTCTGGATCGTGTGGGCGAGCGCGTGTTGGCGCCTGGAGATGCAAGGCACCAGCTGGACCGGATCAGCTTGTCGGCGCGGCTCGAGAGCACGGGTCCTCCTGGCCCCGAGTGCTTTGGCCCGCGCATCATGAACGAGCCGTCCGTAAAGGGCTTCCAGCTCGCAAGGGGCACCAAGAGCTACAATGGTAGTACCAAGCCAGAAGACTGGCTCAATGACTATGTCACCGCGGTCCACATCGCGGGCGGCAACAGGAGATGGGCAGTGCGGTATGTTCCGCAGATGCTAGAGGGTCCAGCTCGCACTTGGCTCAACAACTTGCCCAAGAACAGCATCAATTGCTAGCTGGACTTCTCAGATGCCTTCGTCAGCAACTTCACAAGCACGTACAAGAGGCCGAACAGGCCGCAGCAGCTGTCCGCCTGCAGGCAGCGAGAAGACGAGACGGACCGCGAGTACCTTACTCGGTGGAGCACATTGAGGAACACCTGTGAAGGTGTGAATGAAGCCCAGGCCATCACTTGGTTCGCGCAGGGATGCAGGCATGGCAGTATGATGTGGCAGAGGTTGCAGAGGGAGATGCCAAACACTCTGGCAGAGACCATCAAGATTGCGGATCAGTACGCACTCGGTGACCCTACTCAGCCCTTGATGGATTCCTCTGAGCCGAGAAGAAACTTCAGCAACAGCAAGCGCAACGAGTTCCGCAACAAGCGCAGGGGTGACCGAATAGATACTCGGTACGACCCGGAAGAGGTGAATGCAGTGGCTGTTGGAGCTGGGGGTAGCCAAAGGAAAAAACCTGCTGGAGCCTACGGGCAGAACCAGAACCAGGGCCAGGGCAACAAGAAACCATTCCGTGCTCCTCAGTCGGGTAGCGGCAACTCGGAGCAGCCAAGGAAGTTCGTCTTCAACGACATGAAGGATGGTCCATGCAGTTTCCATACGCAACATCCGTCGAGGCCTGCTAACCACACTACTCGACAGTGCGAGTGGTGGGATGAGATCAAGAATGAAGGCTTGCCTCCTCCTCCTCCTCTGCCAGCGGCCAATGCTAATGTGCAGCCTGCTCGCGCATCCGCAGCTCGGCCGCCAGTGTTTCCGAGAAGGGAAAATGTGAACCAAGTGGCTTTAGGAGCCAACCGTCATTTCAACAATGAGGGCTATCGCAACAACAACAACAACAACTACAACCGCAACAACAGCAGAGGCAACAACAACAACGGCAACAATGGGGGCGGAGGCTCCAACCAGTACCAAGAACACCACGAGAGCTACATGATCTTCACCTCTGAGCCAGTCGACAAGCAATCGCAGCACAGGCGTGCTATGGAGGTCAATGCAGTGATTCCTGCTGTCCCTCACTACATGTATTGGTGTGACCAAGAGATCAGGTGGTCCCGAGTAGATCATCCCAAGGTGATGCCCAACCCGGGTAGCTACGCCTTGGTGTTGGATCCTACCTTCCTGGGTCCCGAGAAGAATGTGAGGTTCAGCAAGGTGCTAATCAACAACGGCAGCAGCATCAACATCGTGTACAGAGACACACTTGAGAAGCTTGGCCTGGCCGAGAACATGATGCTGCCCAGCAAGACCACCTTCCATGGCATTGTGCCCGGGATCTCGTGCAATCCGATTGGCCGAGTATGGATAGATGTGCTATTCGGCACCAGGGAGAACTGCCGCACAGAGCACCTGCAGTTCGAGGTGGTTGATCATAAGAGCCCTTACCATGCTCTACTCGGCAGGCCTGCTCTGAGCAAGTTCATGGCTGTAACACCTGGGGTGTTACCTGTTTTTTTTTTCTTGCATCACATGCATCATATTGCATTGCACCATGTTTGCATCACAACAATTCAAAACAATTTAAACTTTCACAACATGTTCAAAATTTCCAATTTAACAATTGCAAACTACAACAACTCCTTTGTTTTCAAATAGTTTGCAGTTGTTCTAATCAAATTGCTTGTTAATACAAATTTCCCTGTTATTAAAAACCCTAATGGCAAATTAAATTTCAAATAAAATCATAGTTGATATGATCCAAATTGAGGTTTAAAAATTAAATTCTTGCAAAACAATTTTTTCAATAATGTTTGCATAATGGTTTGAACTTATTAAATGGAATTTGCTTATTTCCCAAAATTCCCAAATCAAACATTGTTTGAAATTCAACTAAAACCTTTAAACCAAATTAAATTTTCAAAATTGTGAAACAATGTTAACTCTTGCTTTAATTGTTGCTTTGGAAAATTAACACAAATAATTCCTAAAAGGAAACCCCCAAAATCCTATCCTTTCTCTCTCTCCCTCTTTGATCTCTTGCAAAAAAAATGGAAAAGAAAAAAAATAGCAAAGGAGAGGAGCAGCCCATTTCTTCCTCTCAGCCCAACTGTTTTTCTCCACCAGCCCACTTCCCTCTGGTGGCCCAGTACCTGTTCGATCATTGTCATCTTCCTCCCCTCCCTAATGTCATCATCGTACGACAGCAGGAGAACCACCCGATCGATCGCCTCCCCTCCTCGATGACTGCCGTACCATGGCTCCCCTCTCCTTAAGTAGCTACCCCTCCCCCTCTGCTACAAACCCTAGAGCCCCCTCCTTCCCCATCGCCGCCATCTTCCACCTCCCTCCCTCTCTCTGAAACTTTTCAGTCTCTGAACCCCAACCTGCACCCCACCCTTGGCCGTCAGTACCTCCATCGCCCCACCGCCATGGGCACCGCGAGGAGCTCCTCTCCCCGGGAATGGAACCGCCACGGTCCCCTCGTCCTCACGGTACTAGCCGTTTCCCCGGAGACCCCCCGGAGCTCCGCCGCCGTCCGCGAGTTCGCCGCCGGTCGCCACTGCCTGCACCGACCTCTGACCGCCCCGAGTCTGCTCCGCCCCGCCTCGTTCTGCATCGAGGTGAGGTCCCTCCGATCGCTCCCCTCCCCTCGATCCTCCTCCTTCCCTCGCTCCCTTCCGCTCCTCCGCCCGCGCGGCGCCCCGCAGGAACACCACGACGAGCCTCCCCGTCGATGGCCATGGTTCTGTCGAGGTGCAGTACCTGTTCGATTCAGTTAAAATTTCAGAAAACCGCAGCCACACCCCAAACCCCCCCCCCCCCCCCCCGTTTGCCTTCCTGTCACCACACAGTCACCACCGTAGTGGTTAAGCCACTCGCTGCGCAACCAGGGGGTTGTGGGTTCGATCCCCACCCCCTGCGAATAAAAACCAACTTTTTGCTTTGTTTTTCTAGAGCCAGAACAAACTGCAGAATCACAACCAAGTCCTTGTGAATTATTTCTAGGCCCCTGTTAAATAAATTTAGACCCCTGAAATATTTTTCCAAGTCCCTAATAAGATAAAAATGGCAGATTTACCCCAAATCTTGTAAATTGCATAAGAAAATCATTTTAACTCCAAATTCAACATTTTTAATATGTTTTCAATACCAATTTAAATGTTCTATCCAAATATAATTTTTTTTACTGTTTTGAATATTTTAAATTGGTGCAAAATTTGAAAACTTGTCAAATTCACTTAAACTTGCAAAATTCATAACTTGTTCATAAAAATTCCAAATTCCACAAACTAAATATGTTTTCCAATCAATTTTTCATCTACTTTCCAAATATAAATTTTGTTTGCTGTTTTGAATAATTTAAATTGCTGAAAACAACTGTTTCTTGTTTATTGCATTTAAAATTGCCAAAATAATAACTTGCTCATTTTAAATCCAATTTCCACAAATGAAATATGTTTTCCATGCAAAATTAAACCACCTTTCCAAATATAAAATTTGTTTCCTGTTTTGAATAATTAAAATTGGTTAAATGCTTTAAACCTTGTTTAAATCATTTAATATTGTTAAATTCATAACTTGATCAAAACAAATTCTTTTGGGACATATAAAATATGTTTTCAAACCATCAAAGTATAAACTTTTGAGATATGAATTTGGTTTAATGTTTTGAACAAATAAAAGTTCAATTAAATTCAAACTTGTTTTAAATTCATTTAAAACTTGTTTAATATTGTTTAATTCATAATTAAATTATCCTAACTCCAATTTCAATATTTGAAACATGTAATCCAACTAAAATTTGATGTTCTTTTCAAATATAAATTTTTTTATTTGTTTTGAACACTTTAACTTGATGAAAACAACCAAATGCTTGTGTGACACCTTTAAGTAGCCAAAAATTCCAAAAATTAATAAGTGAATTTCATAATGGTTAAACCTTATTTCCAACTGGTTCTATTGTTGTTATTTTGTTGTTTTCCTCATCCATGCATCATGCTAATCCACCTTCACCTGTTGATTAGTTGGAAAACAATTGTTTCAACCATAATTCATGGGCTTTTCATATGCAACTCAAATTGCATATGGGTCCATTTAAACCTGTTTATCTTGTCAACTAGTTTACCTTGATGCATCTTTGAACTTGTCATGCATCCATATCTTGATCATGCTGGATCTTTTGCCGTAGTAGTAATTGTTGCATCCGATGTTTGTTCGAGGTTCATTGCTTCTTCCCGGATAGGACGTTGAGATGATGTGAGCAACGACAAGTGCTGCGGATGTACCTCTACTTGCTGGATTCCAGGCAAGTATACTCACTTGCTGCCATATGGCTGCCTTTCATCACTTGTTACCGATTCTTTCCGTTGTTCTTATTCTAGCCTGTTGATACGATGCTTGTGTTTCGATCCTATCATATTGTTTACCTTGCAGCCATGATATAGCCTTTCCTTCCACTTCCTATTAACTGTTGATTGTTTACCCCGTTGGCCTTCGTGTCGTAGCTGCATGCTTAGGGTTGCTTTTGCTCGAGTCTGTTGTCGGTTACTTCTTTTACTATTATTATCGTTCTGGGGGCTCGATGTTTAATCAATCAACCATGCTAATGCTATTGTTAAATAATAATTTGATGATAAGGCACCGGCAGGAGGCCCTTGTGGTTTTGAGGCCTGCTAGTGTTGACCCTAATAGGAAAAGGGTCTTGTCTACTGATCCATGATGAGCGCACTACCCGCATGTGGGAAGCGAGTATTGGCGCCCCCCTCAATTTGATTCGATTCGCATCTCGTCCAAATCGCCTCATTTAGTTCGGGTTTTCCATTTGCTACATGCATGATCTTGCGAGCCCTTGGATCCCGGGTGGAACTTTCGTAGTCGGCATATAGGAGGACACGTTCTTAGAGTGCTATGAGGGTCCATTTTCTTCTGGGCTCGATTAGCCGTGCGCCAAGGTGCTTTGGGCTTGATGCGAAGAAGAGTTGAGTTGTGTAGAGTACCCCGCTTGGTGGGTTTGATCCCCGTCTGGCGGGATATTCTTGCGTGTACGGCCAAATTGGTGCAACCCTGCAGGGATAATCTTCTCGAGAAGCCGTGTTTTTCGCGGTTAGGGATTACTTGGTGAAAGTACTGGCTAACAAGTACTCAGGACAACTTAAACCTAATGATTAACAATCTTACACCCAATGATTAACAACTTGACTAGTAATAGGCTTATTGACACAATAATCTGAACCGTCATTAATCCAACCGTGTGAGTTATCCTCGGATTGCTTCTTTGGATAAAGGGGCGAGATCCAGGATGGGTTTGTTTGAAGTTATCTTTCAGTTGGTTACTATACTCGATCTTATCTTCTTTCTGTTAGCCGGAAGTTGTAGTTTCTCTCTGTAGTTGGTTAGTGCAGCCCGCTGCCGCTTATTTGCAATAATCCCTTCCTTTCCGTTGATCCCAAAGTATTTGTATCTTGTGATGACTGGCTACGCCGGTATCTTGTGAGTATGGGTTTATCCACTTGCCAGTACTTAACCGTACTGACCCACGAATCTTTTTCGTGGCTGCATATTCAACATTGCAGTCAACAGGTTTGAAGTCTGACGACGTTAGCTTGGGAATCCCTCCGCCTTGGCCTGGGCAGGGATTGGACGCTCTCGGTTATCTTCAGGACTCTTAGTCCAATTTGTATCTTGTCCGTAGACGGACGATATGTTGTTTCTTCCGCTGTTATTTGGATCTTTGTATTGTATCAGTTGTATCCCTGACTCGTTTGAGTCATCTTGTAAATCTCTTTTCTGTTGTTGTTGTGGATTATTCGTGAACTGTTGTAATGATTATCACAAGTGGCAACCTGGAATCGGTTATTATGTGGATTTTGGCGGGAATGCTGAAATCTGCATAGTGCCCGATCTCGGGGCGTCACAATGGCTTCCACACACACTGCATATCTGAAGATGAAGATCCCTGGTCCCAACGGCGTGATTACCATCGCTGGTGATTACAAGAAGTCCATGGAGTGTGCCTCTGCTGGTTCCCAATTGGCGGAGTCAATGGTGATCGCTGCGGAGAAGAAGAAGATGTATGAGGTGGTGGCTATGGCGCAATCCGCGCAGGCTGGTGCGCAAGGCGTGCCGAGTACCCAACACGGGACCGCGTTCCAGGCATCTCAGGAAACCAAGAAGGTCCAGGTCGACCCCGAGTTCCCCGACCGCGTAGCCATCATTGGCTCTGGGTTGGCGGAGAAATAGGAGAGCGAGCTCATCCACTTCCTCCGTGAGAATCGGGACGTGTTCGCCTGGTCCAATGAAGATCTACCAGGAGTCCCGAGGGAGTTGGTTGAGCACTCATTACATGTGCGTCCTGACGCCAAGCCCGTGAAGCAGGCTATGCGTCGTTTCGGAGATGAGAGAAGGAAGGCCATTGGTGACCAGATCACCAAACTACTTGTCGTGGGATAATCACGGCAGACGTTACCGGGGGTAACTGATCTTGGGGCAAGACGAAACAGGCGTTTGGGAGAGGGTTTAGCTCAGAGGAAAACATGATGCAACTCGATCTGGTAGCCGGCAATCAAAGTCGCCGAGTCTCCGATCTTGATATAACAGCTCAACTCTAGGGTTACACTAGATGCTCGATACCAAGCGATATTGCTAGGGTTCTTGGATCTCTGTCTAAACTAGACCTAGGGGTCGGTTTATAAAGCACCCGTACCCCCTGGCTTACCCTTCAAGACGCACCCTGAATCCTACCCGGACACCGCATACAAACCCTAACTTTCCTTTACCGTAACCCACAATCCGGGTTACGAGGCCTACAAACTTGGGCCTTCCAGAAGTTTCTCTATCCTTAGCCGGATCTTGCGCAACGTCCTTTGGGCCAGGTTACACCTTGGAGTTGGCCTACCGGGTTATTATCCCTCCATCAGTAGTCCCCAGAATAGCTTGGGCTTCACGGATCCGTCCTTGAAGCGCCTGCTATTCCCTGCAAAAATATCAAACGCACAAGTGTATGGAGGCCGGGTTAAAGTGCTTTGATAAATAGCTAGGCCTAACTCCATGGTGGCCATATAGTAACCCGGCTTTTCTCCAAGTACTTGGCTTAGCTCTCCAGGTCTGAAACCCAAAATGTCAAGATTCAATACTTGATAATTGACCCCGATATCACGGGATGGATCTCTTTCTCCTTTTCGTTCAGGCACCTTGCTCAACATTTAAAGCGCATCTCGCAAAAAATCAAATCGATAACCATTTACTCCGCAACTCCCGGCTCCCGCTCGCTGAACCGGGCTTATCCACTCGCGCTATAAATAGGCTCCTTGGGGGTAACCCGAACCCTAACGGCTCATTTCCCCCCACTCTGCTTCCTCTCTCCCTTCGTGCTCATCCTCGCTGAGCGCCACCACGGAAATCCCGCGCGCATCATCGGAGCCCATCGGCCGGAGGCTGCGCTCCGCCACAGTTCACCCCGCGCCGCCGCCAAGATCCACCGGCAAATCTCCATCCGGCCCGTCAGGAACCGCAAAAGGACACCATTCTTGCGCCATCTGCCTCCGCAAGGCTTCACTCAGATCTCCTCCAGTAAGCCTCTTGCATCCATTAATTTGTCCTTGCAATTTCTTGATTTCTCCTCAGATTAGATCCAAATCAACCCGCCAATGATTTCTCGGCCATGCCGAATTAGGTTGCTAGTATTCTTTCTAGCTCGCCCAATAGATAAGATATAGACTTCAATTTATTCTCCTACTACCTGGAATCATTAACTTCGCCACAAATCCGAAGATGGAATTTCCAATCTGGGTTCGAACCACTAAAAATTTCCGCCCTTGCCTCAATTACCCGGTTAGTCCTCCCCTTTCCAGTTCCTTTTATTCGCACTAAGTGCCTGTGCAGCCATCCATCGTCCTCAAAAGCTCCTTCAACGCTTAGATCCCCATAATTTTTGCTACAATACTTGATACCCGGATAGTTCGAACCTCACTCTGCAAACTGACACCCGGATAATACGCAATTTTCGTATCTCCATATTGCCTTGCCGACACTTGGCCGGCTCACAGCTTCCGTGTCTTATTCCTTTTATCCTTCTACCTTGTGCTTTGCAGGTCAACCACATGGCTCCCAAAAAGCAGGGGAAAACTCCGACTAAAGCCAACGCCACCAACTCCATATCCGCCAACTGGGCGCGGTCTACGGTCACCAAGGCCAAGTTGGAGGAGCTGGTCGAGCTGGGAGTTCTTCCTCCTCAAGAGGATATCCAGTGGAGGGTGCCGGGCAAGGAGACCCGGCCTACCCCGACGAAAGACGAGGTAATCTGTTTCGTGGAACATGTGACCCGGGGCTTCCGCCCGCCGGGTCACCCTTTTTTCCGTGATGTTCTAAGCCATTACGGCCTTCGCGTTTTTGACATCGGGCCTAATTCTGTATTAAATATTTCCCACTTCATCGTCCTTTCCGAGTCATACTTGTGCACTTCGCCAAGTCTGGCTCTTTTCATTGAGCTTTTTCAGTGCAAACCGTGCCGCGAAAGCGGTGACGGGGCGCTTCTCGCTTGCGGCGGGGTTTCTATCCAGCGCCGCAAGAATTCTCTGATGCCACTCCTCACCCTTAACTCCCATGTCAAGCACTGGCAGCTCTCATATTTTTACTGCCAAGACACCTCCCCACCCGGCCAAAAGAAACTGCCGGGTTACTCAGAGGGTCTTCTTGACATCTCCGAGAAATTTAGTGCCTTTGCCCCTGACTCGGACAGGGAAGCAATTCAACCTCTACTAGCCAAAATCACCACTCTCACGGCCCAAGGTCTCATCGGGCTCAACCTGGTGAAGACTTGGGTCGACTTCCGGATTCAACCCAATTCCATCCGCACAAAGTTGATGTGCGAGTATTCGGGGCAATCTACAGACCCGCTCCGGTACTCTGACAACGTCTTCGCGGCTGGCGACACTCATAAAACTATCAAGGGTTTTCTGACGGAAAAGCTTGAGGTAATCCGGAACATATCCGGATTAGAGCCCTTCACACTCGAGAACCCAGCCCCCAAGGTGAAAGCCCAATTTCGATGTCTTTACCTTTGCTCTTTCCACTCGATACAGTTGATAACCCTTCTACTGATACTTTTCAGGCTGATGATGATTTTTGGAAGATCAACACTTCTCCTAGCTTCGAAAGTCCAGAGGAGCAAGAAGAAGCCGTTAACTCGGACGAAGGTGCTCTCCGGATTTTATTTGGTTCCTTTAAACTCATTATAACCCCTTCATTTTCCAACTATAACTTTGCTGATATCCAGAACAAGAAGATGACGAAGAAGAAGACACCGACGGCAAAGTAGAATCCGCCAGCGACGAGGAGGAATTGGAGCCGACAGTCAAAGTCGGATCAAAGAGAAAATCTCAAGAGGCCACCTCCAAGGTTTCATATCACCTCCTCGCATTCAATTCGTATTCCTTTAATGATATACATGAGCTACCTTGACGTTGTTCCACTGGTCATGCTTGAAGGATTCGCCCATGACCAAGCGCAGGTCAACTCGAAATCACCCGGGTGATGGTGCTCTTAACCCGGGTATTTCATCGACTCCGAATCGGCGGGCTGGTATTTACCCTATCCTTTCTCGGACGAAACATTCTCCTTGAACCATTCCCTTATGAAATCTTACCTTGATACCTTCCAGCCTCTCCCGGGTCCAGCGACGGATTTCCTGCGGATTTCGCGGTGAATACCGGGTAAAATCCCTTTCCTGATGCTCTACCACACTTCATCACCCTTTCCTGATTGTACACTAGCTGCTCACTCATAACATCTATAGGGCCACGGTCGTTACCAGCGACCAAGAGGATATGGAAACCGAGGGCCCGGGTAAGGGGAGCCCGGCTGATAAGACCACAGCCGCGTCTAGCGGCGAAGGACAAGCGTCGCCGATAAACCCGGACATACAAGAAGCCGAGTATCCGATTGCCTCCCATGCAAGCAAGAAGAACAGAGCCACAGCCTTGGGTGCAGAGGAAGGAGCATCGGATTCCGACATACAAATGACCCGGGTGCCGCCTCCCACTAAGAAGAAAACCCCTTCTCGGAATTTCCAAGGCCCCGGGTCCTCTGATATGGGTAAAGACACTTTTGATATATTGATGAACACTCTCCTCAATATGAAGACATCGGAGAGCAAGATCTTGGAGCGCATGGCCGCAGAGCAACAGGTAATGACACTTGATATCTCGTAGTGCATACCTAGTCCCCAAGTTCCGAGCATGACTTGCTAAAGTTATGCTTGGTACTTTACGCAATATTCAGCTTACCATAATATCCAACTGAGACTTGTGTTCCTTGCTACTTACAGGCGCAGATAACCCGGTCTGATGAAATTTTACTCAAGACCGAACAACTTCTTCTTGCCGAGGTAAAGCGGAGGAAAACCCTTGAGGATGATATGAAAACTTTGAAGAAGGATGTTTCTAAATACAAGAAGAAGTGCAATACCGCCCAGACCGCACTGAAGAAACTATCGGACCAGGTCGCCGATACTTATCAGATCTTGCTTAGTAAGTTTTTGCTGCCGACTGGGGATTTACTTATCAGATCATGTCTTTGCTTTATTATATGATACTCGGGATTACTGATACGTTCTTTCTTTTGTTTCAACTGTAGGTGCCAACCTTGCGACCCCAGAGGAGGATGCCATTGTCAAGGCTAGAACCCTAAAGACCGTGCTCCGGACTTTCTTTGCCGGCACAAAATTTATACTGGATGCCGTGAAGTGGCCTACAGAGGTATATCCGGGTGAAGAAAATCTCATTCAAGCCTGCTCCACTGTGCCTGGCTGGATTGAAATCTGGAAACGCTCGTCATGCCGGATCGGTATGACCCGGGCCTTTACCCTGGCCAAGGCTTTCTTTCCGAAGCTTGACCCGGCAAAGGTAATATTCGGGTTTCCAGAATTCAAGGCGGACGGTTCCAAATTTACACCCAAAGATTTCAAGGCCATACAGTCCGCAGTGCGTCCTTCGGCTACCACTTTAGCCGATAGTTTGGATCTAAACACGATTATGAGTGCATACGACGCTGAAGGCAAAATTGTTACGGAGGAAGCACCCCCGCCCTTTGATATCTTGGAGAAGTGGGTTTCTAACTCGGCCAGGAAGAGGGAGGCAACTGCGAAGAGAGAGGCCGAGTTAGGATCAGGGCCGTCTGCCTCTACACCAGCTGTTCCTCCACCTGTCCGCCCTGGTGCGGTGAGTCCGGGTAATGCTGCCGGGAAAGCTAAGCAACAAGCCCAGGCCAAGACCCGGAAAACCGTACTCAGGAGGCCGAATAGGGCAATGCCATCATAATACCTTGATCACGTGATGCTTTGTATTCAAACTAGTATGCTTTTAATGGTGCGCCTGTGCACCCCTGATACTGATGTCGTAATTTGTAACGTACTTTTAGTCTGTGATATACTTTGCGGCTTTCCTGGCCGTTTGATAATCGTGCTACTTGTCTATTTTTTGAACTTGTTCTCGATACCCGACTATCTTTTTGGCTCCCTTCGTAAGACTCGGTTTTTCGAGTATCAGGGGCTTTGATAAGTGGACTTTTCTTTAAGTCCCCAAGACTCGGATGGTAGGGTCTTTCGAACTTCGATAGCCAAGTAGTTTGTTTCTGTTTCGAAGTCCCCAGTCCCCATGGACCAAAGTCCGAGTCATGGGGTTGTGGCCTTTCTCAGAGAACAGATTGTTTTTTATCGAGTCGAAAACCTAAAGCCATTCCGTGTAGGTACTGAAGTTATGCTTGATAGTCGTTGAGTTTCCGGCTATTAGCCTTGTACTCTGCATAAACTTGTGGTTTAGATGAACCTTTTGACTATCTTGTACTGTAAGCCGGCTTCCGCGTGGATACCATGTTGTTACATCTATACGAAAACAGGGTCAGACAAGTCCCATTGGGCTTCATGGCTGATTGTAATCGTAAGCGAACAAATCATGCCACTTTAGTGCGAGTCACATCGAGCTTAAGTAAGAAAAGTCAAGAAAAATTTGGCTCCTTTGTCCAGTTATAAGATTGCAGCCGTACTCGTTTGCGAATAATCGGCCCTTATAACTTATAGGCATCAAGGTCGGGTCTTTGGGTTTGTGGCTGCGCTACTTGAGCAACCAGCCCCCGAGACCTATATACAGTCAACGTTCTTAATGATACTGAAGTATTGATGTCACATGGATACTACTTACTTGTAATCAGGCTGTAACGAGATAGGACTTGATAATCATCTCTTTATTGATGCGAGAAAGTTTTGGATCAGCAGGCCGCCTCATTAAAAACCTTCCAGTCCCCTTAGGTGCCCTGGGTAGGAAAAGAGCGCGTCTGAAACCTGCTGCCCGTTACATTGTTTAGTTCTTCGTGGGAACCGGTCCCGGGCTGGCGTGACCGATGCACATTCTCCACATGTTGGACTTTTTCATGATGAGTACCGGGTTTACTAGCCAACCCGGGTGAGGTGTTTCCATGACGTGGCTAGTTGTGAGCAGCCGTGCAGTTTCTTCTTTTATAGCGGATTGTTTGGGGGAGTCATCCTCGATAAAAGCCACCATTTTAGTATCTTGCGCTACCTTGGACTTTGCTCTTTCGCCTTCAGTACTCGGCCTTTTTGATGTGGTTCTGTCCTCCGGGTCTGCTTGAGACCGGTAGTGCTTGAGTTCTTCTTTTCTACAGGCTTGCTCGGCCATTGCTGCGTCTCCTTCATCGCATTCAGCTGCTATGTCTCGGTTTCCATGTATGGTAATGGTCTTCTTGGGACCCGGGATTTTTAGCTGTAGATACACGTAACACGGCCTAGCCATGAATTTGGCATAAGCCGGCCGTCCGAATAACGCGTGATAAGGGCTGCGCAACTTGACTACCTCAAAGGTGAGCCACTCAATTCGATAGTTATCCCTTGACTCCCCAAAAGCTACCTCCAATGCGATTTTTCCCTCGGGGCACGCTGAATGACCCGGCACTATCCCATGAAATATTGTTGAGCTTTTTTGTAGCTGAGACTCCTTGAGGCCCATGCGTAGGAAGGTTTCCCAATACAGTATATTGATGCTGCTTCCACCATCCATCAAAACCTTTTTCAGCTCATACCCATTGACCTGCGGTGCGACTACTAATGCCAAGACTCCCGGGTGTTCCACCCTTTCTGGGTGATCCCTTCTGCTCCATGTTACCTCCTGTTCTGACCATCTCAAGTATCTCGGGACAGCTGACGAAACTGAGTTGACCGCTTGCTTCAGTATCTTTTTGTCCTTGTTAGAACCTCCCGTGGTATGCACATGATAATTACCCAACTGTTTGGGGTTAGCCTGGAAACCTCCTGCCCCCCCTTGGTTATTATTTTGATTTCCAGCTGCCAGGTTACCAGCTGGGGGTGGGCCGTTGCCCGGGTTTCCCCCTGGACCCGGTCCTTCTCCCCGTCTTGCACCTCGCATAGCTTTGTTCACTTCCTCATTTTTCCATCTTTGTAAGTCGGCGCACTGCTCCAAGGAGTGGTTAGCTGGCCTGCCGTTCCTGCTGTGCTTCGGGCATGCCATCCTGAATATGTCCCAATTGTTACCCGGTCTTGGTGGTCCTTGATAGTTTCCTCCATTGTGATTACCTCCGTTGAAATTTCCTTCTGCTCTGGGTCTCGAAGACCCGGCTTCTGTGTTGGCGACAAACTCGGAGCCTCCTTCAAACGGGCGCTTGTTCTGGCTATTTCCGTTATTACCCGGTGCTGATCCATTGCCGGTTCTTCCGTTATTACTTGTGTTTGCTTTTACCTTCTTGTCATCAGCTTCCTCTTCTGTAGTATCTGTCGCAGCGTGTTTGTTGCACGCATCCATCAATTCTCCCATCGTAACTTCCGACGCATTTCGACTAGATTTCATGCGAGTTAACTTCTGCACTAAAGGTATATACTTGCATGTTTTTGCCATGGCTTGTAGTGCATCCTTGGGCTGAATGTCCGTGAACGAGTGAAGTATCTCCATAACCCGGCGCACCCAACTGCGTGCCGACTCTCCCTTCTTCTGGACGCATCGCTCTAGATCATCAATAGTGAACAATTTCCTGCACGTCCCATGAAAGTGCTTGACAAACGCGGTCTTCAGTTCCTCCCAGGACTTGATCGATCCTTCCGGCAAGTTGGTGAACCACAACTTTGTTGCTCCTTCTGACATCATTAAGTACATGAACTTGGCTTGGACATTCTCAGATGCGTTGCGAATTGACATTGCCATCTCATAACTTCTTAGCCATGTTTCTGGATCCATAGTTGGCTCGTAATTCACTACTTTCCCTGGCTCTTTGAATTTTTCCGGGTAAGGTTCAGCTCTGATATTGTCCGAGAGACACTTGGGTCCCGCAAGAACGGTCGAGGCCGGCCTTGCTCTAGAAACGTGTGATACAGCGGGGGGCGCGGCTGGGCACGGCGCTGCGGGGAGCCCATGTGCTGCAGACCCGGCCGCGGCCCTCCAAGCCCTGGAACTGTCCACAACAGCCTGTGCTGCTGATGCTGCCTGAACACGGGGAGGAGGCGGCATTTGCTGCTGCTCTTCCCTCCGCCGTGCTGAACTTGTTTGGATATTCCCTTGTTGTTGACTGACGTATGGCGTCCCGTGCATCCCGCTTCTATGATCCGGGTAATTGGCTTGCTGCGCCACCGCAGTGTGCAACAGATCGATGGCTTGCCGAGTCTTCTCTGCATGGGGTGACTCTCCCACAGGGATTTGGTTTAACGCGAGTGTCGCCGCATACACATTGTCCATGGGATTATTGTAGTGACCGGCTGGTGTGCGAAATCGTGATGGTGGCGGTGGTGGTAGATCGTTGCCGGTTGTGACTCTAGTCTGTGGTGGGGGTAACCCGGCCCGCTCATTTGCCGGATATGTCCCCGCTGTCGCCGGTTGGGGTGCGGTTCCCTGGTTCACCACTGGTATCGGCTGATCCTGAGGTGTGACAAATAAAGTAGCCGGATTAATAACCCCGCCCGTTGCTGGTAACCTAGTTTGATGCCTTTGATGTACTCTAGATGTTTCCTCCCGGAGCCGAGTTTCCAGCGCATCCAGCTCACGCTGCCGCGTGGCCATCCCTTGCCTTTCTGCCTCTACTTGCCTTCTTTGCTGTTCCAGCGCACGACGAGCCACATCCAGATCCCTGACACGTTCCGCTGCGTTTTCTGGAGTGATCACCGTTGCAAGAAGCGTGGGGTCTAGAATCAGATTATTATTGAATAAGGCCGGGTGGCGCGGGTTTGAAGGACCCGCCCCTGGTGTCCGGTTTCCCAGGAATCCGAACGTATTTGCGTGCAACTCCTCGTCTGCTGCGCGGCTGGTCACTGATGCCGACTCTCCATCAACCCGGGCCAGGACCGGGTCACCGTTAGCCGCGTCCTGCTGCTGGGCCAATGCCTGAGCCGCCCCGACTGCTGCTGCGGTTGCGTTCTCTTGGTTGAGATTGGCCGCGGGAGCCGTGTAGACCGCAACTCGGCGTATGATACTCGGTGTAAATTCATGTTGTTCTTCTCTGGCGTTATTCTCCTCGTACCGGTTCTCCAAAATATCTAGGATAGACTCGGTATCATCCTCTCTCTCGACCCGGTCGCGCGGGGTCCAAGCCGGCTCCTCCGGTTGTTCCCACTTCGCGATGGGTTCTTCCGCCGGATATGTCGTTCCGATCGATTCTTCATCATCTGATCGGATAGAAGTGGCTTCCCCTGACATAGAATCAGATCCAAAATTTTCAGGGATCGAACCGGAAGTACATACCATACCAATGAAGACGTTGATCCGGCCGATTGTCACGACAGATCCGGATTCGAGGTAATCCGATTCTGGCCTCCAGCCGGAATCGTCCACCGTCTTTTCTCCTTTGTGGTCGATGTAGATCTCGCCGACGACGAGATTCTCCATGTTCTTCCGAGCTTCTCCCGTGATGTAAACACCTTTGGACGCAGGCCCCACGGTGGGCGCCAACTGTCGTGGGATAATCACGGCAGACGTTACCGGGGGTAACTGATCTTGGGGCAAGACGACACAGGCGTTTGGGAGAGGGTTTAGCTCAGAGGAAAACATGATGCAACTCGATCTGGTAGCCGGCAATCAAAGTCGCCGAGTCTCCGATCTTGATATAACAGCTCAACTCTAGGGTTACACTAGATGCTCGATACCAAGCGATATTGCTAGGGTTCTTGGATCTCTGTCTAAACTAGACCTAGGGGTCGGTTTATAAAGCACCCGTACCCCCTGGCTTACCCTATAAGACGCACCCTGAATCCTACCCGGACACCGCATACAAACCCTAACTTTCCTTTACCGTAACCCACAATCCGGGTTACGAGGCCTACAAACTTGGGCCTTCCAGAAGTTTCTCTATCCTTAGCCGGATCTTGCGCAACGTCCTTTGGGCCAGGTTACACCTTGGAGTTGGCCTACCGGGTTATTATCCCTCCATCACTACTGATAAGCAACTTCATCATGGAGGTGCTGCATCCGGATTGGCTAGCCAACCCGGTCATGGTCGAGAAGAAGAAGGAGGATCCAAAGGCCGCTACTGCATGGCGCATGTGTGTCGACTACACCGACTTGAACAAGGCATGCCCCAAGGATCCCTTCCCGCTACCTCGCATCGATCAGGTGATCGATTCCACTGCTGGTTGTGAACTGCTGTCTTTCATAGATGCCTACTCTGGTTTCCACCAGATTGCACTCAATCCTGCTGATCAAATAAAGACTGCTTTTATTACCCCGTACGGGGCTTATTGCTATCGTGTCATGTGTTTTGGCTTGAGGAATGCGGGTGCAACCTATCAGAGATGCATGCAGAAATGCTTGCACGACCAGCTCGGCAAGAATGTGCAGGTGTACGTAGATGACATTGTCATCAAAACAAATAAAACACATACTCTGCTTGCCGACCTGGAGGAAACCTTTGCTAACCTACGCAAGTATAAAATGAAGCTGAATCCGAGTAAATGCACCTTTGGTGTCCCGGCTGGCAAGCTACTCGGCTTCCTGGTGTCTAGTCGGGGCATTGAAGCCAATCCTTCAAAGATAAAAGCTATTGAGAGCATGTCTTTGCCGAGATCCCTGAAAGACGTGCAGAAATTCACTGGTTGCTTGGCATCTCTGAGCCGTTTTCTGGGCCGAATGGGCGAGAAGGCCCTGCCTCTATACCAGCTGATGAAGAAAAGTGACAAGTTTGTCTGGACTCCGCAAGCGGATGTGGCATTCAACGAGTTGAAGGCAATGCTGGCTAGTGCTCCCATCCTGGCTAGTCCGCTACCCAAGGAGCCAATGCTGCTGTACATCGCTGCAACTAACCGAGTAGTCAGTGTGGTGATTGTGGTGGAGCGAGAAGAAGAAGGCAAGAGTGTGCAGCGCCCAGTGTACTATCTCAGTGAAGTGCTGTCTAGCTCCAAGCAAAACTACCCGCATTACCAGAAGATGACCTACGGCGTGTACCTGGGCGCCAAGAAGCTAAAGCATTACTTCCAAGAGCATCCTATCACGGTTGTGAGCTCTGCTCCCATCTCGGATATCATGGGCAACAAGGAGGCGAGTGGAAGAGTAGCCAAGTGGGCAATTGAGCTAGCTGCGTACGCTCCCGCGTATGCGAGAAGAGAAGCTATCAAGTCTCAAATTCTGGCGGAGTTTCTGGTGGATTGGGCCGAGGTGCACTTTGATGGCTCGAAGGTGAAGGAAGGCCTTGGTGCTGGCGTGGTGCTTACGTCACCCAAGCGAGATCAACTCAAGTATGTGCTGCAGATTCATTTCAAGGCGTCCAACAACGTAGCAGAGTACGAGGCAGTGGTGCATGGTTTGCGAGTAGCCAAGGAGGTTGGCGTGCAGCACATTATATGCTATGGTGATTCCGATCTGGTGGTGCAGCAAGTATCTGGCACTTGGGATGCTCTAGATGCCAACATGGCATCATATCGCTTCCAGTCTATGACTGGGTTCTTCGAAGGCTGCGTGTTCCAGCACATTCACCGAGCAGAGAACGAAGCAGCAGACGAGCTGTCCAAGTTGGGGTCTTCTCGGCAGTCCATCCCGGCGGGAGTTGCCTTGGAGCACTTGAGGAAGCCATCCATCAAGCCCTCTCCCAACTCGGAATCCATATTTGTCCCTTCCCTGCCAAGCGAGGAATCTGATCCCATGGAGATTGACTGGGAGAATGCTACAGGAAACCCGGGGACTGCCGCTCCCAACTCGGGGACTGCCGTTCTCTACTCGGGGACTGCCGTTCTCTACTCGGGGACTGCCGTTCCCGACTCGGGGACTGCCTTTCCTTACTCGGGGACTGCCACTCCCTACTCGGGGACTGCCTTTCCTTACTCGGGGACTGCCACTCCCTACTCGGGGACTGCCACTCCCTACTCGGGGACTGCCACTCCTTACTCGGGGACTGCCACTCCCTACTCGGGGACTGCCACTCCATACTCGGGGACTGCTGTCTTTAACCCGGGGACCGTCGCGTTCATTGAGGAAGTCCTTGCCAATCGATCAGGGCTCCAGAGAAGTGCTCCCAACCCTAAAGAGCAACCAGAGGTGCCTGTCCCAATGGAAGTGGACGAACCAGTGTTTCCCACACGGGAGACACCGAGTTGGGCCATGCCCATATTATCCTTTCTAAGGGACGGTACTCTGCCAGAAGATGAGGTGGTCGCAAGAAAGATTCAGAGAAGATCCAAGGGCTACACTATATTCCGAGATGTGCTGCACAAAAGAAGTGCCACCGGCATGCTGCAACGTTGTGTGGACCCAGAAGAAGGAGGAGAAATTCTGCTGGAAATACATAAAGGAGAATGCGGGCACCACGCCTCTTCTCGGGCATTGGTCAAGAAAGCTTTTCGGCATGGCTTCTACTGGCTCACAGCTCTGCAGCAAGCTGAAGACATCGTGAGGAAGTGCAATGGCTGCCAGATGTTCGCGAGTAAGATTCACATGCCTGCTTCCGAGCTGAAGACGATTCCTATCACATGGCCGTTTGCCGTATGGTGCCTGGATATGGTTGGCCCCTTCAAGCCGGCTAAAGGCAACATGACACACATCTTGGTCATGGTGGATAAGTTCACCAAGTGGATCGAAGTGAAGCCTATTCGGAAGTGCGATGGGGCCACAGCTGTGAAATTCTTAAAGGATGTGATCCTGAGATACGGCTACCCGCACAGCATCATCACGGACAACGACACAAATTTCGCAGAAGGGGCAATGGTGCGGTTCTGCAGAGATAAGCACATCCGACTAGATGTTGCGTCCGTTGCGCATCCCGCCTCCAATGGGCAAGTTGAAAGAGCAAATGGCATGGTGCTAGCTGGCATAAAGCCAAGGCTGATTGAGCCACTGCTGAAAACACCTGGGTGTTAGCTAGACGAGTTGCCAGCGGTGTTGTGGAGTCTAAGGACTACCCCTAACCGGTCAACCGGCTACACGCCATTCTTCTTGGTATACGGGGCTGAGGCCGTGTTGCCAATAGACTTGGAGCATGACTCCCCTCGAGTAACCCTCTACACTGAGGTAGAGGCGAGAGAAGCTCGAGAAGACGACGTTGACCTGCTCGAAGAAGCAAGAGAGCTTACTCTGTCACGTTCGGCTATCTACCAGCAAAACCTACGGCGTTATCATAGCCGAAAGGTGAACCCAAGGGTTTTCCGAGAAGGAGACATGGTCCTTAGGCTTGTGCAACGCACGGCCGGGATGCACAAGTTGTCTCCTCCATGGGAAGGGCCTTTCATTGTGAGCAAAGCGCTGCACAATGATGCGTACTATCTTGTAGATGTGCGCCCAACACAGGTAAACAGGGCAGATAAAGCTGGAGAGGAATCTAAGCGTCCCTGGAATGTAGCTCTACTCCGTCGTTTTCATTCGTGAGCAAAGATGTGTATGTACCCTCTTATCCGAGTTGAAATTCTATTCTGCAATCTGAAATTGAACTCGGGGACTGCCCTCGTCCAAAATTGCTCTAAGTGTTTTTACTCGGCTTTACTTTTTGCCTATTCGGTTGCTCTGCTTCAAAATCCATTAGTACGTTGAGTACTGTGTTTAAACCTACATGACAACTCTTCGACTCTGCTGCTGTCCGGAACCCGGCTTCATGGCAAGCAAGAGAACAAGCAAAAGGTCAATGAGCACAAGAAAAATTGCTAAGGAAGAAAAGAGTGCAGGAACCGAGTAGGGTGCATTTACTTCTGTTCTCTGTCTTATCTTTTCGGCTAAGTGGTGGGCTGTGTTACTATGATTGTTTCTAAGCGGCTAAGTATTTGCAGCTCTGCTCTTTAACTCTTGTGACTCGAATACCAAAAAAGCAACAAGTTGCGGGTAGAGCTGAGACGAAAAGAGAGAGTGAATAAGAAATGCAACTCGGGGACTCGCCTGATAACGCAACCCGGCATCGGGCCAAGGCTGAACAAAATGATTAAGTTGAAAACAACAAGTGTGAATAAAAATGAGTAGCAAACGGCATAAATAGTCTGATACATTTGCACCCGGCATCCCGGGGATCTGATAAGTGTTTGAGGAATGAGCTGCAGGACAGATTCAGGTCGAGGCGGCGTTCTCGGTGCTGGTCTTGGTTGCTTCATCTTCAGTAGTGGCCTTGGTCGCGTCTGCCTCCGAGCTGGTGTCAACGGTCTTCGCAGCTTCGTCCTCGGCGCTGGCCTTGGTCGCATCCGCTTCCAGGTTCACGGGGATGGTCTTCGCTAGCTCGGCGTCGGGCTCGGTGGCTACCTGGTCTGAAGTGGCTGTGGCCACTGAGACGGGCTCTGTCGTGGAGGTGGAGCCAGTAGCTTGAGTGCGAAGGCTGACGGTGTCGTCGAGGGCAGCCCCTGACGAGGTGCCGAAATCGAGCGCGGCGGTGTCAATTGACATCCTCTCGTTCTCGTCCTCCTCATCGCTGCCCGCGATGACCGCGGCTTTCCCCTTCCCGGCCTTGCCACCAGGAGACTCGAAGCAGCTCAGGTCCAGCTCCTCTGTGTCCGTCTCTTCGTCTTCGTCCTCCTCCTCGCCTTCGTCCACCTCGGTGTCGGGCTCGGTGAGGCCGTCGATGAAGGTCGCGGTATCAGCGTACTGAGCAACCTCGTGTGCAACCAGCTGGCGGATAGCCACACAGTCGGGGTTCTTCTCCCACTTGGAGTCCTGGCGCATCTCGCGGATAATTTGCATGTTGAGATTTTCGTACCAGCTGGTGACGAATAGAAGCATCATGTCCGCGCCTGCCCGAGCTCCCGATGCGCGCCATTTCTTCAGCTCGGCCTTCACGCCGTTCAGCTTCAAAGCAAGCCCTTGGATTGTTGTTGGCGCGGAATCCTGAGGCCAGAAGAGGTCGTGGAGCTTGAAGGCGATGCGCACCAGCTCGGTGCCCACGCCTTCCAGACGTTGAAGCTGACCTTGCATGACGAGGAGGCACTCTTCAATTTCTTCCTTGGTGTCTGTGGGCTCGCCATTCTCGGCGCGAGCAGCCCGGGCCTTTGCCAAAGAAGGCTTGCATGAAGATTCAAGGCCGGGGAAGACTCCTGAAAGAGCTATTGAGAAAATCAGAGACAGAAGCAGAGTAGAAAGTGAACCGAGTAACAGAGACGCAGGAATGAGGGTACTTACTGTTCAGATCGTAGAGTAGCCCCTGAAGCTTGTTCTTCCATAACTCCTCGTCGGCTAGGTGCCTTTCTTCAATCGAGCGGAGCCCGTTCAGCTGAGCAAAGAGGTTAGCGTTGGCCTTCTTCAGCACCTCTCACTCTTGTTCGAGGGCTTTCTCCTTGGCTTTGGCTGCCTCTTCGTTCTTCTTCTTCTCGGCAAGCAATTCCTCCTTCTCGGCTGCTAAGTTGAAGGCGTCTTTGAGCGCAGTCTGCAGCTGGGTCTGGAGAGTTTCCATCTCGGTAGTATGCTCTTTTATCAGCTCGACAGCCTGGCTGGATAGTTGCTGCTGCACCTCAGCAGGCTTGAGGCAGTCTTGATGTTCCTCGACAAATTTTTTATGATCTTCTGAGAAGAGCAAAGCACGGTCAGCAGAGTAGCGAAGAAAGAAACAAAAAGACAAGCCGAGAAGACGGCAACGTACCTTCTAGTCTTTTGATCGTGGCTTGGCCACTCTCGACAAAGGCACGGCAGGTTGAGTGCTCCTCCGCCAGGGCCTTTAACTTCCCTGCAGGGTAGAAGTGGTTAGTGCAAAAAGCAAAAGCGGGCGTAAACAACAAACGCAAGAACCGCGTAGCTAAAAGCGTACCTTCAACTTCAGAAAGTTTCAATGTGCGGTTCATCAAATCCTTCTCGGCTGCCTCGTCGTCTGCGCGCTCTCTTTCCAGGGCCTCAATACGTCTCTTGGCGATGGCATGGTTCCAGAGTAGCTGACGGTGCAGGCTGGTCCGCTTCAGTAAGCTATTCTGAGAAGCAAAAGGAAGAAAAATCAGGCAAAGTAATAAAGATTCAACCCGAGAAGGCGGCAACTCAGGAGTGTATCCGCCTACTCGGCCAGAATCTCGGGGACTGGGTGATGGATAAGGAAAAGAAGAAGAGTAGAAGAAAAGCGAAACGCAACTCGGGAGGATGAGTAGAAGCTTACCGCGTAGGATTGCTCAAGGTCTTCTGCATTCTTGCGATGGACGAACATCTTGGCGGCAAGTGTGGCGGAGTTGGATGAGATGGTCATGGGTTTGTAACCCAAGTCTGCTTTGTTCCAATCAACACGCATATGATCCAGGTCGCCCAGATCCGTGCCATCCCAGTTCGAGTTGCCAAGGACCTTGCTGTCCCACTTGGCATCAATGAAGCCAACCAAATCGAGCACTTGCTCAAGGCCCTGGGACGTCACCGCCTTGTCCTGAACCCCGCGCGAAGAAATGGAGAGGGGTTTGTCCTGATTTGGGGCCGGGGGTCTGGAGTCCACTGTCACGGTTTTCTTCCCTTTCCGAAGAGCAAGCTTCCTCCCCGCGGAGGTTAAGCCAACCTGGTGCTGCTGGCTGACCTTCACCATATAGGGTGGGAAGCTGGGAGGATCTACGACATTGGATGCGCCAACGGCGTCAGCAGCCGCGCCAGGCTCGCGGATAGCCAGCTGACTGGACTGGGCAATTGACGTTGGCGGCGGCATCACGGCTGTGTCTTGACCGGCGCCACGCGCCGGGTTCCTGCGAACTGTGCCCTCTGCCGGGCCTGCTGCCTTCTCGGCAGCCCGTTTCTTCGAGATCTCCTTTTGGGCGGCTGGCTTCTCGGTGGTCTTCTTCTCGGTGGTCTTCTTGGCCTTCTCCTCGGCGGCCTTCTTCTCGGCAGCTTCCTGCGTGTTTTTCCTTGTAACAGGCTTAGCCGGAGGGCTGGCTGCAGCCTTGGTTTTCTGCACCAAGGAGGAGTCTGGTGCAGTGGAGGAGGTGCCCTGCTGGGTAGGCAGCGCCAGGGACGCGCTACCCGACGCAGGCATCCGGTTGGGCGCTACCCAGTGCGGTGTCTGGCTGCGCGTCGCTCAGAGGATACTGCTCGGCAGCGGCATCTGGCTGTGAGGCATCTGGTTCTTCTACCCGCGGCTGGGCCGCGGGGTCTTCCTGTTCAGCAGCCCCTGTGGCTGGCTGCTCTTGTTCCTCTCCCTGCCGCTCAGGGCGGCGTCGTGGTGCGTCTCTTGATCTTGATCTTGGTTCTCCTCGGCTGTGCTGGCCGGAGGAGAAGGAGGCCTATCTTGGTGAGCAGCATCCTGCGCTTCTTGATCCGCGCGGGACTGCTGCTCCAGCTCGACATTCTGGGCATCGGCGTCCATGTCTCCATGTGTGTTGGCGGCTTCGTTCTCGTCGCCGTCGAGGTCGATAAGCTTGTCAACGTCGATGGTGGCCTGCTTCTTGGTCTCAGTGGGCACACGAGCGGCATCCGCATCCAGGGGGGCTCTGAAGAGAAAATTGCGTTCAGAAAATAAGAAGAAGGCAGAGGAAACTGAGAGGAAACAGCCAAGTAAAAGGATTAGGAGTCAATCGAGAAGAACGAAGTGAACCGAAGTGTGCAATCGAGAAGGAACTTACCCCTTGCGGGTAGGGATCGCTGGTCGTTTTCTCTGCACGACCTTCTTGATTGTCTTCTCGGTCGGTTTCTTCTTCTTAGCGGGGGGCTCTTGGGCGCCACTGCCCGCCCGCTTGCGGGTAGCGGGAGCGGCGACTGCAAGAGGTTTGACAACCACGGCTCCCTCGTCCTCGTCCTCAACATCGGCACCCTCTGTGAAATAGAAAGGAAGAAAAGCAATTCAGAAGCAGAAAGCAATTAGTTTGCGCTGCTCGCAACCAGAGGGGATAAATCCAGTTACCTTCATCTTCATCCTCGGACCAGTCACGAAGAGACGAGTCCACGCGATGCTTACTCGTCTGGGCGGCTTCAGGAGGATCGAGCTTGTCCGCGGTCTCGAAGGGGACCTCATCGTCTTCCTCCCGGTCCTCGAACCAGTTGCCCTCGAAGCGTTCACTGCTCTCAGCAAGCTGGCGATCAAGAACCTGAAGGATAGAGAGACATCGCAAGTTAGCCGAGTAGCATGAAGGCACTCTACCCGACTAGGCGTGCAGACACCAAGCACATTAAGCCTAAGCGATTCGGCTAAGTGTCCTACTCGGCAGGGCGTGCAAACATCAAGCACATTAAGCCTAAGTATTTCTCCTAAGTGTGCTACCCGACAAGGCATGCAAACAACAAGCACACTAAGCCTGAGCAGTTCCGCTGAACGCCCTACTCGGCGCAGAATGTGAATGCTAGTTGCAGCAAGGAGAGGAAGCTATCTACTCGGATTGCATATACAAAAAGCAGATTAAGAAGAACGTACCCGTGGAATCGGCTTCGTGCGGCTGTATGGGATGAAGCCGTATTGCCAGTTGTCTCGAAGGCCAGTGGTCAGGATGGACCGAGCGTAAGCGGCGACATCCGCGTTGCTGAGCTCGAAAGTTGTCGTCCGAGTACAGTCACGAGGACCGCCCATGTAGCACATGGGGTGGGAGCGGCGTTGCAGAGGCAGCACGCGGTTGCGAATCCAGCAGGCGACTGGATCATCGCTCTTGAGCCCTTCTCCAATCAGATGGGCGAGCCGCTCCTCCATCTGTACCAGATTCCTGTTGTTGGATGGCTTGCTCTTCCAATTATGCCCGGTAGGAGCTCGGTTGCTCCACGGGGGCAGATTGATGCGGTCTTCGATCTTGGCCTCCTTCGTGGCGGGGATGTTCTTCACGTACAAGAAGGACTTCTGCCACTTGCGGACAGAATCCAGGCCCTTGATGCGAGGGTGATTGGTGCCCGGGCGCTGCACCATCATGGCGTTGCCGGTCTCGGTTACCCGGCTGCTGGTGTCCGCGCCATCCTTCTTGCCCTGGCTCTGTTGGCGGAAGAAGAAATACTTCGACCACGTCTCCGTCGTGGGGCGAACGCCGAGGAAGGCTTCGCACACCACGGCGTGGTAGGAGAGGAAGACGACCGCGTTGGGAGGCAAATGGTGCATCTGGAGACCGTAATGATCTAGGAAGGAGCGGAGGAAATTGGAGGCAGGAAGGCCGAATCCCCGCGCGAAGTGCGCGAGGAAGACGACATTACGAGCCAGTGGGCCCACTCCGTGAAAACCGGGCGCGTGGCCTGTCAGGTCCTGGGCAGCGAGGCGTCGCGGTCTTGGATGCGTGACACGTGCCCAGTCACAGCACGGACAACCGGATTGTGCTCTGCGCTGCAGAGATTCGATTGGAGAAATTCCCTAAGTCTTTTTACTCGGTTACAGAGTAGGAAGCCAGCTCTATTCGGAAGGGAGGAAACTCAAGGTACTCCTCAAAGTGCTACTCGGAGCTTTTACTTGGCATATTGAGGTTCAAAGGCAGGGTTGCCAAGCTTGGTTTTAAGCTGGCAGGGCCCAGTGAACGAGTTCGCAGGGCTCTACCAGCTTCGGGGACTGCTGTCGGGGGGTTACCCCCGAGTAGGGTAAAGGCAAGTGGTAAAGGCAACAATCAGAAGAGAAGTTTGGTCGAGTAGCCGCCTACCCGGTACTTGCTACCCGGTCGACTGCTACTCGGTCTTACAGAAAGATGACCAGAAGGAGATATAAAGCAAGATATATCTGTTCGAGTAGAAGAGCTGGACCGAGTAAGACTGGCGGGAACCTACTCGGACCAGAAGTCAAAGGAGCCGTTCTGACACAGGATCCCGCGTATCCCGGGTCCGTACTTGGCACTGTTCACAGCACTGTTCATCTGGGGACGGCGTGCCTGACAGCGACAGTGTGTCAGCAGGGCGTCGCAGGATAGGGGGACCTACTCTGTGTTCGCACAGTGTAGACAGACTGGTTACTTGGTTTTGCCCAACGACTTTCTGCATCAGGACAAGCTTAGAAGCCAAAGCTGTCAGCGGGAACTCGGAAGAAGGACGGTGTGCACACAATGTCGACACTTGTTTGTATTTGGCTGTATCCGGCTGGGCACCGGGTATATAAGGTGTCCCGCCGCCTCCTGCGCGAGGGACGAACACAAGGGTTAGATTCTTGACCTAGATTCCTGACCTAGTTCATCACATAGAGAGAAGAGTGGCTACTCGGTAGCAAGAACCATTGTACTGTGGCTACTCGGTGAGACCTCGAAATACATAGAGAAAGGCAGGAGTAGGGGTTTTACCTCCTCACGAGGGCCCTGAACCTGGGTAGATCGGTTTGTTTGCAGTGTTTGATCTTTACCTCACGCGGCTACTCGTCGCGTGATTCCTCCCCGAGCGCCTCCAGCGTCCTTCGTCCCCACATCTTTAGCCATCCTATGGCATCTGCCGTGACACCACCACGACAAGCTTGATGACCCCTTTATTCCAACAAGAATTCCTTCAAATTTCTCAACCTGAACTTAACGACATAAACTATTTTTGATTCCATGTCATTTGGATATTTTATTCAAGTTGCCTAGAAACTTTTATGTTGTTTCTTGGTTAAGTATTTTCCTGATTAGCAGCCATGCTCAAACCGCAATGACTCTTGGTATTAGTCTACAAAGAATTGTCAATTGTTATTGCTTCCGTTTGCACAACCATGATAACTATTTCCGGAGATTTATTAATCCCATCAAAAAATACCATCCTCCCACTGAATTCAGCAAGGAATTATTTCCTTAAGAATCACATATCCATAGTAGCAAAGCTTTCTTACTTATGTGGTCGTTTTACATAATTATTTCCACTATAAAATTGTAACAACCAACAAAGTATAACTTTTTTTAATATTAGGATCAAGTTTCAGTATTTCACAAACTTTTGGATTCGAAAACTAACGTGTCTCTTTATAGTTTAGCTTTCAAAACTATGACACATAGTAAAGTAAATAATTTTGTGCTAAAATTAAAACTCAATTTACTATACTATTCCATGGTTAATATCAAGAATTATTTGCAAAGGAATCCTTCTTAGTGTTTGACTTTGTCTCTCGTAGTAAATTCATGACTTGAAAATTTTCAAGACATAACTTCTAAAAAAATTGTGAAGTCCTTTTGTTATTGACTGGAGTATCATCAATAACCTTTCTTGTTGAAATAACTTAAACAAATTCACCCTTCGTAGAAGTGTGAAATTTATGAAGTACTTCACTCAATATCTTCATCATGCAAATGATGTGTCTGAAATTATAGTGCCACATTGTCGAAGAGTCGTGTCGACAAATCTCTCTGATGATCCGGTAGGGTTTCGAGTAGAGGAGCGATGTACGCGCTGCTGATATCGACGGCTAACAATGAGGCAAGATTTACCCAGGTTCGGGGCCCTCGTAGAGGTAAAACCCTTACTCCTGCTTGTCTGATCTGTATTATGGCGAGATAGTCGAGCTGTTTACAATGGCGATGCCATGGTGAGGCGTACGGGGTATCCCGTGTATTGCCTAGTCTAGTTGTGGCTTGTATCTTCCTCTTTCTAGATTGGATCCCCCTTTCTCTCCTCCCTACTGGCTTTATATATGAAGCCAGGAAGGGGCTACACGAGTCCTAGTAGACTACGAAAAGGAGTTCTTGTCTTGACCCGCAAGTCTTGCGGGTGGGCCTTCTAGTAGCACAGGATAACACCTCTCTTTGGGCCTAGGTCTTAGGCCTTGGACCGGGTAGCCTCACCCGATAGGTCCAGGAGTCATCCCCACGTCAGTAGCCCCCGAGTGTTTATTCGGCTGAGAATAGTCGGGTAAGCACTCAAAGTTCGTTCTTGATTTCTTCGATTGGTCATTCAATCGCCTATTTTTGAGGGTGTATATCCTGTGCGCGAAGCGCTCACGTACTTGAGCATCGAGTGATAAATGTTCCTTGTGTTGGCTGTTTTTGCAGAAGGATGTGGCTCAGTCGCTTGGCTCTCCCAAAAGATCGAGGCCAATTAATTGCATCTAGGGCAAAAACGGTTTTGGCCTACACGAATTCGAGACCTCCGACTCGAATCCGGCGAGGTGATCGTTGCGACTAGGCCGTTGAGGTCTTACCGAGTCGAACTTAACCTAAAGGAGTACCCGGCGCGTCCGCTAGGATTTTTCTTCGTGTTGTTGACACGGAACGTTTACCGGAGGACGCAGGTTGAGTGCGATTCCAGGCCCAAAAGAGAGATCCTTGGGTCTTACCTTCGTACTTGAAAGAATACGGCATCCGGATGTGCCTAGTCGGACGAACGATCCAGGATAAGGATGTGTAAATACATCGTGTGCTAGAGTTGCGGGAACCGCATAATCGCGATTTTACCTTGGTCATGTTCTTGCGATTCTTCGGGTGAATAGATCTTCCTTCTTGATCTTGTGCGAAAGAGATTTCGCGTTATGAAGTTTACACGAAATAAATTTTTCCTTGATTTGCCCATACGAAAGAGATTTCGTGTCAAGGTGACTAGGAGAAAGAAATTCCGCGTCTTGATGTGCCCATACGAAAGAGATTTCGTGTCAGGGTGCTTATGCGAAAGAAATTTCGCGTCTTGATGTGCCCATACGAAAGAGATTTCGTGTCAGGGTGACTATGCGAAAGAAATTTCGCGTCTTGATGCTCGTACGAAAGATTTTTCGGGTTTGTGAGGTGCGCAATGACGTCACCACGCACTCGCCTGCTCCCGATAGGACGTGACGTTTGTGGGGCAGGGCACGTAGTGCCCATCGTGTCATCTTTTGACCGGAAGCGTGCCGTCGTGCGCCCGTTTTTCCGCAGGTCGTGCAGTAATTACGTGGAAGAGGTGTACTCGACAGCGGAGGGAGTCTACGCGGTGGAGATGTACTCGACACGGCGAGGGAGTCGAAGCGGTGGAGATGTACTCAACACGGCGGACAAAGTCGACGCGGTGGAGGTGTACTCGACACGGGGGACGGAGTCGACGAGGAAGTCGTGTAGTCGATGAGGCGGATGGCGTCGAGCGGTGGAGGTGTACTCGACACGGTGGACGGAGTCGACGAGGAAGTCGAGTAGTCGACGAACTGGATAGCGTCGACGTGGTGGAGGTGTACTCGACACGGCGGACGGAGTCGACGAGGCGGACGGTGTTGACGTGGTGGAGGTCGTGTAGTTGACGCGGACGTGGCGGAGTCGCACGACGACGTGGAAGTCGTGTAGTTGACGCGAACGCTCAGCCACTGAGTCCAGACAAGAAGATGGACTCGAAAAGTCTTCAATATGTTCTGATTTCACGAATTGGTCCGCGTAATCATATGCGCCTCGTCGAGACGAACAAGTTTGATGTTTTGCTTTTCTTCATTTGAGTTAATATGCGGTTTGTACGACCACAATAAGGACCTGGACGAAGAAATCTGACAGAGCTCCTCAGATACGCGGCCAGCGTGTTAGATGCTTCCGACGCAGTAGTACGTCGAGTGCGCGTGTAGCGCTCGTCGGTTGCGCGACCAGCGCTCATTGGGTGCGCGGCCAGCGCTCCCGTTGGGAGCAGCCCCCGAGTCTATGTGCGATTATTTGTAATCGGGCATAGACTCAAAAAATCTTCCAACGTTGCTTCTTCGATTTATCGGGTGCACGGCAGTGCTCCCGATGGGAGTAGCCCCCGAGGCTATGCTCGACTCGCAGAGTCGGGCATAGGCTCAAGTTGTTCTGAAGCTAACCCCTTGTGCTTGTCTTCTGTCGGCTCGTGGAGGAGGACATGCGTCGACTCCCGGAGCAGGGTATGTGTCGACTCCGAGCGGAGGATCTGTGTCCACTGCCGACTGTCGACTCCGAGCGGAGGACATGTGTCAACTGTCGACCCCGGGCGAGGATCGTGTCGACTGTTGATTCCGAGCGGAGGATATGTGTCGATTGTCGACTCCGAGCGGAGGATTGTGTCGAGTTCGAGCGGAGGATTGTGTCGACTGTTGAAGTTGCAGCCGGCGTTGTGGTTCCTGCGTTGCACTTTGTATGACAGTGCCGTAGTCGACGAGGCGGTGCCGAGTGATGGAATCGATGAACCGGACTCGTGTGTCGAGTGCGGCTGTTTCGCGCCTCAGCCCCCGAGTGTCGAGTGTGGCTGCGCCGAATTCTCGAGTGTGTCTACTTTGCAGCACAGCCCCCGAGCAACGAGTGTGGCTGTGGCGAAGGACAGCCCCAGAGACGCTTAGTCGAGAGGATTCGATGTAGCGGAGTTGTGCGGCGGAGTCGCGATGTTTTCAAAAAGGACTCGACGAGGCGGACCGAGTCGACGCGGCGGAGTCGCCATGCTTCCTGAAGGACTCGACGCGGCGGACCGAGTCGACGCTGCGGAGTCGCGATGTTTGTCCGAAGGACTCGACGCGGCGGACCGAGTCGACGCGGTGGACTCGCGATGTTTGTCCGAAGAACTCGACGCAGCGGACCGAGTCGACGCGGCGGACACGCGATTTTTGTCCGAAGGACTCGACGCGGAGGACCGAGTCGACGCGGCGGAGTCGCGATGTTTGCCCGAAGGACTCGACGCGGCGGATCGAGTCGACGCGTCGGAGTCGCGATGTTTGCCCGAAGGACTCGACGCGGCGTACCGAGTCGACGCGGCGGAGTCGCGATGTTTGCCCGAAGGACTCGACGCGGCGGACTGAGTCGACGCGACGGAGTCGCGATGTTTGTCCGAAGGACCCGGCGCGGCGGACCGAGTCGACGCGGCGGAGTCAGGATGTTTGTCCGAAGAACTCGACGCGGCGGATCGAGTCGACGCGGCGGAGTCGCGAGGATTTGTTGTGTGTACACGGAGGACAATGTTGATGTCGAGCCCCCGGGCACTAGTATGGCGAGTCTCCATGTTTTGTTGACGTTACTTGGTCTTTGTGTCGACTCACAAATTGCCGAAATAGAATCTGGATCCGCGATTTGAATTCGCGAACTCACCGAGATTCAAAACGTGTCGCAGTGTGCGAGCCGCTGACGGAGATCTAACTGTTGGAATTGACTCAAAAAAGACTGAGTGGTGCCGGATTGTATTGCGCAGCATTTCAACAGTGTGATCTTCGAATTGATGTCCGAGTCGACTGTGAGAATTGTTTTCCCAAAGTTGCGCGGAGTTCCGTCATATTCTGACATGGCTTCAGTGTTCGGGTCATCCACGGAGATCTAACCGTCGGAATTCTCCGATTCTTTTTGGAGCCGAGAGATAATTAGATTTCGCATCTTTCCACCGAAGGAATTTTCCAGATGAGTTTCGAGCCGCCGTTGATGACATCCGCAATATGTACGTTGCTGCTGTCCTGCAGCCTGCGCGCGAAGAACGATGTTGATGTGGACGATGAAAATCGGGCGCGATGCCGGCGAGTGCTCGATGAAATTGAAGGACCCGAAGTAGATCGAATCCGTGGAGGTTGAGGACCCGAAGCTTGATGTAGATAAGGCCGGCGAGACCGTAGATCCAGCGCGTGTCGTTCCCACAGACGGCGCCAATTGTCGAAGAGTCGTGTCGATAAATCCCTCGGATGATCCGGTAGAGTTTCGAGTAGAGGAACGATGTACGCGCTGGTGATCTCGACGGCTAACAAGGAGGCAAGATTTACCCAGGTTCGGGACCCTCGTAGATGTAAAACCATTACTCCTGCTTGTCTGATCTGTATTATGGCGAGATAGTCGAGCTGTTTACAATGGCGATGCCATGGTGAGGCGTACGGGGTATCCCGTGTATTGCATAGTCTAGTTGTGGCTTGTATCTTCCTCTTTCTAGATTGGATCCCCTTTTCTCTCCTCCCTCATGGCTTTATATATGCAGCCAGGAGGGGCTACACGAGTCCTAGTAGACTACGAAAAGGAGTTCTTGTCTTGACCCGCAAGTCTTGCGGGTGTGCCTTCGTTGGGCCTTCTAGCAGCACATGATAACACCTCTCTTTGGCCTAGGTCTTGGGCCTAGGACCGGGTAGGCTCACCCGATAGGTCCAGGAGTCATCCCCACGTCACACATGAAGGTGGTGTCAACGCAATAACAAAATATTTTAGAACAAATGATATTTCACTTATTAACAAAGATTTGTAACTTGATCCCATCCACAAAGGGACTGATCCATAATTTTCTCATAAGATAATCAAGACTTCGTCCTATTAATCCAGAAGAGTATTACGTGGCCAAACATGCGGCCTTAGCTGAAGATCATAAATCTTTCGAATTATAAAAATAAAAATGGAGATGTCTTCATCCTTAGATGATCCTTTATGCGCCTAACTTTACGCTCATCAACACCTTTTATTCTTCCATCTCCTTACTTTCCGCAGGTCCTATATCGAATGCATAAAATAATTTTAGCAATCGATACACGAAAGATACTAGTAGGAACGATAGATATCAATTAGGTATAACTCTTATACCTTGACCACTGATACGTGATAAAGGTATCCTTAATTTCTATTGTTCCATATTGTTTTGATGTTGTTTCCTACATGTTTGTTATACACTTTATGTCATTTTTATTGATTTTTCGGACTAACCTATTGACAAGATTCCACAGAGCCAGTTCCCTGTTTTTTGTTGTTTTTAGTTTCAGAAAGGTTGTTCTGGAATATTTTTGGAATTGGAAAATTCGAAGTCCAGAGGTCCTAGAATTCCCGAAGTTTCCACGGAGTCCCGAAGAGACCTCGAGGGGGGCCACACCATAGGGCGGCGCGCCCCCCGACCGCGCCATGGGGTGGTGTGGGGCCCCGAGCCTCCATCGCCTTTGCCCTTTCGCCTATTTATACCCCTTGATATATTAACCCTAAATATATACCACTTCGTCCTGAGAAACACCCGAGGCCGCCGTCATCGTCAACCCGAGATCGGGCGGGTTCTAGAGCTCTCCCCGGCACCCTGCCGGGAGGGGAATTCATCACCGGGGGGGTCTACACCACCATGCCCTCCTCCGAAGTGTTGCCTGAGTAGTTCATCCCTGGATTATAGGTTCATAGCAGTAGCTAGATGGTTGTTCTCTCCACTTTGTACCTCATGTTTAGATCTCGTGAGCTCCCTCAAATGATCGAGATCATCTTTATGTAATGCTACACGTTGTGTTTGCTGGGATATGATGAATGTTGAATGCTATGTCTTCTGATTATCAATCTACCATGTTATCTTCATGCTTATGTTATTTATGATTAAGGATGGCAATGGGTAGGGTATGGGGCAGGTAGAGCAATACCATACCCATACCCATATAGTCAACGGGTACAAAATTCTACCCATACCCATACCCACGGGTATGAAACTTTACCCGTACCCATACCCGACGGGTACCACATACCCATTGGGTACCCAACGGGTAGATCTACACCTAGTTCACTAGTTATTCACAAATTTTGCATTGACAAAAATAATTTATTTCTACTAAAAAAGATAGATGAACACATGAAAATTATCTCAATTCAATTTGACCATTGATGTAGCACATTGAGACAAAAGATCAACGAATTATGATCTTGCATGCTCTCCGTTATTAGTAGATGCTCTGGCCAAGTAGATGCTAGTAACTCCAAGAGGGAGTTGTAACATCCCAAGTATGAAAACTACCCTATAGAATGTTTGATTTCCTGTTTAATTAATGTATTGCATCATGTCATCATATTGTTGCATTTGTTTCTGTTGTGTTGCATCTGTTATTCTTTGTTTTCACCATGAAAGTCAAACAATTTCAAATGGTTGTTTTCATACTTGTTCTGTTACAACTTTTTGAATAAAAATCACCAACAATAACAATCTTTTGGTTCCATGTTTCCATAGTGATCATTTGGGAAAATAATGGTTTTAAATCATTTATTCATTCTCAAACACACTTTAAAATTCAAATGCAAGCACCCAAACAGAACCATTTTGAATTTAGGTTGCTACCAACTGAAACTAGTTCAAAATTGCCTATTTACAATAGGGGTTACCCTATTTAATTAATGGTTTTATTAATGTTTATTAAAATTAACCATTTCGCTCAAATTTGGTTCTAATTTCAAAAAGCAACCAAATGTTAAAATTTTGAAAAATGAAATTTGCCAAGTGGTTGCATTTGGCCTAAGGAACTTATCCTAAATTTTTCAAATTTTTCTCTAATCTAAACCCTAGGGTTTTCTTCCTAAAGCATATGCTATAAAAAAAAACAGTAAAATAAAAATAAAAAGCAAAGCAGAGGAGGCAGCAGCTAACCTATCTGCAGCCCAGCCCAGTTACCCTTTGGCCCAATACCCCTTCCCTGTCACTGTCATCTTCCTCACGTCATCCTGTACGTCTCCATCGGAGCCGCTCGATCGCTTCCCCCTCTCCCGATGGCATGCCGTACTGGCCCCTCTCTCCTTAACTAGCCACGGCGCCCACCTCCTGCCGCAAACCCTAGCATCCCTTCTCCATTCCCCGCCGCCGTCAACTCCTATTCTCCCTTCCACCCCCGAGTTCGTTCCCTGTTTCTGAACAACGCTGCAGCCTGAACCCCAACCGAGACCACCACCTCTTCCCCCTCGTCGCCGGTCACACCTCCGCCTCGAGGGGCTCCTCTCCACGGGAATGGAAACGCGACGTCGTCCTGCACCGCACCATCTCCTCGTCGTTTGCCGGGAGCGCCCACGGCGGCCGCGCCGTCGCCGGAGAGCAGCCGCTCTGCTCCTGCCGTCAGGCAGTCATCAACGACTGAACCAGGTGAGGCCGCCCCGCTTCTCCTTCCCTCTCCCTCCCGATCCGTCCGCCTCCACGCTGCACACCGGACACGCACATCACCACCAGCCAGCACGGCCTGCGAGCACCAGCGCGCCGCGGCGGCCGGCCACCGCTGCAGCGATCGACGACGACGAGCCACTCTGTCGAACATGCCTCTGAATTTTATTCAGTGTCGATGTCTGTTACTAACTGAACCACAAAAGCCACCACTTCGGTTTCTGAACAAAACGTTCCGCCTAGCGTATTGGTTCAGTCCCTTGCCCCCAAGCGACAGGTCCTGTGGTCGAACCCCCGAGGGCGCAAACCCTTTTGCAATTTTTCTTCCACGCGCCTGGCCCCACCCGTCGGCGACTGCCTCTGCCACGCGAGCGTGTGCGCCACGCTGGCCCCTCTGGCCCACGCGGCAGCGACCGTGGGTAGAGACCAGTGTGGTAGAAAAAGTGCGGCGCGAATTTCCGTTTAATCCAAAACCTTTTTAAAATACCAGATTTGATTATAAACTTCTAAATTCCATATCTTTTGTTTTATAAATCCAATAAACACAAACTTTATATGTATTCTGATCCAAATTTTATAATCTTTCCAAATATCCAATTTGTGTTCTGTTTTGAGTTTTCAAAATACTTTTAAATTTCAAATTTGAATAATTCAAATGCAAATTGAAATAATTCATAACTAATTCATACTGTTTTCAAATAATTCAAATAAAATATGTTTTTCACACCTTTTTGAATGTCCTATTCAAATATAATTTTTGTTTCCTGGTTTGAACAATTTAACTTGCCTAAACCATTTAAATCTTGTTAATTCAATTAAAAAATTGTTTAATATTGTTTAATTCATAATTAAATAATCCAAAGTCCAATTTCAAAATGTGAAACATGTAATCCAACTAAAATTTGATAATCTTTTCAAATATAAACTTTGTTATTTGATTTGCACACTTTAACTTGATGAAAACAATAATTGTCTGTGTGACATGTCTAAGTAACCAAAACTTTCCAAAATTAACAAATCATTTCCAAACTTGTTTTATTCCTTTTCCTTTGCATCTATCGTTGTTATTTTGTTGTTATCTTGTCATCATCATCATGCAAGCATCATGTTTAACCACTTACACTTGTTAATCAAATGTAGATCATTGCTTCCCCCTTAACCATTTGCATCCATATACAATTCACATTGCATATGGGTCCAATTAAACTGTGTTATCTTGTCAAGTAGGTTACTTTGATGCATCTATTAACATGACATGCATCATCCCATGTTTGTGCACCTATGCCATGATAATGATTGCTTATCTTTCTGCAATGTTTGTTTGCTTCTTCTCGGATACACGACGACGTTGAGACCGACGATACTTACGACACCCCGTCTAAGGAGTTAGCTCAGTACCAGGCTACTGGGTTTTGCAGGCAAGTTATCACTCACATGAACCATCGTGTTCCTTTCAACATTGGTTACCGATACTTTCCGTTGTTCTTTTCTGCTAGCCTTAGTAGTAGTTGTTTCTGTTACGAACCCATCACATGAATCCCTTAACCTTGATATTGCCTCACCTCCACTCCTATCACCCCTTGGTTGAGCCAGTGTCTTACTAGCATGCTTAGGTTGCTTTTGCTCGAGTCTGTTATCCGTTACTTTCTGTTACTATATCTGTTACGTTGTGGGGGCTCGATGTTTAATCAATCAATCATGCTAATGTTACTATTAATAATAAACTTGATGATAAGGCACCGGCAGGACGCCCATGAGAGGTTTTGGAGCCTGCTAGTGTCGACCCTAATAGGAATAGGGTCTTGTCTACTGATCCATGATGAGCGCACTACCCGCATTTGGGAAGCGAGTATGGGCGCCCCCCTCAACTTGACCTGATTCGCATCTCGTCCAAATCGCCTCATTTAGTTCGTGTTTTCCATTTGCCGCATGCATGTTTTTGCGAGCCCAGCGCAGGGTGGAACTTTTGTAGTCGGCATATAGGGGGACACGGTCTTAGAGTGCTATGATGGTCCATTTTCTTCTGGGCTTGATTAGCCGTGCGCCCAAGGTTCTTTGGGCTTGATGCGAAGAATGGTTGGTTGTGTTGAGTACCCCGCTTGGTGGAAGGGCCTTTCCATCTGGTGGGTTATTCATGAGTGTACGGCCAAATTGGTGCAACCCTGCAGGGATAATCTTCTCGAGAAGCCGTGTTTTCCGCGGTTATGGATTACTTGGTGAAAGTACTGGCTAACAAGTACTCAGGACAACTTAAACATAATGATCAAACATGCTACACCCCATGATTAATAACTTGACTAGTAATAGGCTTATTGACACAATAATTTGAACCATCATTATTACAACTGTGTGAGTTATCCTCGGATTGCTTCTTTGGATAAGGGGCGAGATCCAGGATGGGTTTGCTTGAAGTTATCTTTCAGTTGGTTACAATCCTCGATCTTATCTCCTTTCTGTTAGCCGGCAGTTGTAGTATGTTTCTGTAGTTGGTTAGCGCAGCCAGTTGCAGCATCTTTTATATCCCCTCTCTTCCGTTGAACCCAAGGCATCTGTGCTTGGTGTTGACGGGTTACACTTTGGTGAACTGTGAGTCTTGCTTGCCAGTACGTTTATGTACTGACCCCTTTGGGGCTGTGGTTTCCGCAGACCGACGTTTCCGAAGATCTACATGGTGGCAACTACGTGGAGTATGACGAGACTGCTGACGAGTAGATAGCGGACCCGGGCAGGATCCGAGACTTCGTGGATGGGCTCCGTCTGTTTGTTTCCGGCCTCTTAGGCCTATTTGGTTCTTGTCTGTACTCAGACATGTTGAATGCTTCCGCTGTATGGTAATGATGTATTGTTGGGGCATGTGCCCTCTGAATGATTGTATTTGCTATCTCTGCTCTAATGAGAGCCTTTTGCAACTTATTTCAATCTTTTGTGTCGTAGAGATCTGTTGTGATATCACTTGTTAAACGCCGTTGACGTACCATGTGTGTATGGTTGAAGTACGTCGACGGAAGTGCCTTTGGTCTCTAGTGGATAGTTTACATCGACGATGGAATAGCAGGGCTTGTGTTGTCGCGCATAAGCGCAGGCCTACCAGGAAGCTGGGACGTGGGAGCAGTTATGCCCCATAATCCAAGCATCTGCTATCCAGTTCGTACGGTGAGTATCCCCTAGAAATCAGGGTGCGACAAATGGTATCAGAGCCTGTCTGCCCGTAGGATCCCTTTTTACTGGTCGCAGTTGAGTCTAGAAACTATTTTGTAGCTATATAGGAAAAATGAAACGTGAGAGTAGGAATTCTGTTCTTTTTCTTCTTTCCCCACCCTCCCTCCCTTTTTCTGGTAAGGAAGTGCAACGTTGTTTTCCCTTCTCATCTAAACTTTCAAGTTAGGATTTCACGAGTTTTGGGTTTTCCATAGTACCTCAGGAGTCTTGTTCTCGTTTTCCCGGTGTTGCTTCAATATCATGTTCTTCTAAACATTTCCTTTTCGTCCGTTCAAATCTTGTTGTTGTTTTCCACTTCAAATCTTCTACCGGCATCTAATCAAACTTCATCGTAAACTCTTATCCATTTAAAGTGTTGTTTCATACCGGAGAATCACATTCCTTTGTGTCAACAATCTTTTTCACAACATACAACCCAAATTCTGGTTTCACTAAGCAATCAAAACTCTGTTCACTCCCCGGAATCTCAAATGTTGACTTCCAAGATAAGTAAGAACAATCCAATTCTAATGAGAGGCCACATATTCCTCGTTACTCTCATGTTGATGATTCTGACATTGATGATTATTCCTGGTGTTGCATTGATGTCAATAACTCTGTTCCACCATTCTAGCCAGATAATCTATTCTCCAAATGAATCAAATTCCATCCAGCTTTACACCCTTGGTACAAAAACCTCTCCCTTTACTTGAAAATGTTCCGGTGGTTTCCAAATTCCCTGACGTCTACCCAAGAAGTTTCCGGACCTTCTCTTTTCTCAGTAGGAATCTCGGGGCGCGATTCCTTCAAGGGGGGGCGTTTTGTAACATCCCAAGTATGAAAACTACCCTATAGAATGTTTGATTTCCTGTTTAATTAATGTATTGCATCATGTCATCATATTGTTGCATTTGTTTCTGTTGTGTTGCATCTGTTATTCTTTGTTTTCACCATGAAAGTCAAACAATTTCAAATGGTTGTTTTCATACTTGTTCTGTTACAACTTTTTGAATAAAAATCACCAACAATAACAATCTTTTGGTTCCATGTTTCCATAGTGATCATTTGGGAAAATAATGGTTTTAAATCATTTATTCATTCTCAAACACACTTTAAAATTCAAATGCAAGCACCCAAACAGAACCATTTTGAATTTAGGTTGCTACCAAATGAAACTAGTTCAAAATTGCCTATTTACAATAGGGGTTACCCTATTTAATTAATGGTTTTATTAATGTTTATTAAAATTAACCATTTCGCTCAAATTTGGTTCTAATTTCAAAAAGCAACCAAATGTTAAAATTTTGAAAAATGAAATTTGCCAAGTGGTTGCATTTGGCCTAAGGAACTTATCCTAAATTTTTCAAATTTTTCTCTAATCTAAACCCTAGGGTTTTCTTCCTAAAGCATATGCTATAAAAAAAAAACAGTAAAATAAAAATAAAAAGCAAAGCAGAGGAGGCAGCAGCTAACCTATCTGCAGCCCAGCCCAGTTACCCTTTGGCCCAATACCCCTTCCCTGTCACTGTCATCTTCCTCACGTCATCCTGTACGTCTCCATCGGAGCCGCTCGATCGCTCCCCCCTCTCCCGATGGCATGCCGTACTGGCCCCTCTCTCCTTAACTAGCCACGGCGCCCACCTCCTGCCGCAAACCCTAGCATCCCTTCTCCATTCCCCGCCGCCGTCAACTCCTATTCTCCCTTCCACCCCGAGTTCGTTCCCTGTTTCTGAACAACGCTGCAGCCTGAACCCCAACCGAGACCACCACCTCTTCCCCCTCGTCGCCGGTCACACCTCCACCTCGAGGGGCTCCTCTCCACGGGAATGGAAACGCGACGTCGTCCTGCACCGCACCATCTCCTCGTCGTTTGCCGGGAGCGCCCACGGCGGCCGCGCCGTCGCCGGAGAGCAGCCGCTCTGCTCCTGCCGTCAGGCAGTCATCAACGACTGAACCAGGTGAGGCCGCCCCGCTTCTCCTTCCCTCTCCCTCCCGATCCGTCCGCCTCCACGCTGCACACCGGACACGCACATCACCACCAGCCAGCACGGCCTGCGAGCACCAGCGCGCCGCGGCGGCCGGCCACCGCTGCAGCGATCGACGACGACGAGCCACTCTGTCGAACATGCCTCTGAATTTTATTCAGTGTCGATGTCTGTTACTAACTGAACCACAAAAGCCACCACTTCGGTTTCTGAACAAAACGTTCCGCCTAGCGTATTGGTTCAGTCCCTTGCCCCCAAGCGACAGGTCCTGTGGTCGAACCCCCGAGGGCGCAAACCCTTTTGCAATTTTTCTTCCACGCGCCTGGCCCCACCCGTCGGCGACTGCCTCTGCCACGCGAGCGTGTGCGCCACGCTGGCCCCTCTGGCCCACGCGGCAGCGACCGTGGGTAGAGACCAGTGTGGTAGAAAAAGTGCGGCGCGAATTTCCGTTTAATCCAAAACCTTTTTAAAATACCAGATTTGATTATAAACTTCTAAATTCCATATCTTTTGTTTTATAAATCCAATAAACACAAACTTTATATGTATTCTGATCCAAATTTTATAATCTTTCCAAATATCCAATTTTTGTTCTATTTTGAGTTTTCAAAATACTTTTAAATTTCAAATTTGAATAATTCAAATGCAAATTGAAATAATTCATAACTAATTCATATTGTTTTCAAATAATTCAAATAAAATATGTTTTTCACACCTTTTTGAATGTCCTATTCAAATATAATTTTTGTTTCCTGGTTTGAACAATTTAACTTGCCTAAACCATTTAAATCTTGTTAATTCAATTAAAAAATTGTTTAATATTGTTTAATTCATAATTAAATAATCCAAAGTCCAATTTCAAAATGTGAAACATGTAATCCAACTAAAATTTGATAATCTTTTCAAATATAAACTTTGTTATTTGATTTGCACACTTTAACTTGATGAAAACAATAATTGTCTGTGTGACATGTCTAAGTAACCAAAACTTTCCAAAATTAACAAATCATTTCCAAACTTGTTTTATTCCTTTTCCTTTGCATCTATCGTTGTTATTTTGTTGTTATCTTGTCATCATCATCATGCAAGCATCATGTTTAACCACTTACACTTGTTAATCAAATGTAGATCATTGCTTCCCCCTTAACCATTTGCATCCATATACAATTCACATTGCATATGGGTCCAATTAAACTGTGTTATCTTGTCAAGTAGGTTACTTTGATGCATCTATTAACATGACATGCATCATCCCATGTTTGTGCACCTATGCCATGATAATGATTGCTTATCTTTCTGCAATGTTTGTTTGCTTCTTCTCGGATACACGACGACGTTGAGACCGACGATACTTACGACACCCCGTCTAAGGAGTTAGCTCAGTACCAGGCTACTGGGTTTTGCAGGCAAGTTATCACTCACATGAACCATCGTGTTCCTTTCAACATTGGTTACCGATACTTTCCGTTGTTCTTTTCTGCTAGCCTTAGTAGTAGTTGTTTCTGTTACGAACCCATCACATGAATCCCTTAACCTTGATATTGCCTCACCTCCACTCCTATCACCCCTTGGTTGAGCCAGTGTCTTACTAGCATGCTTAGGTTGCTTTTGCTCGAGTCTGTTATCCGTTACTTTCTGTTACTATATCTGTTACGTTGTGGGGGCTCGATGTTTAATCAATCAATCATGCTAATGTTACTATTAATAATAAACTTGATGATAAGGCACCGGCAGGAGGCCCATCAGAGGTTTTGGAGCCTGCTAGTGTCGACCCTAATAGGAAAAGGGTCTTGTCTACTGATCCATGATGAGCGCACTACCCGCATTTGGGAAGCGAGTATGGGCGCCCCCCTCAACTTGACCTGATTCGCATCTCGTCCAAATCGCCTCATTTAGTTCGTGTTTTCCATTTGCCGCATGCATGTTTTTGCGAGCCCAGCGCAGGGTGGAACTTTTGTAGTCGGCATATAGGGGGACACGGTCTTAGAGTGCTATGATGGTCCATTTTCTTCTGGGCTTGATTAGCCGTGCGCCCAAGGTTCTTTGGGCTTGATGCGAAGAATGGTTGGTTGTGTTGAGTACCCCGCTTGGTGGAAGGGCCTTTCCATCTGGTGGGTTATTCATGAGTGTACGGCCAAATTGGTGCAACCCTGCAGGGATAATCTTCTCGAGAAGCCGTGTTTTCCGCGGTTATGGATTACTTGGTGAAAGTACTGGCTAACAAGTACTCAGGACAACTTAAACATAATGATCAAACATGCTACACCCCATGATTAATAACTTGACTAGTAATAGGCTTATTGACACAATAATTTGAACCATCATTATTACAACTGTGTGAGTTATCCTCGGATTGCTTCTTTGGATAAGGGGCGAGATCCAGGATGGGTTTGCTTGAAGTTATCTTTCAGTTGGTTACAATCCTCGATCTTATCTCCTTTCTGTTAGCCGGCAGTTGTAGTATGTTTCTGTAGTTGGTTAGCGCAGCCAGTTGCAGCATCTTTTATATCCCCTCTCTTCCGTTGAACCCAAGGCATCTGTGCTTGGTGTTGACGGGTTACACTTTGGTGAACTGTGAGTCTTGCTTGCCAGTACGTTTATGTACTGACCCCTTTGGGGCTGTGGTTTCCGCAGACCGACGTTTCCGAAGATCTACATGGTGGCAACTACGTGGAGTATGACGAGACTGCTGACGAGTAGATAGCGGACCCGGGCAGGATCCGAGACTTCGTGGATGGGCTCCGTCTGTTTGTTTCCGGCCTCTTAGGCCTATTTGGTTCTTGTCTGTACTTAGACATGTTGAATGCTTCCGCTGTATGGTAATGATGTATTGTTGGGGCATGTGCCCTCTGAATGATTGTATTTGCTATCTCTGCTCTAATGAGAGCCTTTTGCAACTTATTTCAATCTTTTGTGTCGTAGAGATCTGTTGTGATATCACTTGTTAAACGCCGTTGACGTACCATGTGTGTATGGTTGAAGTACGTCGACGGAAGTGCCTTTGATCTCTAGTGGATAGTTTACATCGACGATGGAATAGCAGGGCTTGTGTTGTCGCGCATAAGCGCAGGCCTACCAGGAAGCTGGGACGTGGGAGCAGTTATGCCCCATAATCCAAGCATCTGCTATCCAGTTCGTACGGTGAGTATCCCCTAGAAATCAGGGTGCGACAGGAGTATTTATGCTCGATAGTGGGTTCAAGTCTCCTTGGCATCTTTGCTCGAGTGACAGAAACGTGACGGATGGAGGATGTGTTGTTTCCATTAGGGAGAAAACAACGGTGTTTACCTAGTTTACATTATTTACATTACTACGGGTCCATAGCAGTAGCTAGATGGTTGTTCTCTCCACTTTATACCTCATGTTTAGATCTCGTGAGCTGCCTCACATGATCGGGATCATCTATATGTAGTGCTACATGTTGTGTTTGCTGGGATCTATTGAATGTTGAATGCTATGTCTTGTGATTATAAATATATCATGTTATCTTCATACATATGGTATTTATGATCTTGCATGCTCTCCGTTATTAGTAGAAACTCTAGCCAAGTAGATGCTAGTAACTCCAAGAGGGAGTATTTATGCTAGTGGGTTCATTCCTCCTTTGCATCTGTGCTCGAGTGACAAAAACGTGACGGATGGAGGATGTGTTGTTTCCATTAGGGAGAAAACAACGGTGTTTACCTAGTTTACATTGTTTATATTACACATTTTCCTTACTGCGACAATCAGCTGCTAGCAACTTAATACCCAACGTTTGTTCGGATGATATTCGGAGGGTGGATCATTAGACATAGATGCAGTTGGATGACGGTCTATATATTTTGTTGCAATGCCCACATGAATCATATAGTAATCTTTATGTCTTGCATATGCACTATGGTACAGCCTTCATTTCTGTCAATTACCCAGCTATAATTTTTTCACCGCACATGTTATTTATTTTTCATGGAGAGACACCACTAGTGAACTCTGGACCCCGGTCCATTTTCTCATACTGATAAAACACCTACTGCTTTCGTACTGCTTTCATACTGTTACTACTGCTTTCATAGTGTTGTCCTACTATTTTCCACACCATACGTTTAACCTCTTTGTGTTCATCAAAACCGGTGACATTGATAACCTCACTGCTTCGTTGGGGAAAAGTTATTTGATTATGTTGTGTAGGTTCCACGTTGCTGCTGAACCGGTAGTGCGCCCTGCTACCTCAGCTGCATCAACCTTCTGAAGTTACTCCTTCCTCCTACTGGTCGATTATACCTTGATTTCTTTCTAAGGGAAAATTGCTGTTGTGCTCATCATACCTTCCTCTCGGGGTTTCCCAACGAGTGCAAGACCTGCACCATCAAGCTATTTTCTGGCGCCGTTACCGGGGAGGAAGAGAATTTCTGCAAGGGGAGTCTCTCACTTCCAATCTCTTTTCTTTCTTTTAGTTTTTCTTAGTTTATTTTATTTTGTCTTGTTTGCTTCTCTTTATCAAAAAACACAAAAAAAAGTTCTTTTTCTAGCTGTAGTTTTATTCCTGTTTTTAGTCTTACTAAAATGAGTATTCCTGAAATTGAAGTTCGTTCTTTTAAGCAACAAGGTGGAGAAATTTTGAAAGATGCTTGGTATAGGATAAGTGGTGCTCATCATATGTTGGTATTACTAGCTGGTATAGATATGTTCTAGACACTCTTACGGGCGATAATTTTCTAGGAACACCTGCTTTGGAAGCCCGTAATTTAATTGAAAGTTTAGTTGGAACACCACCTACTAAGGTTGTTAAAACGGAGATCACTTTAGATGATGTTATTAAAAAGCTAAACTCTATGGAGATTTTTTTTCCAAAGTTCCTTGATAATGCTAGCAAAGTTAATGATAGTAAGTATCAACAAGAAAATCACTGTTTTAGAAGCTAGCAATATCCATGATAGTCAAAATATGACGATTGGTAAATTAGAAGAAGTTATGGAAACTTTAAGCTCAACCTTTTCTGCTCTTAAGTTTAAAAAACATTATGTATGTCCCCAAAGCACCTAAACCGAAATCCCCTAATGTGCTTAAAGTTAATAAAACTTTTAGTGAAACTAAAAGTGATTTGCATGTTGAATCATCTTCAGGGGTGTATAAGTAATATGGATGTGTATAAGTGATAATAGCAATCTGAAATAAAAATTGCAGCACGCAAACATGTAGCAGAACTGATTGTAAACGGTGTTTCAATGTTTAGAAACAAGGCCTAGGGATCCTACTTTCACTAGTGGACACTGTCAACAATGATAAAAGAATTGAATGCATAAATATCTCTCTTCACTATGCTATAACGAACCACTCTCCGGTTGAATAACAAACACCAATTCATTGCGTAGGGATGCAAAAAGCACTTCTCAAAGTCGCATTCCCATGTCTAGTTAACCCCACGCTGTCACTATGAGCGCCCTAGAAGGTACTAAACAAACGCCACAATTTTATAGGGTCATCCAACGCAAGATATAAATATCATGCTAAACCACACGGTGCACACACTATCACCTTTACACTGTGGTCAAAGTGTTTACGGAGATCTCATAACAAAACCACTTGAGTAGCATAATTGATGAAGAGTAACATCTACTTATTCAACTAGATTACAAAGCTCACGATCACATAAAGATCACACCATGGGAGAGAGAGATGAAACACATAGCTACCTGTAGAGCCCCCAGCCCCGGGGGAGAACTACTCCCTCCTCATCATAGGAGATAGCAACAACGATGAAGATGGCGGTGGAGTCAATGGAGATAGCTCCAGGGGCACTTCCCCGTCCGGCAGGGTGCCGGAACAGAGATTTCTATCCCCCGGAACTTATCGGCGGTGGCGGCGGAACTACGGATGTTTTTGGTGGAAATGGCCAATTCTTTTAGGGTTTATGCATCGGGGGGCATATATAGGCGAAAAGGCGACGCCGGGGGGTGGCCAGGAGGCCCAGACCACTCCTTGGCGTGGCCAGAGGGGGAACCGCGCCCCCCTATGGTGTGGTGGCTCCCGGGCACCCCTCCAAGTCTCTTCGAGACTCTTTGGACCCTCTGAAACTTCTAAGACTTGTGGCTTTTGAATTTTCCAATTCCGAGAATATTTCCAGAACAACTTTTCTGAAAGTAAAAACAACAGAAAACAGGAACTGGCTCTGTGGCATCTTGTCAATAGGTTAGTCCCGGGAAGTCAATAAAAATGACATAAAGTGTAAGGAAAACATGTATCATATGGCATCAAAACAACATGGAACATCAGAAATTAAGGATACGTTTATGACGTATCATGTCTTACTGCTAAGAACAGATGCTTACGCACCTTCCTGTATCCCATAGTAATTCCAAGCACTCTCATGGTTCTATTAAGAACATAGTTGTGTTGATCTCTTCTCACACTTCGCTCCCTTGATCTGAGAAAATATGTGTAGCTCATGGGTGTATGCTAAGCAAATTTATCATTATCCAGAGCATGTGCTATGTCTTTTCTCGGGCTTGGAAATAACATATTAATTATGGAGCTACTTTATCTGAAGGAGGAAGAACAACTTTCTTCTTGTGGTTATCTTGCTCCTCCTAGCCGCTTCAATGATTCCTATGGTGTATACCTTTGTGGCTACAATGCTCTCTTGTGTTCTTGGTGTTGTTCTTGTAAAGAATAGTGACTTGTGGATCTAGCCATGCGACATGCCTATGATTTATACTGGTAAGTGATGAATTGAGGGCTTGAAACCTCAATGCATGCATTTGGTGATTCCACTACTTGAATTAGGGTCTTAGTGTTCAAGTTTCAAGACCTAGCGGTTGTGATATAAAATATCTAATGCATGGTTTAAATATCTAGCTAGCCTACAATTAAGGTAACTAGCTGGGCTTAGATTACTCTCTTGGTCTAGTTCGACTTGGGGTGGTTGGTAACATCTGGACTGGTTGTTGCTCCTGGTCCAAGTTGAATTAGGCTTCATTGTTGCCGTTCCATGGTGTGTTTACTTCTATTATCTTTACTAATCCTAGTTTTACTAGAATTGCATAGTCTAGTTCGTTCGTTATGCCAATTTCGACTTTTATTCTCATTGGCTTGGGTTATATGGGTGCTAGGTAGTGCAAGAGAATATTGTTGGCTTTCTGGAATTAGCTTGTGTTGGATAATATGCTTGATCATGCCACATTCTTAGTTTGGTACTGTTGGCTTAAGTACTTGATGAATTGGATGGTTATATTGTCGAATCTGCATCCCAACAAGTCCCTCGGGTGAACCCATAGGGTTTCGATTAGGAGAACATGTAGGCGCTGGTAACAATCGTCGGCTAGACAGGGGGCACGATTTACCCAGGTTCGGAGCCCTTGTAGAGGTAAAACCCTTACTCATGCCTCTGTCGATCTGTATTAGCGAGTAGATCGGTTACAATGGGGGGTTGCTCAAGTCGAGAGTATGATCTCGATCTCAAGGCTTGGTGGTGAGGTATTGCTTGGTCCCTCTCCTGGTGGTTCTCCTGGTCTTATATAGGTGGCCAGGTCTCAAACCGTACCCGGGGAGGACTCAAACCCTAACCTAGAGTCGGTTACAAGTTTCCTAACTTGACCCGCAAGGCTTTGCGGGTGGGCTTCAATTGGGCCTTCTAGAGTAGTCCATGACGCCTCCTTTAGAGCTTGGGCCGTGGGCCTGAGACCGGGTAGGCTCACCCGACAGGCCTAGGATCCATCCCTTCGTCAGTAGCCCTCGAGCGTTTACTCGACTGAGAATCCGTCGGGTGGACGCTCAGAACTTATCTTGATTTCTCTTCGACTGGTGGCTTCAATCGTTTGAAGAGGATGTGTATCTTGTATGTGATGCATTTCTTGTACTCGAGTATCGAGAAAATAAAAGTGCATGTGTGTTTGGCTGTTTTCGCAGAAGGATGTAGCTCAGTTGCTTGGCTCTATCGAAAGCTCAGGGCCAATTAATTGCATCTAGGGCAAAAACAGTTCTGGCCTACACAGATTCAAGACCTCCGACTCGAATCTGGTGAGGTGATCACTGCGACTGGGCCGTAGAGGTCTTACCGAGTCGAACTTAACCTAATAGGGTACCCGCGCGTCCGCTAGGATTTTTCTTCGTGTTGTTGACACGGAAATTACCGGAGGACGCAGCTTGAGTGCGATTCCAGGCCCTCAAGAGAGATCTTTCGGGTCTTACCTTCGTATTTGAAAGAAATACGGCATCCAGATTTTCCTAGTCGGCCGAACGATCCAAGGAATTGATGTGTGTGCATCGTATAACCGAGTGGCAGGAGCTACGCACTCGCAAGTTTATTCCAGGGATATTTCAAGTGAAAATGTCTCCCTTGTTTTTGTGCACAATGTTTTTTGTGCTTTGTAGTCTTCTATCCATACGAAAGAGTTTTTCTTGTTTGGAAACCTTGTCGTGCCCGTTTGAAAGGAAATTTCGTATCTGGGGCTTTTATGCGAAAGAGTTTTCGCGTCACGATTTGCCCATACGAAGTTATTTCGTGTTTGGGGCTTTTATGTGAAAGGGGTTTTCGCGTCACGATTTTCCCATACGAAGTTATTTCGTGTCTGGGGCTTTTATGCGAAAGAGTTTTGGCGTCACGATTTGCCCATATGAAGTTATTTCGTGTCTGGGGCTTTTACCCGAAAGAATTTCGAGCCTGAAGATGTTCACAATGACGTCATAGCGCACTTTTATCCTCCCGATGGGACGTGAAGGAGTGAGAACAGGTGTGCTGGCCCACCTTGTCAGCTTTTTGACCGGAAACGAGACGTCGTTTCCGGTTTTTCCGCGAGCCGCGCGCAGTAATTGCGCACGATCTGCTGTTAAGATCGTGGCACGAAACATCTTCCACCGTCTCCTCGCTTCCGCTTCACGTGTGGCAGCCGCGATGAGCGCCACGTTTGCTGATGAACAGCCAGGATCTAGTGGCGGCGTTTATATATTTAGTCCTTAGGTGGAAAGTAAAAACTTCCCGATCATTCGCTCCCCATCCTTCTTCTTCCTCGCGCTCATCTTCTTCTTCACGAGCTCGCACCAGCATCCATGGCGGGAGGAAAGAAACGCAGTGCAGCTGCCTCCTCCTCAAGGACGACGGAAGATGTTCCCGCGCCACCCGCTCCGCGTTCAGCGACTGGCTCTCCCCCAACACGACGAACAAAAGCATCAAGGAGATGCAGAGGGAGGGACTGCTGCCCCCCGAGACCGAGAAGCGGGTTCGCCTCGGCAAAAAAGAAGAGGTACCAAACCCCCGTGCGAACGAGCGCGTGATCTTTGCGGATCACGTCTCGCGCGGGCTCTCATTCCCCCTCCATCCTTTCCTCGTGGCTTTACTGTATGTCTACGGCATACAGCTCCACGATCTGCCTCCAAATGCGGTGCAGCACATCTCGTGCTTCATCGTTTTTTGCGAGTGCTTCCTGGGCATCCGCCCACACTGGGGCCTTTGGAAATCCCTGTTCAAGGTGCGGGTCTTCCGCGAGAAATCGCGGGTAGAGACCGAGCTTGGAGAGCCGCTGCGCACCGGCGGCTTCGGAATCCAGGCGAAATTGGACAACTGCTACTTTGAGATGCACTTCATCGACTCCGCGCAAGGGTGGAGAAAGAAGTGATTCTACATCGTCGACAACATCGCGGGTGGAGTTCATGAATTCCACCCGTTCACTGTCCTGAAGCGGCGGAAGTCCTGGGCGCACAAGCTTTCAGTCGAGGAGAGCCGAATCGTCGCCCCGCTACTCGCCAAGGTGGCCGCTCTTCGTGACCAAACCGCAGGAGTTGTGTTGAACAGCTTGCATCTGGCGAGTGTGTTCCTCAAGCGCACGATTCAACCTCTGCAGGAGAGGCCCTCCATGATGTGGGAGTACCAGGGTGTCAAAGACCCCAGCCGCGTGAGCTGAGAAGAACTTTTGAATGTTGAATTCGAGAAGAAAATCTCGGCCATCACCAGACTGAAGGTCGGCAAGACTTTCCCTGATTGCCCTGTCGCAGCATTTGAAGCTTCAAGACCTCCTCCATCCGAAGTAAGTTCAAATCCTTTCTTGTCCTAACTTTTTCTCTTTGTTCGAGAGTTTATCGGCTGAGTTTCTCCTTCTTGTTTTCTTGTTTTCCTTCTGTTAGAGTTTAAGGGTAGCAACCTTCTACCCGCCAATTTCTGGTGAACAGGCCTCGGACTTGTTGGCAAGCAACCTGGAGGTTCATGTTGACACCAGCGTTGCCCACGCCGACTCGAGTTCCGAGCACGCCTCTTCGGATGACGTGGAAGAATCGAGTAGCGATCTCCACCACCTCAAGCGCCGCCGGGCGGGAGGCGATGAAGCCACTTCCAAGGATAACTCCTTGGGTGGAGGATCTGACAAAGAGCCCCTCATCGTGACCCCACTGAGTGTGCGTGCTCCTCTCGCTCCCAAGCCGAAGATCCAGGCTGCCTGGAACGCGGACATGTTGGACGATGATGATGATGAGTAAGTGATGCATGTAAAATGCATACATGAACTTTGCATGTTATTACTTGTTTTTCCTACATATTAGCAACTTATATTCATGTTTTATAATGATTTGGGGGATTTTCTAAACAATCCCCCTTCTTTTGGTTCTAACCCTGTTTTTCCAGAAAACGTACTTTTTAGTGTTTCAGACTTTCCGGGAGCTTAGGGACTCCAAAAAGGGCAAGGCCAAAGACCATGGTTCAGAATTTTCGAGACGAAGACCATGGGCCAAAGTAGAGGGCCAAAAGGCCAACCAGGTGGCAAAGAGGACCCTTCCACGCGGCCAGATTCCTTGGCCAAATGATAGGCCCCCTTTTTGCCCCCGTGGCTCCGATGCCGTCGATCTTTCTTCTCCCGAGTGTCTCGTGACCTAAAAACGACTATATAAAGGGTCCCCTGGCCTTTTCGAGGAGGAGGCGGTGCCGAGAGACAAAACCACGAAACAGAGAGACAGAAGGCTGCCGCCGGAGAAGACCGGAGGGGGGAAACACCGTCGGATCACCCCCGGAGGGCTCCACCCCGCTCCGGCGTGTTCATCATCAACATCTACAGCAAGATCAGCTCCATCTCTCCACTGTAATCTCTTGGAAAGCACGATGTATGATGCAATACTATATTCCCTTATTGTATTGTGTCTCCCCGTCTATGTTTGAGTAGTGAATTGTTCTTGGCAATGGTGAAATAGTTTGTTGATTGGTTGCATACAAGTTTGTTATCTTCTATGATTGTCTTTATGTACAATATATGAGTGCACGCATATGTTGGGGAATGCATGTAAGGTGATCACCGGTAGCATAATGGAGTGTTGGTGACTTGGGAGTGACAGTAACCTGAGACCGAGCCACAAAGTTAAGTTATTGGGGGATATATATAGGGGACCTTAGAACGTAAGGCTATGGTGGGACTTTATGTCTTAATCAATCTTGTGCTGTCATTTACTTGGCCACATGATCCATCATAAGGGGTTGTAGATCATTTACTTGACTATACGTATTCATGGCTCCTTCCTAGAAGAAACAACTAAGACTAAAACATGTGCTTCACTAATTGTGACAACCACACGAACGAAACACCTATTGCTAGAACACTTCCTCCCTTGAGATACTTGAGATATTTGCTGCTTGCTACTTGTGAAACTTGCTTTAGGATTACTTGCATTTTAAACCACACTCCACGTCACTTGGTTTTAATTAGTTAGTTCCTTTTAGTCAAACTTATTGCTTTGCATAAACAGCCATATAAGAGGGTTATAGGGCTTTAGATAATAGATAGCTTACCTTCAGCTCCTCGTGGGTTCGACACTCAAATACTTATCGAAAGGTACTACAATTGATCTCCTGCACTTGGGAGTCATCAAGCACTTTTCCGGCGCTGTTGCCTGGGAGCGTTGTGCTAAGCTTTTATTCTTGTTTTCATTGCATACTAACATATAAACCTAAAACACAAAAAAAATTATAAAATGGAAAACAACCAAACAATTTTAGAACTGTATAATATCTACCTTGAATTAAGACATGAAGTTTTTGAGGAGAAATTGAAAAATTATTTGCACAACAATCATATTTGTGGTAGTACTAATTCTTTGAACACCTTTATTGCTAAGGAAAACCTTGAGCTTGGGGAAGTTTGTCTTGATGAATATGATATTTTTAGTCCCCCTACTATTGAGGATAAAAATGATATACTTGCTGATTCTATGGAAAGTATTAAGCTTGGGGAAGTTGGTTTTGATGAGAATGATATTTCTAGTTCCCCAAGCTTGGAGGAGAAAATTCACTTTGATGATACTATGCCTCCTATATATGATGATTGCAATGAAAATTATGAATGTTTAACTCCCACTATCACTAATGAGGATTTTACTTATGTGGAGAGTAGTGATTCTTTTATTCATGTAGCTCATGATAAGGATGTTTTATGTGATATTCATATTGTTGAATCTATTCATGCTGCTACTGAAAATTATTATGAGAGAGGGAAACATAGTTACACATATTTCAACAATATTAAGTTTCCCCTCTTTATGCTGAAAGTATTGAAGTTGCACTTGATCTACCATTCTATGCTTGCTATTATGTGCTGTCGCACCCGGACTTCTAGAGGATACTCGCAGTTCCGTTGAACAGTAGTGGATTGGATTACGGGGCTTACCAGCACCCGCATCTCTTACGAGTAGGCCAACACACGTATGCGTGACAACCAACCACTATCTGTTCATCGTCTACGTAAACCATCCCATAGAAATCAGGATACTACCATTGACGTACTTCATACCATACACACATGGTACGTCAACGGCGTTGAAAAAAATGATAGCACAACATATCTCTAAGACACAAAAGATGGAAATAAGTTGCAAATGGCTCTCACTAGAGCAGAGAATAGCAAATACAATCATCCAGAGGACACATGTCCCAACAAAACATCATTACATCACAGCGGAAGCATCCAAAATGTCTGAGTACACACAAGATCCAAATAGGCTTAAGAAGCCGGAAACGAAAAGACGGAGCCCATCCACGAAGTCTCGGATCCTGCCCGGGTCCGCTATCTACTCGTCAACAGCTTCGTCGTACTCCACGTAGTAGCCACCATGGGGATCCTCGGAAACGTAGTCTGCGGAAACCACAGCCCCAAAGGGGTCAGTACATAAACGTACTGGCAAGCAAGACTCACAGTTCACCAAAATGTAACCCGTCAACACCAAGCACAGATGCTTTGGGTTCAACGGAAGAAAGGGTGATATAAAAGATGCGGCAGCGGGCTGCACTAACCAACTACAGAAACATACTATAACTTCCGGCTAACAGAGAAGGAGATAAGATAGCGTATCGTAACCAACTACAACTAACCACCAAACAAACCCATCCTGGATCTCGCCCCTTATCCAAAGAAGCAATCCGAGGATAACTCACACAGTTGGATTAATGATGGTTCAGGTTATTGTGTCAATAAACCTATTACTAGTCAAGTTATTATAGTTAGGTGTAAGTTGTCTGAGTATTTGTTAGCCAGTACTTTCACCAAGTTGTCACATAACCGCGGACAACACGGCTTCTCGAGAAGATTCATCCCTGCAGGGTGTGCTCCAGTACCCGTACACACTCGAGCCACCAACTAAAACTCAGGTGGACTCAACACGACTCGAACCATCTCTACAACCTGTCCTAGGAGCCACGGAGCTATAAGGTCCCGGCCAGTCCGACCTAACCTAAGCGCAAGGGTGAAAACCACGCCCCCCCGGCACCACAGGCCTCGCCCTATATGCATCATCATCATCATAATCATCACCAACAGTAACCATGGGAGCGACCCATTCATGCTTATGCGCAAATGGAACACCCGAACTAAGTGTGGCTCTTCGGACAAACTGCGGATCAGGTCAAAGTCGAGGGGGGTTCCATACTACCACCCGGATGCGGTGAGCACGCTCATCATGGATCAGTAGACAAGACCCTTTTCCTAATTAGGGTCGACACTAGCAGGCCTCAAAACCACGCCGGGCCTCCTGCCGGTGCCTTATCATCAAATTATTATTACCCATAGCATTAACAGGTTGATTGTTTAACATCGAGCCCCAGAACATAATAGAGTATGATAACAGAAAGTAACTGACAGCAGACTCGAGCAAAAACAACCCTAAGCATGCTAGTAAGACACGGGCAACAACCAACGGGGTGATAGGTGTGGAGGTGAGGCCATATCAGGGTTTCAGGATAACATGTGATAGGTTCGGAACACAAGCAACGATACATAGGGCTAGCAGAATAGACAACGGAAAGTATCGGTATCCAATGTCGAAAGGAACACGATGGTTCATGTGAGTGAATACTTGCCTGCAAACTCAGTAGCCTGGTACTGAGCTAAATCCTCTGAAGGGGTGTCGTAAGTATCGTCTGTCTCAACGTCGTCGTCTATTCGAGAAGAAGCAAACAAACAACGCAGAAAGACAAACAATCAATAACATGGCATAGTGCACAATCATGGGATGATGCATGACCATTTAATTGATGCATCAAAAATAAACTAGTTGACATGGTAACACAATTTAAATGGACCCATATGCAATTTGGATTGCATATGGAAAGCCCATGAATTAAGGTTGGAATAATTGTTTTACAACTAATCAACAGGTGAAAGTGGATTAGTATGATGCATGGATGAGGAAAACAGAAAAATAACAACAATAGAATCAATTGGAAATAAGGTTTACCAATTTGGAATTTTATTTATTAAGTTATGAAATTTGGTTCTTAAAGGTGGTACACAAGCATTTGTTGTTTTCACCAATTTTAATTGTTCAAAATAGATAACAAAATTCATATTTGGAAAATACACAAAATTTTAGGTGGAATACATGTTTCACTTGTTGAATTTGGATTTAAAATGAGCAAGTTATTAATTTGGCAATTTTAATTGCATTAAATAAGAAACAGTTGTTTTCAGCAATTTAAATTATTCAAAATAGAAAACCAAGTTGATATTTGCAAATTTCATGAAAAATGGGATGGAAAACATATTTTACATGTTGGAATTGGATTTGAATTGCCCAAGTTATGAATTTTGCAATTTAAAAGGTTTAATTAAAGCATTGAATTATTCCACCAATTTTAATTAGGAAAAATAGTGAACAAATTGCATTGAAAAGGTTGAAAACATGTAGCAAATGTTTCACTGAACATTTTGAACTATTAAACATAATTTTTGGGTTATTATTGAATTTATTAAGCAAGTTTTTATAATCATTCTTATTCTGCCCATTTTAGTAAACAGAGGGAAACATGCTCAAAATTAATTCAATTGTGACCAAATAAAATACCAATGTGTAGAGTTTGTTAAGACAAATTTTTAGAGACCAAGTTTGCTTAAATTGGATGAGCAGAACTAAAGTTATGAAATTCCAAAGTTTCCACTTTTAATTGCATTTTCAGTAATTAATTATTTAGTGCAAAAATTGTTACAGCAACATATTGCAAACTTGACATTAAGGGCTCAAGATTATGAATCCACAGGATTTTGAATCATTCAAATTGGAGTAATATTCAGTTTTATATTGATTTTAGAGTTAAAGCCTCAGATCGCTGTTTCTGAAATTCGGGCAGAAAAAGAAAAAAAACAGAAATAAAAGGTGGGGCTTTGGGGAATCGAACTCGGGACCTGAGGCTTGCGCGCCAGGGTGCACTGCCAGTGCGGCTGTGTTCAGTTGCTTGTCAGGTATAGAAGCAGGTTTGGTTATATTGTTCAGTTATCGCGCTAATCTGAATTTTTCTCTGCAGTTCAGGTCGCTGTGCCAGCTTACAGAGGAACAGAGGATCGCCGGCGGCCTGCTGCGGGGTGGCTCGCTGCGGCGCGGCCGCGGCGCGAGTGGGCGTGCGTGCTCGGTGTGCGTGGGCCACGAGGGGCAGAGAGGAGAGGGGGAGTAGAGGGAAAGGAGGAGCTCACAGGGAGAGGAGATCGGAGGAGGACGGTGCAGCGGTGAGGGGCGACGGTGGCGAAAATCGAGATGGCGGCGGCGATTCGGTGCACCTCGGGGGAAACGGAGGGGACGGCGAGGTAGAGGGCAGGCTGGCGGCTCCGTTCTTGGCCCCAGCCTGGCCGATAGGGCCTCGGGTCGACGGCGGCGAGCTGGAGAGGGCGGCGGTGGAGGTGGCCTCGGTGGGTACAGAGAGGAGAGGCCGGAGGGAGAGAAGAAAGGAGGAGTGGCGGCGCTCGAGGGAGAAGAAGAGGGAGAGGTTAGGGCACGGAGGGGGAGCTCGAGGGCAAGGATATAGGGGAGGTGGAGCTCGGGATCGCCGTTGCTCTCTGCAACTGTCGACGTGGGCACGCTAGATTGCCTGCCGTACGAAGGTAGGAGACGACCGTGAGGGGTACCAGGCCAGTGGGAGTTGGGCTGGCCCAAATGGGCTGGATGCCCTTTCCCCTCTCTCTCTCTTTTTATCTTTTCTGTTTTTTTTTTGCAGCTTTGGAAAAGGAGAAAGTAGAGATGGTTTTAGGCTAGATAAAAGTTAGGGAAAAATTGTATTGAGTTACTTATTAAAAACAGCAATGTGCAACATTTGTTTCCCAAATAAAATTAATTGATGTTGTTGTTTGGAATAAATCAAATGAATTGAACAATTGTGGTATCAAAAGAATAAATGCCACTTAATCCAAATTAAAGTTTTTGATTCCAATTTTAGTGGATCAATTTATTAGTTTGTTTTGTAGTTTTATTTGAAACATGTAACATAACAAGTATGGACAATCATTTGAATTTTTGTTTGGAATTCATATAGAAAACAAATGGAAACAAATGAAATCAAATACAAAACAAATGCAAACAAAAAGCAATGAATATGATGACATGATGCAAAGCAATAACTTAACAAGAAATAAAACATTCTAGGGGAAGATTTTCATACTTGGGATGTTACAAAACGCCCCCCCTTGAAGGAATCGCGCCCCGAGATTCCTACTGAGAAGAGAAAAGGTCCGGATACTTCTTGCGAAGATCCTCTTCGGTCTCCCACGTTGCCTCTTTATCGGAATGATGCGACCACTGCACTTTCAAGAACTTGGTGCTCTTGTTGCGAGTCTTACGCTCGGTCTCATCGAGAATTCGAATAGGGTGCTCCTCATAAGAGAGATCTTCTTGCAGTTCAATGGAATCATGATCAACTGCACGATCTGGATCTTTGAAACACTTCTTGAGCTGTGACACGTGAAACACATCGTGCACCTTGGATAGTTTTTCTGGAAGTTCAAGACGATAGGCATTTTCCGCACGCCTTGAGAGAATGTTGAAAGGACCAATGTATCTCGGTGCTAGCTTTCCTTTCACACCAAAACGATGAGTGCCTCTGAGGGGAGTTACACGGAGATATGCTTTGTCACCAGGTGCATAGATCATATCCCTGTGCTTGCTGTCATAGTAGCTTTTCTGACGAGACTGAGCAATCTTGAGATTGTCACGAATGATGCGAACTTTCTCTTCGGCTTCCTTAACAATGTCAGGGCCTAAGAGTGAACGTTCACCAGCTCCAGACCAATTGATTGGACTCCTGCATCTGCGGCCATAGAGAGCTTCAAACGGTGCCATGCCTAGGCTTGCCTGGAAGCTGTTGTTGTAGGAGAATTCAGCATATGGAAGACATTCCTCCCATTTCATGCCAAAGGAGAGACCACATGCTCTGAGCATATCCTCGAGAATCTGATTGACTCTTTCGACTTGCCCTTGAGACTGAGGATGGTAAGCTGTGCTGAACAGAAGTTTGGTGCCCAATGCTTCTTGAAAACTCTTCCAGAAATGAGAAGTGAATATGCTTCCACGGTCTGAGCTTATTTCCAATGGAACACCATGAAGAGGAACAATCTTTGCTGTGTAGAGCTCTGCTAACTGGCTAGCTGAGATTGTTTCTTTGACAGCAAAGAAGTGAGCTACCTTAGTGAGACGATCAATAACAACGAAGATTGCATCGTTGCCCTCTTGGACTTTGGAAAACCAGTGACGAAGTCCATTTCAATCATGTCCCACTTCCACTCAGGAATTTTCAGCGGTTGGAGAAGACCGGCTGTTTTCTGATGAACTGCCTTGACACGTTGACAAACGTCGCATTCAGAAACGTATTGAGCAATTTCACGTTTCATGCCAGACCACCAATACAGTGTCTTGAGATCCTGGTACATCTTTGTACTTCCAGGGTGTATGGAAAGAGGAGTTTCATGAGCCTCCTTGAGAATAACATCTTTGAGACTTTGAATTTGAGGAACTGCAATGCGTCCTTCGAAGAACACAGTTCCCTTGTCATCAATTGAGAAGCACTCATACTTCACATTGCCTGCTTTGATGTTATTTGCGATCTTCTTGATCTCAGCATCACGAAGTTGTTCAGAACGAATCTTATCCTCGAGAGTTGGACTGGCTGTCAAGTTCGCAAGATAACCTTGAGGAACAAGACCAAGGTTCAGCTTCTGGAATTCTTCATGAAGAGGAGGTTGGCTTTCCATGATCATGAGATTATTGCAATACGACTTGCGACTGAGAGCATCGGCCATAACATTAGCCTTGCCTGGAGTGTAAGAAATGGTAAGATCGAAGTCTTTGATCTTTTCAATCCATCTCCTTTGCCTGAGGTTTAGATCTGGTTGAGTGAAGATGTATTTCAGACTCTTATGATCGGAAAAGATTTCAGTGCGATTACCCAACAAGTATTGCCTCCATTTCTTGAGGGCAAACACAACTGCTGCAAGTTCAAGGTCATGTGTGGGATAATTGAGCTCATGTGCGTTCAACTGACGTGAAGCATAAGCCACAACTTGACGTTCTTGCATAAGAACTGCTCCTAGACCTTGGAGAGAAGCATCACAGAATATCTGGAAAGGTTTGGTAGTATCTGGGCCAACCAGAACTGGTGTAGAAGTGAGTTTAGTCTTGAGGAGATTGAAACTTTCATCACATTGTGGAGACCAAACGAACTTCTTGTCCTTCTTTGTGAGATCAGTGAGAGGTTTGGCAATCTTGGAGAAGTTTTGGACGAAACGACGGCAATAGCTAGCCAAGCCAAGAAAACTTCTGACTTGCTTCACCGTCTTAGGAGGTTTCCAATCAACAATTGCCTTAACCTTTTCTGGATCAATGGCTATGCCCTTGGCAGAGATGACATGACCAAGGTAAGCAACTTCTGAATCCAGAACTCACATTTGGAGAACTTGGCATAAAGACGATGCTCGCGAAGTTTCATGAGAGTGAGACGAAGATGTTCTCCATGCTCTTCCTCGGATTTTGAGTAGACAAGAATATCATCAAGATATACCACAACGAACTTGTCGAGGTATTCATGGAAGACAGAATTCATGAGTCGAGAGAAGGTCGCCGGTGCATTGGTGAGACCAAAGGACATGACGGTGTATTCATATAGACCGTAGCGAGTGGTGAAAGCTGTCTTTGGAATATCTTCCTTTCTGATCTTTATTTGATGGTAACCCATTCTCAAGTCCAGCTTGGAGAATATTGAGGCTCCAGCAAGTTGATCAAAAAGATCATCGATACGAGGAATTGGATACTTGTTTTTGATGGTTTTCTCGTTAAGAGGACGATAGTCAACAACGAGTCTCTTTGTTTGATCCTTCTTCGCAACGAACAGAGTTGGGCAACCCCAAGCCGAGGAACTAGGTTGAATGTAACCTTTCTCCATGTACATATCGATTTGCTCCTTCAACAACTTCAGTTCAGGAGGAGCTATCTTGTATGGATGCTTAGAGATTGGAGCAGTACCTGGTTCAAGTTCGATCACGAACTCAACTGCTCTGTCAGGAGGCATTCCTGGCAATTCTTCTGGAAAGACATCGGGGAAGTCACAAACCACCGGAATAGTTTCAATAGATGGTAGAGGATTTGCATTGAGAGTGTAGAGTTGAACAACTGGATTTTCAGCATGGAAGTAGACTATCTGGCCAGAAGGGTGTGTGATTTTGACAGACTTAGCAGGACAATCAATGACTGCTTTGTTGGCTACCAGCCAATCCATCCCAAGAATGACATCAATATCTGAAGAGTGGAGAGCTATCAGAGATGCCTGGAATGGAAGGTTTCCAATTGTGATCTCGATGTTCTGGCTAACTTTATTGCTTTGCCAGCTAGATCCCGGTGATTTCACTAGGAGAGGGATAGACAACTGTTCGAAGTTGATTCCACTGTTGTTTGCAAAGCATTGAGAGATGAAAGAGTGTGAAGCACCAGAATCGAACAAGACTTTAGCACGAAACGAGTTCACAAGAAGTGTGCCCATTACAACCTCTGGAGATTCTTCTGCTCCCTGGGCCTTGACATGGTTCACCTTAACGGTTCTCACGCCAAGGTCGTTGCTGTTGTAGCAACCCAACGGAGGACCACGTATTCTTGTCGGGGTCGACCTGTGGCGAGGTGGAGGTGGAAAGAGGTGCCTTTGCGGACACTTATCGGAATAGTGGCCCGGCTGTCCACACTTGTAGCATGTAACAACAGAACGAGGAGTTGTTGGACCTGGCTGAGATGGAGCACCTCCTGAAGATACCACTGGGGTGGGAGGGCGGGCAAGAAATCCTGCCGGGCTTGGCAAGCAGATGGGCGGTGTTGGAGTGGTATATGGAACCCAAACTCTTCGTTTTTGTGGAGGCATGATAGCTTTTGAGAGATTAGCCTGTTCACGAGAGTGCTTACGAGATTCCTCAACCAACTTGCGCCCATGCTCTTCATTTAGAGCGATGTTGATGAGGTCCTCAAAATTCTTGGCCTTGACGTTGGTGAGAGCATACTTGAGTTCCGGGTTGAGACCCCTGCGGAACTTTGCCATCTTTCTCGCTTCCGTGGAGATTTCATCTCCGGCGTAGCGAGCCAGACGATTGAACTCTCTTTGGTATTCGAGAACGTCCAAATTGCCTTGTGTGAAAGAATAGAATTCCTCACGCATTTTCTCCATGAGCCCATCGGGAATGTGATGGCGCACGAAGGCTTGCTTGAAATCCTCCCATGTGATTGCCACACTAGAACCTCTCATTTCTTGGAAATTCTCCCACCAAGACATGGATTGTCCACGGAGAAGGTAGGTCACGTAAGGAACACGGTCCTCGTCAGCCACATGAGCTACCACAAGAGTACGGTTCATTTCACGGAGCCAGTCATCAGCATCCAATGGCTCGGAGGAGGTATCAAACATGCGCGGATTGAGCTCAAGGAACTCCCGAATAGACACCCGGGTGTTGCCATTACTCCCAAGGTCTTGGTTCTGCTGCATCTGCTTTATAACTTGTGTCATCTGAGACAGCACTTTCCCCATCTCAGGTGGCAGTGTGGGTTCTTCGTCACCACTTTCCATCCTGAAGAGGATACCAAGATTAACACACTAACCGGATAACAAAATCGAATATAAGTGCTTAAAAGGATTACTTTAGACGGTAATTCGACAACATCGAACAAGGATGGAGGTTAACAACGGATTAACGGATAAGTTGTTACAACGGAAGGGAAGATTTGTGAAGGACGATTTCGAAGCAACAACTGGGAAACAGGAGACCACAACACTTGAGGTACTACAGAGAAAACCCATCCGGGCTTCTAAAGGATCAATATCTACTGCTTAAGGAATAGAGGATCTGCTTCCGGGGCTTATTTGCCTCCGTTCTCAATCGTGAGTAGGCAACATGATAAATCATGTCACAACCACCTCCATTCCTATGGTCTAGTAGATATAACCATCCTAGAGAAACCAGGATACGTGAAATCCTAACTTGAAATTTTAGATGAGAAGAGAAAAACAACGTTGCACTTCCTTACCAGAAAAGGGAGGGTGGGTGGGGAAAGAAATAAAATGGCAGAATTCCTACTCTCACGTTTCATTTTTCCTATATAGCTACAAAACAGTTTCTAGACTCAACTGCGACCAGTAAAAGGGATCCTACAGGCAGACAGGCTCTGATACCATTTGTCGCACCCGGACTTCTAGAGGATACTCGCAGTTCCGTTGAACAGTAGTGGATTGGATTACGGGGCTTACCGGCACCCGCATCTCTTACGAGTAGGCCAACACACGTATGTGTGACAACCAACCCCTATCTGTTCATCGTCTACGTAAACCATCCCATAGAAATCAGGATACTACCATTGACGTACTTCATACCATACACACATGGTACGTCAGCGTCGTTTAACAGAATGATAGCACAACATATCTCTAGGACACAAAAGATGGAAATAAGTTGCAAATAGCTCTCACTAGAGCAGAGATAGCAAATACAATCATCCAGAGGACACATGTCCCAACATAACATCATTACATCACAGCGGAAGCATTCAACAGGTCTGAGTACAGACAAGATCCAAATAGGCTTAAGAAGCCGGAAACGAAAAGACGGAGCCCATCCACGAAGTCTCGGATCCTGCCCGGGTCCGCTATCTACTCGTCAACAGCCTCGTCGTACTCCACGTAGTAGCCACCATGGGGATCCTCGGAAACGTAGTCTGCGGAAACCACAGCCCCAAAGGGGTCAGTACATAAACGTACTGGCAAGCAAGACTCACAGTTCACCAAAGTGTAACCCGTCAACACCAAGCACAGATGCTTTGGGTTCAACGGAAGAAAGGGTGATATAAAAGATGCGGCAGCGGGCTGCACTAACCAACTACAGAAACATACTATAACTTCCGGCTAACAGAAAGGAGATAAGATAGCGTATCGTAACCAACTACAACTAACCACCAAACAAACCCATCCTGGATCTCGCCCCTTATCCAAAGAAGCGATCCGAGGATAACTCACACAGTTGGATTAATGATGGTTCAGGTTATTGTGTCAATAAACCTATTACTAGTCAAGTTATTATAGTTAGGTGTAAGTTGTCTGAGTACTTGTTAGCCAGTACTTTCACCAAGTCGTCACATAACCGCGGACAACACGGCTTCTCGAGAAGATTCATCCCTGCAGGGTGTGCTCCAGTACCCGTACACACTCGAGCCACCAACTAAAACTCAGGTGGACTCAACACGACTCGAACCATCTCTACAACCTGTCCTAGGAGCCACGGAGCTATAAGGTCCCGGCCAGTCCGACCTAACCTAAGCGCAAGGGTGAAAACCACACCCCCCGGCACCACAGGCCTCGCCCTATATGCATCATCATCATCATAATCATCACCAACAGTAACCATGGGAGCGACCCATTCATGCTTATGCGCAAATGGAACACCCGAACTAAGTGTGGCTCTTCGGACAAACTGCGGATCAGGTCAAAGTCGAGGGGGGTTCCATACTACCACCCGGATGCGGTGAGCACGCTCATCATGGATCACTAGACAAGACCCTTTTCCTAATTAGGGTCGACACTAGCAGGCCTCAAATCCACGCAGGGCCTCCTGCCGGTGCCTTATCATCAAATTATTATTACCCATAGCATTAACAGGTTGATTGTTTAACATCGAGCCCCAGAACATAATAGAGTATGATAACAGAAAGTAACTGACAGCAGACTCGAGCAAAACAACCCTAAGCATGCTAGTAAGACACGGGCAATAAGCAACGGGGTTATAGGTGTGGAGGTAAGGCAATATTAGGGTTGAGGATAACATGTGATAGGTTCGTAACAGAAGCAACGTTTGATAGGGCTAGCAGATTAGACAACGGAAAGTATCGGTATCCAATGTTGAAAGGAACACAATGGTTCGTGTGAGTGAATACTTGCCTGCAAGCTCAGTAGCCTGGTACTGAGCTAAATCCTCTGAAGGGGTGTCGTAAGATCGTCTGTCTCAACGTCGTCGTCTATTCGAGAAGAAGCAAACAAACAACGCAGAGAGACAAACAATCAATAACATGGCATAGTGCACAATCATGGGATGATGCATGACCATTTAATTGATGCATCAAAAATAAACTAGTTGACATGGTAACACAATTTAAATGGACCCATATGCAATTTGGATTGCATATGGAAAGCCCATGAATTAAGGTTGAAATAATTGTTTTACAACTAATCAACAGGTGAAAGTGGATTAGTATGATGCATGGATGAGGAAAACAGAAAAATAACAACAATACAAACAATTGAAATAAGGTTTACCAAGTTTGGAATTTTATTTATTAAGTTATGAAATTTGCTTCTTAAAGGTGGTACACAAGCATTTGTTGTTTTCACCAATTTTAATTGTTCAAAATAGATAACAAAATTCATATTTGGAAAATACACAAAATTTTAGGTGGAATACATGTTTCACTTGTTGAATTTGGATTTGAAATGAGCAAGTTATTAATTTGGCAATTTTAATTGCATTAAATAAGAAACAGTTGTTTTCAGCAATTTAAATTATTCAAAATAGAAAACAAAGTTGATATTTGCAAAGTTCATGAAAAATGGGATGGAAAACATATTTTACATGTTGGAATTGGATTTGAATTGCCCAAGTTATGAATTTTGCAATTTAAAAGGTTTAATTAAAGCATTGAATTATTGCACCACTTTTAATTAGGAAAGCATTAAACAAATTGCATTGAAAAGGTTGAAAACATGTAGCAAATGTTTCACTGAACATTTTGAGCTATTAAACATAATTTTTGGGTTATTAATGAATTTATTATGCAATTTTCATAATCATTCTTATTCTGCCCTTTTTAGTAAACAGAGGGAAACATGCTCAAAATTAATTCAATTGTGACCAAATAAAATACCAATGTGTAGAGTTTGTTAAGACAAATTTTTAGAGCCCAAGTTTGCTTAAATTGGATGAGCAGAACTAAAGTTATGAAATTCCAAAGTTTCCACTTTTTATTGCATTTTCAGTAATTAAGTATTTAGTGCAAAAATTGTTACAGCAACATATTGCAAACTTGACATTAACAGAAAGGGCTCAAGATTATGAATCCACAGGATTTTGAATCATTCAAATTGGAGTAATATTCAATTTGATATTGATTTTAGAGTTAAAGTCTCAGATCTGAGTTTCTGAAATTCGGACAGAAAAAGAAAAAAGCAGAAAAAAAGGTGTGGCTTTGGGGGATCGAACCCAGGACCTGGGATTTGCGCGCCAGGGTGCACTGCCAGTGCGGCTGTGTTCAGTTGCTTGTCAGGTATAGAAGCAGGTTTGGTTATATTGTTCAGTTATCGCGCTAATCTGAATTTTTCTCTGCAGTTCAGGTCGCTGTGCCAGCGTACAGAGGAACAGAGGATCGCCGGCGGCCTGCTGCGGGGTGGCTCGCTGCGGCGCGGCCGCGGCGCGAGTGGGCGTGCGTGCTCGGTGTGCGTGGGCCACGAGGGGCAGAGAGGAGAGGGGGAGTAGAGGGAAAGGAGGAGCTCACAGCGAGAGGAGATCGGAGGAGGACGGTGCAGCGGTGAGGGGCGACGGTGGCGAAAATCGAGATGGCGGCGGCGATTCGGTGCACCTCGGGGGAAACGGAGGGGACGGCGAGGTAGAGGGCAGGCTGGCGGCTCCGTTCCCGGCCCCAGCCTGGCCGATAGGGCCCCGGGTCGACGGCGGCGAGCCGGAGAGGGCGGCGGTGGAGGTGGCCTCGGTGGGTACAGAGAGGAGAGGCCGGAGGGAGAGAAGAAAGGAGGAGTGGCGGCGCTCGAGGGAGAAGAAGAGGGAGAGGTTAGGGCACGGAGGGGGAGCTCGAGGGCAAGGATATAGGGGAGGTGGAGCTCGGGATCGCCGTTGCTCTCTGCAACTGTCGACGTGGGCAGGCTAGATTGCCTGCCGTACGAAGGTAGGAGACGACCGTGAGGGGTACCAGGCCAGTGGGAGTTGGGCTGGCCCAAATGGGCTGGATGCCCTTTCCCCTCTCTCTCTTTTTATCTTTTCTGTTTTTTTTTTTGCAGCTTTGGAAAAGGAGAAAGTAGAGATGGTTTTAGGCTAGATAAAATTTAGGGAAAAATTGTATTGAGTTACTTATTAAAAACAGCAATGTGCAACATTTGTTTCCCAAATAAAATTAATTGATGTTGTTGTTTGGAATAAATCAAATGAATTGAACAATTGTGGTATCAAAAGAATAAATGCCACTTAATCCAAATTAAAGTTTTTGATTCCAATTTTAGTGGATCAATTTAGTTGTTTGTTTTGTAGTTTTTATTTGAAACATGTAACATAACAAGTATGGACAATCATTTGAATTTTTGTTTGGAATTCATAAGAAAACAAATGGAAACAAATGAAATCAAATACAAAACAAATGCAAACAAAAGCAATGAATCTGATGACATGATGCAAAACAATAATAAAACAAGAAACAAACATTCTAAAGGGAGATTTTCATACTTGGGATGTTACATGTGCTTCTTTTATTTGTTTCATTACGAAATGCCAATGCATAGGAAATGGGTTAGACTTAAAAATAAATTGTTTAATATTTTTTTGGTGTGTTCCTTATGCTTTAATTTCCTATTCGGTTTGAGCACACATTTATGTCTTTACAACATGTAAAATGCCTTTACCTACTGTTATGTATCATTTAGTTTAAGATTTTCATTTTATAAAGAATTTTGGAAAGTAAATGAGAAGGATGATAATGCAGAAGTTGGGGTCGACCTTGAACATGTGTTGTTCATGCCAATGAAACCATTGCAAAGTCTCTATCATTAAAACTTTTTCCAAAGCAAAAAACAATAAAAATATTAGTTCACTGCTGTAACATCACATTTCTGTCTTATTTCTCATCTTAAATGGCAAGAATAATCTTATATGAGAGATAGGATTAAACAATAGTAATTAGCTGTCAAGAAAACAGATTCCTGAACTTCACTGCGAAAAATGTTTAAAATCACAGAAGTGGAATTTTGACCTGGTAATTTACGACAGCAATATTTTGTTATCACTACATATTTCCTTAGTTTTAAGTTTTCTGATTTGAGCAACTTAAGTGCCTCTAAAAATTCACTCTTTACGGGCTGTTCAGTTTTTGGCAGATTATGTCTTTATTTTGCATTGCTCTCATTACTTGTGTTTTGTGTGGTTCTTTTAATCAAGGAGCAATGCACAACTATAGTAAAAGTAGTTAATATTTAGAATCAACTCATGATGTGTCTTTGCTGTACATATGTGGATTTTATTTATGGAGGCACTAACCCCTCTAATCAAGTTTTATGTTGAGATTTGTGTAAGAAGAAATTTTCAGGAGGAAGAGTTGAGTGAGATGAACAAAGATCAAGAGGTACAACCAATCAAGCTTGGGGATGTACCCCTGGGCTCACCCTACATGTATCAAATAAGTACAAGAATCCAAGCTTGGGGATGCCGAGCCACCTCACTCCAACCATAATGATGTTAAGTAAGTAAAGCCTAGCTATATGGCTATAAAGAAAGCGCTTTACGGGAGGCAACCCGGTTGTTTTTGTTTGGATTTTCCTAGTGTCCTCTTGCTGTCTCAAGAGATTAGTTTTTTTTTTATTCTAGAGTTTTCAATAAAGAGTCAAGTCAAACCCATTTGGACTTATAAGTTGCTATCCTAGTGCATGAAATTTCTGTTTCAGCATGAGTCTGCTCACCGTACGATTTTACGTTTTTTATTGGTATGTCGGATTGAGCTAAGTTTTTAGTACGTTCTGAAACTTTTCGTCCTCTGTAAGCACAAAAATTGGCTTAATTTTTTGACGAGTCTAGCTTAGGGAAAAACGTTCGTTTTTCTGCTGCTGCTTTTCTGGACAGATTCTGTCTTCTTTTGTTTTATGCACTCTTTGGGCTTGGGAATCGAATCCATGATTCTTTCAAGCAAGAGAGTGAACATACAACATAATGAACCTTATTTTCTATCTACTGGAGCATTTGATTTGGAATTTTGCACAGCAAGCATGTGATTTGTTTGTCCTTGCTAATCTCACCCCACAGAAAAAGAATGGGAGAAACATGTTTTGTGAAGTTTTTTCACAGGGAATAGAGGAGCTGCGCCTCAAGACATCTAAGAATGGTGAAATCCATAAGCTTGGGGATGTGATGAACACCCCACTGGAGCTACACTCTTTTGGTTAGCACACGTCTACTTTCTGTTTTTCTAAGCAAAGCATTTATCGTAGAGACTTGAAGCGTCTAGTTTTTGTTTTTATTTTTGTTTTGATAAGACCACACCCATCATTTTATATGAGATTGAGCTACTGGAGTTTGGGGTTGGAATGTATTGGATGCTAGTATTATGACTTGGATAGGGATGCCATGGTTGATTTGAAGAGCTACATATGTTTGCATGATTTATAGGCTTTTTATGTGTACAAATTTGCAATAATGTTGTCTTGAGCTATCTCTTATTCATGTCCTTGATGTTAATTGCTGGTTTATTTAGTTTGTCATGAAATGAGTAGTTCTATGGACATATGCATGCATAGTAGCTGGTCAACTATCTCCCTCTTGCTAGCCAAAAATTTAAAAATTCCAACAAGTAAAAACTTGTTTCCAACACTCCTTAGCCAAGTATTTCCAGTGAGTCCACCATATCTTCCCATTAGCTTCATTGCTATTCCGAGTATGTTCACCATGTTATTGTGTTATTTATGTTCTAAATTAAGATATTCACTTTATTAATTGTCATGGGTTGAACTTGGGATAGGACTCTCATGAACTTTTGAAGGCACACTTTACTTTTTATGCATCTAATAAAAATGACCGAATAATGGGAGCCACAAGTTTTGCGTTTGACAAGTGTGTGGTTGGGAGCTAGCTATAAACGTGTATCACCGGAAAGCTTTCAACATTGCACAAAAATTTACATTTGGTTGATATCATGTACTTTTGTTTTTGGACTCCTGCCATGCCGAAATGAAATAGAGGAATAGTATGTTTTGATGAGTAAGTATCTATATGACTAGAGAAACGCATTGGGCCGCTAACCCAAGCCATGCTTTATCATGGTGGAAATTTACTTACAGCTTGAGTGACTCTACAACACATCCTACAATAAAATAAGAATCTATGCATAATAGTGAACGAAAATAAAAAGGATGATGAGTCTACTCCGTTTGTTTGTCTTGTCATTGTGACATGGGCTTGTTTCCATGTCATGGGGCAAGAGGTAACTCTTTGCGGTTCTCTATGATGTCATTAATACTTATTATGATTGTACAAAGCTTATTAGGAATCTTAAGTTGAGTAATCATGGAGTAGGTTTTCACACTCACGGGGCATGAGGCTTTCAACCACCTTGTCATTCACATTACTTCAACATTCACCATTTAAGATGCTAGTGATAAAGGGGCAATGAGAGTCCTAGATCAATGGATACCACATTTCAATTAGTAATTTTAGTTGAATAATTTAGAGGCTAAATAAGACTTGATCATGTTTTACCTCTACTCAATTTTATCCAAAGTGTCCACCATATTTTCTATTTTCCATTATGCTATTCTTTGACCAATATAGGATTTTATTTTTCATTTTGTGTATGCATTTGGTCCATAGTGCTTTTATTTCATCATACACTTTGTGAACTTTCATGAAGCATCTTTGCTTGCATATTTGATATTTCTTACAACATGAATTGTATATTGCTACTCATTTCTAGTATTAATCATTTGATTATATGTAGCATGAATAATCCTCCTTGATATCCCATGATTGTTTCAATATGCAAAGTCCATGTTAGTTTTATCACCTTCATACTCAAGGACGAGCATGGGTTAAGCTTGGGGATGTTGATGCCTGTAAAATGCATACATGAACTTTGCATGTTATTACTTGTTTTTCCTACATATTAGCAACTTATATTCATGTTTTATAATGATTTGGGGGATTTTCTAAACAATCCCCCTTCTTTTGGTTCTAACCCTGTTTTTCCAGAAAACGTACTTTTTAGTGTTTCAGACTTTCCGGGAGCTTCGGGACTCCAAAAAGGGCAAGGCCAAAGAGCACGGTTCAGAATTTTCGAGACGAAGACCATGGGCCAAAGTAGAGGGCCAAAAGGCCAACCAGGTGGCAAAGAGGACCCTCCACGCGGCCAGATTCCTTGGCCGCGTGAGAGGCCCCCTTTTTGCCCCCGTGGCTCCAATGCCGTTGATCTTTCTTCTCCTGAGTGTCTCGTGACCTTAAAACGACTATATAAAGGGTCCCCTGGACTTTTCGAGGAGGAGGCGGCGCCGAGAGACGAAACCACAAAACAGAGAGACAGACGGCTGCCGCCGGAGAAGATCGGAGGGGGGAAACGCCGCCGGGATCAACCCCGGAGGGCTCCACCCCCCTCCGGCGTGTTCATCATCAACATCTACAGCAAGATCAGCTCCATCTCTCCACTGTAATCTCTTGGCAAACACGATGTATGATGCAATACTATATTCCCTTGATGTATTGTGTCTCCCCGTCTTTGTTTGAGTAGTGAATTGTTCTTGGCAATGGTGAAATAGTTCGTTGATTGGTTGCATACAAGTTTGTTATCTTCTATGATTGTCTTTATGTACAATATATGAGTGCATGCATATGTTGGGGAATGCATGTAAGGTGATCACCGGTAGCATAATGGAGTGGTGGTGACTTGGGAGTGACAGTAACCTGAGACCGAGCCACAAAGTTAAGTTATTGGGGGATATATATAGGGGACCTTAGAACGTAAGGCTATGGTGGGACTTTATGTCTTAATGAATCTTGTTCAGTCAATTACTTGGCCACATGATCCATCATAAGGGGTTGTAGATCATTTACTTGACTATACCTATTCATGGCTCCTTCCTAGAAGAAACAACTAAGACTAAAACATGTGCTTCACTAATTGTGACAACCACACGAACGAAACACCTATTGCTAGAACACTTGCTCCCTTGAGATACTTGAGATATTTGCTGCTTGCTACTTGTGAAACTTGCTTTAGAAACTTGCTTTAGGATTACTTGCATTTTAAACTTGCTTCACTAGTTACTAGACAAACCACACTCCACGTCACTTGCTTTTAATTAGTTAGTTCCTCTTAGTCAAACTTATTGCTTTGCATAAACAGCCATATAAGAGGGTTATAGGGCTTTAGAGAATAGATAGCTTACCTTCAGCTCCTCGTGGGTTCGACACTCAAATACTTATCGAAAGGTACTACAATTGATCTCCTGCACTTGGGAGTCATCAGTAAGTTTTTCTTTCCTTCTTTGTTCTATTCGAAGGTTTTCTTCTTGCTCCTTCTGATGTTGTTGTTTCTTTCACGACAGGCTTCAGTCCATCAGCCCCGGCCGATTCGTCTCTTTTGTTCCTCCCGAGAGGAGGAATGATGCTGCTGCTGCGGGTGAAACCCCGACTGCTGGGGCCGTCCAAAATTCGCCGAGCCCAGCCCCCACAGCTGCGGCTACGGATTATAGGATGCCTAGATTTGCGGTTGGAGCCTCGGCTTCGAAAGAAGTGTCGGGTAGCTCGGCTGATCCTCCGTGCATTGCCCAGGGCCAGGTAAACTTTGCCATTTTCCTTGCATTCTGTACTTCGTTCTTTTCCGTATTTTTATCGGGTGCACGGCAGTGCTCCCGATGGGAGTAGCCCCCGAGGCTGTTGTCAATCGCTTGCGATTAGCTACAGGCTCAAAAACTTTAAGCTTCTTTCCTTTCTTGATTTTATCGGGTGCACGGCAGTGCTCCCGATGGGAGTAGCCCCCGAGGCTATACTCGACTGTTTACAGTCGTGAATAGGCTCAATTTCCTTTCACTTTCGCTGACTTCTTCCTCTTTTGTGTTTTTGCAGTCTCTGCTTGACTCTCTCGCAGCCTTTGGTCGCCGCATAATTTCGGCTGAGGCAGATTGCATAATCCTTCGGACTGATCGTGATCGACTCGTCTCGGATAACCAAGCTCTCCAAACTAAATTTACCCATTCCTTTTACTTATTCTTTCTGATTGTGTGAATTCCTTTAGGCTGAAATTTGTTGCTGTTTAGCCAACTTGATTTTCTGAAGACCGAGAAGACTGATGCCATCACTCGGGTGACCACCCTCGAGGCTGAGTTGGAGGCTGCTCGAAAGGAACTTGAATCCTCTCGCAAGTAGTCGACTGACCTCGAGGGAAAGCTCGTTGAGGCCCAGGACGCTCTGAAGGGACTGGAGGAGGCTGGCACCAAACAGGACAACAATCTCGGTGACTTCCTTCGCCCTCTGGCCCAGAATTTCGCAAGTAAGTTGCACTTGACCTCCGTTTCGACTGGCTGGTATGTCTTTGGAATTAATGTTGTCTCTTTATAGATGTCCTTGGCGTTGCGCTGGAGCTGCCCGGGGTTCAACGGGTGGACGCCCTGACGGATTCTTGCGCTCAGCTTCGGAGGCACGCGAGTGGGATCTGCTCCCTCGTTGGCAATGTCATTCGAGTGTTGACGCAATTCCACGAGCGTCTTCTGGTTGATGTCGCGGTTCCGCCCACGCTGGATGGTCTCTTGAAGGTTTTTCTGGAGGATGATCCCCTTCAGGCCTACTCGGTCGTCCAGTCGGAGTGCGGGGCCAAGACTGCTATCCAGTTTGCGCTGGCGCATGGAGTCGCAGGCTTGGACGAAGCGTACTCGAACCTTCCCGTCGATGCTACCACGAGCAGAAAGGTAGCGCTTCGTCCTTTTGGCGATCCTGCTGGAGTCCTTGCTCGGAAGCTATCTGACTTGATTGCCCGTGCTAGTCGCAAGCGGCAATCAGCAGCGAGTGGCAGCACTTCTGTAGTTCCTTAGGATAGACTTCATGTAGTTTGCTCTTCTGATGTAATGAACCTTGGGATGTATTCCCGTATTCTGCCTTTAATCGAAATGTTCTTTTGATATCTGAGATGTGATTTCTTGCGATTGATTGTCATGAGTTCCTCCCGATGGGAGTAGCCCCCGAGCACCTGTCGAATAGGTGGTTTATTCCTTGAGTGGGGTGTCTTGAATTCTTCATTAACTTTTCTTATCTTCTTCCAGGTAACATGTGTTGTCGTGGAGTCTTCGAGTGGATCTGCCACACGAGCAGATCCCCTTGTTGTTGCTGTTGGTACATTTGCCGGCCTACGTGATCGTGTCGCGGATGGTGAGCGCAAGCTGAAAGCTTTGCGTGGAGTGGCTGATGTAGCCAAGTCTAAACAAAAACTTGCGGCTGAACGTGAGCAATTTGTGATGGAAGAGTTGGCAGCTGTTGCCAAGGATATGCTTTGTAAGCACTTCATCCCCCTAGCATTTTGTTTGACTGTATCTTGTTTTCTTCTTTAACTCTCTGTAGCTTTCTTTGTAGTTGTTCAGCGTGACGAACGGTGTGAAAAACATTGGGTCAATAACCATATTCTTCACGAAGCCGGTAGTTCAAAACCACATGAAAACAACTTCTGGTCCGACCGCAGTCGAGGCTTTGTGCTGGCTACTTTGAAGTATCGTGTGGGCCAGGTGAAGATACTCGTTGATTGTTGTCACGAGGCCCTGATAGCTTTGAATCGTGCTTTTTATCCGCTGGAGAGAGGTCCAGAATACTTGAGCCAGTTGCTCAGAACTTTTGGTCGAGTAGGAGATATTCGCGAGTGCGTCCGCCAACAACTGATCTGCGGGGCCTTAGTAGCACTCGCTTTTGTCCGATTATGGCATCCTGTGGTCAATTTCAAATCTGTGGCCAGGCTCCCAAATGCTCCAGTCGATATGACCTCTCATTATACAGTCGTTCGTCCCGCAGCAGAGGAGATTATTCGACTGACTTCTGAAGAGGTTAATTGAGTGTTAGCTGAGGAAACTGCTCGTCGCCATATGTAATTGTAGGATGTATGTATCCTGTTGTTTTTGTATAGTTGTCTTGAAACTTTATAAGGTGCCAACCTTGTTTGTACTTTTGTATTTGTAAATGATGCTAAGTTAGGCGTAGCCCCCATGTGTTTTGGGGGTGTATACCTGTTATTTAGCGTGTAAAGATCAAGAACATGAGTAGCTATGGTTGAGAAACCATGTATTTTATTAATATGACTGAGAAGCCATGTATTTTCTTCGAGCTACAGGATGGCTAATATAGCCTTATTTTCGCGAATAGAATAATCCTAAGGATAGAATTTGCGGAGGTGCGCAACATTCCATGGATTGGAGTAGATGCCACCGGTCTCGGGGTTCTTCAGTCGATAAGCGCCACCTGGGATAACTTCGTGTATTATGAAGGGTTCTTCCCACGGTGGCTCGAGCTTGTGTCCTTCCTTCTGCTTGAGCCGCAGCACCAAATCTCCTACCACGAAAGCTCTGTGGCGTATACGGCGGCTGTGCTAGTTGCGCAGCGACTGTTGATATACCGCGGATCTTGCGAGTGCAATGTCGCGTATCTCGTCGACTGCATCCACGTCTTCCGCGAGTGCCATGTTAGAGTTTCTTCGCTGTAAGCGACGACTCGTGGGGCGCTGAACTTGACATCTTCGGGAAGGGCTGCTTCAGCTCCGTATACCATGAAAAATGGCGTGTAATTTGTTGATCGATTTAGGGTTGTGCGGAGGCTCCATAGTACGGAGGGTAACTCCTCTGCCCAGTGACCTGCCGCTGGGTGCAGTCGATCGAGTAGCCGTTTCTTTATTCCAGCTGAGACCAATCCGTTGGATCGCTCGACTTGACCATTGGTTTGCGGGTGAGCCACATAGGCGAAACTGACACTGATTCCCTTTTTCTCGCAGAACTGCTCTGTTTCCTTTGCTGTGAAATTGCTTCCATTGTCGGTGATGATGTTGTGTGATATCCCAAATCTGCACACTATGGAGTCGAGGAATTTTACGGCACATTGGGCGCTGGCCGAGGTGACTGGCATGGTTTCAATCCACTTTGTAAATTTGTCGACTGCAACAAGAAAGTGCGTGTATCCTCCGGGTGTTGATTTTCTTAGTGGCCCTACCATGTCTAGCACCCATTGTGCAAAGGGCCAGGCGATTGGAATCATGTGAAGTTCAGTGGCAGGGGCGTGCGGCTTGGGCGCGAATCTTTGGCATGTGTTGCACTTGTCGACTAGATCCTTTGCGTCCCTGGCCGCTGTGAGCCAGTAGAATCCTGCTCGAAAAGATTTACCCACGATCGCCTTCCAGCTAGCATGGTGTCCGCAATCTCCTTGGTGTATATCCCGCAGTAGTTCCACGCTGTCCTCGGGTGCTCTGCATCTCTGCAATATTCCTGATATGCTCTGTTTGTATAGCTCTCCATTGAGCACTCGAAAATCTTTGCTGCGTTGTACTATCTGTCGAGCCTCGCGAACATCTGCTAGGAGATGCTTGTTGGACAAGTAGTCTAGGTATTTCTGCGTACAGACTGGTTCGACCAGAAAAACTTGTCTCGAAATGTTGTGGGTGAGCTCAATCATAGCAATTTGCGGGCTGACCTTTGTCTCCAATGTTGCGGGTGCTTCTGCTGATTTTTTGACCTTTACTGAGCGCTTGATCATCCTCTCGAAGTATATTCCGGGCGGTATGGGTGTGTTGGTAGAACCCATGTTTGCCAATTTATCTGCTTCTTTGTTGCTGGATCGCGCAATGTGGTTTAGTTCGCACCCTTGGAAACTTCCTTCGAGTAGGCTGTACATATCTCGATAAGCGACCATGTTTTCTGTAATGGCGTCGCACTCTTTCATTGTCTGTTGTACTATAAGGTTTGAATCTCCATAGATCATTAGTCGGGTGGTTCCGCAGGCAATCGCCATCTTCATGTCGTGGAGGAGGCCCTCGTATTCTGCGTAATTATTTGATGCCGGGTCGTCGGGTGGAAAATCCAATCGCAGGACGTACTGCAACTTGTCACCTTTGGGGGATATCAGGACTACCCCGGCTCCAGCTCCTTCGTTTCTCTTCGACCCATCGAAATACATTATCCAGTTGCTCGTATACTCTGGAGGGCCTAGCGTTTGTAGTTATGTCCACTCGCTCAGTAATTCCACGAGTACTTGTGATTTTATAGATTTGCGACCCGCATACATAATGTCCCAGGCGCCGAGCTCGATGCTCCACTTTGCAATTCTTCCGGATGCCATTGGGTTATTCATGATAGTACCGAGTGATGCGTCGTTTACCACCGTGACGGTGTGCTCCTGGAAGTAGTGCTTGAGTTTTTGGGCTATGAGCACCACACCATACACGAGCTTCTGATAATGGGGATATCGTTGTTTGCAGGGCGAGAGCACCTCGCTGATATAATATATTGGCCTTTGAATGCCATACGCATTGCCGTCTTCTAGCCGCTCGACCACAATTGTTGTGCTGATGACTTGATTTGTTGCGGCTAGATATAGATACAGTGGCTCTCGTTGTTGTGATGTTGCCAGAACACGCCTACTCTGCAATGCTCGCTTGAGGTCTGCGAATGCTTTCTGTGCTTCGGGTATCCACTCGAACTTATCCATTTTCTTCAAGAGCTTGTAGAAAGGCAATGCTTGCTCGCCCAGCCTCGCAATGAATCTGCTTAGAGCGGCTAGTCGTCCTGCGAGCTGCTGCACACCGTGGAGATTAGTTGGCTCCTTCATTGTCAGGATTGCTTGAATTTTCTCCGGGTTGGCTTCAAATCCTCGAGCAGAGACCAGGTACCCGAGAAGTTGTCCCGCGGGGACGCCAAAGACGCACTTGGTCGGGTTGAGCTTAATTCGGTATGCGTTCAACGCGTCGAATGTTTCTCTGATATCATCGAGGAGCGTATCCTCTACTCGAGTCTTGATGACGATGTCGTCAACGTACACTTGTATTTTTTTGCCAATGAGCTTGGCGAGGCACTTTTGCATGCAGCGCTGATATGTTGCGCCTGCGTTCTTTAGCCCGAAGGGCATTATCGTGTAGCAGTAAACACCGTGGGGTGTGATAAACGTTGTCTTCTCCTCGTCCTCCTTTTTCATCCTGATCTGATTATAGCCCGAGTAGGCGTCCAAGAAGGAGAGACGTTGGCAACCTGCTGTAGAGTCCACGATCTGGTCGATCCGTGGTAGGGGAAAGTTATCCTTGGGGCAGTGCTTATTCAACGACGTGTAGTCGATGCACACGCGAAGGATGTCAGTATTCTTCTTCGGGACCATTTGCTAACTAGGTGGAAATCTTTATTTCGCGGATGAATTTTGCTGCGAGTAGTCTGTTTACTTCTTCTCCGAGAGCTTTTTGCTTGGGCTCTGAGAACCGTCGGGTGGTCTGCTTGATAGGGTTGGCGTCTTTGAATACTTCGAGTGAGTGCTCGGCGAACTCCCTGGGTATCTCTGGCATATCTGAAGGCTGCCAGGCAAAAATTTCCCAGTACTCACGGAGGAGTTCGACGAGCGCGCCTTCCTATGCTGGCGAGAGGGTGGTGGACACCATCGCCGTCTTCGCAGAATCCGTCGGGTGCACTTGATGCTTGCGGGTACCGCTATTTGTGTTGAACTCGAGCTCTGGGGCGTTCTTCTTGGTGAGAGGCATCACAGAGTGATCCGTGGTTTTTGCTATCTCTTCCAGCTCTTCCTGCATCCCGAAGGATTTGACGATCTCGTTGAACTCGATGTCACATTTATTGGATTTTCGGAAATCGTCGTCGATGGTGATTGTGCCATGTTCCCCATGCAGCTTAAGCTTCAGCTATGCATAGTGCGGTACTTCCATGAATCTGGCGAACGCTGTTCGACCAAGAATGGCGTGGTACTGTGAGGGCCAGTCGACTACTTCGAAGTCAAGAAATTCTCGCCTGTAATTGCTTCGGTTGCCTAGCACCACCTCCAAGTTGACTGTTCCGAGTGGACGGATCGATTTTCCTGGAACTATCCCGTGGAAGGATGTCTCTGATTCCGCGAGTCCGTCCAAATTCCTGTTCATGCGATGGAGTGTGTCTGCGTAGAAGCTCGTAGTTGCCAATTTGCGCTTGGATGACTAGCGCGGCGTGTCCTGGTCGATAGACTCGTGGGGGTGGTCTTCCTTGGAGAAAGTTACTGGTTGATCCGCCATCTTCAGGTACTCGGGCTTCGTAGGTGGGGCTTGCACAGCCATGCATATTTGTCGTGTGTTCGTCTTCTGAATCCTGCGTGATGGACAGACTTTTTGTATCATGCCTAAGAGTCCCGCTGGGTTCGGGTATCCATTGCCTCCATGGTTTGGGGCGGGTGGCGCTGGTAGCGCAGGTAACACCGTGTTTTGATTTCCTGCTGGGTGAAATCCTTGAGCTCCTCCTCCAGGGAGCTGCGGGTAGCCCAGATTGACGGTTGCTCTGTTTTTCTTTGAGAAAGCCTCGTGGATATCAAGGAACTTTCGGCAATCCTTGAGAAGGTGTGTTGCCTTATTTTTGCCGGCGCGCTTAGCTGTAAATAGATGTAGCGTGCAGTAACAGTCGAGGTCCTCCTCGGGGGTTTTGTCCTTTGGCTTTGGCTTCCACTCGTGATTTCCGCGATATCCATTGTCGCGATTCCTTGTGAACTCCGCTGCCACTAGTTCTTCTCGATCATCGTGGTCGCAATGCTTTCTCCTTTTCTTTCGACTATGGCGATCATCTTCTCGTGCTGTTGATGAGGCTTTCTCATTACGCACCGTGTCTTCGCCGTTTCCCCATCTGACGGCTATGGCCATCAGTTGTTCCATTGTTTTGGGTGCGAGTCGTCCCAGTTCTTCCCTGAAAGAGGTTCGCCGTGCTCTTTTGGCGAACGCTTCAACCGCGACTTCTTCTGATATGTTTCCCGCTGTGTTCCTGAGTGTGGTCCATCTCTAAATATATTTGCGAGTACACTCGCCACTTTTCTGTTTGCAACCTCGTAACTCCTCGATGGTCCCCGGTCTTTTGTATTTTGCATGGAAATTTTTCTAGAAATCGAGGTTTAGATCGTCCCAAGATCTGTAGCATGCCCTCGGCCTTCCTTCGAGCCAGCTGCGCGCAGCGCCGACTAGATGTAGGTTAAGGTACTGCATAGCCGTGTTTTTGTTCCCACGTTGGCATTTTACTGCCGTGAGGTAATCTGACAACCACGCTTGTGGCTCTTGTGAACCATCGTATTTCTGCACTTCCGTGGATAGCTTAAATCTCTTGGGTAGCGGTGCCTCGCGGATGCTGCGGGCAAAGCATAAGGCTCCGCAGACTTCTCGTCGGAGGATGTAGATGGGGAACGCGCTCGGTTCCTAGCCGCTCGACCTTTATCAACCTTGCGCTGAGCTATGTCTGGTCGCGCGTTGTACTCGGGTTCGTCGCGGTTGACGTCTCCCCTCGGCTCCTTGCTGCGATGTCGCGAGCGGCTGCTGTGTCGCTGCGGGCTGCGGTCTCGATCCCTCCGCGGGCTGCTATCTCGATCTCTCCGCGGGCTGCAATCTCGACCTCTTCGCGGGCTGCGGCTACGGTCTCGATCCCTCGGGTTGCTATCGCTGCCACTCGGTCTATCTCCATGTCGTCGGTCTTCTTTCCCTCGTGTGCGACGAGGTGATTTTTCGTTGCCAGGTGATGTGCCCCTGTGTCCACGGGGTGCTTCGTTGTCCTTCTGTGCGGCTGCTTTCCTGCGATCGTAGGAGGCGAGTTTTGTGGCTGCCATGCCTAATCCTTTCTACACTTGCTTGTATTGTTCTGCACGGGGGTCGTTTTTCCCTGGTTGATTTATCTGCATGTAGGTGGCTGCGGCTAGTACCGCGGCTACGGGAGTTTGCGGATGGATGTTTCCATCCTCGTCGACACGCATGAGTGATTTGCTGATTCCGCTCAAGGACTCGCCATCCATGGTCGCGGTTTTTGAGACGTATCCTTTCTTCGCATGGCGGTTCCCAACAGAAGGTGTCATGGATAGTGCGGCTCGGTGCTGGCTTGACGCATCCGCTAATTTCTTTCGCTCGGCTAGGTCTATCTGAGCTTCCTTTATTGCAGTAGCCGCTCTCACTAGATGACAGTGGTAGGCGGTCATGTCCTCGTGAGGAGCTCCAGGTTCCAGTGGCGTGCTTGTGCGGATGGCCTCCTTCGCTCGATCCCAAGCAGCTCGTGAGACGCCGATGGCAGCGCGTTCCCTTACGCTGTTTTCAGTTTCTTCGGGTGGGGCTCATGATCCTGCCATGCAGACCTGAGCTAGATATGGCTCGCGAGTCCTAGGCGCAGTTAGGCAGGCTTTCCTGACCCGAGAAGGTTCCTCTGTAGAGAGGGTATGGAAGTTTCCGGTGCTGAGGCGGACAGATTCACCGCTTTTCGCCAAGTCGCGATCCGCATAGCAGGGTCGTGAGTCGACAGCTTCTGGGCTAGAGATTGACCCAGATTCCGATCCTTCGAGATCGGTTTGCTCGGGGAAGTGTAGAATTCCGTCTTTGTTGGTGTAGAACTGGAAGCTTCCGGACGTCAGCGTGATGCTCTTCTCCAAGTCGCTGAATACCGGGCGTGATTCCGGCGAGTGAGGGGCGACGATGACCGACCCGATTCGGATCGGATTGGTTGGAGTCGAAGTCCTGGGGTTCCAGCGTGAGTTGGTTGTCGATGAAGCCGAAGATGTCGGAGATCCAACGCCCGCCGTTCCCACAGACGACACCAATTGTCGAATCTGCATCTCAACAAGTCCCTCGGGTGAACCTATAGGGTTTCGATTAGGAGAACGTGTAGGCGCTGGTGACAATCGTCGGCTAGGCACGATTTACCCAGGTTCGGGGCCCTCGTAGAGGTAAAACCCTTACTCCTGCCTCTGTCGATCTGTATTAGCAAGTAGATCGGTTACAATGGGGGGTTGCTCAAGTCGAGAGCATGATCTCGATCTCAAGGCTTGGTGGTGCGGTATTGCTTGGTCCCTCTCCTGGTGGTTCTCCTGGCCTTATATAGGTGGCCAGGTCTCAAACCGTACCGGGGAGGACTCAAACCCTAACCTAGAGTCGGTTACAAGTTTCCTAACTTGACCCGCAAGGCTTTGCGGGTGGGCTTCAATCGGGCCTTCTAGAGTAGTCCATGACGCCTCCTTTAGAGCTTGGGCCGTGGGCCTGAGACCGGGTAGGCTCACCCGACAGGCCTAGGATCCATCCCTTCGTCATATATTTTCCATATTGTCTTATTTGTTGGCTTCATGCCCTGATGGTTTGATCTCACTATTGGCTTTCAATTGAGCATATTTTCCGCCCTGTCCCTGTTGCTTAAGATTTAATTGTTTGCCTTCACTGATTTTCAGCTCCTGGCTAAAAGTTAATCTTAGTCAACATTCCATTGTGCCCAAAATAGCTAAATTCCCCACCTATTGTGTGGGCAAACATTTTAACACTAAACCAAACTCTTTGTTTTTTTTTTCTTCTTTTTTGCAGATACACTTCCATTTGAAGATCAGAACCTTGTAGGTCTTAGATTTAGACTTAGAGTACGTGTAGTGTAGGTTTTAAATTTTATTTGGCAGGCAATGCCTTTGTAAACATTTTTGTAATATCCTCTTGTATTTTGTTGATCAGGAAATAAAATATTTGTATTTACTAAATTGTTTCAATGATTTTAGAAATTTTTCAATTACCTGTGATTTAAATTTGAACAACACTCCATTGCAAACCGTGTACTAACTTTGAAAGAATGGGATTATGTGAGCTTGAATGGTCTTAGTTCATTTGAATTTAAATCAATAAAAATAATTTTTAGCTTCCAAATTTGAAGCCAGATCGTGTTTCAAAAACATGACAAGAGACCAATTGGGTTTTCAAAGGAATAGGATGAGTTAATAACAGATGAATAAGAGTTATCTCAGTTCATCCGAAAGAAATATAACTTGGATTCATTTGTTGAGTTTAAACCCCCAAACTAGGTTTTAAAATATTCCCTCATCCCAAAATAATTGATAGGAGGTTAATTCAAGTATTATTGACAAAGTGTCAAGGACCTGTTTCCAAATCCTCGAACTTATCTCAACTGAACCTCTTCGATCATTCTTTCACAAAAGCACAAAATTTACCCTGATTTTGAAGAAGATGCATGAATGCAAGTATGAACAATCTTACTTCTACCCTTGCGCGTCTTTTAACTACGGGGTATTACATGTATGTACGTGTGTCTTATTGATCATCTAGAGACCATGAGAAGCAGAAACAACAACCCGGGAGTCACTTTTGCCGACAACACAAAGATCGGTGTCGGGGAACGACTCAATAGCTCGATGGCGTCTCCAGGCGAGAGTAACTTAAACCTCAAATTTGCATCGGTCCTGATTGATTGTCAGATATATGACCATGATATATTGGAAAAATGTTCTTCGGTACCACAACATGCCTTTTTCGCATATACTGCATGATGAAGGTCTAGGATTGCAGGGACAATTTATCCACCTGCGACCCCAAGTGTCACTACCCAACGTTTCCACCCCCTGCGGCTTAGTAACCCGGGTGCTATGATAAAAATTTATAAGGGATAATAAATATGTATAAAGAATCGTATTATTTTGGGTATATTTGAAAATTTTGAATAATAAAAAATCCTTTGATCTATAGTTCGTGTTTGCATTGTTCCTTTTTATAGGTCTTGTGCGTCCGTAGACTATCAACTTGGCTAAATAATAGAAGTTACGAATTACAAAAAATATACCATTAGCAATTTTAGAAGTTATATTTTCTAATGATATAATTTGTGTTATATAAATCATGTTACATTGGTCAAACTGATAATCTAGGGACATGCGTAGGACCTATAAACTCGTACCAAAAGAGTATATAGCATACATCTACCATGTTACAAAACTTAAATTAAAAAAATTAATGCACAACTCAATGCTTTAATGATCTTATAAGTTGTGTTTAGTAAATATGGGATATGAATTAATCTTAACAATATAGCAATTGAATTTTTTACTTTATGTTTGACCAAAAGATCATCCGACCGGATCAACATTTTTTGTTCAGAAAGTAGTGATGTTCTCCTATACATTATCATATCTTAACCGGTCCGGTCAACATGATGCAACAGTAAAGATGTCCACACTGTTTTATATGCATGGTTGCATTCATGAAAGATAAATGGCATTGATTGATGCAACAATTATAATGTTTGGTACACCATGCACAATTCCTAAGGCCTTCATAATGGATTGTAGTTTATCGCGTTATCCTAGTTAGGGTCCAATCAAAGAAACAACCATCCTAATGCACTATTTCCTAAAAGATTGTATCTAATGTATGTTGCATTTAATGATTTTGGCCTAATACTTGCTTGTGATTGGGCTAGAAATCTTTTTTGCTTATGATCTCGTACAAGAGTTGTACTCCCTCCGTCCTTGAATAAGTGTACCTCTAGAATTGATCTTGGTCAAAAAATTTAAACTTTGACTAACTTTATACAAAATAATATCAATATATATAATATAAAATTCATGTATTATGAAAGTATATTTCAAAACGGATCTAACGATACCAATCTAGTATCATAAATGTTGTTACGTTTTCCAATAAAGTTGGTCAAACTTTAAAACAATTGACTTCCATAAAAGGAAAGTGCACACTTATTTGAGGACGGAGGGAGTATCTTATATAAGATACAACTATAATCTATTTCTTCATTAAATAGGGTGCCATATAAGCAAATTGTCTATGATAACACGCTAAGATACCCCCATTACGGAAGGCCTAAACACCAACGTAAGCATGGTTATGACCATGTCCGCTCGCATTGGAGGACAAAAGAGAAGTCGAAGCAGCCCGCCATCCATCCTCTTCCGCTTCATCGCTCCTTTGAGATTTGACCCTACTGTTTCTGTAGACTGCATAGATAACCAGTTGGATGCCGCCCAAGACGAAGCCTATTCCATTTGGGACCTGCAAAAGTAAGATTTCACAAGTAAATCAAACAATATTCATAAATCACTTAAGCTAACATATAATAAAGCTTTACCCCAAGGAAGATGTCTCTGTCGAGTAGGGCATACGTAGCCCATACTCCGCCGTTGAGAAAGAGGAAGAAGGACAGGAAGAACGGCATGTACTCCACGCTCTTTGAGGTGATCACTGTTCTCTGTTTCGCCGTAAGTTGTCAAGTAAGCATATGTTCAGATATTCCCGCTTTTGGCCGACTTGCATGTGTAATTAACTAGGATATAGTAATACTTGATCTTAGAAATACAGTATAGTACTAGTACAGTAGTACTGTACGTACTAGTACAAAACTGAACATGCTGTGGGAATGCACTTGTATAATAATGCAAAACTCAACATGCCATGCGCATTCATTGTATAATATTGTGGTGGGCATATTCATGTCGTGTTGAAGTACACAATCGATCCGCCCCATATATATGGTCCTTATAAGAAGAGACAACTTACTCATTTACATTTCGACCGTACACGTCTGATATCTCTATCTTTGGTAAATGCAGATGTATCTTTCTCTTGTGTACATGGTTTCTGATAGCACAATCTTTGAGCACAATTTTTTTTGCTAAAATACAACGAAATGAACAGTTATTATGCTACTACTATTTCTTTCTCGAATTACTCCGCGTTTTAGGTTTTGATCAAATTAAATTTTTGTAAAGTTGGATTTCAAGTATACACATGAGAATATCAGCACCTATAATATCAAATTTCTTTGTATTATTCATGTTGAAATTTTCTTAATTTTTTGTCAAACTTTACAATATTTTATTTTCACAAATCTATGGCATGTTAATTTTGTAAAGACGGAGTACTATTTCCGAGGGTTCATTATATGTACTATTTCCGAGGGTTCATTATATCTGTTTGTACTAAAACTAGTCGTCTGCCGAGGATAGTTAACCATATCCTATCTGAACGCATGTCTATGTGAGACGCTGATATATAACTATTTCTCAAAAATGCATAGGAACACAATATGAAACATACATAGGAAAATAAAATGTGATAGATGATATAGTTGTGGGGTTGAGTGTGACGAGTTTACCATGGCAGCCAGTGGGGACCCGTACATGAACACGTTGAGGCAGACACATATCAATCCTATAATCATGATTTTCATGTCAAGGCCACCAATGAAAAATGTCGTGATCGTGAACACGAGTCCAAAAAATCCGATGTCCAAAGCTGCCACCAACTTTGCAGTTTTAACCTGCAAAAGTAGTAACACAATAGTTTATCATAAACCTCAACCATTTTTTATTAAAATATTCGTAGAGTAAGATCGCTGGTGCATTCGATGGCGGACCTAGCTAGAATAAAATCAGTTGGGGTGTGAATCTTAAGAAATTCCCAATTGGGCTTAGCATTTAGGGAGGATTATTAGTCCAAATACAAGCAGCTAGAAGTATTTCTACTTCCTCCGTCTCATATTAAGTGTCGCTAAAAAGAATGTACTAGATGGAGGGAGTATATTTTTGGAGGGGGTGCGATGGCACCCAAGACACCTCCACTAGATACCCTCCGTGATACATATAAATATATAATTAAGTGTCATTCATGATATACATAAAAATGTTGCAACAAAATATTACGATAACAAGAATTCACCATGATTATAACTCGACTGAAATCGTCCCAAAAGGCAGCCAATTGCGACTCAACAGAAATAGTTAACACGAAAAAGTTGAGATCAAAATATTTATTAAATAGATTAGCGGTGAACTTACTTGCGCGCGCCGATCCCTAAATTGGGATACGTAGCACGGTATTATAGCTCAATGGCTAATATGGCATTATGTTTAATGAAGAAATGATTGAGTCTTTGTCTAACTATTAACATGCAGCTCTTAACTTTAGGGTGGTTATCTCTTATAATAAGCCACTAACTAGAATAACGCTTCAAAATACAATGCTGATCACTCCTCCGTGATGGGCTCACCCTTCTGGCATGATCCACGGCGTAGACGAGGAAGAGCACGACGTAGATGGTCTCCATGACGGCCCCAAACCCGTTGACGGTTGCCACGAGGAGGCCGTCCGGCTTGGTGACGCCATAGTAGAGCCATAGAATCGAGTTGAGCAGAGTGAGCACATATGGCGCCGGCTCGAACTTCTCTGTCGACCTGCTGCTCACAATCCTCCAGAACGTCGGACTGCCGCATATGCACGCATATTTATTCATGTAAGCAACAATTAAAACAGAATAAATGCTGAGCTAAATGCTTGCATAATCGATGGTAAGCTCAGATCATACATGGGAGAAACGAAAACCAGAACCGAGATAACGTTTCCTGCAACACGCAAAGCTGCATGGTGAGAGACAGAGAGAGAGAAAGCCAGAGAGGGACTTTTATGCATGTTCATGTGTGCATACCGATGATGCCGATGATGAACAGAGTGGAATCCATGGCGCGACAGCTGATAGGCCGGAAGGGATAACGATGATCCAAACTAAGAGGAGGATTGAGTACTGAGGAATGCGTGGTACTTAATAAGGACATCAAGGAACAGGGCCAGCCTGTGCTACTGAGACTTGGCAGCCACGAGGGAGACAAAAGGTTTCCAATGAAAGCTGGTCCCGCGCGCTGCCTCGTGGAACACGGGAAAATAATACCCTACCAGCCTTTCAGACAAACCTCTCCGTGAACAGTACTGAGTTTTGTGGCGTATATGGTAATATAGTACCACTAGTAGGAAAACGCTTACCAGTGACGAACAAAAACAAGCTACCGCTGGCGAACAAGTGTTCGCCAGCAGTACACCGCCAGTGGTAAGGGGTTACCGCTGGCGAACAAATCTTGTTCGCCAGCGCTATCTAGTTACCGCTGGGTGTTCGCCAGCGGTAAGTCTGAAATTTTGAAATTTCGTAAATAAATTTTTTCGCATTATTTTTTTTCAAATTTTCAAAACATTTGAATTTGAGGAACCTCTAAACATGCTGTAGAATTTTTTCCTTTTTTTTTCTTTTTTTTTCATCTTTGAATGCCCACTTCCCGCTCGGTCACCCATCCTCCCACTACTCTAGCCCGAGCACGCTTAACTTCTTAGTTCCATCCCACTACTCTACCCATGACTCCCTCATTCTTTCTTGTCAGTATAGTACTATCAATCCTCTTAACTATTGCACCATATATACAAATCCGTAATTCCAAATTCGACAAATGATATGTCTAAATTGATCACAAGAATACGAGCAATCCAAATATGACATCCTTATTATCTTTTCTCGAAAAAAAAACATTTTTTATTTTTTTTGAATTTTGAATTTATTTAATTAAATTGATTATGTAGGAAAATTTAGTCTGTCTCAAATAACTTTTTTTCCTTTTGGAATTTGGCGATTCTGAAAAAAGCTCACAGGCCGAAGGCTGGTGAGGTTGGTGCTCACGCTTCTTTTGATATATAGAACGCGTTTTTTCGACGTCGTATGCAAAAGTTATGGCCGTTTTACGATTTATTTTTAAATTTTGCATAAAAGGTCAAATGGAGTATTTCAAATTTTCTATATCAACTAGACAGTGCACTCTACCCACATATCCAAGGAATTTATTTTTTGAACGTTTTATCATTTTCGGTGATGTAGAAAAGTAAAAAAGGCGGTCCACCGGGGGGGGTGTGGTGGTGTGTGGAGGGAATTTTTTTCAAAACTTACCGCTGGCCAACAAAAATAGTGGTTGGCCAGCGGTATAGTTAGCGCTGGCGAACAAAAGTGTTGCCCAGCAGTAACCATACCGCTGGCGAACCAGCTCGCCGTTCGCCAGCGCTAAGTAACCATACCGCTGGCGAACAAAGTGCCCTGTTCGCCAGCGGTATTTGCTGCCGCCCGTAGCCGCGCGCAGCCCGACGCCCACTGGTACCGTTGGCGAACGAAGTGCCATGTTCGCCAGCGGTAGCTAACTTAGCGCTGGCCAACAGGGTGGCGCGTTCGCCAACGGTAAGTAGCACTGGCGCACAGGTATTCTTGTTGGCCAGCGGTAACCTGGTGGCTATAGCCTGTTTCCTACTAGTGTACAGTATATTAAGAATCTCTTTCCAACTAGTAGCATCAAGGATCTGCATTTGCTTTCATTATTTACCAAAAAAGGCTTTACGCTCCGCTTTATAAATAAAGCAACCACCAATCCAAGTTCATACAACATCCAACAACAACACAAGAGAGCGAGAGAAGGAAGAAGGGTACACAATATCTCGTTGGGGGCATCAGCACAGGTAAGCCTAAAGAAACATAAAACGAAACAAGGAGAGAAAGAATGTGTGTGTGGGGGGGGGAGAGATAGGTAAGATAAAACGCCCATCCGTCCGCCAGGCTCAGCTCGTATAGGAAGAGGGTGTCGGGGATGGTGGTGTAGACCCCTCCGGTGATGAATTCCCCTCCCGGCAGGGTGCCGGGAGAGCTCCAAAGCCCTCCTGATCTCGGGTTGACGATGACGGCGGCCTCGGGTGTTTCTCAGGACAAAGTGGTATATTTTTAGGGTTGTCGTATCGGGGTTACCTACATAACCGTGAGTCTGATGGCGACATTCCAGACCCACTACAACACTCACATGAGTGTACACAATGCCCTAACTCAGCGAAAAAAGGCGACATTGTGATTTCGCACACGAGGAGGAAGATACAGCTCCTAGAGAGTCGATATAATCCAGTGGTATTGATGTAAATAAAAGCAACAGGAAATAAGTAATAGGTTAGGGCTTAAAGTGTAGCAGTGGGCTTTATAGGAGTGGGAGGCAGACCGAAAAGTATAAGGATCTGATTAGAAAGTCTCCCGAGACATATTCCTACCCCTTCCGCAAGGGAAGAATAAGGGAAGAATATTCCACCAACTATATAAAGAGAAGCACCACTCTGAGGAGGAGGGAACTTGGCGGCTGGCCACAACCATTACTCTCAAGCCCGCCGTCAGCCACCTCCTTCGGCCGTTGAGGTACGCCGCCACGTCGGCCATCTCCTACGGCCGTTGTGCCTCTCCCTTCCGACCACCTCGTTTCCACCTTTCCGACCACCACTTCACCGGACCATCATCGAAATTCCCCGCGAGAGCGGCGCCTACCCTGGCAGACATTCCAGGAGCAATCCGTCGTCAGCCTCGCCGAAGTTTGTCGCACCATGCCGGACTCTGAAGCTCCACCCCAGCAATCGCCGGCCGTCTCCCCTAAAACCGACAAACTTGGCCTTCGTCGTACCTCGCTGGAGTCACAATTTTCAGGACGGGGAATAGACTCCGCAGAGAATGTGGGCTTTCAGCTGTTCCTAATTTATTTTGTGATTATTTCTTCATGTCAACATTGTCACCTTTAAGATCGGCATCAAGAAAGGGCAATACTGAACATTACGACGTGTAAATCAGTGGACAAAACAAAAATAAATATATTGCATATGAAGCATTAACATTTTCTTCAATGATATTGTAGTCATAAGATGGATATGAGAAATAAACTGATTATCACTAGTAATAATGCTAGCAAATGAATGTCATAATTAACATTAAGAATAATTATGTGGAGGTTAGGGGCTCTATCTTCTTTTGGAAAAAATAACATTCAGAATAAGTATGTTGTGATTCTTCATAGAAATACAAAGTAATATTTTTTTACCAGATCCTATGCTATGTAGACCAGTATTCATTTCCATGGTCAGTATGTATATTGTGTAATTGTTGTAGGCTTCTACTATTCCTCGTATTCTGATCTCAGTATCTCAGATGATGATCACTTATGTTTAAGAAAAGCCCAATATATAATTAGTTTATATCTGGCCAACATATGAACTCCATTTTTATCCAGATTACATAGAATCAGACTCAGAACCTAGACTGAAAAAGGAAACGAAAATTAATATTTTGTATTACAAATTAGTGCCTTAAATTTGAAGCCACAAATTAAAAATCCTTACAAATGTCAGTCACAATTTCAAACAGTACCCGTAATAGTCTAGGACCATGGGATTCAGAACAATGTCTCCATAATACTTCAGTACACCATTGTACCGGCCAATACATGCAAGAATCAGGGCCATATCAATTATTTGACTGTTAGGTGGGGCTCCAGATCAGAAAAATCCCAAAACAAAGACATGCACAATACAGTGCTCTCCCTGTACCGTTGCACTGCGCATTTGAATGATAAGGAGATGTGGTCCAGTCAGTACCATTTGGTACTACTCTGAAACATGCGAATCTGCCGGAATAGGGGAAAGATGCGGAGATGCTCCTTTAGGCCTTTCTCACCTAATTCTGGGGGAAGGGGGGCCTCCAAGATTAAGGCCCACTTCTTTTGGGTTTATGGTTTATGCCTATGGACAAGCCGGGTTACCGTCGATTGAGAGAAGCTTGTATAACATGTTCTTCAAGTTCATTCAGGTTTATGGAATTTGTTATGTTGAGTTGCGTAATGTCTATAAGACACTTAAATTAATATGTCATATATATGTGTTGATACCATATTTACAACAGTTTAGTCACTGAAATGAGCTAAAATGAATCAGGAAAACTTGAACATGTATCTAAATGTGATAATCATCTAACAGTGGCATGTCCAAATTGTCCCATCTACACACTAGTAATAAAGTCTAATACACATCGGTTGCATATCTGTCCAGTGTCCACATGCAGGAGTTCAGCACATATGAACCGGTCACATAAACTAAAGAGTTATTAGCACAAAACCGCCACATTTGTGGCAAATTTTCCCAAAAACCACCACCGCTTGTCGAAATCGCAGAAAACCACCACATTTGAAATCTGTCGTAGCAATGTGCACTGATACGTCTTCGCGCACGAATTGACACGGATTAAAGAGGTTGGGCCCACCCGTCAGGAACTGTCGTAACGGAAGGAACTAACGGCTGTCTCCGACCGCGCGGATGACCTAGATCCCGAACGGGCCCCACCGTGGTCACTCTCCTCACTCTCTCTGTTCTTGCATCATTGAGCTCCACCGTCGCCGCCGCAGAAGGAAGGGGTCGTCGCCGCGCAGATCACCGCTTCCGCCGCGCTGCTCCGGCGAAATGCCAAGCTGGAACGACGGCGACGAGACTTCCGAAGGGGCGTATCTCACCGATGTGAGTTCTTCTCATTTGTGCGGATTTAGGGTTACGGTTTGGGGATTTTCGATTATTCTTCGATTTTGCTTGTATTTTGATCGATTCATACTGGTTTGTAGAGCACCGATATGGATTACGCACCTGATTCCATCCGTGACCCGTCTTTCTTCGGCATCGACGTCGCTAGCTCTGTTGTCTGTCGCGTGCACAAATGCAAGCCTGACAGACAGGTAGCGTTCGAAGGCAGCAACACAGGAAGATGTTTCCTAGTCTGCCCCATTCAGAATGTGAGTGATGCACTACTCCCCGATGTGTTGCGTCTCTGTATTTATCTATTATGTCAGCTAGTTCATGAATTCCCTCTCTGTTTTTATGTCTGTAATCATTTCAACAAGTACTCCCTAGTCAACTAGTTGAGAATTGTGGCTTTGTACTGAATTCCTCTCTGTATTTCTGTATGTCAGCAAGTTGAGAACTGTGGCTTTGTAGACTGGATTGATGGGGAGTGGCCTGACACTTTGCAAAACTGTCTTTCTAAACTGTGGGCAATGTATGAGGATAGTGAAGCAAGTTTAATTTCAGCCAACTATGAGAATTCTTTAGTGGTGAAGAATCTGGTAAAAGAGAAGGAAATGCTGGAAGAGAAGCACTCTACTATGATGTGTGACATGAACAAGATGTTGGAGACCACAGACAAAAGGATCAGGACGGACAATATGAAGAAGATAATGCAAGGCAATGATAAACAAAAGTTTGAAATATCTGAGTATGCTAGGGTTCTGGTGGAGGAAGAGCTGAGGGAGGTGAAGCTGCAGAAGGAGAAGCTACTGGCTGAGCTTGAGTTGTTGAAAAATCTTCACAACTGTGACAAGGAGCGTATCAATATGATGCAGAAAGAAGAGAGGGCATTGGAGGAGGTGAAGAAGCAAAGGCAGCATCTTCTTCAGGAGATTGAATTGCTCAAACTGAAGCAGCAAGAGTGGGTTGGTGAAAGAGAGAAACTTAAGGATGAGAAGAGGAAGGTGGAGTACATGTTGTTTGATCTGCTGAAGGCAAAGGAGAAAGCCAAGGACAAGCTGAAGACAATCAAGGCCTTATGTGAGGACTAAATGAATGATAAATGAGTGATTAGGGCAGATTTATATGTAATATTTGCCTAATTTATGTTGCAACTGATGTAATGTGGAAATTAAGTAGTTTCTGGCACTGAATGTTTGAACATGAGTACTCTTTGAACCTAGCTATGTTGAACCATAATATTTGGCAGTAAATGTGTGATCCTAGTTCTGTGATGAAGTGTTGTCAAATTATAGATATTTGATTTTTAAAATAGTAATCTGAATGATTTTGGGTTGTCGAGAAGCGTATCGGTTCTCGACAACCCTAGTTCATATAGCTAAGATGAGCATTTTGGGTTGTCGAGAACCGAGACGCTTCTCGACAACCCTAGTTCATATAGGTAAGATGAGCATTTTTGGTTGTCGAGAAGCGTATCGGTTCTCGACAACCCTAGTTCATATAGGTAAGATGAGCATTTTTGGTTGTCGAGAAGCGTATAGGTTCTCGACAACCCTAGTTCATATAGCTAAGATGAGCATTTTGGGTTGTCGAGAACCGAGACGCTTCTCGACAACCCTAGTTCATATAGGTCACCAAGTCAATTAAGATAGATTCACCAAGTCACTTAAGGTAGGGTTAAATAACAGTAAAAGTAACTGATAATAGCAAGGAAAATTCACCAAGTCACTTAACATAGATTGAATAGTCTTACAGACAGTCTGACATAGTAATGCACACTGACAGAGTTGTAGACACTTAACAACATAACCCACATAGTTTGGTGCGAATTAAAAAGAACCATTGTTTCAAACACACATAGTTGCAAACAGCATCAATAATTTCCAGATGTTGTGAAGTACCCCTTCAATCTTCCACTGAGAGTCCTCTTCCTTTTGCTTGATCTTGTTGGACCTGAAGAAGAAGCTGCAGCTGCCCTTGGTGCCCTTGTTGCTGCTGGAGCTGAGTAGCTTGGACCAGATGATGCCCTTGCTCCTGCTGCTGCTGATGAGCTTGTAACAGTTGATGGCTCTGCTGATGGTGCCCTCTGTGTTGATGCCCTGGCTCCTGGAGCCCTCTGTGTTGATGCCCTGGCTCCTGGAGCCCTCTGTGTTGATGCCCTTGCTCCAGGTGCTGTCCTTGGTGGGCTTGCAGCTGTTGCTTCATGTGTTGATGAACCTCCAGGTGCTGATGCCCTTGCTGCAGGTGCTGCAGGTGCTTCAGGTGCTGTATCCTCAGGAAAGATGTGCCTATTAGCCTAAGAGAGAAGAAATGTCAGCATTTTCATATTATGGAAAATATTTGAAAGACATACTGCCTACTTATACCTGATGCTGTGCCTTTCTTATCTGTAGCTCAGGCTTGAGAGTGATGTCACAGTTAGAGAACCTATGGCCTGTCCTTTTGCAATTTTTGCAAGTGATAGTGCCAATCCTAGATGAATCCTTAGGTGCTGGCACCTCAAAAAGACCTTTCCTTCTCTTTGTCTGCTTTCTTCCAGGCCTTGGTCTACTTGGAGGTGGATCTATGTCCTGAGTATCAGTCTTTGTCCATGCATCAGGCCCAGGGACAGGGTAAACAACATGCTTGTATGCCTCAAAGTACAATGGCTTCTTAAAGAAATCTAGCACATAGTCTTCTGGATGGTTTTTCTCTTTCATTATAGCAGAAATGGCATGATTACAGGGAATACCTGTCAAATCCCACTTCTTGCAGCCACAAGTTTTTGCAATCAAGTTGACAGGGTGAATTCTGTCACCACTGGTTACTTGCCATAGACCTAGTGCTTTGTCAGCAGCCACAGCATTGCAGTACCTAGAGTATTTCTTTGCCTCCTCCAATTTTTCACAGTAGAAAGGTGTTATCTCCCACCTTGTACTATCTTGTTTGGCCCTTATCCCACAGTACTTCACCATAAGCTTAGTCCTTATTCCATCAACCATTGTCCAGATTGGTTTGCTCCTTACATCCAAGATCATTTTGTTGAAAACTTCACTAAGGTTGTTCACAACAAGGTCTGTTTTGCAGTTATTATCAAATGCAAACCTAGCCCAAGTTTCAACAGGTATTTGAGACAGCCAATTGTATGCCTCCTCACAGTCTGCTTTCAAGGCTTCCATTGCCTGGTCAAAGCCACTTTTGGTATAACTATAGCTTGCTGCATCAATGTGCTTCTTAAGTTCTTGACCCCTAAAGCCAGCTTGTTGGAAATTTGCAAAAATATGCCTAAGACAAAACCTTTGTGGAGAGTTGGGGAACACTTTAGATACTGCTTTTAGAAGACCCTGTGTAACAATTTGTGTATGTAAGTAGACTGTAGATATAATGATGGATTTTACAACACAAGTAATGCTGTAACTGCTGCCATACTAACCTTCTGTCTGTCTGAAATGATGGTGTAATTGCCAAATTTCCCTGCCTCACCAATGCAATATCTTAGTTGTGTCAAGAACCAACACCAGCTAGCTGTATCCTCTTTGTCAACAATTCCAAAGGCAACAGGGAAAATATTATTGTTCCCATCTCTTCATGTGGCAGCAAGTATCTGTTGACCAGTGGTGAGCTTTATGAAGCAACCATCTAACCCTGCCACCATACATATCAATAATCAATTAGTGTGCCAAAAAATTCATACAGGAAATATGCTCACTAATTATCAAATAATCTAACTAAATATGTTCATACCTATGAAAGGTCTGCATCCATTAAGAAATCCTTCTTTTGAGGCATTTAGACAGAAAAACAAGCCATGGAACCTTGGATTTTTGCTAGGATTGTTCAAGACCTCTTTAGTTGTTACAATGCACCTGCTTCCAGGGTTAGTATCAAGAACAGTTTGCAGATAGTCCCTAATCCTCTTGTATTGTGTTTCATGATCACCTAACACAATATTAAGAGCCTTTGTTCTAGCTCTATAAGCCTTGCTCCTGGGAACAATGACTCCATATTTCTGTTTGGCTTGTTCAATCAATGTGTCCACAGAAGTGTTGAAATCTGTTCTCATAGCACCCACAGAAGTTTCTGCCAGCCAGTCAATTGTGACTTTAGTATGCTCACCATGAGCCCCACATGAATGGTGCAGATTCATTTTTCTAAGAATAAAGGTTTTCTCATGCTTAATTTGTGAACCTACCATGAAAATGGACAGTTATCATCAGCACATACTGCAATCTTTGTTGTTCCTGTGGTACCTAAAGTTCCTGAGCTGAGATACATGCAAATGCCTAAGAGCTCTCCTGAATTGGTACACATCAGCAAAGCACATCTTTTTGCACAGTTGGCCATCAGGATTGGCTCTTTTCTCATCATACCACACCCTTTCCTTTGGCTTCTTGCTCCTACTCTTCTTACCAGATGTAAACAGGTGCTTTGGCACAAAGCCATCATCATCACTCACACCCAAATCAGCAGGATTGCTGTCCTCATCTGATGATGGCCTAAAATCCAAAAACTTCTTATATTCTGGCTCATGATGTGCCTTACTGGTTGGCCCAGGATTAACAATTATTTGTTTTCCTTTACAGTAATCAGGCTCAGGTAGTTCTTCACCCTCTGAACCTGTCTCCTCCTCATATAATTCTTCAACATCAGTGTCTCCTTCATAATGTAGAAAGGGATCTTCTCTTGCTTTCTTCTCCTTCTCCATTTCAATCAGTATGGCCTCCCTCTCAGCATCAACAGTTCTTTTCTTTCTCAGTTCATTAATTATTTCCAGCTCCTCTGCTACCCCTTTGTCATGATCTCCTGGTCTGTATTCACCCATTTCATAGAAATCTCCTTCTGAATCTTCCTCTCCCTCTGAGTCTTCATATGAATCAATATCCGAATCTTGTACAGGAAAATGTTTCTTCTTTCCAGGCATGTGAGTACTGCTCTGTTGTGTGCCCACAAACAGAACATCTGAGTAATCCATGGCTACTGGAAAAAACTCAGCAGGGATGTTCTCATCAGGTATGTGTGAAACACCATCAAGGTCTACAAGCATTGGCACTGGCTCTGCTAGCTGGAACTGAGTTTCACATGTGTCTAAGTTAAAGTCAGCTGGTAATTCTGTTTTGGCCCTGATAACAGTCAAATTAAGCAGCTTTTTCCTCTCTAAGCATTCAAGCACATTATCCACCTTAGCCATTGAGTCAAGTAACTCCACTCCTTGCAGTCCAGTGCCCTTTTCTGTCACACAGTACATCTTGTCCATTATGCCATATCCTTGTGTGTGGAGCAGAGCAAACAAATTCATTATTGTGATATCTGATCTACACAATGTCCTCTCCAAATTATCTTCCCCCACAAAATTGAACCTGATTTCCCACACTTCATCATCCAAACTACAAAGAAAACAAATATAAATTATTCTTACTGACAGTACTCGCACACTAACTGACGCTAAATACACTGAATTTGCACTGACAGTACTCGTGATGGGGGGATACTAACCCGGTATGCCAAGATCCGAGGAATAACCCGGCCCAAAGACAGTGAGCAGGATACAGCCGGGGATAAAGATGTTTGTGGAGGCCCAAGCTCGTGGGCCTAGTGACCCGGATTATGGGTGTTGTAAAGGAAAGTTAGGGTTAGCACGCCGTGTCTGTGTAGGACCCGGGTGTGCCTTGTAAAGTAAGTTAGGGGGGTACGGGTACTATATAAACCGACCCTCGGGTATAGATCGACACAGAGATTCGAGAACCTTAGCAATATCGAGTGGTATCGAGTATCCAGTGTAAACCCTAATTGTGTTATTGTATCGAGAATAGAGATCCGGCGACTTCGATTGCCGGCTGTCATATCAAGTTGTATCATGTCTTCCTTTGAGCTAAACCCTCTCCCGAACGCCTGTGTCGACTTGCCCCAAGATCAGTTACCCCTGGTAACATCTGCCGTGATTATCCCACGACAGTTGGCGCCCACCGTGGGGCCTGCGTCCAAAGGTGTCTACATCACGGGAGAAGCTCGGAAGGGCATGGAGAATCTTGTCATTGGCGAAATCTACATCGACCACGAAGAAGAAAAGTTGGTGGACGATCCCGGCTGGGGGCCAGAACCGGATCACCTCGAGTCCGGATTTATATTGACGGTCGGCCGGATCAATATCTTCGTCGACACGGTACGAACGACTAACTTAAAAGGACAATATCATGTGCATACTACAGGAACTTCTAGCAGGAACAAAGAGACATCAAAGCAGGCGGCAAATCCGGTTTCATCGGCCGCGCCGGGATACCTTAGATGGGCAGAACAAGAGATAACGTGGAGTAGAAGAGATCATCCGGAAAAGGTGGAGCGTCCAGGAGTCTTGGCGTTGGTGGTCGCTCCACAGGTTAATGGTTACGAGCTGAAGAAGGTCCTGATGGACGGTGGAAGTAGCATCAACATCTTTTACTGGGAGACCTTCTTACGGATGAGTCTCAAAGAGTCCCAGCTGCAGAAAAGTTCAACAATCTTTCACGGGATCGTACCGGGTCACTCGGCGAGCCCCGAGGGAAGGATCACCTTGGAAGTTGCTTTTGGGGAATCGACGGATAATTATCGAGTGGAGTGGCTCACGTTCGAGGTGGTCAAGTTGCGCAGTCCTTACCACGCGCTGTTGGGGAGACCGGCTTACGCCCAATTCATGGCTAGGCCGTGCTACGTGTATTTGCAGCTGAAAATCCCGGGTCCTAAACGGACCATCACTATACATGGGAACCGGGATATAGCGGCCGAGTGTGACGAAGGAGATTCAGTTATGGCCGAGCAGGCATGCCGGAAGGAAGAACTCGAATATTACCGATCTCAAGTAAACCCGGACGATAGAACAGCCTTGAAAAAGCCGAATACTGAGGATGAGAGAGCAAAATTCAAGGCAGCACAAGACACCAAGAAGATAGATTTTGTCGAAGGGGACTCCACTAAGCATTTTACCATAGGGTCTAACCTGGGAAAGGAGCAGGAGGGAGCGCTCGTGGAGTTCATTCGCTCGAATGCAGATGTGTTTGCCTGGACACCCAGCGACATGCCGGGTATCCCTACAGAATTGGCTGAGCACAGTTTGCATGTGGATCCCAAGTCTAGGCCCGTGAAACAAGGTTTGAGGAAAATGAATGAGGAAAGAAGGAAAGCTATAGGCGAAGAAATCGCTCGGCTACTGGCAGCCGGCTTTATCATGGAAGTATTTCACTCGGATTGGTTGGCTAACCCGGTTCTGGTGATGAAAAAGACCAACGAGTGGAGGATGTGCATTGACTTCACTAGTCTTAACAAGCATTGCCCGAAGGATCCGTTTGCGCTCCCAAGGATAGATCAGATTATAGACGCAGTAGCTGGAAGCGATCTGTTATGCTTCCTGGATGCATATTCTGGGTATCATCAGATTAAGCTCAAAAGGGAGGATTGGGAGAAAACATCATTCATAACCCCGTTTGGGGCCTTTTGTTATAAAACTATGACATTTGGGCTGAAGAACGCTGGCGCAACTTACCAACGGTGTATTCAAAAGTGCTTCGAGGACCAAATCGGACGTAACGTCCATGCTTATGTGGATGACGTGGTCATCAAGACCAGGAAGGCGGAGACATTTATCGATGATCTAAAGGAGACATTCAAAAACCTGAGGAGGTACCAGATGAAACTTAATCCAACGAAGTGCGTGTTCGGAGTTCCGGCTGGGAAATTACTCGGCTTCATAGTTTCCGAGAGAGGAATTGAGGCAAATCCAGATAAAATCAAGGCAATCCAGAGTTTGAAAAAGCCGGAGAACTTGAAGCATGTTCAAAAGCTCACGGGCTGTGTAGCAGCCTTGAGTCGGTTCATATCTAGACTCGGAGAAAAAGCAATACCCTTGTATCGGCTCTTGCGAAAATCGGATAAATTCGTATGGGACGAAGAGGCAGATGAAGCGTTTGAAGCACTAAAGAAGCAATTATCTGAAGCACCAGTACTAGCGGCGCCGGGTCCTAAAGAGCCTATGTTGCTATACGTGGCAGCTGGCCCCCGAGCCGTTAGCGCAGTGGTTGTCGTGGAACGCAAAGAGGACGGGAAAGGTTACCCGGTTCAGAGGCCGGTTTATTACGTCAGTGAAGTGTTATCAGAAGCAAAGCAGCGCTATCCACATTGGCAAAAGTTGGTGTTCGGAGTCTTCATGGCCAGCAGGAAGTTGAAGCCGTATTTCCAAGAACATCCTATAACGGTGGTCAGCTCAATACCAATGTCGGATATTATCAGAAACTCGGACGCGACGGGAAGAATAGCCAAGTGGGCAATAGAGATGGGGGATTATCACATAAACTACGAACCCAGGTCAGCAATCAAGTCCCAAGCTTTAATTGATTTCGTTAACGACTGGACACATACAGGTATGGCTACCACAATTCAAAATCCGAGTCATGGACCATGCACTTCGATGGGTCAAAGCAATATGAGGGATCAGGAGCTGGAGTAGTGCTGACATCGCCCAAGGGAGACAAATTGAGTTACGTACTGCAAATTCACTTTGATTGCTCAAACAACGTGGCCGAGTATGAGGCCCTGTTGCATGGTTTAAAGGTGGCCAAGGAAATGAACATTAAAAGAATACGATGCTTCGGAGATTCGGATCTTGTGGTACAACAGGTATCGGGAACTTGGGACAGAAAGGATGCAACTATGGCAGCATACCGCAGGGAAGTCGACAGGGTTGCCGGGTGCTTTTCCGGGTATGAGGTGGAGCACATAGACAGAAGAAAAAACGAGGCAGCAGACGCACTCGCCAGACTCGGCTCGCGTAGGGAGCCGGTTCCACCTAATGTGTTCTTGGACGAGTTGTGGCGACCATCAGTTAAAAACCGAGTCTGAGGAAGAACTGGCAAATCAAGACCCGGATTTGGAGTACGTGGCCACAGTACACGCCATCCCCGAGTGGACAGAGCCATACCTGGCCTACTTATCGCGGGGCGAGTTACCAGAACAGGAGGTATTAGCAAGACAAATCCTGAGGCGAGCAAAGGGGTATTCTATCATCAACGGAGAATTATACAAGAGAAGCGCAACAGGAGTCTTCTTGCGCTGCGTGTAGCACCAGAAGAAGGCCGACAGATTCTCAAGGAAATACACGAAGGCGACTGTGGGCATCATGCATCTACAAGGTCTCTGGTGGCTAAAGCTTACCGACACGGATTTTTCTGGCTTACGGCTCTATCGGATGCAGAACGTTTGGTAGCAAGATGTGACGGATGTCAAAGGTACGCTCGCCAAACACACGTACCGGCTATGGAATTACGGACCATCCCATTAACTTGGCCGTTCGCCGTTTGGGGTATGGACATGGTTGGTCCCTTCCATATGTCACCATGCAAGAAGACGCATCTTTTGGTGGCCATTGACAAGTTTACCAAGTGGGTTGAGGTTATGCCAGTTACTAATTGCGAAGCGGCTACAGCAGTCAAGTTCCTGAAAAGGATTATCTACCGGTTTGGGTATCCCCACAGCATAATCACCGACAACGGAAATAACATGTCTCTTGGCGAGATGGAGAAATTCTGTGGCAACAATGGAATCCGGCTTGATGTTGCATCAGTGGCTCATCCGCAGGCCAATGGACAAGTGGAGAGGGCAAACCAAGAATTGCTTTGCGGATTAAAACCACGATTGCGAGTCCCCTGTATCAGGGCAGCTGGTGCATGGGTCGAAGAACTTCCTTCTGTGGTTTGGGGTATCAACACTACACCTAACAGATCCACCCAGATGACACCCTTCTTCATGGTCTATGGGGCGGAAGCAGTGTTACCAAGTGATATTATTCACGATTCGCCCAGAGTATCATCTTACGTCGAAGTGGAGAACGAAAAAACCCGGCAGGACGCCGTAGATATGTTAGAAGAACAAAGAGAACAAGCCCTGGAAAGATCAGCCATATATCAGCAAGATCTACGGAGGTATCATAGCCGGCGTGTGAAGACCCGGGTATTCCAGGAAGGAGACTTGGTTCTGCGTCTGGTACAGTCAAACGAAGGAAAACACAAATTATCACCACCATGGGAAGGACCATTTATCGTAAGCCGGAGCCTACATAACGGATCATATTATTTGATAGATGCAAGGGAAGAATCGGCTACAGTCAATGACACCGCACACACCACTTCATCTATGCAAGAAAGAGATAGACCATGGAACGTGGCTCAGCTGCGTCCGTATTATACTTAGTAAAGACTATATTGGCAAGTGGAATTGCAAGATGTAATAGGCAGCAGGTTTTCTGACGTACTCTTTTCCTATCCAGGGCACCTTTGGGGACTGGACGGGTTTTTAATGAGGCGGCTTGCTGACCTACATTTTTCATATCAAGTAAAGAGATGGTTATCAAGAAAAGAGATAGTTGTTATCAGTTTTTCATATCAAGTAAAGAGATGGTTATCAAGAAAAGAGATGGTTGTTATCAGGTCATGTATTCTCAGTACAATGCGTATATCTAGGTCTTGGGGGCTGATCGCTTAAATAGCACAGTTACAAACTCAAAGACCCGGCCACGATGCCTATGAGTTATAAGGGCCGATTACTCGCAAACGAGTACGGCTACAATCTTATAACCGGACAAAGAAGTCCAAATTTCTTGGCTACTCTTACTTAAGCTCGATGTGACTCGCATTAAAGTGGCATGATTTGTTCGCTTACGATGGCAGTTAGTCATGAAACCCGACGGGGATTGGCTGGCTACGTCTTCGTATTGATGTAACAACATGGTATCCACGCGAAAGCCGGCTTACAGTACAAGACAGTCAAAAGGGTCATCTAAACCACAAGTTATGCAGAGTATAAGGCTGAATAGCTGGAAACTCAATGACTATTAAGCATAACTTCAAATCCGATGTGAAACAACTCATGGATCTTTGTGAAAATAGCAATAAGTACTTTGTTGCCTTTTCAAGATCAAGTGTCCTAGGCTCGGCAATCCGGGCCCGGTAGCTTGAAGTCTTGAAAAGAACTGGCTTACTTGTATAAGTTGCAAAAATCCAAATATCCGAGTCTTGGGGGCTTGGGGACTTCGAAGCAAAATCCGCTTGTCAATACCCATGAGACCCGGAAATTGAGTTTTCACAAAAGGAGCAACAAATAAAACCAGATATCGAGAATAGATGAGCTTAAACTTACAAAGGTTGGAACAGGCATCGAGTATATCAAGGCCTTAATGTGCATTACAAAATACTGGTGAAAAAAATATCAAAGGTGCACAGGCGCACCACCTAAAAAACGACTGTTTCAAAAAGTATGTCGACCGACTGACGCTTAAGAAGAGGCATCGGAAACCGTATATCACTCGGCGCTCATCTTGGCCTTACCCTTGCCATCATTGGTGGCAGCAGCAACACCCGGATCGGCGGCGCCAGCTCCCGCAGGAGGCGTGACGACTGATGTTGAGGCAGCAGGAGCAGAGCCGGCTTCAGCTTGTTTCTTGGCAGCCTCCGCCCTTATCGCAGCAGCTTCCTCCTTCCACCGAGCCATCATGTCATATGGTTCGGGAAGATCTGACTTAATTGCCACACCAGCAGCATCATAAGCAGGGACAAGAGTATTGACGTCCAGTTCATCAGCGATCACGCTAGCCGGGTAACGGACCTCCTTCTGCACAGCCTGAAAATCCTCCCGCGAGAATTTTGAACCATCAAGCTTGAATTCGGGGAAGCCGCCCATGAGCTTTGCCAGATCGAGCTTGGGGAAGTAAGCCTTGGCGAGTGATAGCCCCCGGGTCATTCCAACCCGGCAGGACGAGCGCTTCCAGTGCCAAATCCACTCAGGAATCGTGGAAAAGGCGTCCAGCATCCTCTTCAGGTCAACATGTCCTCTACCTGGCCACCGTAACTCTTCCAAAATCCATCTGGTTCCGGCACACAGCTGCCGGATAACATTCTTCATGGTCTTCAGCTTGGCAATATCATCCTCATCCGGCATGGTTTCATCCGGGCCTGGAGTAAAATGAATATATCAGCTAAGCATTTTTTGCTGATTGGTCAAAAGGATAAACTCGGAGAAGGAAGCATACCAAGCAAAGAACGATAGGTATCAGAAATTTCGACAGAAAGGCTTGTCAGGTCGTCTTCGGCTCGGTGAGCCCTTCTTCGGTACTTCTTCATTAATTGCCTATTCCTTCTGGCTTCAGTCTCGGCCGCTTCGCGTAAAGATATTTCTTTTTCAATGAGCTTGGTGGCGTTTGCAAGTTTCTCCTCATATTGAGTCACGAAAGACTGCATGGATGTTAAAAAGTGTTAGTCGGATAGAAGAGCACGGTTATCAGTCAATGGTATCATAAAGTCCCGAGCAAGTCATGAATGAACTCACTCGGAACTTGGGGACTGGACAAAGGTACAAGCAACATTAGTTCAACTTACCTCATGTTTGGTTATTAAGGCTCCCAGGATGTTTTCCTCGTTAGCTCGTAAGGTGCGCAGGGTTTCCAGCATCTGGGCAAACGTTAACTCATCGGAATGAGTCCGGGAAGAGCCGGCAGCTTGGTCATCAGGCAGGGGGGTTTTCCTTGCATTTGGAGTGGAGACCCGGACAGTCTGAGTGTCCGGGTTGGGAGGGCTCATCTTCGTATCTAGAATTTCTATCTCTTCGTCTACTGGTTCCGATAAGGAAGGAGATCCGACGGTTTGGGAAAGTGGATTGCTCAGAGGGCCTTGTTCCCGGTTAGTGGCTGCATCACCTCCGGTTGCGGCGTCTGCGTCGTCAGTCGGCTTCTCCACCTGAATGTTAGCCGTTTCTGTGTTTTCCGGGTCACTGACGGTGACCTGAGCACTGAAAGAAAGATGAAAAAAGGCAGTTATTGATGATGACGGTGGCTCGGATGAAAGGTCGCTAGAGGCAAAAAGAAATAGTAAGGCAAAAACTTACCCGGCATTTACGGTATAATCCGATGGGAGCTCGCCACTTGAAGTAGATGAGGTGTTCGCAGGAACCACTAATGGAACCCGGAATTGCCCGGCACGTGGGTGGTTAGGAGAAGGGTGGCGCTGAGGAGAGTTGGAAGAACGAGATGGAGGAGCACTGCCACGAGGGACTAAAGGGGTGGAGATGCCCGGGTTAAGGGGATCTTCACCCGGGGAGCTCCGAGTTACCCTGCGCTTGGCGGGGAAAGGTTCCTTCAAGCACGGCGAATTTGATAATTGATGGTTAAGTCTTCGCATGGCGTCAAAGGAGTAAGATTCGGAAGATAGTGAGGAAAAAGGAACCTTGGATACTGTCCCCCTGCTTTTCCTCTTGGCTCCGGCTGTTGCCTCTGGGTCAGACTCGGTTCTCTCCGGGTCATCCTCGTTGTTTCCACCTTCGTCCTCCAGCCCTGCGAGCCAGATGTGTATTCATTGGGAAAAGGACAGACGAAAGGAAAGTAATACAAGCAAAAGTATGTAGATCCTGGGTAAGTACCTTCGCTGTTGTCAGTCGTCTCGTCCTCCTCTTCCGGGTCTCTGGAGGGGGGGAGGGGGTCCACTCTCCAGAAGGGGTCATCAGCCTAAGGTAAAAAGATAAAGTTAATGTTTAGAAGCAGTATCGAGTTGAAATGTGGAGACGAGTTATGAGTGCCGGGTATTACCGTTGGAGCTGGATTTTCCCGAGTAAACGGAGGTAACCCGGAGATGCCCTTTATCACATCCAGCTTCTCTGCCAAGAGGCTCTTGATGGTCTTGATAGTGTCACCAGTCGCAAAGCTTTTGGAGGAATAGCGAAGTGCATCTGTAGTGTGACCCGAATACTCGCACATCAATTTGGTGCGGATGGAATTAGGTTGGATTCGGAAGTCGACCCATGTCTTTATCAAATTGAGCCCTAGGAGGCCTTGGGCCGAGAGAATGGCTATTTTGGCTAGTGCGGGAAGGATTGCTTCCCTGTCCGAGTCTGGTGCGAAGGCACTGAAAGACTCGGAGGGTTTGAGGGGGGTCTCTGAGTAACCCGGCAGCTTCTTCTCGCTGTCGGGGGAGGTATCGCGACAGTAAAAAAAGGATAACTGCCAATGTTTGGCACAGGATTGCAGGTTGAGGGTTGGCATTAAAGAATTCCTACGGTGTTGGATGGATACCCCGCCGCAAGTGAGAAGCGCCCCGTCGCCGCTTTCGCGGCACGGTTTGCATTGGAATAACTCAGTGAAAAGAGTCAGGTTTGGTGGCATGCACAAATACGATTCAGATAGAACTATGAAGTGGGTGATGTTCAACATAGAGTTAGGCCCTATGTCGAACACCCGGAGTCCGTAGTGATCTAAGACCTCCCTAAAGAAAGGGTGACCCGGAGGGAGAAATCCTCGGGTCACGTGCTCTACAAAGCAGATTACCTCATCTTCTGCGGGAGTGGGATGAGTTTCGTTACCTGGCACCCTCCAGCGGATATCTTTCTGAGAGGGGAGGGTGCCTAACTCGGTTAGTTCGTCCAACTTGGCCTTAGTGGTTGTGGAGCGCCCCCAATTGGCGGATATGGCTTGGGTGGTCCTTGCTTGAGCCGGATGTTTTCCTTGTCGCTTGGGAGCCATGGGGTCAGCCTGCGAAACACAAAAAGAAAAGGATGTATGAAATAAGACCCGGGAAAGTTGAAATATCCGAGTATAAGGTATCAAGAGGGTACGAAGTTGAGAGTTGTCCGGGTATTGAGCACACTTGTGGAAATTGTTGGTCACTTACGTAGGAAAAGGTATTTGGGGATGACGGATGGTTGCCCATATTTATACCGCAAATGAAATAGCTGGAAAAGAAGGGTTTTTCCGGGTGTTAATGCAGTAAGCGGAAAACAGCGGAGGAACGGATCTAGATGGAGAGGTTCGCGGATGGCTTTTAAGTAAAATTGGTGATCAGTGATGGTTGGAAGATCATTTGTGGCTATCAGGCAGGCAATTAAAGGGGTTGGCGAGCATTGAATCGATCTAATCTGGTGCAATCGGACAAGTAATTCGCGGGATGACCTAGATCTGACCTTGGATGGATTAAAATCTGCGGGGCTGAATTAATTGATTGCGAGGAGCTTACCAAGAAGATTGGGGCTTAATGTGATGGCGACGAGCGGTGCGGCTCGGATGGGAGGAATGGAGGTACAAAGATGGCGCTTGACGGCGGCACGAGGCGATTCAAGGGCAGGCGCGACCGCTGTTAATCTTGCGTCAGTAACAGGCGCGAGTTCCTCGCGATGGCGCTGCGAAGGTGTTAGGAGCAATGAGGGAGAGGAGAAGTTGTGGCGTGGTGATGGGCTTAGGGTTACCCTCTAAGCGCTATTTATAAGGCAAGGGAGAGCTTATCTTAACGGCTAGGAGCCGGGAATTGCGGAGTAATGGTTATCCACGAAGATTTCGCAAGATGTGCGTCAAGTGTTGGGCAAGGCATCGTGACAGAGGAAGGAAGGGGTTCGTCCGTAATGACAGGACTGGTTATCAAGCATGAGATCTTATCATTTCTTATTGTGGTTTGGATTTAGGAATTTGGACCCAAGTATATGGAGGAAAGGTCCGGGTTATTGTATGGCCACCATGGAGTGAGGCCTAGCTGAATATCATGATATCTTAACTCAGTTTTCGTACGCCCCAATGATCGGTATCTTTGCAGGGAATAGCAAGCGCTTCAAGGAGATCCGTGAAGCCCAAGCTATTCTGGGGACTACTGATGGGGGGATACTAACCCGGTATGCCAAGATCCGAGGAATAACCCGGCCCAAAGACAGTGAGCAGGATACAGCCGGGGATAAAGATGTTTGTGGAGGCCCAAGCTCGTGGGCCTAGTGACCCGGATTATGGGTGTTGTAAAGGAAAGTTAGGGTTAGCACGCCGTGTCTGGGTAGGACCCGGGTGTGCCTTGTAAAGTAAGTTAGGGGGGTACGGGTACTATATAAACCGACCCTCGGGTATAGATCGACACAGAGATTCGAGAACCTTAGCAATATCGAGTGGTATCGAGTATCCAGTGTAAACCCTAATTGTGTTATTGTATCGAGAATAGAGATCCGGCGACTTCGATTGCCGGCTGTCATATCAAGTTGTATCATGTCTTCCTTTGAGCTAAACCCTCTCCCGAACGCCTGTGTCGACTTGCCCCAAGATCAGTTACCCCTGGTAACATCTGCCGTGATTATCCCACGACAACTCGCGCACTAACAACAAATCTCTACTAAAAAAGACAACGGAAGGAGTGGACAGAGAGTACTTACTCGACGGCACCAAATGGTGAGGTCCACTGGTGGCTCAGGTGCGCCGGAGAGGCTACCACCGCCTTCGCCAGAGCTGAGGCCGCACGGTGCTACGGGGAGCCAATGGCAGGGGCGAGGAAGGAGCTGTCGATCTCACCATCAATGTCATCGCCGCCGGGGCCGTCCCTGCAACCACCTACTACTGGGTCGCCGCCGCCGCTAGGATTCGCCGCCGCCATCACTGCGGAGAGAGTGAGGGAAGAGTGAGGACTGAGGAGAGTGACCACGGTGGGGCCCGGTCGGGATCTAGGTCATCCGCGCGGTCGGAGTCACCCGTTAGTTCGTTCCGTTACGACAGTTCCTGACGAGTGGGCCCAACATCTTTAATCCGTGTCAATTCGTGCGCGAAGAGGTATCAGTGCACATTGCTACGAGAAATTTCAAATGTGGTGGTTTTCTGCGATTTCGACAAGCGGTCGTGGTTTTTGGGAAAATTTGCCGCAAATGTGGCGGTTTTATGCTAATAACTCCATAAACTAATCACACCAATGTTTTCTATCCTTGTAGGCCAACTGACCAATCCATTGGCGTAATCGATGTTTATAGGCCAACTGATATATCCATACACATCTCACAAGTAATATTCTTCTGATAAAAAAAAGGGGAGTAACCTTTCTTTCGATGAACCAATCGATCCAAACCATGCAAAAAATGATCCCTCGCTCCTGGTGAGCTTCCGAAGAAAAGACCTTCAGTTTCGGATGTTAGATTGTTTACCTCTAACAGAATTCACAAGCATATGCCAATTCCAACGTGCTATGATCATCAGTGTACATGTGCCAAATTATCTACCACCTAACTCAGTATTCACAGGTAGTAACTCAACTCAAAATTAATCATATACTGTACTCCCTCCGTTCCACAATATAAGATGTTTTAGACCTTTTCCACATTCACATACATACATATGTATCTAGACACATTTTAGTGTATATATACACTCATTTTAGTGTGTATCTAGACAATATGTGAAATAGCTAAAACATGAAACGGAGGGAGTACAAACCAGCTCTCTCTAAGCGATCCAAAGTAGCGATCACAGGGGCGAAGCAGCAGCTAGCGCAGCAGAAGTGCAGTACAAGGCACGCATCAAGCAGGACGCGCGGCGGCACTTCAGGTGGACTTGGCCGGGAAGAGCCCCAGCCACAGAAGATCGTAGGCGCCTCGGTCGAGCTCCATGGGCAGCAGCTCCTCGGCCGGCGGCCTGATGCAGGGATTGCTGCCCATGGCCGGCGGCCTGATGCAGGGAAGGAGGAGGGGATGGAAGATGCAGCGAGAGGTGGCCTGGCGGTGGGTAACTCAATGGGGGAAGGAGGCGGCGGGGATGGAAGCTGCCGCGTGGATGGAGGTTTGTCAGGGACCTGGACTGAATCTGCTACAGCTAACTGACGGAAGGAATTCAGAACAACAGTAACTGAAGGAAATAGACAGTAATTGGGCAAAGCTGAAGATAAATTGGGTAAAAGGAAGAATTTGGATGCAAGAACAAGAAGGGAAATTTAGGGTTTGATATATCTCGTGCCACCCCGCCGCCCACTCTCCCTGGTTTTATAGTTCCAGAAGAGCCACGAGAAAAAGTGCATTATTACAGCCCCTGCCTGATTAGGCTCCTAAGAGTACTTAAAAGTAAATTACAAGGACAGCCGTCGGATAACTGAAGTGAACGACAGCCGTATGATAACTGAAGTGCAGTCCTCTGTCCTGACATTGCCCTCCCGTTGAAGTCCAGACTTCAAGGATGGAAAGCTGGGAACGTTGAACGAATAAAGTCTGCATCCTCCCAAGTTGCTTCTTCAGGTGACATGTGCTCCCAGTGAATAAGCCATTGTGGTACAGCTACGTCGTAACTGCCAACACTTCTAGGAATTTGCCTGCGCTGCAATATTGCTATGGGATTAACTTTTAACTTCCCTTCAGCTGTAACCAATGGCAGTCCAGGAGTTGGTACTGCTCGTAGCCCAATGTGCCTTTTCAGCTGATTCACATGAAATACATTGTGCAGTAATGTGCCTGTTGGAAGTTGGAGCTTGTATGCAAGTCGTCCCACACAAGCTAGCACTCGGAAGGGTCCGTAGAATTTGGATGTCAGTTTCAGAGCGTTGCCGCGACCCAGAGCTGTTTCCCGATGTGGTTGCATCTTCAGGTAAACCATATCCCCAACTGCGAAAGACCTCGGAGTTCGATGTAAATCGGCATATTTCTTCATTTTCTTTTGAGCAGACAGAAGGTTGTCTTGCAGATTTTTGATCATCTTGTCTTGTTCTTGCAATGTGAGTTGAGTCTCCGCTAGGGCAGTGTCAGGTATTGCGATTTCTTGAATTTGAGGAGGTGCATATCCATAGAGAGCTTCAAATGGGGAAGTTTTCAGAGAGGTATGGAAGGCAGAGTTGTACCACCATTCGGCCGTGGCCAACCATTCACTCCATTTCCTTGCTTCAGGCAGTCAAAAGCCTTTTGTTGGTCTGTGTCCCAGTGAAAGTTGTTTTTCTTGAGAACTTCATGTAGAGGTTGACAGATGGAAGCATAGTTCTTTACAAACCTTCTGTAATAGCCAGTTAATCCAAGGAATCCTCTGAGCTGAGTAATATTGGAGGGATTTTTCCAGGAAAGGATATCCACTATTTTGCTGGGGTCTGTAGCAACACCAGAACCTGAGATGATATGACCAAGATATTCCACAGATTGTGTTGCAAAAGAGCATTTAGGAAGCTTTGCTTTCAACTGGTGTGCCCTTAAAATCTGTAGCACTGTTTGTAAGTGTTTCCGGTGCTCTGCAAGATTTTTGCTATAGACGAGAATGTCGTCGAAAAAGACTAGAACAAATCTGCGTAGCAATGGAGAAAACACTGAGTTCATTAGTTCCTGGAATGTTGCCGATGCATTGGTGAGGCCAAATGGCATAACCAAGTATTCGTAATGCCCCAAATGAGTGCGAAAGGCCGTCTTGGCAATGTCAGTGGGGTTCATACGAATCTGATGATACCCAGAGCGTAGATCCAGTTTGGAGAACAATGTAGCACCGTGAAGCTCATCCAAGAGGTCTTCGATTACTGGAATGGGATACTTATTTTTTATTGTGAGGGCATTAAGCTGCCTATAATCCACGCATAAGCGCCAGCTTTTGTCCTTTTTGCGTACCAAGATAGCAGGTGATGAAAATGGACTGGTACTTGGCCTAATTTCACTTTTGGACAATAATTCCTTTACTAGTTCTTCAATCAAGTCCTTTTGCTTGTGTGGCATGCGATATGGCCTGATATTGGGAGGAGTGGCCCCTTCTTTGAGTGGAATTGTGTGGTCGCAAGCACGTTCAGGAGGCAGGCCAGTGGGTTCGGCAAAGATATCAGAGAATTCAGCTAAGATATCCGCTACGGGTGAGTCCGTGATTTGGATGTCTGTTGTAACTGACTGTTGTTCTTTCTTGGTATAATTGAGCTGACAAACAAAAGCTTCCGCACCCTGTAATAGCAGTTTGGAGCAAGCCTTTGCTGAGATGATACAGTCTTTTCCCTGAATCTGGTGGTCATGCAATGTGAGCCACTCACCTTTGTGGAATATTGATATATTTTTGTTGTCCCAATCAATGACATTTGGACTAAACTGCTTTAGCCAATTGGCTCCCAAGATGATATCATACCCTTTTAAAGGGAGGATATGAAAATCAGTTGAAAATGTTGTGCTCTGGATGTTGTACTCGTAGTTTTTGAGCATAGAATTGGACTGGAGGATGCCTCCGCCTGCCACTATAACCCTTTTCTTTGGCCCTTCGGTTACAGGTAAGTGGTTCTTGCTAGCAAATTCAGTGTCCATAAAAGTGTTTGTACTGCCAGTATCTATGAGTGCCAGAGTTTGTTTGCCTCCTAAATTAATTTGCACTGTAATTGTTCCTTCACCAGGAATGCCATGGAGAGCTTCTCCTGATAGCAACGTCAAGTTGTCAGGTTGTCCTTCTGGAGGATTATCCATTGCTTCTGGTTGTCCATTTTCTTCCTTATGCGATGCGTCTTCCAATTCTTCTTCATTGTCTGAATGCCCTTGCATTTGAATAGCATGTAGCATGCTTTTTATGCCTGCACATTTGTGGCCCACAGACCAATCCTCAGGACAATACCAGCATTTTCCTTTCTCTCTTGGTTTGTCTACCAGTGGCCTGACCCTGTTTTCCCTCATTTGACCTTGTCTGTTTGCCATAGGAGGAGCAGCATGTCTGAAATTTGTATTTGCCGTAGCCTGCTTCTTGTTTATTGATAAATATGCTAATTCTTCCTGCCTTGCACACCAATAGGCCGTTCTCAAATCCGGTGGTTTGTGGCATTTGACAGCATGCTTAACATTATCTTTGAGGCCACTCAGAAATCTCAATGTGAAGAAATTTTCCGGCAGGTAGTTATGGTCCCTTTTCATCATAATCATCCATTCTTCAAAAGCATCAATATATTGATTGACAGTTGTCTGGTGCTTCAGTTGTTGAAACTGATCCATAGATTCGTGCACTCCGGCATCAGGAAATCTGTCTAGCAACATTTCACAGAATTGGACCCAGTTGAGCAAGTTGAGCTGTACATTGCAATTATTTAGCCAAGTTTTGGCTTTTCCTCGGATATGAGCTGCGGCCCACTTGATTTTATTTTCATGAGTAATACCTGCTAGCTCAAAAACACCTTCACAGTCTTGTAACCATTGGTACGCATTATCACCATAGAAAATAGGTAATTCTACAGATGGGGAGCGTATGTGGGGTTCTACTTGGGTATGGGTTTGTGTGTACTGTCTGGTTTCTTGTTGAGGTTGGGGGTGTGGAGAACAGGGTGGGTAAGGGGGTGGGTAAGGAATTGTCGGTTGAGTAGGCGTGTAGGTTGGTTGGATCACATGGTGTTGCTGGTTTGGTGGGTATGGAGGAAGGTGATTTGTTGTGTATCCTGGGAATGGCTGCTGGTATGAAGAATATTGGTAATTGGGCACGTAATGTGGTGGAACATAGGAATTGGCATGGGGAAAGTTCGGTGAATATGGTTGTTGGTTTGGAGGAATAGGATTGTAATACTGTGGCTGGTTTAGGTGATTCGAAAACTGATGAGTATGTGTGTGTGTCGAAGAATTTGGTGTATGTAGGTGGGTTTGCTGTGGAACCGAAAAGATGGAGCTTGTGAAAGGCTGGGACTTTGCGTGTGTAGTGGATTGGTTCGTGGCTGAAGAACAAGGGAATTCCGAGTGGGGTGGGTAAGAGGGGGAGGGGGTACCGTAGTATGTAGCCTGTGGCGGCGGCGGAGCAGTTGCCGCGCCCGGTGACGGAGCAGATGCGCCGGCCGGCGACGGTGCCGATGCGGCGGCCGGGGACGGAGCGGATGTTGAGGAAGACGATGGTGTTGGGGTCGTCCCCTCCGGAATCGGGCTCAGGTTCGGCCGGTACGGGGGTGGCGTTGCCGCCGGTGTGCTTGGGGACGCAGGCGCGGAGGGCCTGAAGGTATGCTCCGGTTGCTTCCCTTGGTTCACGCCCATGTGCGATACCATCTCAGTGAGCTTCAAGAGATTGGCTTGGATAAGGTCCATCGAAGCTTGCTGTAGATCGAGCCGCCGGTTGATGTTCAGGACCTCGCGAGGAAGACGCTCGCTGATTTCTTGCTCCTGCTCTGCTTGGCGTTGCGCAGCGGCCAGCACCGCAGCTTCTTCGGCCTCGACATCGAGCCGCTCTTGAGAGCGTGTCCTGATGATTGAGGGCATGAGAGATCTGCGGGTGTTGTCTCGTGGGCCAATTTTGCCTCACCCAGGGATTTTACGCTCGGAGTCAAGGTGATCCAAGAACCTGGGGGGGGAAAATTTCTTCGCAGGAACGATGCTCTGATACCAATTGTCAGGGACCTGGACTGAATCTGCTACAGCTAACTGACGGAAGGAATTCAGAACAACAGTAACTGAAGGAAATAGACAGTAATTGGGCAAAGCTGAAGATAAATTGGGTAAAAGGAAGAATTTGGATGCAAGAACAAGAAGGGAAATTTAGGGTTTGATATATCTCGTGCCACCCCGCCGCCCACTCTCCCTGGTTTTATAGTTCCAGAAGAGCCACGAGAAAAAGTGCATTATTACAGCCCCTGCCTGATTAGGCTCCTAAGAGTACTTAAAAGTAAATTACAAGGACAGCCGTCGGATAACTGAAGTGAACGACAGCCGTATGATAACTGAAGTGCAGTCCTCTGTCCTGACAAGGTTGTGGGCTGATGCGTGGAAGTAGGCGGCGGCCGTCCGGCGGGATAGGAGGCGGCGGCGAAACGGGACAGATAGGGGATAGGACGGGAGGCAGAGTTCCAGAGTGCAGTAGTGTTAGTAGTTTCAGTTTCGTCAGTTTAAACTTTTAGGTCCAGACCGCACTGTCGCATGCGTGCGTTCAGCTAATAGTTTCAGTTAGATGCGTACTAAGTACTGTAGCTGTTAGAGATTTATGGTTAGCTATCTGCATCATTGTTGCTGTCTTCAGAAAAGTACAAAATTCTAAAAGAAGAAAGAGTTTGAAAATCTCGAAGATTCGCTTGTCTCTTTTAGACTTTATTTTGTAATCGTCATAATCAGTTTATGTATCTCTACCATATACAATTTGTTAAGATAAATATATATGGTATTGATTGTCAAAAAATAGTACTTGTTAGAGATTTAGTTAGCCGCCGCCAGTTTCACGGTGAGGATTGATCTCGCCATGCGATGGCGTGATGGAAGGATCAGGACATTGTTGGCATGCAGCAGCGAAGGACGAAAAAAAGAACAAAGGTAGGACGAACTAAATAGAAAGATGCAAATAAATACGAAGATTTTTATATGATTTATAATCACTTAGTATAATAGAAATATAAATGTGAAGATTTTTATATAATTTATCGAGTGCGAGACACAGTACATGTCGCCGGGGAGACTCGCCGGAAGCGCGATACGCAAGACAATCCGGCGAGATCTTTTGAAGACCCGAAACCTCACGCGGCTGGGCGGGGCCCGTCTGAACGCGCGGCGGCTATGAGCTACCTTAGGTCGGTTCGCCCGCCCTCAAAGCCTTCACGGATCAAAACCCTCCTGCACGAAGAACGCCGAGGAATGAAGAAGAAGATAATTAGGGTTAGCGATAAAGTTTGTAGATAGGTTTTTGCGATTGTCTGTTGTTTTTCAATCAGCTGTCACCCCTCATGTATATAAGGGGCGGCTGGACTTCCCGTGCAAGGAAAAGTTTGAATTCACGTCCAAAAGCCCTAATTTGCATCCAACTCGGATGATTGACTCGGACCTTTCAAAACTGTTCGGTCTGAAAAATTGTTGCACCTTTCAGGTCGTTTTCGAGTCAGTAAACAAGCTCAAATTGAAATCACGTAAAAGGCAAAGTTGTTCGTCTTGAAAGGCAAATAACTTTTATGTTTTCTGATTTTCCATCCCCGCACTAAAACGTGTTTGAAACGAATCTGAACCTGTCAGTTCTAATCCGTCCTTATTTTCCAAATTCGAGTTAGTAAAGGACCTCAGATGAAAATACCGTAGAAAACAAAGTTGTTCGTCTCAAAAACACGAAGACTTTTATTATACGCGTTTTTCAATTTGACCTCATCTTGACGCTTTAAAATCAGATAGAAGAATTTCGACGCAATTTGGGTATTTTCAACTTGTCTCACCAATACTCCCACCAAATGACAGTGGATTGGCGGATTTGCTCGCATGCTGAGACGATTTGTAATATTTTGGTTCTACAAGTTGCATAAGACTTCGGATCGAGACGATCCAAAAATCAAAGTTGTTTATTTCGACGAGACACACAACTTTCGTTCACGTTATTTTTTAATTTGGACTCATCTTGGTGCCATCAATTTGAGAGCCACAAAAGAGTGTCAACACATGCCCCCTGTTTTTTTGGAAAATCTTGCCTGCCAAATTTTTTTTTGTCTCACTCTCATTCTAAGGACGATGTCAACACGTCATCGTCCATTTGTTCTTAGGGCGATAGTAATGTATCGTCCATATATGTGCTTTAGGCTTCTTGCCACACACACGAGTAGTACCTCCTTAATTATCCTCCACTGAGAGTTTGAAGTAGTGAATGTATCAATTCGTCCATGTCATACAATTCCTTTACAGGCACGCACATATCGTTCCTATCTCGTTCCTATCAGACCGATATTCAACAAGCCGTGTCTACAGCCACTCTTTGTTAGGATCCATCCAGTCACATATTTGTGAACCGATTGTTACTAATCGGATTTAGAGAAACGGGCACGAATCCGTTCCTTGTAGCCCTAAGGAAATCAAAATCTAAAAGGTATCTCTCCATCAAGCAAGTAGCATTGGGATGTTCCCAATTCACCGATGAATCGGCCAAAGCCACACAAACCGAATTATCCGCATGGACAACTTCCACTTCGTCATTAATCCATTGTATCAAAAACTGGTGCAAACTAGGTGGAACACATTGATTTGTAATTACCTTGCACCTCAGCAACAAAAAAGGCGGTGGCCAAAGTCTTGTTTCCCACTGTAAGCACCACACGCATGAAACCTTTGGCCTATGTTTTTTCCTTGCCTTTAAAACCATTAAGAACCATGTTGTTCTTCATCAAGTCATCATCGTCCAGTCCCAATATCTTGAAGACCGAATATGGCATAAGGTTAACCACAGCGCCACCATCAACGAGCATCCTAGAAACCGACGATCCATTAATGTGACCCTTGACATATAGTGGCTTCAAGTGTTTCACCGGTTCTCTTGGCTTCTCAAAGATGGCATTCTTGGGACTGAAGTCCAACTGCGCTATTTCTCCTTCTTCATCCAAGGCACGGAATTCTGTAGGCAAATAATAAACCATGTAAATATCCATAGTGGTCGGCGTATCCTCGAAATCCACTTCCTCTTCATCATCTCCTAACGTGAATACCGACTCCGGAATCTCGTCATTTGAGGGAAGTGTAGGAGGAGTGGCAGGCGATACATCAATGCTCATATTCTCCTCTTCAGATGGCGCAGAAGTTGGTGTTGTCTCCATGGGAACTGCGGCAACCACATCCTTGCGCTTCCACATCTTCGACGGAATATGATTCATCATAAAAAAACTTGTATCTGCACTTTTCTGTTTCATCTTCCATCTTTTGTTGGTTCCTCATACGTTGTAGCCTTCTCTTCTTAATTTTAGTCAATCCGGGAGGACACCACTTGGGTTGGGTGTATTTAGGATCCCTCGGTTTAGCTTGGACACCACTTGGGCGAGGTCCGACCTTGGAGACGGCGGCCACGCAATGGATCTTGAGGGGTCGCGGATAGGGGAAATGGGATAAGCCGTGGGGGGCGATGTCCAGTTAGGTATTTGGAAGGGCGGCAAATGGCGGAAAGTTAACCCAGCGTGCGTCGGACACAAATTTCCCCTTCCCGCCAAATGTCCAATGTCTGGAGTCTCTGAACAAGTTCGTAGGATCCGGATATTAATGTGGAGAGAAAGTATCAAAAATATTCAAAGATATTGAAAACCAAATATAAGTAGATGTGCCTATACGCTCGCCAGTGTCAAATGAGGTCATTGGAAACACAAAAAAGTTACTTACAACACGTTAGTTTAAACTTGTTTGTTTACGTTGAAATGTCTAGTGTTCTCCCTGGTCGATGACGACGTGCTTGATCCCTGAAATACAACATCGATGCGAAAAATTCAAAAAAAGAAAACATTCATCTGTTTTAAAACTTCTATTCTGTTTAATTTTAAAATTAAATATGTATTAGAGTGTTTGCTCAAATCCGGAGCTTCTCTTCTCCGGACAATCCGGGTACTATGTCGGAACACCGCCTCTGCACCGGGTCCACAAAGTCATTGACAGAAAATGTGATCAACATGATTTATTGTGGACGACAAACGGCCAGTATATGGACGTCTTAACGTGGCAGCGGCTCCCCTGCATTGAAAACGCTTCTCGTCGCCACGTATTCCAACCTTTTTATCTTCCTTTTTTGCATATTTGTGCTCCTCGTTCCAACACTTGTCATTTTGGATGTCGACTCTCTTCAAAAGTTAATTTCCACGGTTGTTTTCCTGCCACGGTGAACTCAACAAAATGATGATTCTTTTGCAACCCAACAAAACGCAAGAGTTTAAAAAAAAATTATGTGTACTTTATTCTGTCATGTGCAAAATTGCATGATTATCACGTGTACATATAGATTTACATTTGGTCAAACTTTCTAAACTTTGACCAATTTTATAGTAAATAATGGCAACATAAATGATATCAAAATGATATATACAAATCTATTGATACTAATTTGATGCTATAAATATTAATACGTTTTTTTAAGAGCTAAATACGCTAGGGGTCCCAAAAGTTGTCCAATAGGTGCAAATTAGTCCCACGTAAAATGGGAGGATGTGGTCCTAATAGTTGTCCACTAGGTGTAAAATAGTCCCAAATGAATCAGCCACTGACACGTGGCATAATTATTTTGTGAAAAGACACCTATACAAATCTTTGCTAATGCTGGGGGGTTACCGCTGCTGACCGACATGGGTCCCATATGTCGGAAGAGGAGCACAAAATTTCGTAATAAAACACAAGTCGCTGAGGTTCGAACGGAGGACGTCCTGGCAGGAGCAGCGCCTGCATACATCTAGCAACCACTAATACACAAACGTGACAGTGTCCGTACTTCAACCGATAGTTTAATATACAGTAGGACACACGTAATTTGTGTCTGGACCGATGCTTAAACATACAATACGTTTTCTCTCGCAAAAAAAACATACAAATCCGTTCCATATCACTTTGGTTTCAAACTGTCACACGAAAAATACATGTGTTATTTAAAAGTAGTGAGTATAATTCTTATTCATAAAATTGTCTATATCTTCCAATTATTTTCTTGGCGGTGAGTTTAACGCTCGTACACGAATTGGTACTCTAATACTCAAAATCAATGACATCTTATAAAAATTTGACTGTACATAATATTATTCATGAGTACTTTAGTAAAATTATATTTTTCATTGATATAGCCATGTAACTAATGATTGTATTAATAAATACTCTCTCCGATCCCATATAAGTGTCGGGGAGTAGTACTAGTCCTGTACAAGTTTTTAGCACAGCTGCCCCGACACTTAATTCAGACCAGAGGGAGTACAATTTTTCATAATATCCAATAAAAAAATTACTGGGGTTTCCAAAGATCTCAAGAGAGCGATATTTAATATTTACGTCAAATAATGCTATGTAAATATTCCTGCTTAATGGTTAATTATATCCAAAAATTTATGAAAGAAATTGGACATATCAAATAGTTCATTATTAAAAAGTGGACGACTTGCTATGGATACGCGTGGTAGCATCGAGTGTGCTTACCGCTAACTAGAATAAATACTCGGTCAATTATCTCTCCTATCTAAAAGAAAAGTTTTGTTCTTTCAACCGTCAAACAGTCAAACAGCGTATCCTGTCGTCCCTGTTTCGTCCCGCTCGTCTTTGTATGCACAGCCACACATGGGCTGACTGAGCCCATCAAAAACCACGTTAGACATCTCACATCTTCCATGACCCACCAGACCCACCTAGCCAAAGCGATCTCCCGTACGGCGACGCCGCCGCCTCCTTCTCCCGTCCGGTCGCCGGTACGACTCTCTCCTCACTTTCCTGGTGCCTCCTCTCCTGTATTCTTATGCCCCGCCATTACTCACCTCCGTCGTCCCCGACCAAAACCCCAACGCCGCCGCGTCTAGGCCCCGACCCTTCGCGCCGATTGGGATGGCCGCAACCGTCGTAGACGAAGCAGGCGAACACCACCGTGCCACTCGCGCCAACTCCTCAGCCCCATGCTTTTTCACCACCACCTCTGCCTAGGAGCTCATCATCGTCGCACTGCCTGTGAGAACCTGGGATAGACGATTGTTTCCTGCAGGACAACGATTGGAAAAACGCAAATATGCCACACTCTTCCTGGGAAAAAGCAGAGAGATCTCAAAGACATATGATGATGTTTCTGTGATTCAGGTCATAGCAACTGCTTTTATTTAGATAGAACGGTTAATCATCTTCTTCTATTTTGATTTTTTTTCCATATGTGCAATTGTTTCCATGCATATGGGTTACTTATGGTTACACTACAACTATCCCAAACTCAGGACACTTTGTCTATAAATATCTAAATAACTACCAAACTGATAGTCAATTTTTCCTGATTCTTGCAGTAATGTTTAAGAAAATATTAAGATTACTATGTACAAGTGTCCTGGCACGGCTTTTTTCTGATGGATTGGGTGCTAACTAAAATGCCTTTCATTCATGCACAAGTGTCCTGCTTGCAAAAACTACAAGGTGAAGAGACTATTGGGAGTGTTCTGTATCATATTATTGCACATCCTGGGAGAGTATTAATGGTCAGGGTTTATTGTGCACTAGATATACAGTACTTCAGGTATAATACTTCATTTCAGTTGCTGTCAGAAAAAAAGAAACAATGTACTCAATTGCCCTTACATGCAGTGATTCCTGAATATTTGACATCACATGTAAACATAGATCTCATCAGAGGCAGAAGGATCTCAAGAAGTATTTCCTCAAAATGGTACTGGAAGCAAGAGAAAAGTGAGACTAATTTGACTCATGACTGGAAAGGCAAAGTTATACTATTGATAATTGGTACTGGAAACAAGAGAAAAATGAAATTATTGCTGAAAGATGTTGTAAGGGGTAGCATCGAATAGTATTACAACTAGGGTCGGTGAGGATGCCACGGTTACATCAGAAAAGTTTTTCTATTCGGCTTATTATGGTATCGATAATGTGTCTATTTTGGCTGTTTGTTGGGCGTTTGTTTCTTGAAATTTAGCTTTCCACTTTATTTATCTTCCTCTATCTCCTTTCATTTTGTTTGTTTCATCTTCGGCTGATCGATAATTTATTTTTTCTTTGCTAGCTAATTTGTTTTTCATGTACTGATCTTGGTGTGGATTGGTGCCTCACGTTTCCGTGATGCACAGATTCGGTTGGTTATAAGGTTCTTGGGTTTTTAGGTACGTGATAGCACCTGATTTGTTCTACTTAGTTATGATGCTATGCACATATTGTTTGGCGTTTCTTGGATTCAGACTTGATGTACTGGACAAAAAGTGGTGGATGACACACTGACACATTTCAAGATTAGAATTATTTTAGATGTTGATAGATAAAAATAGTCCAAGATAGAACTGCATTAGTGTTGTATTGTTAGTCTGTTGCATCTGCAACTGTAATTGGAGATTCAGATTGTACCGGTTGTTTGGTCTTTCCGTAGGTGGATTTCTTTCATTTAGGTAATCACTATGTTTTTAGCCATTGAGGATGGTGGCGAAGCTGGCGCCCGATGTGTCCATGAAGCCAAACAAGTGCTTGAGACGTGGATAGATAGCCCAAATCCGCTGGCCTCGCTAGCGCGCTCTCTACCTTCTACGTGCAGAACACCCCACGGGTGTGCCGCAACCTCAAGCCCTCCGCTCAGCAGCACATGCTCAACGTACCGAAGTTTGGATATAGATAATAAGCAGGCCCAGCCACTCATGAGAATGTAGGGAAAATTGTACGTTACGTCCCCAGTCCCTACGAGTTTCGATGTTGAACATGAAATTGGTATTGTTGGTCCTAGCTAAGACATGTGAGTAATCATAGATAATGTTAAGCTGTAGATGCAAAAGGTTTCTACCAGGAGTTGCCAATTTTTAATTTTATTTTCTGCAATTACGTTAGAATGAGGAAGTATTGAGTAGTTGTAGTGCAAGTACAGGGGATATTATCAGTTCAACTGAGGCTCCAACACGAGTTTTAGGTTATCACTCGCGCTGGTCCCTCGCTGCCTGCCCTAAGGTAACTAGGCCTTACTATTTTGGCATACATCTTCTCTTGTCGATGGCATGCAGAGACACAATTTAATTAAGTTCAGACACTATGATCATTAATTCATTATATACATCTTCTGAACAACCATATAAGAAGTAACCGTGGACAACACGGTCTCATCTTGACATGATTGGAGTTGCATTCTCCAGTAGTCCAACTTAGACTTTTTGCTACTAATGAAAATGTTCATAACAAACAAAATTGAAGTTTGAAATTTTTGTTGTGGCATGTTTATTTGGTTCAGGGCGTGCCTTGTTCTTTCTACTTGGCACATGATGTTTTGTGCAAAATCTACAACTAGTTGGCGGGTGTTTCTAGAGGATTGATTTGTACCTGTACGAACCATCGCCATGAATGCTTTGTCCACGCATGCTGCTGCCACTGCTCTCGGCCGGGGATGCGTGGCGAAGTTAAGCTGCTCGATGCAAATGCAACACTGAGATTTGGATGGTCAACTGAAAATTGTGAACTTAGCTTTGCAGGGTAGTGCATTTTGTTTTCTATATATGGAAGTTTTTCGCAACGGGGGCAGTACCAAATGGTTCAAGCAGATGGAGATGGTTGACATGAATCTGAACTCCCCCACTTTCCCAACCGCAAGTTGCTAGCTCCTTTGCTAAAAGATCGCACGGTTTGTTTCTTTTCCATTAGACCAAACCCACCTAAATCAACCCCAATCCTATGTTTCTTCTAACAATTTTCTGTGGAGCAGAAAGGAGAACCGACAGAGTGCTAGGAGAGCGGCGGCGGTAGGGGAATGGCGATGGTTTAAGCGGATTCCAAAAGCAGTCGTGTGTGTGGAACATGGAGCTTGATCCACTGGTATGTATGCCACTCCCTACTCCAGTGCGTGTGGCCGTGTTTCGTTGATTTGGGTGTGACAATGCGTCTTTGGTGTTTATTGAGGTACGCCAATTCCTGGGATGTTTGAAATGCATGTGCTTGAGATCTCTCTGCTTAGAGTTTTCGAGTTAGAGCTGAGGAGTTTAAACTGATGGTAGTGGTATTAATGGTGAACTGGTGCTAGCTATGTCCTGGTGAGGTTTGTCAAACCTGCATCACAACATGTAGTTTAATCTCGTTGTTGCCAGGATGCTTGTGTATGGGTTTTCCACGGATAGTTAATCTTGTTATGGTTGATAAAGCTATTCCCTTGGTATTAGTATTGCACATATTCTGTGGCTGATAATTCAATTTTCTTCTTTGAATTATAATCATGAGAAAATATATTTTATGGCTAATTTTTTTGGAATTAAGAATGATAACTCTACATGTTTTTTTTATAGCTATTGAAAGTTTGGAACAGTGTCCACATCTAAAATAGTTGGTAAAAATTTGGCAAAAGTGTCCACATCCAAATTAGCTGGTAAAAATTTGGAAAAGTGGCCACATCTAAATTAGCTAGTAAAATTTTGTAACAATGGCCACATCTAAGTGAGCTGTTACGGTGTTATAAGGCCGAGAAGTATGGTGTCATGCATAAATGAGTAGCAACAACTGATCAAAAGGTAGAAAGTCATGGGCTACATGGCGAATTCATTGGAGTGGACCTCAAGCCGCAAATATTCAAGGATCAGGAAAATATACACACACTCAATGAAAAAAATGATGCAAAGCAAAATGTTGCTGGATAGAAATAAAAAAACATAATTTCTTTGTAACCGGCAAGAGATTCGAAATCTGAGAGGGAGGAAGATATCTACATGGAAAAACAAAATATTGTTCTCCCGTGACAACGCACGGGCATTTAACTAGTCATTTAAAATATCTCACCAACATGTGTGGTGAAACGTTAACAATATACGTATGTGTATTTAATAATAGAGAGTAAGGTTAAGTTCGGGCACAAGCGCGCTTGTGCTGCATTGGCAGTGCTGCTGAGTCGGACGCAATGAGGTCTCAGGTTCGAGACGCCACATGACCATTTAATTTCTCAATTTTGCCCTCCTCTCTGACATGTGGGACCACTCACGGTCAGCAACAGTAAAGTCTTAGTGCTATTTGAAAATTGTATAGGGGTCTTTTCACAAAATAATTGTGCCACGTGTCAATGCCTGATTCATTTGGGACTATTTTGCACCTAGTAGACAACTATTAGGACCACATCCTCCCATTTTACAAGTAGTGGGACTAATTTGCACCTATTGGACAATTTTTGGATCCCTAGCGTATTTAGCTCTTTTTTTAATAAAATTAGTCAAAGTTGGATAAATTTAAGTGACAAAAAAGAGAAAGGTACGGACGTGGGGAGTACATCTGCAACACCACGGTCGTGTTAGAACTTGCGCGCTCGCCTCGGCCTTGTCAGAGCTGCCGACAGCCTTTTGTTTTTTGTTCTTTTAGGGGGAAGCTGCGGACAGCCGACCTCGTGATGTGCACTCCTCGCTTGCCAGCCCAAGCTGCCCCTTTGATGGGCTTGCGCGCTCTTTGACTCATGCACAGCAGGCCCAAAGATTTACCCCCTCCAAGGTATATAAACTTTTAAGCAAGCCCGTAAAAAAAAACTTTTAAGCAAGAGTTAAATAGGGAACAAGATTTTAGATAGGGAATGCCTATGTCTTAGTCGACTGATTTTTTCTTAAGTCTCAGTAAATTCAGAAAAGTGCAACTGTACTTTAAAGAAAAATGCAATTGCATTGTTCTGAGTAAAAAAGTGCAACTGAACCCGTAATTGCAATTTTTTTTTGAACTACTGTTGCACTTTTCTCAAAAATAGCTGAGATTTAAGAAAATATCAGTCGACTGAGACTAAGCAAAACCATTTTAAATAAGGGTCAAATAAGGAATTCTCTCAAAAAATTTAGGGATATTTTTCCCCCTCTTTTTTACCTTCTTCCAATCTTTTCCTTTTTTTTCTAGAATTTGTACTTAGTGAGATTTTTTGGGACACAGAGTGACTCAATTTTCTTTTACATTTTTCGTGATACCAGTATTCAGGAATTTCATATGATCTTTTTTTTTTTTTGAGAATCAGGATTTTCATATCCTCTAAATTGATGAATCAAGTGGACCGATCGGGTACAAGATGGAACAAATATATACGTACAAGACGGAACAAATATATACTGTATAAACCTTTTGATCAAAGTGATCCATCCCTTTGAAAGAACCGGAGAAAAAAATGTGAATTAATAGGCAGAAATTAGAAGAAAATGGGACTGTTCTAATCTAGTATACGAATCAATCAATGGCACGTACAGACAGGCAGCTACTCCTTGAGCATGGCCATGGCCTTGAGCAGCACGGGCTCGAACCGCTGGAGGTCGAGCTTCACGTCCTGCCTTCCCAGGTAGAACTCGGCCACCTTGCCCCACCCGCTCTGGTGCACCGACTCCGGGTCCTTCACCGCCGGGTGGTCCCTGCCGAGCGTTTCCACCAGCGTGCTCTCCTCCACGCCGCAGGAGTATGCCATGTACTTGAGCCCCATGTCCACCGCCGGGATCCCGAAGTCCACCTCCCCGATGTGCTCCATCTTGCCGAACGGCACCACCTGGATGAACACGGCCCCCGTCGGCAGGAACAGCGAGTTGGTCAGCCCGGCACCGTGCACGCCCACCAGCACGTCGGCGGCGTTCACCTCCCGCGCGAAGTCGCCCACGTCCACGTTGAACGGCGGGTCCCCGATCACCACCTCGAACCCGACCCGCTCCGCCAGCGCCGTCACGTCCGCCACGTTCATCAGCTTCCTCGGGTGCCGCCGCGAGATGATCATCATCCTCGGCTTCTTCGCGCTCCCGTCCACGACACGCACCGGCGCGGCCCGCGGCAGCGCGAAGACGGTGCGGAGGAACTTGGTGAACTCCGGCATGGAGTGCCCCAGCGGCTCCTTCTCCGGGTCGATGCTGAACTCCTTGTGCATCCGGATGCCGACCACCGCGCCGGGGAAGCACCGGATTTGATCGTCCTTGTCCATGTCGACGATTTCGTAGCGTGACAGCCGCGCGAGGATGTGGCGGTACTTGCCGACGTACCAGTTCTGGATGTTGGTGACCACCAGCTGCACCTCGCCGTCGAAGCGCACCGCCTGGAGGTAGAGCGGGATCATGATGTCGCTGAAGTCGTGCCAGTAGTTGCCCGTGAGCCCGCCCATGGCCAGCACCAGCGCCGGCACCTGCGACGTGACGGCGCAGGCGGGCGCCTCCGCCGCCGTGGCCAGCTCCCGCACGGTCACCTCGTTCATGCCGGCCTGGTGCTTCCGGGAGTATGGGACGATGTTCCAGGACTGCGGGTTCGGGTTGCTGCCGACGGACTCGATGGTGGGCGGGATGAGCACGGTGCGCTTCGAGCCGTGGATGCGCACGCTGTCGGAGATGTCGCAGACGTCCGACGCCCAGGGCCCCTGGATGTCGCACGCCGGCTTCTTCGCCGGAGCGCTCTCCTTCGCCGGTGCGCTCTCCTTCGCCGGTGCCACGGGGGGCGCGCTGTTGGCACCGTCATCTGCATGGGTAATCATCAACCATCATTACTTACTCCACATCACATTTTCCTCGGTTCAGGCTGGGTGGAATTCTGACAGAGCAGGGTGTTTTTCAGCGGACACGTCTCTGGTCCGAAAAGTTGCAGAGTTGTTTAGATTGATTGGGCAGAGATCTAATCGAGAGAGTTTGGGTACGATTTTTCTTGGTGTACTTTTCTCGTTGACATGGACGGGTATTTGGAAGAAGTGGGCGAGTAAGTAAAATTCAGTACCGATGGGCGGCCGGTTCTCGTCGGTTTCGGAGTTGGGCTCCTCTGTTTGTCTGTGGGGCTCCTCTGTTTCGTCCACCGGTGGGGGCTGCTCTTGTACTTTCTCTGGCTTGGGCTTGGGTGCTTCCTCCTCTGCTCCATGCAAGGCAGGCGAGAGTACAAAGTCAGAGTTGCAAATTTGGCTTGAATTTTGGTGGAATTCAGAAGGGGGATTTCGTTGGTGAGGGGAGAATGATTTTGGAGAACGAGTTGATTTTTTTGTTTACCTTTCACGGGGAGCTGCGAGGGCGTCTGCTCTACCACGGCAGGGGCGGCTGGCGAGGGGTGGCCCGGCGAGGTCCTCCGGATAGCTGCAAACAATTTTGAGCCGAATTTTTCGTCAGTTTCAGTACGGAGAGTTTGAAACAAACTACTCCTATAAAATAAATTGGACTTTCTCTTCAAATGATGCCGTGACCATGTGCTTGAATTTCAGGTAACCAAGAACAAGCAAGACCATCATGGGATTTGACCGATTCTTACGAAGAAACATGCAAAAGTTTGTCCAAAAAACAGGTTCTTAAATAAACAAGGGGGGGACTCTTTCGGCTGGATCGGGCTGAAACGACCGCAGCTTTTTGAGGCGAATCATGCTTGCTGGCCCCGATAAAGCGAGCCATGGCGGAGAAATCAGAATTGCAGCAATTCGGAGGACGCACCGTTGGGCGCGGCGATGGAGAACTGCTCGGAGAGCGTGAAGTAGGTGAGGAGGACGAGGAAGAATCCCAGGAAGAAGCCGACGCCGACGTACTTCTGCGCCGCGCCCCGCAGGTTCTTCACCAGCTTCCCGCCACCATGATCGCCCCCCATCATCTCTCCTCTTGCTCGTGAACTCCTTCCTCCTCTTTCTCGTGCTAGCTAGCTAGATAGATATGCTGGAAGCCGCGTGTGCGTGTGCAAGTATCCTAGCGAGCTAAGGTAGCGATGGCGCCAACTACTCCCTGACGCGGGAGAACCTTCCAAGAACACCTCAAACGGACCGGTTCGTCAGGAAACGGCCTTTATGGCCGCCTGCCCTCGTCAGAAGACCTTGCCGAATCGTGCCAACTCAACTCTGCCTTCCCTTCCCTTCTGATTGCTACGTCTACGTGTTAATCATGGAGCATACAACTACCTCTACTTTATATTAACCTGAGTATACATGCTCCTACTTGTATAAAAACATTCATATTAGCATTATTCAGAAGTTTGTTTGACTATTAGTTACTCAGAAGTTGGCATAAAAACTTTCCAGATCAGACTAGTTATATTGGAATATATGCCCTGTTTTGGGTACCCATTATAGGAGCAGTTCGGCTGATGATTGAGCATAGGGCCTGGGGTGGCATAGGAGAGGGAAGAAAGAAGAGGTCATCTTCCATATCGCTAAGGCATGATTGATTGAATATGAATGAATGTGAGGTGGTTGATCAAACTGGCTAGCTAGGTCAAACATGTGGAATAATAAGTGATTCGAATGTGGATGTCTCGGCACAGAACAAGAGTCGTGAGTTGTCAGGGTATGTCATCCAGGGCCCACCCACCCTGCCTAACTCGGTACCGACAAAAACACAATATCCTTTTCTTGCAGGCACACACTTCCGTTTCTTGTTTTGTTTGCCCTTTTTTTTTTCCTTACTATCTTGCTTTTTGTTTGGTCTATATTTCCAGCTATTTATGGCCGATACAAGGTAAATTTAATCATGTCCTTGCAACATGCTGCTGCCTAGAATAATCTTTCTGACCAAATTTCTTGCATTATGGATGTGTTTTTTTTTTTTTTTACATACGCCTCCCATAGGGGAGCCAGTTTCCATTACCAAGGAGATAAGAGAACAAAGTTGTTTACAACCGAAAAAAAGGAAGATCAAAAGTAAAACACCACAAATCAGGTTTTTGAAGCGATCTAGACAACATACGAAACAAACCAAAAGCAGCCAAACCTGCCGCGCGAGTCTATAGGTTTCCACAACCTAACAATAGAACCAACAGGGCAAACACAGGTAGAGTTTTTTGCACGAAACAGAAATACGTCGTCTTCAACACAATGCACCACATCCAGTTTTTATTACTGGGGGGGGACCTTCTCAAACGGCACCAATCAGACCGAGACCTCCTAGTCCTCCTCTTCACTTGTAGCCTGGTTTGATCTACCAGACACGGTCAGCGACGTAGTCTCAAACGCACGCACCGCCACGTTCTAGATCCTGTCCGCTCCTTCTATCAGCATCTTCTTGTCCGACTCCGTTTGCAAACCTGCCTAGTAATGAAGGAAAACGCACATATAACAAACCATCTCGACAGGAGATGACATAAGTTTCCCTTCAAAACAAGCCATATTCCTCAGCTTCCACACTGCCCAGCACAACGCAGAAACTCCCACAATATGCAAGTTAGTGAAAGAGGGAAACAACCTAGCTATCCACCAGAAATAATGCGTAAAACCAGAGGGTCTTGCCCCCAACACCCAGAGCTATACTAATAGAGCTCTAAACAAAACTAACAGCTGGACATTCGAAGAATAAGTGGATAATGGACTCATTGGCAGGACAGAACCTACACAAAAGACTCCCCACCCACTTCCTCTTCAGCATGTTGTCTTTAGTGGCAATGGCATTATGCCAGATCAACCATAACCAGATTTTAATTTTCAAAGGAATTTTGGCCTTTCACAAATGTCTAAATGATCTATCTGGCTCAGAAGAAGAGATTTTATTGTACAAGGATTTGACTGAGAAAATACCACTCTTTGTGAATCTCCACTTAGGAATATCTCTTCCGACACCAAGAGCCACAGTAGTGAGAGAACTCCTAAGCTGCTGCACCTGGTACTGTAAATCTGGAGTAAGCCATCTTCTGAAGGAGAAAGCCCACCCAACATCACACATCTCTCTCACTGTTTTTTCTTGTTGAGTACAAACTTCAAATAGCTGAGGGAAAACAACACGAAGAGGGATGTCTCCAAGCCAAGCATCACCCCAGAAACTAGTATCATTGCCCCCCACAACACACATCTTTCTCTCCCACATGTAATACTTCCTAACTTTCATCAAGTCTTTCCACACGGGGGAATCACTTTGCCTCACCTTCAGGTTAAAAAAAACCCTAGATATCTTGTACTTACTTCTAAGCAAAGTTTGCCAGACTCCTTCTTCATTTTCTAATTTCCACCACCATTTGCACATGAGACAAATATTCTCTATCCTCAGGTTCTTAATCCCCAGTCATCCTTTGTTCCTAGGCCTGCAAATCAGCTGCCACTTAACCATGTAATACTTCTTCTTGGCTTCATTCCCATGCCAGAAAAACTTCCTAATTATTTTAGTCATCTTCTCTAGGTTTGTCAGGGGAAGTAAGTACATGGACATAATGTACATAGCAGTCCCACTCAGGGAAGACTGAATCAAAGTTACTCTCCCACCCAAAGAAGAGTTATTACCAATCCAACCCTCCAATTTTTTCTTCAGTTTATCAGCAACACCAACTAACTCAACAACATGTATCCTGGAGTCACTCACAGCGACTCCCAAGTACTTAATAGGCCAATCTCCCATCTGGCATCCAAACATATTTGCATAATCCAACATTCTGACGTCAACCCCGAGGACCATTAGTATTTCACTTTTATAAAAATTAATCTTCAAACCAGACATTGCCTCAAACAATTATAAAATAAGCTTCAGATGAGTTGCCTGAGACATATCATCCTGAATCAGCAAGATTGTATCATCAGCATACTGAAGAATTGCAACCCCATGTTCCATCAGGTGAGGTGCACGCCCCACAATCACACCAGCCTGCTCTGCCTGTTGAATCATTTTGGCAAGATTTTCGGCAGCCAGATTAAACAGGAAGGGCGACAAAGGATCCCCTTGCCTCACACCCCTACGACTTGAAAAATCCTTGCACCTGGCATTATTAATCTTTACACACAAAGTCCCATTCCTCACAATATCACTGATGATTCTCCTCCATCTCGAGTTGAAACCTTTATGGGAAACAATCCTAAGCAGGAATTCCCAGTCCACCTTCTCATAGGCCTTCTCAAAGTCCAACTTCAGGACCACACCCTGTTGCTTTTTCCTCCTAGCTTCATGCACAATATCATGTAAAGATAACACCCCATCCATAATATTCCTCCCGTTAATGAAAGCATTTTGACATTGGGAAACTAGCTTGGGCATAAAAGGCTCTAGCCTACAAGTTACCACCTTAGTTAAAAATTTATAGATCACCTATAACAAGCAAATGAGTCTATACTTCTGAATGATATCAGCATCATGGGTTTTTTGTAGCAGAATTATCATACTAAAGTTCAACCTATAGAGAGGAAGATTCCCTTCAAACCATGCATGAATCAAATCCATGACTTCTCCCTTAACCAGGGGCCAACAAGCCTGATAGAATTCAACAGGAATTTCTTCAGGACCTGGGGCCTTATTACACTCCATAATATCTACAGCTTTCTTCACTTCCACCTCAGAAAAGGGCTGTTCCAAAGCCAAAACATCTTCATTAGATAATTTCTCTCCTACATCCCAAACATTCTCCTCTAGAGCAATCTCACTCATCACACCATGCCCAAACAAGCTCCTGTAGTAATCAGTAGCATTGGCCAAAAGGGCCTCAGTCCCATGAACTTGCACTCCCAAATTATTTAAGGTATACATGGTATTTTCCTCTTCCTTCCATTAGCAATCTTATGGAAATAAGCAGTATTAGAGTCTCCTTGCAACAACCACTTCTCAGCTGATCTGACAAACCAAAATTTCTCCTCTTCCTCCAGTATAACAAGTAATTCTTTTTGAATCACACCTTTTCTAGTATATTGCTCTCTAGTCAACAGAGAATTTTCTTCAATTTGCTCTAGAGATTCCAACTCAGCACTCATATTTTTCTTTTTAGAAATCAACGGACCCCTAACATGAGCCCCCCATCCTTCGAGGCTTTGTTTAACTTTCTTAATATTGTATTGAATTCTCCCCCACAGTCAGTCACACCAACAGAGAAGTTCCAGGCAACAGACAACCTGACCTGAAACTCTGGGTGATCTAACCAGGATTTCTCAAATCTAAATTCCTTATTCCTAATTATAGGGGATTTCACTAGTGTTCATAATCAAATGATTATGATCTGATAAAATCCTAGGGATTTTCTTGACCAGAGTGAGGGGCAAACAAGACTCCCAATCATCATTCATAAGGACCCTATCTAGTTTCTCTAGTGTCGGGTCCATCTGATTATTGATCCAGGTAAATTGACCCCCAAGACATATCCACCTCTATAAGGTTAAAAGAGTGAATGATAGAATTAAATATGTGAGAAAATTTAACCTGCATACCCCGGACTAGGAGGCAGTGGGGCAGTTCCTGTTTTCAAGTGGAATACCTCTAACCTGAAACCAGGCCATGTCCAACTCGGCCACTTCACCATACAACAGAATCCAGTTCTCCACTTGCAGAATCACAGAAGGAACAGACCTCATACTGATTCTCCCAAAGTGAATCCAGGCATCAATGTCTCTGAAACTTGGGAATCTCATTAGAAACCTAGACGCAGTCATCTGCTTTGCGTACGGCCTCCAAGAACATCTACTGCCAGCCCACTGCGTGAACTCCTCTTAAATTTGTCTAGCTGACACATTACCTTGCACTACCTCCACCACAGCTTGGTAAGTTTCTTTCACAAGAGCAGGATTTCTGATATCTGGTATCACAAAGAAACCACCATTAGGAACTGCGGTGCCCACGAAGGGGGCTGCCAGCTCCCATGGTCTAGGATCAGAACTAATAAGATTCTCGTCGTGATTTGCACCGCACAACCTACAGATCAAATCAACATCAAGAACCTGATTCCTACTCTCTCTGAACTGAACTGGCCGTGCATTCTCCCTCACAACATCTGGTACCTCATGCTCCAGATCCACTCGACCACGGTTCCCAGCTTGCTCAGGTAAATTAACATCGGAAGCAGCCACAGAGGAGAAGCTAAAAACGGGGTTTCTACAAGGTTTTACCTGATTAAAACTCTGAAACCCACGCTCATTCACGAAACTATCAGAATCAGCATCGCGCATTTCAGATCTCTGTGCAAGTCTATCTCTACTCATCTCACCTTGCCTCCCCACAACTCCCGTGGATTGCTCGCGAGGAGCGATCGCTCCCAAGCGATTGTTGAAGTTGCCACCACGGAAATCGCGGCCTCCCCTACTGGGTTCACTGCTTCTAGATCTGTTACTATTGAAGCAACCATGCACTTCCCGTCGCTCATCACGCCCACGCTGAGGGTAGGCCTCTAGATCTTGCGGGTCCGCCCTAAGCGCATGCATCATCCTTGGGCGGTCGATGTCCCCGCCGAGTAGCCACCGTCGGGCCTTCTAGGAGGGAAGTTAGGCCGCGCCGGAAAGCGACCAGCCCCCATCCCCTCTCCGCCCACCACAATTGAAGTTGGAGGCCATGCTTTGACTTGGGGTAGTAGATCTGGCCACCGCTGCGAAGGAGCGATGGTCACCTTCTAACGTCCTCTTCCACTGCCTGGGCTTAGAAGGCTGGAGGGTCGCCGGAGGAATTACCCCGGGAGATGAACGTAACCCTAGGTTCCCCCGCCGCTCTCGCTCTGTCCCAGATGTGCTGGAATCTAGATCTGACCGAATGAGACGAGGGAGGTACGCGCATGGGGTAGTTATCTGTATGGTTATTTTGCACATAGCCCCCTCCCACTTCTCCCTCCTCGATAGAAACCTCTGACCACGTCAATGGCGGCCCACCACCTGACGTGTCCTAACGAATATATGGATCCTGGACCCTGCGAATAAGGACACCCCCTCTCAGGCCCAAGGTTGAAGGCCCAAGAAGAGGAGCCCTTGGAATACTCCAGAAGGCCTACGTGAAGCCCACCCGCACTAACTTGCGGGTTAAGATAGGAAACATGTAACCGACCTAGTTAGAGTTCGAGTCCTCCCCGGGTAGGGTTTGAGACCTGGCCATCTATATAAGGCCAGGAGAGCCCCCTAGGGAGAGGACCAAGAAACACCGCACCACCGAAACCTTGAACTCGAGATCATACTCTCGATTCGGGCACCACCACTGTAACCGATCTTTCCGTCAATACAGATCGACAAGAGGCAGGAGTAAGGGTTTTACCTCTACGAGGGCCCTGAACCTGGGTAAATCTCGCAACCTGTCTAGCCGACGATTCCACCAGCGTTCATGACTTCTCCTAGTCGAAACCCGATAGGGTCACCTAAGGGATTTGTAGAGTCAGAGATTCGACAATTGGCGCCGACCGTGGGGAAGACGGGCGCTGGATCACCGGCATCTTCGGCTTCATCGACAACGCACTCTCGTTGGAAACCATCGACTACGGCTCCGAACAATCCTATACGGATCGGATCTGTCGTGGTCACACCTCACTCGCCGGAATCACGCCCGGTATTCGAGGATCTGGAGAAAAGCGTCACCTTGATGTTCGGGAGCCTAAAATTCGTGACCAACCGGGACGGAATCCTCCACTTCTCGGATGAATAGGAAACTGAATCTGGAGCTGTCGACTCACGCCGTCATCTGGAGAAAAGCGGCGAATCCATCCGCTTCAACGACAACGACTACCATACCCTCTCGACAGAGGAACCATCTAGGATTCGAAGAAACTTTCGACCTACGCCTAGGACGCACGAGCCTCGACTAGCTCAAGTCTGCATGACGGGATCGGACTAAGCCTCGAAAACAGAACACAACGCGGCAGAGCGCAACATAGTCGGCGTCTCACGAGAGTCCTGGAACCGTGCAAAGGAGGGTATGCGAACGAGCAAGCCACCCGCATCCGGGGCTTCACACGAAGACATGGTTGCCTACCACTATCACCTAGTGAGAGCAGCCACGACTATCAAGGACACTCGAATAGACCTGGCCCGCCGAAGAAGAGCGGCGGACGAGTCAACCCAAAGGCGAGCCGGGCTGTCCATAACACCCTCGGTTGGAACCCGACCCGCGAGGAAGGGACAAGCATCTACATCCAGGAACAATGAGTCCCTAGCCGGAACCAGCAGATCGGTCACTCCTTCTCTCATGCGAGTCGACGACGATGGCAATGTCTACCCGCAAAATCCTGCCGCCGCGGTTCTGGCCGCAGCAACTTACATGCAGATGAACCAACCGACGGAAAGTGATCCTCGGGCGGAACAATATAAACAAGTGCGCAAGGGATTAGGGCTGGCGGCCGCAAGGCTTGCCGCTTATGATCGAAAGAAGGCCGCAGAGCAGCTGGAGAAGGAACAGGAGAAGGAGAAGGACAAGGATAGGGAAGCATCCCGCAAACGTAGGAGTTCTTCGCCAAGAAGGGACAGGTCACCGCGTCGTGGTCGAGGAAAAGAAACACGGCGCCGTGATGACAGTCGAAGTAGCAGCGAAGGCAGTCCGAGAGACAAGAGCTCGCGGCATCATAGCAGCCGCTCGCGAAAGCGAAGCAAGGATCCAAGGAAGGATACTGACCACGACCGGCCAGAGTACGACGCGCGATCAGACCTCGCGCAAAAAAGGGTGGATAAGGCGAGGGCTTCGCGATATCGCGAGCGCTCCTCGTCTGGCTCTTCGGATGACGAAACCTGCGGCGCTCTCTGCTTTGCCCGCAGTATCCGCGAGGCGCCCCTACCCAAAAGATTCAAGCTTAGCAAGGAAGTAACGAAATACGACGGCTCACTCGAGCCCTCTCAATGGCTAAGAGATTACCTCACGGCAGTAAAATGCCAACGTGGGAATAAAAACACGGCTATGCAATACCTCAATTTGCATCTCGCCGGCGCGGCTCGCAGTTGGCTGGAGAGACGACCAAAATCTTGCTACGCATCGTGGGATGATTTGCACCGCGATTTCTGCAAAAAATTTCAGTCGACTTACAAGAGGCCAGCCACCATTGAAGAACTGCGAGCATGCAAGCAGAAAAGTGGCGAATCCACCGCGAGTACATCCAGCGATGGACTACGCTCAGGAATACCGCAGGAACCATTTCAGAAGAAGTAGCGATTGACGCCTTCGCAAAAGGCGCCCGAAGAACGGCTTTCAGAGAAGAACTGGGCAGAGCCGCACCCAAGACTATTGGGGAGCTGATGAACATAGCCGAAAAATGGGCTAACGGAGAAGATGCGATGCGCAATGAGAGGGCATCATCACCTGCACATGATGAAGATCGTCATAGTCGAAGGAAGAGGAGAAAGTATTACGATCACGAAGACAGAGAGGAGTTGGTCGCAGCGGAATTCACGCGAGGCCGCGACTCCGGTCACCGTGGGAATCGCGAGTGGAGACCAAAAGCTGAAGAAAAATCACCTGACGAAGACCTCGATGGATACTGCTCGCTACATCTATTTACAGATAAACGCACGGGCAAAACTAAGGCAACGCACCTTCTTAAGGATTGCCGAAAGTTTATTGATATCTCAGAAGCACTCGCAAGGAAAAGAGCTGCACACGCGCAAAATTACCCACCGCTTCCAGGAGGAGGCCACCAAGGATTCCAGCCACCACAACCCCCACCTCCACCAGCAAATCCAAACATGGCATTAGCCGCGCTACCTGCACCGCCAGCTCAAAACTCCGGGGCCAACGCGTACCCGAATCCAGCAGGGCAACTCGCGATGATCCAGAAGGTATGTCCATCTCGCAGAGCTCAAAAGACTAACACAAGGCAATTGTGCATGGCCGTGCAGACACCGCCAACAAAAACAGAATACTTGAAGATGGCGGACCAGCCAATAACATTCTCGATGAAAGACCACCCGCCACGAGTCTATCGACCAGGACACGCCGCCCTTGTCATCCAAGCACAAATTGGCAACTATGACTTGGCCCGCGTATTCATGGATGGTGGCAGTGGCATCAACATTATCTACGCGGATACACTCTGTCGGATGAACAGGAACTTGGACGGCCTCCAGGAATCAGAAACATCCTTCCACGGGATAGTTCCAGGAAAGGCAATCCGTCCACTCGGAACAATCAACCTAGAAGTTGTGCTGGGCACCAAGAGCAACTACAGAAGAGAATTCCTCGACTTCGAAGTTGTCGATTGGCCTTCGCAGTACCACGCCATTCTTGGTCGAACAACGTTCGCCAGATTCATGGCAGTATCGCATTACGCCTACCTGAAGCTCAAATTACCGGGGGAACATGGCGTAATCACCATCGACGGAGACTTTCAGAAATCCAACAAATGCGACATTGAATTTAATGAGATCGCAAAATCTTTTGGGATGCAAGAAGAACTTCAAGAGCTGGCAAAAACCACGGATCACTCCGTGATGCCCCTCACGAAGAAAAACGCGCCTGAACTGGAGTTCAGCGCTAGCATCGACACTCGAAAGCATCAAGTGCACCCGACAGATTCTGCAAAGACAGCGCTGGTTTCCACCACCCTTCCGCAAGCATAGGAAAGCACGCTCGTCGAACTCCTCCGTGAGTACTGGGAAATTTTCGTCTGGCAGCCATCAGATATGCCAGGAATACCCAGGGAGTTTGCCGAGCACTCACTCGAAGTCTTTCCAGATGCCAAACCAATCAAACAAACTACTGGACGATTTTTAGAACCCAAGCAGAAGGCGCTTGGAGAAGAAGTAAACAGATTGCTAGCAGCAAAATTCATCAGGGAGATCAAGATATCCACTTGGTTAGCAAACCCGGTACTGGTCCCCAAAAAGAACACGGACATCCTTCGGTATGCATCGACTACACGTCGTTAAACAAGCACTGCCCCAAGGACAACTTTCCCCTCCCGCGAATCGACCAGATCGTGGACTCTACGGCAGCCTGCCAACGCCTCTCTTTCTTGGATGCCTATTCGGGATATAATCAGATCCGGATGAAAAGAGAAGACGAAGAAAAGACAACATTCATCACACCTCACGGTGTCTACTACTACACGACAATGCCCTTCGGGCTCAAGAACGCAGGCGCAACATACCAGCGCTGCATGCAAAAATGCCTCGCCAAGCTCATTGGCAAGAACGTACAAGTGTACGTTGACGACATAGTCATCAAGACTCGAGTTGAGAGCACACTCCTCGAGGATATTAGAGAAACATTCGATGCCCTCAACGCATACAGGATCAAGCTCAATCCGACAAAATGCGTTTTTGGCGTTCCAGCAGGGAAACTTCTCGGGTACCTGGTATCCGCCAGAGGCATCGAAGCCAACCCAGAGAAAATACAAGCAATATTGACAATGAAGGAGCCAACTAATCTACGCGGAGTCCAACAGCATGCAGGGCGACTGGCCGCCCTGAGCAGGTTCATCGCACGATTGGGAGAGCAAGTGTTACCCTTCTACAAGCTGCTGAAGAAGACGGACAAATTCGAGTGGACACCGGAAGCTAAGCAAGCATTCGCGGACTTAAAGCGATCATTGCAAAGTAGGCGAGTCCTTGCAACGCCGCAAGAAAGGGAGCCACTCTACTTATACCTAGCCGCCACAAACCAGGTCATCAGCACAACAATCGTAGTCGAACGACCTGAGGAGGGCAAAGCGTACGGAGTTCAGCGTCCAATCTATTACATCAGCGAAGTGCTCTCGCCATGCAAACAACGATATCCTCATTATCAGAAGCTCGCATACGGGGTGGTCCTTACAGCCCGAAAGCTCAAGCACTACTTCCAGGAACACGCCACTACAGTGGTTAATGATGCGTCACTCGGGACAATCATGAACAACCCCATGGCATCCGGAAGAATAGCCAAATGGAGCATCAAGTTGGGCGCCTGGGACATCACTTACGCAGGGCGCAACGCCGTCAAATCTCAGGTGCTCGTGGAATTCCTAAGAGAATGGACAGAACTACAAACACCCGGGCCACCTGAGTACACGAGCAATTGAATAATGTATTTTGACGGGTCCAAAAGAAACGAAGGAGCAGGAGCTGGAATTGTCCTCATATCGCCACAGGGAGACAAACTGCAATACGTCCTGCGATTGGACTTTCCACCAGATGACCCAGCATCGAATAACAACGTAGAATATGAAGCCATGTTGCATGGGATGAAGATGGCAGTCGCCTGTGGAGGTACTCGATTAATGATTTACGGCGACTCCCATCTCATTGTGCAGCAGACAATGAAAGAATGTGATGCAATTGCTGAAAACATGGTCGCGTATCGCGACATGTACAATCTACTCGAAGGAAGTTTCAAAGGGTGCGAGTTGAAGCACACTGCAAGATCAAGCAATGAATAAGCAGATAGGCTGGCAAACATGGGTTCCACAAATACACCCATACCACCAGGAATATATTTCGAACGGATGATCAAGCGATCGGTCAAAGTCAAGAAAGCTACAGGAATACCCGCAGCGTCAGAAACAGAGGTCAGCGCAAGTCGCCATTATCGAGCTTACCCATAATATATCACGACAGGTTTTTCTGGTCGAGCCAGTCTGGACGCAGAAATATCTCGACTACCTGATCAACAGACAGCTCCCGGTCGATCCACGCGAGGCTCGACAAATAGTGAGACGCAGCAAATCCTTTCGGGTAGTCAACGGAGAATTATACAAGCAAGGCATCTCGGGTATACTTCAGCGCTGCATCGCACCCGAAGACGGCAAAGAATTACTCCAGGACATCCACCAAGGAGACTGTGGACATCATGCTAGCTGGAAAACAATCATGGGAAAGGCTTTCCGAGCAGGATTCTACTGGCTAACAGCAGCTACCGATGCAAAGGACCTGGTCGAGTGTAACATCCCAAGTATGAAATATCCCTTAGAATGTTTTGTTCCTTGTTTTAATTCAAGTATTGCATCATGTCATCATGTTTAATTATTTGTTTGCATTTGTTACTATTTGTTTTATTTCTGTTTGCATTGTTCTCATAATGAATTTCAAACCTTAATCAACCTTTATTTTCATACTTGTCTGTTACAATCTTTTCCAAATAAGAAATGCAAACCAAAACCTCAATTTCTTCCAAATAATTCATTAATGATCACCTATTAAATTGTTGCTTTAAATCAATCAATTAATTCAACCAATTAATTCTAAATCATTTTCAAATTCAAACCAAGTCTTCAAATCATTACCCTTTTGAATCCATGAAGTTCACCACACAATTATAATCTTTAAATCACTTTAAACCTTAGGGGTAACCCTACTAAAAATGCCTTGTTTCCATAATGTTAAATTAATATTGAAAATTCATTCAATTTGGTTCAAATGCCAACAGCACTTTTAATCTCAACTTTTTGAAATCAAATCTTGGAAGTTGTTTTCTAATTACCTAAATAACTTAACCTAATTTTCCTAGAATTTTTACTAAATTAAAACCCATCCTTTTCTTCCAAAACCAAAACCTACAAAAAAAAACAGAAAAGGAAAAATAAAAGAAGCAAGCCAGCTGCGCGCGCGGCAGCTAGCAGCTGACCCAGCCCACCTAAGCCTACCAGCGCGCATCCCAGCCCGCCTACAGCGCGCGTACCGCTTTGAAATGCGTGCGTACCTTCTGTTCGAAGTACGGCAGCACATCCAGAGCGCCACGGCGGCAGTACGACGGCGCCGACGGCCAGGAGGCTCCCTGGCCCCCTATAAGAACCCTAGACCCCCTGGCGCAGCACCCTAGCCCTAGGTTCCCGTTCTCTCCCTCGGATCCGCCGCCACCTCTCTCTCCCTCGCCGGATTTTTCTCCTCTGTCGCCCACCGGAAGAACGCCGCTCTGAATTTCCGCTAGCCACCGTCGCCATGTCGCTCCTCTACCCTACCTAAACCCTGGAACCAAGTGACCGTCATCTCCTCTCTCCGTTGAACACCCGCACGCACTCGGTGAGCTTCTGATTCGCCGCCGCGATCCTCGCCCTCTCCGACCACCGTGGCACCATTCTTTCTGAACCCGTGGTCGTCTACTCCGTTGCAGAGCCCCTCGACGCTGATCGTTCGCTGGATTCGTTCCACCTCTTCTTCCTCTATGCGTTGGACACCGGAGGGAGCAAGAAGGGCCACTGGATCCGCGCCGTCGTCTCCGACCACGCCGCCGTCGCCTCCGTCACCGTACGTCACCGAGCCTCCGCATCGGCTACTCCCGGTGGTGAGCAAGCCACCGTCCCCTCCTCCTATCTGCATCTTGCACACAGCACTGCCACGCATCCGTGCACGCACCGTATCCTTCCACACGCCCAGCTCGTCGCCGGCGAGCCGCGATGTCCTGTCAGTCGCGGAAGGATTTGATCTTCAGAAAGTTCAGTTAACGCTTAGTAACCTTTTCCTCACCGCGCATCTGTATCTGACAGAAACACTCGATCAGCTCCACTGGTTCAGTCACAGCGCAGCGAGCTAGAGGTGCAGGGTTCGAGCCCCTGCCCTCGCGGGATTTTTCCCGTCTTTTTTCCACCAGGTGCTGACAGAGAGGGCCCCCTGTCAGCCACCCAGTAGGCACGCAAGCGCAGCGCGCCACGCTGGCCCCCCAGGCCCACGCTGCAGTGGCAGTGGCTAGGGGCCAGTACGGTGCCAAACGTTTTAAAACTTTTCCTGTTTAAATTCTAATTCTTTTAAATAACAGTTTTAAACACTAAACTTTTAACATTAATAACTTTTAATCTATAAGTCCAATTAATAAAAGTTGTATATGTTTTCTGTTCCAAATTAAATGATCTTTTCAATTATTCTATTTGTGTACTGTTTTGAATTTTCCAAATGCATTTAAAATTCAAATTTGAATGATTCAAATGCAATTTGCTAAATTCAATAACTAATTCAGTATTAATCCAATAAATACAAATAAAATATGTTTTCCATACCATTTTGAATAACCTATTCAAATATAAAATTTGTTTCATTGTATGAATAATTTAAATTGCCTAAATAATTTAATACTTGTTTAATTCATTTAAATTTGATAAAAATCATAACTTGCTCAAAATAAAATATTTTTGAACATGCAAAATATGTTTTCAAACCATCAAAGTGTGAACTTTTCAAATGTGAATTTGAATTTATGATTTGAACAAATAAAAATTCAAATAATATTCAAACTTGTTTAAAATTCATTTAAAACTTGTTTAATATTGTTTAACTCATAATAAATTCATCCTAATTCCAATTTCAATATTTGAAACATGTAATCCAACAAAGATTTGATGTTCTTTTCAAATATAAATTTTGTTAATTGTTTTGCACACTTTAAATTGATGAAAACAATAATTGTTTGTGTGACATGTTTAAGTAACCAAACTTTCTAAACTTAATAAATGATTTCCAAAACTTGTTAAATCCTTTTTATCACTTGCATCTATTATTGCTATTTGTTGTTATTTTGTTGTTACCATCATGCATGCATCATGCTAACAACTTTCACATAATAATTAATTGTAAATCATTTGTTCCACTTAATTATGGACCCTTTCCCATATGCCACTCAAATTAGCATAGGGGTCCATTTAAATTGTGTTATCATGTTAGCTAGTTCATTTTGATGCAACCATTAACTTGTCATGCATCATCTTGATTGTGCACAATGCCATGATAATGATTGTTTACATTCATGTTTTGTTTGTTTGCTTCTTCTCGAATAGACGACGACGTTGAGACAGACGATCTTTACAGCACCCCTTCTGAGGATCTAGCTCAGTACCAGGCTGCTGAGTTCGCAGGCAAGTTATCACTCACATGAACCATTGTGTTCCTTTCAACCCTGGTTACCGATACTTTCCGTTGTCTATTTCTGCTAGCCTTAGTGGTAGTTGTTGCTGTTACGAACCTATCACATGATTCCCTGAACCTTGATATTGCCTCACCACCACTCCTACACCCTTTGTTTGAGCCAGTGTCTTACTAGTATGCTAAGGTTGTTTTGCTCGAGTCTGTTACCCGTTACTTTCAGTTACTATATCTTTACTATGTTCTGGGGGCTCGATATTTAATAAATCAATCAATCATGCTAATATTATTGTTAATAATAATTTGATGATAAGGCACCGGCAGGAGGCCCTGTGTGGTTTTGAGGCCTGCTAGTGTCGACCCTAATAGGAAAAGGGTCTTGTCTACTGATCCATGATGAGCGCACTACCCGCATGTGGGAAGCGAGTATGGGCGCCCCCCTCAATTTGATTCGATTCGCATCTCGTCCAAATCATCTCATTTAGTTCATGTTTTCTATTTGCCGCATGCATGTTTTTGCAAGCCCAGCGCAGGGTGGAACTTTTGTAGTCGGCATATAGGGGGACACGTTCTTAGAGTGCTATGAGGGTCCATTTTCTTCTGGGCTCGATTAGCCGTGCGCCCAAGGTGCTTTGGGCTTGATGCGAAGAAGAGTTGAGTTGTGTTGAGTGTCCCGCTTGGTGGGAGGCATCCCATCTGGCGGGTTATTCATACGTGTACGGCCAAATTGGTGCAACCCTGCAGGGATAATCTTCTCGAGAAGCCGTGTTTTCCGCGGTTATGGTTAACTTGGTGAAAGTACTGGCTAACAAGTACTCAGGACAACTTAAACCTAATGATTCACAATCTCACAACCATGATTAACAACTTGACTAGTAATAGGATTATTGTCACAATAACTTGATTCATCTTTAACCCAACGGTGTGAGTTATCCTCGGGTTGCTTCTTTGGATAAGGGGCGAGATCCAGGATGGGTTTGCTTGAAGTTATCTTCCAGTTGGTTACAATACTCGATCTTATCCCCTTTCTGATAGTTGGAAGTGATAGAATCTCTGTAGTTGGTTAGCGCAGCCAGTTGCAGCATCTTGTATATCCCCTTCTTTCCGTTGAACCCAAGTCATCTGTGCTTGTGTTGACGGGCTATACTTTGGTGAACTGTGAGTCTTGCTTGCCAGTACGTCTATGTACTGACCCCTTTGGGGCTGTGGTTTCTGCAGACTACGCGTACGAGGATCCAGGTGACGGCTACTACGTGGAGTTTGACGAGGCTGCTGACGAGTAGTTAGCGGACCCGGGCAGGATCCAAGACATCGTGGAAGGGCTCCGTCTTTATTTCAGTTTCCGGCTTCTTAAGCCTATTTGGATTTGTCTGTACTCAGACCCCTTTGAATGCTTCCGCTGAGATGTAATGATGTTATGTTGGGACATGTGTCCTCTGGATGATTATATTTGCTATCTCTGCCCTAGTGAGGGCCAATTGCAGCTTATTTCAATCTTTTGTGTCGTAGAGGCATGTTGTGTTATCCTTTTGTTCAAAGCCGTTGACGTACCATGTGTGCTTGGTATGAAGTACGTCAATGGTAGTGTCCTGATTTCTACAGGATAGTTTACATCGACGGTGAACAGTAGCGATGGGTTGTCACACATAAGTGTTGGCCTACTCGTAAGAGGACGCGGGTGCCGGAAAGCCCCGTAATCCTATCAGAATACTGTTCAGTTCGTACGGTGAGTATCCTCTAGAAGTCCGGGTGCGACAAATGGTATCAGAGCCTGTCTGCCTGTAGGATCCCTTTTTACTGGTCGCAGTGGAGTCTAGAAACTATTTTGTAGCTATATAGGAAAAATGAAACGTGAGAGTAGGAATTCTGCCATTTTTCTTCTTTCCCCACCCACCCACCCTTTTCTGGTAAGGAAGTGCAACGTTGTTTTCTGTTCTCACCTAAACTTTCAAGTTAGGATTTCACGTGTTTTGGGTTCTCCGTAGTACCTCAGGAGTTTTTGGTCTCGTGTTTCCCGATGTTGCTTCAATATCCTGTTCTTTTCAACATCCTTTTCGTCCGTTGAACCTTGTTGTTGCTTTCCACATCAGTTCTCTACCGGCGTCTAATCAAAATTTCCCCGATCATCTGCAGATGGATCTCAGGTTCTTCCCGCAGGTGGTTCGGATGACTCGCTGTGAGAGCACCGCCGGTTATCCGGAGATGCTGAGAGACATGGTCACCTATCTGGGGTTCCATTGGGCACCAGAGTACCAGGTCTACGAGCGGCAGCGAGAGTTTGACCAGACCTACTACCAGGCTATCGTCTACATTCTGTCAGATGATGGCATGAGCGTTGTCCACCGCTACAAGGCAGTAGGTTCCACAGTGGATATGGCCGTGCAGCAGGCAGCGTATGTGAGTCTCACCGTCCTTCGTGCTGACTACTGGGGGTTTGATGATTCCATCTATCGTCACATCCCCCGTGGTTACATCACGTCAGCGGGAGTTCACTTCACTCTCCACGGCAACCTGGATACCTACGAGTCTGATAGCTCCAGGCTGCACACCACTGCTCAGTTTGTGAGGCACAGTGACGCAGTTGCTTCCGCACTTTCTCAGGAGTTAGCCTCAGTCAGGGAGCAGCTCTATCTTGCTTTGACTCGTCTGGCTACGTACACCACAGACTTTGTTGGAGACGAGCGCTTTGGACGATTCGTTCAGACAGCTGGGTTTCCGCTGCCAGATGCTGGAGGTTACGAGCCGATCAGAGGTCCACTCCTTGACCTCGGAGCTGGTTACACTGGGATTCCACGCTTTGGAGCACAGGGAGACGACGCTTTCTACTTCACCACACCGAGAGTTGCTCTCAGAGCAGTCCCGATCTACGTGGATCGTCGTTATACCTACTTCCGGGGGATTCCTCTGCACCGTATCTCTCGTCGTACTACTCACCGCCGTCCTGCGTGATGAGCAGGGGAGTACCGATGTATCCATTCCTAGCTATGTTTAGTTATCCTTTGTCTTTCGAACCATGTATTGGTCTGTTGGATATTCTGATGTATTTGAACATGTGATGATGTACCTGAAGGAGCCAACTAATCTACGCGGAGTCCAACAGCATGCAGGGCGACTGGCCGCCCTGAGCAGGTTCATCGCACGATTGGGAGAGCAAGCGTTACCCTTCTACAAGCTGCTGAAGAAGACGGACAAATTCGAGTGGACACTGGAAGCTAAGCAAGCATTCGCGGACTTAAAGCGATCATTGCAAAGTAGGCGAGTCCTTGCAACGCCGCAAGAAAGGGAGCCACTCTACTTATACCTAGCCGCCACAAACCAGGTCATCAGCACAGCAATCGTAGTCGAACGACCTGAGGAGGGCAAAGCGTACGGAGTTCAGCGTCCAATCTATTACATCAGCGAAGTGCTCTCGCCATGCAAACAACGATATCCTCATTATCAGAAGCTCGCATACGGGGTGGTCCTTACAGCCCAAAAGCTCAAGCACTACTTCCAGGAACACACCATCACAGTGGTTAATGATGCGTCACTCGGGACAATCATGAACAACCCCATGGCATCCGGAAGAATAGCCAAATGGAGCATCGAGTTGGGCGCCTGGGACATCACTTACGCAGGGCGCAACGCCGTCAAATCTCAGGTGCTCGTGGAATTCCTAAGAGAATGGACAGAACTACAAACACCCCGGGCCACCTGAGTACACGAGCAATTGAATAATGTATTTTGACGGGTCCAAAAGAAACGAAGGAGCAGGAGCTGGAATTGTCCTCATATCGCCACAGGGAGACAAACTGCAATACGTCCTGCGATTGGACTTTCCACCAGATGACCCAGCATCGAATAACAACGTAGAATATGAAGCCATGTTGCATGGGATGAAGATGGCAGTCGCCTGTGGAGGTACTCGATTAATGATTTACGGCGACTCCAATCTCATTGTGCAGCAGACAATGAAAGAATGTGATGCAATTGCTGAAAACATGGTCGCGTATCGCGACATGTACAATCTACTCGAAGGAAGTTTCAAAGGGTGCGAGTTGAAGCACACTGCAAGATCAAGCAATGAATAAGCAGATAGGCTGGCAAACATGGGTTCCACAAATACACCCATACCACCAGGAATATATTTCGAACGGATGATCAAGCGATCGGTCAAAGTCAAGAAAGCTAAAGGAACACCCGCAGCGTCAGAAACAGAGGTCAGCGCAAGTCGCCATTATCGAGCTTACCCATAATATATCACGACAGGTTTTTCTGGTCGAGCCAGTCTGGACGCAGAAATATCTCGACTACCTGATCAACAGACAGCTCCCGGTCGATCCACGCGAGGCTCGACAAATAGTGAGACGCAGCAAATCCTTTCGGGTAGTCAACGGAGAATTATACAAGCAAGGCATCTCGGGTATACTTCAGCGCTGCATCGCACCCGAAGACGGCAAAGAATTACTCCAGGACATCCACCAAGGAGACTGTGGACATCATGCTAGCTGGAAAACAATCATGGGAAAGGCTTTCCGAGCAGGATTCTACTGGCTAACAGCAGCTACCGATGCAAAGGACCTGGTCGAGTGTAACATCCCAAGTATGAAATATCCCTTAGAATGTTTTGTTCCTTGTTTTAATTCAAGTATTGCATCATGTCAGCATGTTTAATTATTTGTTTGCATTTGTTACTATTTGTTTTATTTCTGTTTGCATTGTTCTCATAATGAATTTCAAACCTTAATCAACCTTTATTTTCATACTTGTCTGTTACAATCTTTTCCAAATAAGAAATGCAAACCAAAACCTCAATTGCTTCCAAATAATTCATTAATGATCACCTATTAAATTGTTGCTTTAAATCAATCAATTAATTCAACCAATTAATTCTAAATCATTTTCAAATTCAAACCTAGTCTTCAAATCATTACCCTTTTGAATCCATGAAGTTCACCACACAATTATAATCTTTAAATCACTTTAAACCTTAGGGGTAACCCTACTAAAAATGCCTTGTTTCCATAATGTTAAATTAATATTGAAAATTCATTCAATTTGGTTCAAATGCCAACAGCACTTTTAATCTCAACTTTTTGAAATCAAATCTTGGAAGTTGTTTTCTAATTACCTAAATAACTTAACCTAATTTTTCTAGAATTTTTACTAAATTAAAACCCATCCTTTTCTTCCAAAACCAAAACCTACAAAAAAAACAGAAAAGGAAAAATAAAAGAAGCAAGCCAGCTGCGCGCGCGGCAGCTAGCAGCTGACCCAGCCCGCCTAAGCCTACCAGCGCGCAGCCCAGCCCGCCTACAGCGCACGTACCGCTTTGAAATGCGTGCGTACCTTCTGTTCGAAGTACGGCAGCGCATCCAGAGCGCCACGGCGGCAGTACGACAACGCCGACGGCCAGGAGGCTCCCTGGCCCCCTATAAGAACCCTAGACCCCCTGGCGCAGCACCCTAGCCCTAGGTTCCCGTTCTCTCCCTCGGATCCGCCGCCACCTCTCTCTCCCTCGCCGGATTTTTCTCCTCTGTCGCCCACCGGAAGAACGCCGCTCTGAATTTCCGCTAGCCACCGTCGCCATGTCGCTCCTCTACCCTACCTAAACCCTGGAACCAAGTGACCGTCATCTCCTCTCTCCGTTGAACACCCGCACGCACTCGGTGAGCTTCTGATTCGCCGCCGCGATCCTCGCCCTCTCCGACCACCGTGGCACCATTCTTTCTGAACCCGTGGTCGTCTACTCCGTTGCAGAGCCCCTCGACGCTGATCGTTCGCTGGATTCGTTCCACCTCTTCTTCCTCTATGCGTTGGACACCGGAGGGAGCAAGAAGGGCCACTGGATCCGCGCCGTCGTCTCCGACCACGCCGCCGTCGCCTCCGTCACCGTACGTCACCGAGCCTCCGCATCGGCTACTCCCGGTGGTGAGCAAGCCACCGTCCCCTCCTCCTATCTGCATCTTGCACACAGCACTGCCACGCATCCGTGCACGCACCGTATCCTTCCACACGCCCAGCTCGTCGCCGGCGAGCCGCGATGTCCTGTCAGTCGCGGAAGGATTTGATCTTCAGAAAGTTCAGTTAACGCTTAGTAACCTTTTCCTCACCGCGCATCTGTATCTGACAGAAACACTCGATCAGCTCCACTGGTTCAGTCACAGCGCAGCGAGCTAGAGGTGCAGGGTTCGAGCCCCTGCCCTCGCGGGATTTTTCCCGTCTTTTTTCCACCAGGTGCTGACAGAGAGGGCCCCCTGTCAGCCACCCAGTAGGCACGCAAGCGCAGCGCGCCACGCTGGCCCCCCAGGCCCACGCTGCAGTGGCAGTGGCTAGGGGCCAGTACGGTGCCAAACGTTTTAAAACTTTTCCTGTTTAAATTCTAATTCTTTTAAATAACAGTTTTAAACACTAAACTTTAAACATTAATAACTTTTAATCTATAAGTCCAATTAATAAAAGTTGTATATGTTTTATGTTCCAAATTAAATGATCTTTTCAATTATTCTATTTGTGTACTGTTTTGAATTTTCCAAATGCATTTAAAATTCAAATTTGAATGATTCAAATGCAATTTGCTAAATTCAATAACTAATTCAGTATTAATCCAATAAATACAAATAAAATATGTTTTCCATACCATTTTGAATAACCTATTCAAATATAAAATTTGTTTCATTGTATGAATAATTTAAATTTCCTAAATAATTTAATACTTGTTTAATTCATTTAAATTTGATAAAAATCATAACTTGCTCAAAATAAAATATTTTTGAACATGCAAAATATGTTTTCAAACCATCAAAGTGTGAACTTTTCAAATGTGAATTTGAATTTATGATTTGAACAAATAAAAATTCAAATAATATTCAAACTTGTTTAAAATTCATTTAAAACTTGTTTAATATTGTTTAACTCATAATAAATTCATCCTAATTCCAATTTCAATATTTGAAACATGTAATCCAACAAAGATTTGATGTTCTTTTCAAATATAAATTTTGTTAATTGTTTTGCACACTTTAAATTGATGAAAACAATAATTGTTTGTGTGACATGTTTAAGTAACCAAACTTTCTAAACTTAATAAATGATTTCCAAAACTTGTTAAATCCTTTTATCACTTGCATCTATTATTGCTATTTGTTGTTATTTTGTTGTTACCATCATGCATGCATCATGCTAACAACTTTCACATAATAATTAATTGTAAATCATTTGTTCCACTTAATTATGGACCCTTTCCCATATGCCACTCAAATTAGCATAGGGGTCCATTTAAATTGTGTTATCATGTTAGCTAGTTCATTTTGATGCAACCATTAACTTGTCATGCATCATCTTGATTGTGCACAATGCCATGATAATGATTGTTTACATTCCTGTTCTGTTTGTTTGCTTCTTCTCGAATAGACGACGACGTTGAGACAGACGATCTTTACATCACCCCTTCTGAGGATCTAGCTCAGTACCAGGCTGCTGAGTTCGCAGGCAAGTTATCACTCACATGAACCATTGTGTTCCTTTCAACCCTGGTTACCGATACTTTCCGTTGTCTATTTCTGCTAGCCTTAGTGGTAGTTGTTGCTGTTACGAACCTATCACATGATTCCCTGAACCTTGATATTGCCTCACCACCACTCCTACACCCTTTGTTTGAGCCAGTGTCTTACTAGTATGCTAAGGTTGTTTTGCTCGAGTCTGTTACCCGTTACTTTCAGTTACTATATCTTTACTATGTTCTGGGGGCTCGATGTTTAATAAATCAATCAATCATGCTAATATTATTGTTAATAATAATTTGATGATAAGGCACCGGCAGGAGGCCCTGTGTGGTTTTGAGGCCTGCTAGTGTCGACCCTAATAGGAAAAGGGTCTTGTCTACTGATCCATGATGAGCGCACTACCCGCATGTGGGAAGCGAGTATGGGCGCCCCCCTCAATTTGATTCGATTCGCATCTCGTCCAAATCATCTCATTTAGTTCGTGTTTTCTATTTGCCGCATGCATGTTTTTGCAAGCCCAGCGCAGGGTGGAACTTTTGTAGTCGGCATATAGGGGGACACGTTCTTAGAGTGCTATGAGGGTCCATTTTCTTCTGGGCTCGATTAGCCGTGCGCCCAAGGTGCTTTGGGCTTGATGCGAAGAAGAGTTGAGTTGTGTTGAGTGTCCCGCTTGGTGGGAGGCATCCCATCTGGCGGGTTATTCATACGTGTACGGCCAAATTGGTGCAACCCTGCAGGGATAATCTTCTCGAGAAGCCGTGTTTTCCGCGGTTATGGTTAACTTGGTGAAAGTACTGGCTAACAAGTACTCAGGACAACTTAAACCTAATGATTCACAATCTCACAACCATGATTAACAACTTGACTAGTAATAGGATTATTGTCACAATAACTTGATTCATCTTTAACCCAACGGTGTGAGTTATCCTCGGGTTGCTTCTTTGGATAAGGGGCGAGATCCAGGATGGGTTTGCTTGAAGTTATCTTCCAGTTGGTTACAATACTCGATCTTATCCCCTTTCTGATAGTTGGAAGTGATAGAATCTCTGTAGTTGGTTAGCGCAGCCAGTTGCAGCATCTTGTATATCCCCTTCTTTCCGTTGAACCCAAGTCATCTGTGCTTGTGTTGACGGGCTATACTTTGGTGAACTGTGAGTCTTGCTTGCCAGTACGTCTATGTACTGACCCCTTTGGGGCTGTGGTTTCCGCAGACTACGCGTACGAGGATCCAGGTGACGGCTACTACGTGGAGTTTGACGAGGCTGCTGACGAGTAGTTAGCGGACCCGGGCAGGATCCGAGACATCGTGGAAGGGCTCCGTCTTTATTTCAGTTTCCGGCTTCTTAAGCCTATTTGGATTTGTCTGTACTCAGACCCCTTTGAATGCTTCCGCTGAGATGTAATGATGTTATGTTGGGACATGTGTCCTCTGGATGATTGTATTTGCTATCTCTGCCCTAGTGAGGGCCAATTGCAGCTTATTTCAATCTTTTGTGTCGTAGAGGCATGTTGTGTTATCCTTTTGTTCAAAGCCGTTGACGTACCATGTGTGCATGGTATGAAGTACGTCAATGGTAGTGTCCTGATTTCTACAGGATAGTTTACATCGACGGTGAACAGTAGCGATGGGTTGTCACACATAAGTGTTGGCCTACTCGTAAGAGGACGCAGGTGCCGGAAAGCCCCGTAATCCCATCAGAATACTGTTCAGTTCGTACGGTGAGTATCCTCTAGAAGTCCGGGTGCGACAAATGGTATCAGAGCCTGTCTGCCTATAGGATCCCTTTTTACTGGTCGCAGTGGAGTCTAGAAACTATTTTGTAGCTATATAGGAAAAATGAAACGTGAGAGTAGGAATTCTGCCATTTTTCTTCTTTCCCCACCCACCCACCCTTTTCTGGTAAGGAAGTGCAACGTTGTTTTCTGTTCTCACCTAAACTTTCAAGTTAGGATTTCACGTGTTTTGGGTTCTCCGTAGTACCTCAGGAGTTTTTGGTCTCGTGTTTCCCGATGTTGCTTCAATATCCTGTTCTTTTCAACATCCTTTTCGTCCGTTGAACCTTGTTGTTGCTTTCCACATCAGTTCTCTACCGGCGTCTAATCAAAACTTCCCCGATCATCTGCAGATGGATCTCAGGTTCTTCCCGCAGGTGGTTCGGATGACTCGCTGTGAGAGCACCGCCGGTTATCCGGAGATGCTGAGAGACATGGTCACCTATCTGGGGTTCCATTGGGCACCAGAGTACCAGGTCTACGAGCGGCAGCGAGAGTTTGACCAGACCTACTACCAGGCTATCGTCTACATTCTGTCAGATGATGGCATGAGCGTTGTCCACCGCTACAAGGCAGTAGGTTCCACAGTGGATATGGCCGTGCAGCAGGCAGCGTATGTGAGTCTCACCGTCCTTCGTGCTGACTACTGGGGGTTTGATGATTCCATCTATCGTCACATCCCCCGTGGTTACATCACGTCAGCGGGAGTTCACTTCACTCTCCACGGCAACCTGGATACCTACGAGTCTGATAGCTCCAGGCTGCACACCACTGCTCAGTTTGTGAGGCACAGTGACGCAGTTGCTTCCGCACTTTCTCAGGAGTTAGCCTCAGTCAGGGAGCAGCTCTATCTTGCTTTGACTCGTCTGGCTACGTACACCACAGACTTTGTTGGAGACGAGCGCTTTGGACGATTCGTTCAGACAGCTGGGTTTCCGCTGCCAGATGCTGGAGGTTACGAGCCGATCAGAGGTCCACTCCTTGACCTCGGAGCTGGTTACACTGGGATTCCACACTTTAGAGCACAGGGAGACGACGCTTTCTACTTCACCACACCGAGAGTTGCTCTCAGAGCAGTCCCGATCTACGTGGATCGTCGTTATACCTACTTCCAGGGGATTCCTCCGCACCGTATCTCTCGTCGTACTACTCACCGCTGTCCTGCGTGATGAGCAGGGGAGTACCGATGTATCCATTCCTAGCTATGTTTAGTTATCCTTTGTCTTTTGAACCATGTATTGGTCTGTTGGATATTCTGATGTATTTGAACATGTGATGATGTACCTGTTGGTTGTCTATTCATGCGTCGGAATAATCTATCTTTCGGTTACCAAGTCTATCCTTTTCTATTGTTGTGCTAAAATGAATGTCTATTCAGGATGCCGCCAACAAGGAGCAACCCGCCTGAACCACCTCCGCTCACGGAGCTGTTGACTCAGATGACTCAGGTCGTGGCTCAGATGGCCCAGATCCAGGATAACCAGCACAACAACCAGAATGCTCCGCGAGTCAGCATCAAGGAGTTTCTGAGCATGGGGCCGAGAGCTTTCGTGGCAACACGTGAGCCTCTGGATGCTGATGACTGGATCAGGGAGATGAACAGGGCTCTGGACATAGCTCACGTTGCTGAGGAGGATAAAGTCAAGTATGCCACCTACCTACTGAAGGGTCAGGCAGCTACCTGGTGGGAGAACTACCAGACCATGAGAGCTGGCTATCCTATCACCTGGGGATGTTTCAAGGATGCCTTCCTGAAGCACCACATCCCAGATGGTCTCATGGAAAGGATGCGTGAGGAATTCTGCTCTCTCAAACAGGGCAAGCTGGACGTCCTCGGCTACCAGAACGAGTTCAATCGTCTCGCTCGATACGCTGGTGACGAGGTGTCCACTGAAGCCAAGAAGATGGCAAGGTTCCGCCGAGGTTTTAACCCGGAACTGAAGTACGCTCTCACCAACATCAAGTGCAAGGACTTCGTGGAGCTCGTGAACACCGCGCTCAATGAGGAGAATGGGCGCAAGGCGTTCGAGGAGTCCCGTAAGCACTCGCGTGAGGGTGGTTCCTCCTCCAACATGACCACCCCTCCGCAGAAGCGCCGCATCTGGGTGCCAAATCGTGCTGTCACTCGGGCTCCAAATGCCCAAGCTTCTCCAGGCTTTGGTCCCCGCCCACCCAACCCATCTCAGATGCAGGGTCAGAGGTTTCCAATGGGGCAGCCAAGGCCAGGTCCTCCTCCTGTCGTTACTTGCTACAAGTGCAAGGAGACTGGACACTACGCTGATAAGTGCACTCAGAGGCAGCTACCTCCACCACCTCCTCGCCACAACACCAACCAGGCAATAGTTCGTGCTCCCCCGGCTAAAGCCTTCAACTCCAACAACAGGCCTGTCGGGAGGACCGCGAGGGTGAACCATATCAAGGCCGACAAAGCTGAGGAAGCTGCTGACATCGTTCTCGGTATATTACCCGTAAACTCTTTTCCAGCTAAAGTGTTGTTTGATACCGGAGCATCGCATTCTTTTGTATCAAAGATTTTTGCAAAAGCATACAACCTAGTTATGGTTCCGCTAAGCAATCAAATGACTGTTCACTCTCCGGGACCGCAAATGTTGACTTCCAAGATAAGCATGGACAATCAAATCCTAATTGGAGGTCGCATATTCCTTGCTTCACTCATGTTGCTGGGAAATTCTGACATTGATGTCATTCTGGGTATGGATTGGTTGAAGACCCACAAAGCTAAAATTGACTGTGCTCAAAAGTCAATAACTCTCTCCCACACTTCAGGCCAGATAGTCTATTCTCCATATGGATCAAGTTCTGTTCAGCTGTTCAACCTCGATGCTAAACCCCTTCCTGCAATTGAGAATGTTCTGGTGGTTTGTGAATTCCCTGACGTCTTTCCAGAAGAGTTGATAGGGATGCCTCCGGACAGAGCAGTTGAGTTCGTGATCGAGCTTGAACCAGGTACTGCTCCAATCTCTAAGCATCCATACAAGATAGCTCCTCCTGAACTGAAATTGTTGAAGGAGCAAATCGATATGTACATGGAGAAAGGTTACATTCAGCCTAGTTCCTCCGCTTGGGGTTGCCCAACTCTGTTTGTTGCCAAGAAGGATCAAACAAAAAGACTCGTGGTTGACTATCGTCCTCTCAACGAGAAAACCATCAAGAACAAGTATCCAATTCCTCGTATCGATGATTTTTTTGATCAACTTGCTGGAGCCTCAATATTCTCAAAGTTGGACTTGAGGATGGGGTACCATCAAATAAAGATCAGAAAGGAAGATATTCCTAAGACAGCTTTCACCACTCGTTACGGTCTATATGAATACACCGTCATGTCCTTTGGTCTCACCAATGCACCGGCAACGTTCTCAAGACTCATGAATTCTGTCTTCCATGAATACCTCGACAAGTTCGTTGTGGTATATCTTGATGACATTCTAGTCTACTCAAAATCCGAGGAAGAGCATGGAGAACACCTTCGTCTCACTCTCATGAAACTTCGCGAGCATCGTCTATATGCCAAGTTCTCCAAATGTGAGTTCTGGATTCCAGAAGTTGCATATCTTGGTCATATCATCTCTGCCAAAGGCATAGCCATTGACCCGGAAAAGGTTAAGGCAATTGTTGATTGGAAACCCCCTAAGACGGTGAAGCAAGTCAGAAGTTTTCTTGGCTTGGCTAGCTATTGCCGTCGTTTCGTCCAAAACTTCTCCAAGATTGCTAAACCTCTCACTGATCTCACAAAGAAGGACAAAAAGTTCGTATGGACTCCACAATGTGATGAGAGTTTCAATCTCCTGAAGACTAAACTCACTTCCACCCCAGTTCTGGTTGGCCCAGACACTACCAAACCTTTCCAGATATTCTGCGATGCATCTCTCCAAGGCCTAGGTGCAGTTCTTATGCAAGAACGTCAAGTTGTGGCTTATGCTTCACGTCAGTTGAATCCACATGAGCAAAACTATCCCACACATGATCTTGAACTTGCAGCAGTTGTGTTTGCCCTCAAGAAATGGAGACAATACTTGTTGGGTAACAAAACTGAAATCTTTTCCGATCATAAGAGTCTGAAATACATCTTCACTCAACCAGATCTAAACCTCAGGCAAAGGAGATGGATTGAAAAGATTAAAGACTTTGATCTCACCATTTCTTACACTCCAGGCAAGGCTAATGTTATGGCCGACGCTCTCAGTCGCAAGTCATATTGCAATAATCTCATGATCATGGAAAGCCAACCTCCACTTCATGAAGAATTCCAGAAGCTGAACCTTGGTCTTGTCCCTGAAGGATACCTTGCTAGCTTGACAGCCAGTCCAACTCTCGAGGACAAGATTTGTTCTGAACAACTTCGTGATACTGAAATCAAGAAGATTGTAGAGCACATCAAAGAAGGCAATGATAAATTCAAGTCTTTCTCAATTCATGACAAGGGAACTGTGTTCTTCGAAGGACGCATTGCAGTTCCTCAGATTCAAAGTCTCAAGGATATCATTCTCAAGGAGGCCCATGAAACTCCTCTTTCCATCCACCCTGGAAGTACAAAGATGTACCAGGATCTCAAGACTCTGTATTGGTGGCCTGGCATGAAACTTGAAATTGCTCAATATGTTTCTGAATGCGACGTTTGTCAACGTGTTAAGGCAGTCCATCAGAAAATAGCAGGTCTACTCCAACCTCTGAAAATTCCTGAGTGGAAGTGGTACATGATTGAAATGGACTTCGTTACTGGGTTTCCAAAGTCCAAAAAGGGCAACGATGCAATCTTCGTTGTTATTGATCGTCTCACTAAGGTAGCTCACTTCTTTGCTGTCAAGGAAACTATCTCAGCTAGCCAGTTAGCAGATCTCTACACAGCAAAGGTTGTTCCTCTTCATGGTGTTCCATTGGAAATAAGCTCAGACCGTGGAAGTATCTTCACTTCTCATTTCTGGAAGAGTTTTCAAGAAGCATTGGGCACCAAACTTCTGTTCAGCACAGCTTATCACCCTCAGTCTCAGGGGCAAGTCGAAAGAGTCAATCAGATTCTCGAGGATATGCTCAGAGCATGTGGTATCTCCTTTGGCATGAAATGGGAGGATTGCCTTCCATATGCTGAATTCTCCTACAACAACATCTACCAGGCAAGCCTAGGTATGGCACCATTTGAGGCATTGTATGGTCGCAGATGCGGGAGTCCAATCAATTGGTCTGGAGCTGGTGAACGTTCACTCTTAGGCCCTGACATTGTTAAGGAAGCCGAGGAGAAAGTTTGTATCATTCGTGACAATCTCAGGATTGCTCAGTCTCGTCAGAAGAGCTATTATGATAGCAAGCACAGGGATATGATCTATGCACCTGGTGACAAGGCATATCTCCGTGTAACTCCCCTCAGAGGCACTCATCGTTTTGGTGTGAAAGGAAAGCTTGCACCAAGATACATTGGTCCTTTCAACATTCTCTCACGGCGGGCAGAAAATGCCTATCGTCTTGAACTTCCAGAAAAACTATCCAAGGTGCACGATGTGTTCCACGTGTCCCAGCTCAAGAAGTGTTTCAAAGATCCAGATCGTGCAGTTGATCATGATTCCATTGAACTGCAAGATGATCTATCTTATGAGGAGCACCCTATTCGTATTCTCGATGAGACCGAGCGTAAGACTCGCAACAAGAGCACCAAGTTCTTGAAAGTGCAGTGGTCGCATCATTCCGATAAAGAGGCAACGTGGGAGACCGAAGAGGATCTTCGCAAGAAGTATCCGGACCTTTTCACTTCTCAGTAAGGAATCTCGGGGCGCGATTCCTTCAAGGGGGGGCGTTTTGTAACATCCCAAGTATGAAATATCCCTTAGAATGTTTTGTTCCTTGTTTTAATTCAAGTATTGCATCATGTCATCATGTTTAATTATTTGTTTGCATTTGTTACTATTTGTTTTATTTCTGTTTGCATTGTTCTCATAATGAATTTCAAACCTTAATCAACCTTTATTTTCATACTTGTCTGTTACAATCTTTTCCAAATAAGAAATGCAAACCAAAACCTCAATTGCTTCCAAATAATTCATTAATGATCACCTATTAAATTGTTGCTTTAAATCAATCAATTAATTCAACCAATTAATTCTAAATCATTTTCAAATTCAAACCAAGTCTTCAAATCATTACCCTTTTGAATTCATGAAGTTCACCACACAATTATAATCTTTAAATCACTTTAAACCTTAGGGGTAACCCTACTAAAAATGCCTTGTTTCCATAATGTTAAATTAATATTGAAAATTCATTCAATTTGGTTCAAATGCCAACAACACTTTTAATCTCAACTTTTTGAAATAAAATCTTGGAAGTTGTTTTCTAATTACCTAAATAACTTAACCTAATTTTCCTAGAATTTTTACTAAATTAAAACCCATCCTTTTCTTCCAAAACCAAAACCTACAAAAAAAAACAGAAAAGGAAAAATAAAAGAAGCAAGCCAGCTGCGCGCGCGGCAGCTAGCAGCTGACCCAGCCCACCTAAGCCTACCAGCGCGCAGCCCAGCCCGCCTACAGCGCGCGTACCGCTTTGAAATATGTGTGTACCTTCTGTTCGAAGTACGGCAGCGCATCCAGAGCGCCACGGCGGCAGTACGACGGCGCCGACGGCCAGGAGGCTCCCTAGCCCCCTATAAGAACCCTAGACCCCCTGGCGCAGCACCCTAGCCCTAGGTTCCCGTTCTCTCCCTCGGATCCGCCGCCACCTCTCTCTCCCTCGCCGGATTTTTCTCCTCTGTCGCCCACCGGAAGAACGCCGCTCTGAATTTCCGCTAGCCACCGTCGCCATGTCGCTCCTCTACCCTACCTAAACCCTGGAACCAAGTCACCGTCATCTCCTCTCTCCGTTGAACACCCGCACGCACTCGGTGAGCTTCTGATTCGCCGCCGCAATCCTCGCCCTCTCCGACCACCGTGGCACCATTCTTTCTGAACCCGTGGTTGTCTACTCCGTTGCAGAGCCCCTCGACGCTGATCGTTCGCTGGATTCGTTCCACCTCTTCTTCCTCTACGCGTTGGACACCGGAGGGAGCAAGAAGGGCCACTGGATCCGCGCCGTCGTCTCCGACCACGCCGCCGTCGCCTCCGTCACCGTACGTCACCGAGCCTCCGCATCGGCTACTCCCGGTGGTGAGCAAGCCACCGTCCCCTCCTCCTATCTGCATCTTGCACGCAGCACTGCCACGCATCCGTGCATGCACCGTATCCTTCCACACGCCCAGCTCGTCGCCGGCGAGCCGCGATGTCCTGTCAGTCGCGGAAGGATTTGATCTTCAGAAAGTTCAGTTAACGCTTAGTAACCTTTTCCTCACCGCGCATCTGTATCTGACAGAAACACTCGATCAGCTCCACTGGTTCAGTCACAGCGCAGCGAGCTAGAGGTGCAGGGTTCGAGCCCCTGCCCTCGCGGGATTTTTCCCGTCTTTTTTCCACCAGGTGCTGACAGAGAGGGCCCCCTGTCAGCCACCCAGTAGCCACGCAAGCGCAGCGCGCCACGCTGGCCCCCCAGGCCCACGCTGCAGTGGCAGTGGCTAGGGGCCAGTACGGTGCCAAACGTTTTAAAACTTTTCCTGTTTAAATTCTAATTCTTTTAAATAACAGTTTTAAACACTAAACTTTAAACATTAATAACTTTTAATCTATAAGTCCAATTAATAAAAGTTGTATATGTTTTCTGTTCCAAATTAAATGATCTTTTCAATTATTCCATTTGTGTACTGTTTTGAATTTTCCAAATGCATTTAAAATTCAAATTTGAAAGATACAAAAGCAATTTGCTAAATTCAATAACTAATTCAGTATTAATCCAATAAATACAAATAAAATATGTTTTCCATACCATTTTGAATAACCTATTCAAATATAAAATTTGTTTCATTGTATGAATAATTTAAATTGCCTAAATAATTTAATACTTGTTTAATTCATTTAAATTTGATAAAAATCATAACTTGCTTAAAATAAAATATTTTTGAACATGCAAAATATGTTTTCAAACCATCAAAGTGTGAACTTTTCAAATGTGAATTTGAATTTATGATTTGAACAAATAAAAATTCAAATAATATTCAAACTTGTTTAAAATTCATTTCAAACTTGTTTAATATTGTTTAACTCATAATAAATTCATCCTAATTCCAATTTCAATATTTGAAACATGTAATCCAACAAAGATTTGATGTTCTTTTCAAATATAAATTTTGTTAATTGTTTTGAACACTTTAAATTGATGAAAACAATAATTGTTTGTGTGACATGTTTAAGTAACCAAACTTTCTAAACTTAATAAATGATTTCCAAAACTTGTTAAATCCTTTTATCACTTGCATCTATTATTGCTATTTGTTGTTATTTTGTTGTTACCATCATGCATGCATCATGCTAACAACTTTCGCATAATAATTAATTGTAAATCATTTGTTCCACTTAATTATGGACCCTTTCCCATATGCCACTCAAATTAGCATAGGGGTCCATTTAAATTGTGTTATCATGTTAGCTGGTTCATTTTGATGCAACCATTAACTTGTCATGCATCATCTTGATTGTGCACAATGCCATGATAATGATTTTTTACATTCCTGTTTTGTTTGTTTGCTTCTTCTCGAATAGACGACGACGTTGAGACAGACGATCTTTACAGCACCCCTTCTGAGGATCTAGCTCAGTACCAGGCTGCTGAGTTCGCAGGCAAGTTATCACTCACATGAACCATTGTGTTCCTTTCAACCCTGGTTACCGATACTTTCCGTTGTCTATTTCTGCTAGCCTTAGTGGTAGTTGTTGCTGTTACGAACCTATCACATGATTCCCTGAACCTTGATATTGCCTCACCACCACTCCTACACCCTTTGTTTGAGCCAGTGTCTTACTAGTATGCTTAGGTTGTTTTGCTCGAGTCTGTTACCCGTTACTTTCAGTTACTATATCTTTACTATGTTCTGGGGGCTCGATGTTTAATCAATCAATCAATCATGCTAATATTATTGTTAATAATAATTTGATGATAAGGCACCGGCAGGAGGCCCTGTGTGGTTTTGAGGCCTGCTAGTGTCGACCCTAATAGGAAAAGGGTCTTGTCTACTGATACATGATGAGCGCACTACCCGCATGTGGGAAGCGAGTATGGGCGCCCCCCTCAATTTGATTCGATTCGCATCTCGTCCAAATCATCTCATTTAGTTCGTGTTTTCTATTTGCCGCATGCATGTTTTTGCGAGCCCAGCGCAGGGTGGAACTTTTGTAGTCGGCATATAGGGGGACACGTTCTTAGAGTGCTATGAGGGTCCATTTTCTTCTGGGCTCGATTAGCCGTGCGCCCAAGGTGCTTTGGGCTTGATGCGAAGAAGAGTTGAGTTGTGTTGAGTGCCCCGCTTGGTGGGAGGCATCCCATCTGGCGGGTTATTCATACGTGTACGGCCAAATTGGTGCAACCCTGCAGGGATAATCTTCTCGAGAAGCCGTGTTTTCCGCGGTTATGGTTAACTTGGTGAAAGTACTGGCTAACAAGTACTCAGGACAACTTAAACCTAATGATTCACAATCTCACAACCATGATTAACAACTTGACTAGTAATAGGATTATTGTCACAATAACTTGATTCATCTTTAACCCAACGGTGTGAGTTATCCTCGGGTTGCTTCTTTGGATAAGGGGCGAGATCCAGGATGGGTTTGCTTGAAGTTATCTTCCAGTTGGTTACAATACTCGATCTTATCCCCTTTCTGATAGTTGGAAGTGATAGAATCTCTGTAGTTGGTTAGCGCAGCCAGTTGCAGCATCTTGTATATCCCCTTCTTTCCGTTGAACCCAAGTCATCTGTGCTTGTGTTGACGGGCTATACTTTGGTGAACTGTGAGTCTTGCTTGCCAGTACGTCTATGTACTGACCCCTTTGGGGCTGTGGTTTCCGCAGACTACGCGTACGAGGATCCAGGTGACGGCTACTACGTGGAGTTTGACGAGGCTGCTGACGAGTAGTTAGCGGACCCGGGCAGGATCCGAGACATCGTGGAAGGGCTCCGTCTTTATTTCAGTTTCCGGCTTCTTAAGCCTATTTGGATTTGTCTGTACTCAGACCCCTTTGAATGCTTCCGCTGAGATGTAATGATGTTATGTTGGGACATGTGTCCTCTGGATGATTGTATTTGCTATCTCTGCCCTAGTGAGGGCCAATTGCAGCTTATTTCAATCTTTTGTGTCGTAGAGGCATGTTGTGTTATCCTTTTGTTCAAAGCCGTTGACGTACCATGTGTGCATGGTATGAAGTACGTCAATGGTAGTGTCCTGATTTCTACAGGATAGTTTACATCGACGGTGAACAGTAGCGATGGGTTGTCACACATAAGTGTTGGCCTACTCGTAAGAGGACGCAGGTGCCGGAAAGCCCCGTAATCCCATCAGAATACTGTTCAGTTCGTACGGTGAGTATCCTCTAGAAGTCCGAGTGCGACATCGAGCGATGCGATGCTTGCCAGCGATTCGCACCAAGACCACATACACCTGCTACGGAATTGCACATGATACCCATTGCCTGGCCCTTCGCACAATGGGGGCTGGACATGGTTGGACCACTACGCAAGTCCACGCCTGGCGGATATACGCACTTGCTGGTCGCAGTCGACAAGTTCACCAAATGGATCGAGGCCATGCCAATAACTTCGGCTAGCGCCCAATGCGCCGTCAAATTCCTCGACTCCATTGTATGCAGATTTGGCGTGCCACACGACATCATTACAGACAATGGTACAAACTTCACAGCAAAGGAAACGCAACAGTTTTGCGAGGAAAAGGGCATCAACTTCAAGTTTGCTTCAGTTGCCCACCCGCAAACGAACGGTCAAGTCGAAAGATCCAACGGCTTAGTTTCGGCCGGCATCAAGAAACGCCTACTCGATCGTCTACACCCCGCCGCAGGACATTGGGCAGAAGAGCTACCCTCCGTAGTATGGAGCCTCCGCACAACTCCAAACCGATCCACAAAATACACACCATTTTTCATGGTATACGGGGCAGAAGCAGTCCTACCCGAGGATGTTAGATTCAGCGCCCCACGAGTTGTGGCCTACAGCGAAGAAACCTCCAACAAGGCACTCGCGGAAGATATGGATGCACTCGACGAGATGCGAGACATCGCGCTCGCAAGATCCGCAGTATATCAGCAATCACTGCAAAACTATCACAGTCGCCGCATACGCCACAGAGCATTCGCGGTTGGAGATCTAGTGCTGCGACTCAAGCAGAAGGAAGGACACAAGCTCGAGCCACCCTGGGAAGGACGCTTCCTCATACACGAAGTCATCCCAGGCGGAGCCTACAGGCTGAAGAATCCGTCGACTGGAGGAATCTATTCCAATCCTTGGAATATCGCACACCTCCGCAAATTTTATCCCTAGGATTACTTATTATCACAACAAATAAGGCTATACTAGCCACTCTTGTAGCCCGAATACATGACTTCTCAGTCATAGCAATAAAAATACATGGTTTCTCAACCATATTTACTCGAAGATTATCTATTCTTACATGCTAAATAGTTACAGGTACACACCCCATAAACACACGGGGACTAAGCCTACAACTAAGCATCACAAGAAAATTCATACACACAAGGTTACACACCTTATAAACAGTTTTTACAAGCTATACAGCATGACAGAATATACACATTCAACAATCAGTCATGGCGATAAGCATTCTCAGTCGCCAACACTCTCTCTACTTCTTCAGAGGTCAATCGAATGATCTTCTCCGCTGCAGGACGAACAACATCGTAATGCGGAGAAATATCATCGATTGGTCCATCTGGGAGGCTAGCCATAGAGTTAAAATTTACTTTAGGATGCCGTATTCGGACAAAGGAGAGAGCCACCACCGCGCCGCAAATCATCTAGTTGCGCACGCACTCGCGAATTTCTCCCTCCTGCCCGAAGAGCCCAAGGAGATACCTCCAATCTTCAGGACCCCTCTCAAGCGGGTAGAATGCAGCGTTTATCGCGATTAAGACCTCGTGAAAAGAACTCACGAGAACTTTTATCTGGGAGACACGGAACTTCAAAGTAGCTAACACAAAACCTCGGCTGCGATCAGACCAAAAATTGTTCGCATGAGGCCTTAAGCTGCCAGCTTCTTGAAGAATGTGGTTTTCCACCCACTGTTTTTCCTCCCTATCATCCGGTTTAACAACTGAAGAAAAGAGTACGTGATCAGATAAGGAAACAAGACAAAGAAGACTTGGGGGCTGTATTACTTACAGAACAGTTCCCTAGCAAGGGAAGCCAGCTCGTCCATCACAAACTGTTCGCGTTCAGTCGCTAGTTTTTTGCTTGGACTTCGCCACATCGGCTACCCCACGAAACACTTTCAGTTTGCGCTCGCCATCGGCTACACGATCACGAAGACCCGCCAAAGACCCAACAGCTGCAACAAGTGGATCAGCTCGGGCAGCAAGTCCACCTGAGGATTCTGCGACAAATCCAGTAGCCTGGAAGAGTACAAGGAAAGAAGTAAGACGCCCTATTCGAAGTATCTCTAGTCGCACATTTGACGAGTGCTCGGGGGCTACTCCCATCGGGAGAGAATACACAAACTACCAGAAGCAATTTCCAGGCAAACATTTCGATTAAAGATAATACGGGAATACATCCCAAGGTTCATTACATTCAAAACGGAAAAGGAATACAAAACTACGAAGCTACAGTGGTACTCCCGCTAGCGGCAGTCGCCCCTCCTGTGAGTCGAGCAAATAGCTCAGACAGCTTCCGAGCAAGGATGGCGGCTTGCTCGCCAAAACGAGAGAGTCGTACCTTTTTGCCCGTGGAGGGGTCGACTGGAAGAGCCGAGTAGGCTTCCTCCAAACCGGTGACTCCATGCGCCAGCGCGAACTGGATCGCAGTCTTTGCGCCAGACTCCGACTGGGCGACCGCGTAGGCATCCAAGAGACTGGTCTTCGAAAAGATCTTCAGCAAGTCGTCTAGCGCAGATGGAGGTGCAGCGTTGGCGAGGAAGCGACCGTGCAGTTGCGTCAACACATGAGTGGCATCGCCAATCAAGGAGCAAACTCCTTCGGCGTGCCTCTTGAGTTGAGCAAGAGTGTCGGTTAGCACGTCCACCCGTTGGATCCCAGGGATCTCCAGAGGAACATCCAGAAGACCTGCAAAAGAAAAGAATATCAAGACCTGGCAAGTTCAGCAGGATAAAAGATGAAATCGCGAGAGCTAAAATTACTTACCCACGAGACGCTCAGCAAGGGGACGGAGGAACGTGACAAGGTCAGAATCGGCCTTATTGCCAGCATCCTCTTGATCCTTTAGAGCCTTCCGCGCATCCGCAAGTTGCCTTTCAAGATCCTCCGATCGCATGCGGGAGGTCTCCAGTTCTTGTCGGATGGCCGCCAGATCAGCCCCCTGAGTGGTTACCCGCTCAGAGAGACTGCCCTTCTCAGATTCCGCGAATTCGAGTCGGGCTGCATAGAAACACTTGTGAGAAATCAAGAATTGAAGAAAGAATAGGAAGAAGAAAAGATGATAAGACTTACTCTTAAGGAGCTCGTTCTCGGACAAGAGTCGACTGCGGTCTGATCGAATCGACTCACATTCTGACTCGACAAGAATAACTCGGCGACCAATCGCCGCAAGAGAGTCAACAAGCGACTACAAAAAATACAGAGGTAGAAGAATTAGAAGATATAAACTGGAGCCTCTACCCGATTAAATTCAATCGACTACAGCCTTGGGAGCTACTCCCATCGGGAGCACTGCCGTGCACCCGATAAAATCAAGAAGAAGAAAAAGACAAGGCTTTGAGCCTGTAGCCGACCGCACGCGATCGACTACAGCCTCGGGGGCTACTCCCATCGGGAGCACTTTCATGCACCCGATAAAAATATTATGACAAATGGCAAAGTTTACCTGGCCCGTGGCGCGGAAGAGGGGATCCACGGAGCTGTCCATCACTTCCTTCGAAGCTGAAGTCCTGGCGGCAAAGCTAGGCGCCTCACGTTCCACAGTCGCCGCATGGGGGGCTGCGCTGGGAGAATTCTAGACAGTGCCAGCAGTGGGAGTCTCACCCGCAGCTCCTGCTCTATTCCTCTTTTCGGGAGGAACGGAAGAAGCATACCTGCGAGGACTGATGGTTTGCAAACTGCAACAAATAAACATCAACATAGGTGCAAAGAAAAAAGTTCGACTAAAGGACAAGAAGAAGAACTTACTCATCATCTTCATCTTCATCCAGCAAATCCGCGTTCCAAGCGGGCGCGATTACTGGGAATGAAGGGGAAGGGGCGAGTGAGCGAAGTGGAGTCGCGGAGATAGGAGCCTTCCCAGGCGATTCTTCCAAGGAGTTATCCTTGGAAGTAGCCTCGTTATCATCCACTCGACGACGCTTGTGGTGATGAAGGCCGCCATTCGAGCCCTCCGCACCATCCGAAGAATCGTCCTCGGAGCTCGAAGAAGCATCGGCTACACTGGTATCGGCTAAGCCGTCCAGGTGACTCGCCAATAACTCCGAGGCGTCCTCTCCCGCAACTGGCGGATAGCAGTTTGCCACTGCTAGGCTCTGCAAAGAAGGCAGAAGAAGGCAAGAAAAAATTCAGTCGACTAAAGCTCAAAGCAAAGAAGAAAATAATAGAAGACATGAAGGGTAAACTAACCGCGGCTGGTGGAGGTTTCGAAGCGTCGAAGACTTCGACTGTGCAGTCAGGGAATTTCTCCCCCACCTTCAAGCTAGTGATAGCCGCGATTTTCTTCTCGAACTCAACGTTCGAAAGCTCCTCGCGGCTCACTCGGCTAGGATCCTCAGCGCCTTGGTATTCCCACATGGTGGAAGGCCTTTGCTGCAGCGGTTGGATCCTGCGCTTCAGAAAAATACTCGCCAGGTGCAGCCCGTTGAGTACCACTCCAGCAGTTTGATCCCGGAGAGCGGACACCCTTGCGAGTAGGGGCGTGACAACTTGGGTTTCTTCGGCTGACAGCTTGTCGCCCCAGGACTTCCGCCTCTTCAAAACAGCGAACGGGTGGAATTCTACGATCCCACCCGAGCTGTTGTCGATGACGTAAAACCACTTTTTCCGCCAGCCTTGGGCGGAGTCGACGAAGTGCATACTGAAGTAGCTGCTCTCCAGTCGCGCTTGGATCCCGAAGCCACCTGTGCGTAGCGGCTCGCCAGGCTCGGAGTCCACCCGCGATTTCTCGCGGAAGATGCGAACTTTGAGAGGGCCTTCCAGAGCGCCCAATGTGGGCGAATGCCAAGGAGCATTCGCAGAACACGATGAAGCACGATATGTGCTGCACCGCGTTCGGAGGAAGATCGTGAAGCTGTATGCCATAGACATACAGCAACCCGAGAAGGAAAGGATGGAGAGGGAAGGAGAGACCCCGAGACACGTGGTCCGCGAAGACCACGCGCTCGTTCGACTGCGGGTTTGGTACCTCTTCTTTCTTCCCGAGGCGCACCCGCTTCTCAGCTTCCGCCGGCAGCAGCCCCTCCTGCTGCATCTCTTTGACGCTCTTCGCGGTGGTGTTGGGAGAATGCCAGTCGCCAGCTCGGGGTGCAGGTTGCGCGGAAACCTCTCCGGTTGCGGAAGTGACAGCGCCACGTCTTTTGCCTCCAGCCATGGTTGAGAGCGCGAGCTTGAGCACGAGGAAGAAGATGGGCGCGAGGAAGGAGATGGATTGAAGACGAAGGCTGGGAAGTTTTTACCGCAGCGCTAAGTCCCGTATTTATACACGGAGCGGATCAGCCCCAGCCATTCGATGCGCTACGTGGCGCCTATCGCAGCCACCACGTGTGAAGATGAAACGAAGAGACGGTGAAACGCTGTTCCGTGCCACGATCTTAACAGAAGATCGTGCGCATTTACTGCACCGTTCGCGTAAAAACCGGGAGCGGCGTCTCGTTTCCCGGTCAAAAAGCTGACTAGGTGGGCCAGCCCATCTGCTACCACTCCGTCACGTCCCATCGGGAGGAGAAAAGTGCGCCATGACGTCATGGCATGCATCATCAAACTCAAGAACCTTCGAATGGAAAATTCAAACACGAAAACAGCTTCGTATGAAAATCCTTCGATTAAAGGCAATTCTTTTGCGAACAAGTCATGGAGCAAGACCTCTTTAAAACAAGAGAGAACTACCCTATACACGAAAACTCTTTCGTACGGGCACAACAGTCCAAACATGAAAACTCTTTCATATGGGCATGACTCTCCTCAGTACGAAAATTCTTTCGATTGAATCTCAAACAATCACTCGGGTAGGAAGAACCCACCTCCATTCACATATGATATTTTTACATCATAAAAACCTGGATTGTTCAGCCGACTAGGCACATCCGGATGCCATATTCTTTGAATATGAAGGTAAGACCCAAAAAGATCTTTCTTAAGGGCCTGGAATCGCACTCGAAAGCTGCGTCCTCCGGTATGATTCCGTGTCAACAACACGAAGAAAAATCCTAGCGGACGCACCGGGTACCCCCATAGGTTAAGTTCGACTCGATAAGTACACAACGGCTCAGTCGCAACAAACACCTTATCGGGTTCGAGTCGGAGGTCTCGAATCTGTGTAGGCCAGGAATGTTTTTGCCCTAGTTGCAATTAATTGGACCTGATCTCTCGGGAGAGCCAAGCTACTGTGCCGCATCATTTTGCGATAAAAGCCGCAAAAACAGGCACCTAAGCTGCTCGACACTCGAGCATGAAGACTCGTTGCACAGGGAACACACCCTTTAAAACATAAAACGACCAAGTTGGTTATCCGTAAGAAAGGCGACCAAGAAAGATTTGACCGTCTACTCGACTGGAAAAATCCCACTCGAGCAAACGCTCGGGGTCTACTGACGAATATATGGATCCTGGACCCTGCGAATAAGGACACCCCCTCTCAGGCCCAAGGTTGAAGGCCCAAGAAGAGGATCCCTTGGAATACTCCAGAAGGCCTACGTGAAGCCCACCCGCACTAACTTGCGGGTTAAGATAGGAAACATGTAACCGACCTAGTTAGAGTTCGAGTCCTCCCCGGGTAGGGTTCGAGATCTGGCCATCTATATAAGGCCAGGAGAGCCCCCCAGGGAGAGGACCAAGCAACACCGCACCACCGAAACCTTGAACTCGAGATCTTACTCTCGATTCGGGCACCACCATTGTAACCGATCTTTCCGTCAATACAGATCGACAAGAGGCAGGAGTAAGGGTTTTAGCTCTACGAGGGCCCTGAACCTGGGTAAATCTCGCCCCCTGTCTAGCCGACGATTCCACCAGCGTTCATGACTTCTCCTAGTCGAAACCCGATAGGGTCACCTAAGGGATTTGTAGAGTCAGAGATTCAACATGTCCCTCTCCCCACTTCCGACGAGCGGGTCCATTGGCTTATTCGCAGAGAAAAGTCCTCTGGGTTCGAGCGACCGCCGTGTGTGCTGAGGAGACCATGGCAACCGGGCTCGCTCCCTCTGCGAGAACCACTCGAACCCCATCGTCGCCGAGAAATGGGGAAACTCAACCACTGCCCCCGCGCCGGCGACAAAATCATGCTCTACCTGAAGGACATCGACAACAGTCCCCTCCTTATCAGTCAACACCAAGCGATTCTCTTCGCACTGGAGCAAGACACCGCCAGACCGCCGTGAACCCAGAGACTCCTTAGACGAGAACTCCGCATCCCACCGGAGCGACACCGGACACGCTGGGGAACGCTCCACGACACCGGGGTTAGGCTCCCTCTCTGATGATCGCCTGAAACGACCGCAAATTGACCACCGCGCCAACCGAAAAGGAAAACTCCTCCGATAGATCGATCCAATCGAGGATAACCTCATCCTCGCCGAGGAGAATAATCCGCGACCGATCCCATCAGAGAACTACCTGACCCTGCCTGAGCTGCGCTGGCGATGCCGGTGGCCGCCAGGAGTAGGAGGCTCTCCAACGCGCCGCCGTCCGTGCCGCCTCTGTAACCGCCTCTCTAAGCGTCTCTGTCATCTCGTCCAGCCTTTATGCACCAGTTTGGGGCATCTCCAGCCGTTTGGCCCCCCAGGACGCGAAAATCTCACTTTTTCGGCCGCCGCGGCGCGAAACGGCAAAACAGGAAACTGGGGGGCACGTTTCCGAGCCGTGAAACCCAGGCCGCCCCCCCAGCCGGCGATTCGGCCATATTTGGGCTTGTAAAAAATAAATAGAGTTTTGCCACACAAATAAATAGTTCAACAATTTAAACAAATAAAACAAATTACACTACGCATTGTCATCGTCCTCAACATTGTCATTCCCCTTTCGCGCCCACAAATGCTGCACCAGGTCATTTTGTAGAGCTTGGTGTGTTCCAGCGTGTCGAATCTCCTGCCACGTGGCGAGGAAGGCTGTCCATGATGCCGGAACCTGGTGATCAACATTTGCAAGAGGACCCTGTCGGTAGAATGGTGTGCTTGCCTCACTGTCAGGCACCGGGTCATCCCGCTCACTCACAATGATCATGTTGTGCAACATCACACAACACTGCATCACCTCCCACATGTTGGACTTCGACCAAGTCATAGCTGGGTACCGGACAACAGCGAATCGAGATTGCAGCGCGCCAAATGCCCGCTCAACATCCTTCCTCCAAGCCTCCTGGCACCTGGAAAACCAAACTTTTGCGCTTCCTAGCACATGGTTGGAGATGCTCTTCACAAATGTTGCCCACTTCGGGTAGGTGCCATATGCAAGATAATACCTCTTTGTATACTGGTGTCCATTGATCTCATAGTTCACAGGGGGGCAAGGCCTTCGACAAGCTCGGCAAAGACATTCGAGCACTGCAAGACATTGATGTCGTTGTGACTTCCAGGCATACCAAAGAATGAATGCCAAATCCATAGATCGTAGGAATCCATGGCCTCGAGAACCACCGAGCACTCTCCTTCTTTCCCTTGTACATCCCCTGCCAATCAAATGGACAGTTTTTTCATGCCCGATGCATAAAGTCGATACTACCAAGCATCCCAGGAAAGCCTCTTGCTTCATTCTCTGCGAGGAGACGAGCAGTGTCTTGCGCATTGGGTGATCGCAAGTATGTTGGGCCAAAAACTGCAACCACCGCCCGGCAGAACTTGTTCAAGCACTCAAGGGCCGTGGACTCGCTCATGCGCAGGTAGTCATCTTGTGCATCTGCGGGAACATCGTATGCAAGCAGCCTCATGGCCATCGTGCACTTCTGAATAGAGGTAAAGCCTACCGTGCCGGTGCATTCCTTCTTCAATTTGAAGTAGGTGTCGAACTCCTAGATGGCATGCATGATCTTGAGGAAGAGCTTGCGGTTCATCCTGAAACGACGCCGGAACACCTTCTCGTCGGTTGTGGGATCCTCGGTGAAGTAGTCGGAGTAGAGAATGCAGTACCCCTCGTACCGCCATCTTGGCTTGCTCTTGCGGCGACCGGGCCTCGATCCACACGCTGCGGCTGGGCGGCCTGGGCCTGCAAGCCGGCCAGGCAGCTAAGGATCATCAGGTGTTCCTCGTCGTCGATGGTGACCTGATCTTTCTCGTCGAATAGCTCGGCGAGCATCTCCTCGGCGTCGGAGTCCATGGCCGGGCAGAACGTCGATGACCTCGCGGGGGTGGACGCGTTTCGCCAGACACAACCTCCCTCGTGGCGGAGGGGCGAGTAAACGGCGCCGGCGGCGTGGCGGAGCTAGACAGTGGAGGTTCCTTGTGGCTGGGCTAGTTGCTCGTGTGTGGTGGTGGCCGACGGCGTGGAGACGACGAGTCAAGCGAAAGGAAAAGGCGAGTCGGGATGGGGAAAGTTGGGGAAATGGCGTTGCCTCGTCGACAGTGCTAGCCCACGCACGCTTTTCCTCCCCCCCCCAAGCCGAACCCAATGGGCTGGGTTTAGCCTGGGTGCGCCGGCGCTAATTTCCGCCGAAACGGCGCTATTTGGGGATCTGGGGGCCGGCTGGTAGAAAAACGGCGCTTTTCGAGCAAATCGGCGCTATTTCGCGTCCTGGGGGCGCTGGGGGAACGGCTGGAGATGCCCTCCAGCCGTTCGCCCCCCCAGGTTTCAGTTCGGCACTTTTTAGCGATAACGCGACCCCGCACCAAAACCTGGGGGGCGATTTTACCAGCCGTTCGGTGACCCAGAAAACAGAACGGCGAATAATGTTTAAAAGTTCCTCTTCCCGCCCCAAAATAGAGCCCGAGTTCGGCGATCACAGCAGCCATAGTTTGAGCAATCATATTACAAAACACGCCATAGTTGGGCGATCAAATAGTCTCGATCAGACCACAGTCGGGCGCGCGCGGTGTGCCACATTCGGCACAGATGGCGATCAGGCAAAGGTCGGCGCGGCATCCTCATGATCGACGGCAGGCGCAGCATCCTCCAGGTCCACGACGGCGTCCTTGTCGGCGGGCGCGTCATCCTTGTCGACGACGGGCGCGGAATCCTCCAGGTCGACGACGGGCGCGGCATCCTCCAGGTCGATGTGCGTGCTCGGCGGCGCACTGGCGTAGCTCGTGTCGTCCGACGTGGTCAGGGCCAGAGCCGGGCTGATGTCGCTTAGGATGAGATTGCACTGTGCCAGGAACCATGCTCTCACCTTGGGGGTCATCGCGGCCGGGTCACCCCCCGTGAGGAAGGCGAGGTTGTTGTTCCTCTTCTTCGCCGCGGTGCCAGTCCTGAGGAGGTTGATCTTGACCTGGGAGTTGGCCATGAGCGTCGCCCATCTCTGCTTGGCGATCTCCTCCCTCTTGCCGGCCTGGGTCTGGGCGTCGGCGATGCAGGACTCGATGGAAGCCTCGAGCTTTGCCGCTGCCGGCGCGCCGTCCCTCGCCGACTTGGCTTTCTTGTGGCCCATCGGCGGACGTCCTTCGGACGCACATGCAGCCACCACGTCGGGGACGTACTCCTTGCCCTTGCCGATCGACCAGCGCACCTCCTCCCACTTCTCGCACCCCTCGATGACGACGACGACGTGGAGGAACTTGAAGTCGGAGCCCTCGTCGTTCTTGTACGCCTCGAGCATCCGGACGAGCTCCATCTCGCGGTTGGCGCCGCTCTTCGGCCTCATCGGGACCTCCTCCTGGATGCCATGCCACTTGTTGCAGGCGGCCTGGATGTTCGCCCAATGGTTCGCCATGGCCTTCTGGCCGCGGTCGGTGATGCATGTGGCGAAGTCGGGGTCGATCATCCGGCGCTCGTCGTATGCCGTCTTCACCCGCTTCCAGTAGTTGTCGACGTGCTGGTTGGCGCCGACGATCGGGTCCAGGCTGGCCGTCTTCCACGCCTCGGCGAGGAGGACATCCTCCCTGTGCGACCACTTGACGCGAGGCTCGGTGGGCGACGAGGGCGCTGCCTTGGGTTCCTTGCAGGGACGGCCAGGACCACGGCGTGGACGGCGGTCCTCCTCGGCCGGATCTTCTCCCTCTGGTGCCACAGGCGTCTCGTCGATCTCGTCGGCCTCCGTTCCCTGCGTGGAGCCAGAGCCGCCTTCGCCGTAGTCACCGCCGCCCTGCGTGAAAAACTCCCCACTTTGCTCGAGGAAACCCGGGCTCGCCGCCGCCGCCATCGAGCCGGCGACGATGATCTCCTCCATGAAGCTGTTGTCCTGGGTCTACAGCCCGGCCATCATCGCACGGCGGTGGGACGGGGAAGATGCGTAGCCCGGCGAGGCGCCGTACATTATCGTCCGATGGTAGGGGAAGGTGAGGTTGGGGTTGAAACCACCAAGGGGGTCACCTTCGACATACCATGTAGGCGTCAAGCGCGGTGACGGTGATGGCGACTGCTTCCATCCGGCAAAGCTAGGGGCGAAGCCGGCCCTCCGCTTGACAGGCGGCGCCGGGGATGCGACCGGAGTTGGCGGCTCATCCAGCGCCCCCTCCTCCTCCTCCTCCTCCTCTTCCTCGACGGCGGCATGTTCCTCGGCCTGCAGCTGCGCCATCATCTGCCTCTGCCGTTGCGCTGCCTCCCTCCCCCGGCGCTTGACGTTGGCCGTTGTCAGGCGTGCCTTTTCGGCGATCCAGTCCTTGTTCGACATACCAGGCGGCTTCTCCTTCGGCGCCCTCGGCTTGCGCGGCTTCTTGCCGAGCTCGGAGGTCGCGGGGATGGCGACGGCGGCGGCGCGGGGTCCTGTGAATCAGGCGGGAGCCATGGCGGCTAGAGGGGGAAATGGAGGGGAAATGGCGGGAATGGAGTGGGGGAGAGGTATATGGGGGGGGGGGGGGGGAAAGTGGAGGGAAACGCCGGAAAATGGAGGAAAATCGTCTTCCGTCGCCGACAAGTCTGGACCACGCACGCATTTTGCCCCCCTCCCAAGCCGAACCCAGTGCGCTGGGTTTGGGCTGGGTTCGCTGGCGCGAAACGGCGGAAAAAACAGCGGAAAACAGCGCTAGACCGAGTCCTGGGTGAGCGACTGGTGACTTTTCGGCGCTAAAAACGCCTCCTGGGGAGCGTTGGGGGGACGGCTGGAGATGCCCTTATATACTCCAGTCTTTATGCACCGCTGGTGCCGGCCGGTTTATCCTTTTTTTTTTAATTCTAAGGGCCACACCGGCGCATTGGTCAATGCCTCATGCTTGCCAGAAAATGTCATTTTCACCCATGAAATAGATGGTTCAGGACTTTGTAGATTCTTCGTTGCCGTGTTTTTCCAAGCAAGGCTGATGAAGTGTCACTGTTTTTCATTTGCTCGATCATGGGAAGTTGACCGTACTGTGGTATATATGCTGATATTTCCCGTCCATTAATTCCTTGTTTAATGCCAGCAGCGATGCATATATTGATCACTAAACTAGTCATAGTGGTGGTATCATAGCTAGTATCATGCAACTTGACCCCACAAAAAAGCTGACGTGGCAGCTAATTAATGATGAAAGAGAGTGTAGTGGTATCTACCTATGTTACGGTATCATAGCACATAAAACTAGATATTTTAATAACAACTAAATCTCGTACACATATTTATATTGGGATTCTACAAAATAATAAATACTACGTGGCTATGATACTACTACATGATACTATGCACTATAGGGGTAGTATCATACATTAGTATCATATGCATGATACTAATATATGATACTCTCCACTATGGATAGGTGGTATCATAAGTGCCACATAGGCAAAAAACATGATGTGGCACTCATTTAATGAGGAGAGAGGTGCTAGTGGTATCATAGGTAGATACCGTAACATAACGTATTCCAAGACAAGATGAGTCTATAGCCTAATAAATATACTAGTATATGATACCACAAATATGTTATCATGCATTGTCGAGGTGGTAACATAGATTAGTATCATATGCATGATACTAGTATATGATACTCCCCATTGTGACTAGTCTAATGCCAAAGTGAAAAGATCAGAGGCTCACAGTAATATGTACTACATTTGGAAACTTTTTTAAGAACTTATGCACCTTTTTCATGTAAAAATTTATGGTACAAATATACTTGCTTATTATATTTTCATACCTTGCATAAGCAAACATATATGTATTTAAGCGAGTATTGTTTTCTTCGAAAGTGGAATATGTTTTCATAATCTGCTATGTGCAAGAAATATGTCATATTTCAGGCATGAAAGAGACAGTTATACGACCGATGCAATATCACGAATTTCCCGCTACTCATGAACAGTGACCGCATACTGCAAACTGGTACTACTCCTCCGGGTACGGATCTGCTTCAATAGCATTGGTGAACTTTAGACAAACCATAATTAAATTAGTAAAGAACGCCGTTCATTGTAGACGATGAAGTTATAAAGCTTGATCCCAACGGTCTTTTTTTCAGCCTTCGTCACTGCACTCCTCGGTAGTCTAGTTCATGGATATATTTGTTGGCAAAGATCCATTGGTGGTATACTTAGTTTTGGTTCATTATCCTCCAATGAAGTTAATATATATAGTGCCAATGTGCCATGCATGCATGCTCGATACTTTTCTCCAATGGATTTTAATAGGAAAAAGTCTATTCTGAACCTTGAACTCGTAGTGGTTCGGCGGATTCAACCCTGAAGTCCAAATCCCTGTCGTTTGCACCCTGAATTATTGAATCCCGGTCTAAATTAAACCTTGGGCCTGTTTTTTGGAGCAACAAATAAAATAATAAATTATTACTCCCACTGACTAAATTGGCCCACCTGTCATATTCATCTTCTTCGCCTATATGGGTTAGAGCCTCCGATTGCACCACATCCGGGGCATCATTTGATAGCCAGCTGGTAGCACTCACACATGCAACTTCACACTACCAGCTCACATGCGTGCACCAGCGTCGGTGCTTCGCCTCGATTCAGCGGACATGGCAGCGCACCGGTCAAAGCCAGCATGCCTTCGTCGCGATTGTGCGCGGGCAAAATAGGCACGCGGCTGTGTGCGCGGCGGCTGTGGTGCGTTTGTATGCGGCCGCTGCAACCCCCGCTCTACCCATCCCGGTTACGCGTCTCACGGTAGAGCGCCTCCATCCACACAGTGCTCAGTATAATCGAGCTTGCCCCATCATTTCCGGTTGATTCCATCACCAAAAGCACCCAAAAAATTTGTCTACCTTCTTAGGCCACCAAATCAAAGATCTAAGCCCCTATTGATACTCGTCGGTAGCGGCCCTCCATGGCTGAGCCGCGGGAGATCGACGCTCATAGTCCCCTGTCCCTGGTTCCGTCCCCAACCCCATGCCCTTCACGGTGGCGCAGACCAACCACGGTCGTTGGTAGGCTTTGTCGGGCAACAGCTTCCGATTCGGCACTCCTGCTTTTTTCGAAAAGAAAAACCGAAAGAGAGATGAATATGACATGCGGGCCTGATAGTCGGTGAGAAAATAAGAATTCCCGGCCGGGATATTTTTTTCCCGGTGCGCCAAACAGGTCTAGGGTCCGATTTAGACCGGGATTCAACAATTCAGGGTGCAAACGACAGGGATTTAGACTTCAGGGTTCAATCCGCCGAACCACTACAAGTTCAAGGTTTAAAATAGGCTTTTTCCATTTTAATACGCATATATATGCTTGATGAAGTATCATAGATTTATATGACAAGTTATGTTTTTATGTAGCTCATAAATTAATATTTTGTATATACATAGTGCACACACATTGAAATGCCAAGTTTTATGAAATCTTAAAAACTTATAAATGTGAATTTTGAGTTTTGACTTACTTCCTCGGGAAAAAGAAAGAATTTTGACTAACTAAATAAACCTGGTGAGTAGAGCCCGGTTGGGATTCAGACATACACATAGACTATGTTTATTTTATTTATTTCTTCAAATGCATACAGCGTGTATTGTGTGGAGAAGACAAGATTTGTGGCTCTAATAGAATTACAATCAGTTACAACAAAGGTACGGTATATATACTTTGGTGCATGGTGCAACAAACGGTGATCCAGTCACAAAACGCTGATCAGACATCCAAAAGATACAAGGTACTCTCTGTATCAAAATATAAGTTATTTTATTTTTGGGAAAATTTGCTGCAGGACACCATTATTTTACGGCGTTTGCCGAAACACACTGCCGGATTACGTCTTTGCCAGATACCATTCTGATTTTGCGGTACATTTGCCAAAACACACGGAGCTACCAAAAATGGAAAGTTTGACAATTAGGCCCTGGAATTACCTAATTGCCATTTAATTATGTGCGGAGAAGAACCAAAGGGGCCTCCCTCGTCTCTCTCTCATCTGGTTCGTGTCCGCCAGCGAGCGCGTGACGGGGCAGTGGATCGTGAACATCCGGTGAGGTCTCTAGGATCCCTGCACCGGGCCCCTTGCACTAACGCTTTAGCGGAGCCACCGCCAGGTGCCTTCGCCGTGGACAACGACAACATGGAGGCCAACCTGGCCTGTTCGTCAAACCTGATGTACTCCTACAGTGTGTTGTACCTGATGGTAGTACTTGTACATCTCTTGTTCAATCCGTGCGTTCATGTCTTCATGCCCAATTCTGTGTGAAATATCTGGTTGAATATGCCCGTAGTGTTCACTGTCAGTTCTATGCTGAAGTTTCTTTTGCCAAAAATGAATTAGGGAGGAAAAACGTTTCAGAACCGGTCAAATGATGGTCATCCCTTGGGCAACCGTCAAAAAATTCCGTTTTTGGCTGCTCGATGTGTTCTGGCAAATGTCCCTAAAATCATAATGGTATCCGGCAAGGACACAATCTGGCGGTGTGTTTCGGCAAACGCCAGAGAATAACGGTGTTCTGTAGCAAATTTTCCCTTTATTTTTTTTAGAAAAAACATATCTAGATATGTTTTAATGTGAGATTTAAATACAACTTGCACTAAAACATGTCTAGATACATTTTGATATGAAGGGAGTAATACTTAAAGTCTATTTTTTTAGAGCATGTGAATACCCCGAGGGTGAAAGAATAAAAGACTACTTAACTGGGGTCATATCCGGTCGGTCCATGGTTGAGGTGAATTATTTTGTGTGACATTCCTTCAAAATTCAAATGGATCAATCAAGATTCTCTTGAACAAATTTTGTACTGTACAACATATTTGGTTGCTGGTATTTGTGACCAATGGAGAGGTTTGGATGGGAATCCAGTTCTCTCCTACCTTACTTCACCTGATCCGCACATGGTATCTCTCATATTGCACATGCATGCAACTACTAATTGTTCAGACTCTAGTTTCTAATCAAATTAAGAGCCGGTGGCTTGATTAGAAATTTAGAACCGTTGCATTTGCCATGATGCACGTCGCTGTCACGTATGAAACCAAATGCAACATGGCTGCAATTTATTGGTAGGTACTCCTACATATATAGTCTACAGCTTGGCACCTTCAAAAAGGAAAATTTAATGCTATATGTTTTTTTAGACCAATATAAATACTACGTGTATATCTGTCCTCTTCAGAAGAAATCAAGAAACATAAAAAGCGAGATCAAATATGGTGCGGTGAGCGATACCGATCAACTGCACGTCGTCCTCTCTCTGCTGAAATTGATTTAATCCGGGTGCACACACGTCTGTACACGTAGCCCTTAATTTTGTTCGTTTGTAAATTGATTGAAAGCGCCGTAACGTGTGACAAGCACGTGGTCACATCATAGCTAGGCAAAGCCACCGCTCCGGCCGGCGGTGTGTAATCCGGCCGTACATGCGTGTCTGCTACTAGGAGCCTAGGAGACGTAATCGAGATGGCGACGGCGTACGCACCTAATTCCGGCCAGTTGGGACTTTTCCAAGGTATGTGCAGTGCTAGAATAATTAGTCTAGCATGCTAAAGTAGTTGCTGAAATTATCTACAGTACGACGCAGATGTAGAATATAGGTGAAATTATGTATCACAGCTAGAGCCTAGAGCTAGGTGTAACTAAACTAATCGCGCATATTACAGGTGGAGAATGTATCATGAGCTTAGGTGATATTTGTACACTCAACGCGTACGATGTTGTAGGTAGAACATGCATGCATGTATGTGCATGTGCCAAGTTGAGACCAGCATTCCCGATCGAATGTGTCAACGACCACCAACCAGCGTAAACGTAACGTGGCTTCATTCCATCCTTGGTCCAACATAAGTATACCAATGCAGGGACGCTTATTAATTACTCTCTCTCTGTCTTAAATTGATTGCCGCAAAGTTTGATAAAAATGGACGTATTTAGAACTATGACGGAGGGACTAGATTATACAACGGAAGTTCACTTTTTTTTAGAGTAGGTAACCAAAAACATGTGAAAGCTCACCTATTGATAAGGAAAACATGATTGTCCTAAAAACTTGGCAGGTAGAAAATACAGGACTATCTGTAGCGTTTGATGCACTAGCGAATCTAGCGGCCGTCGCCCGATTCCCTGAGGCGCACCCCGAAAAAGACGCCGAACATCCACCATTGCCAGATCCAAAGAAGCATCATCGCCAACAAGTCTTTGTGAGTCCCTGAACAGGCCTGTTGCAAGCAGCGAGCCACATGTCGTCGTGGCACGACGGCCTGGGGACGTCCTCATGCTACCTTGGCCCCAGATCCACCGCATTCCACTAACGAAGTCGGCGAAGAACGATAGATCCATAACCTTCGGAACAACCTCCTCATTCCAGAACATCCATCTCGCCCTGGCCGCCACCGCCGTTGCGGATAGCGACAAACACCAATGATACACCGAGAACCTAATCTCGCCAGATCTGAAGAATATCGAGAGGACCAAGTCACATGTATCACGACGTTGCCGATTAGAGCACCATTGAGATGGGGAAGAAGCAGGGTCACCTTATTCCGATGCGGCGCCAACCCGCCACTGATGCGACACCCCTGGAAAAACCTAGCCCTACTTTCCAAGGTCGAATCGTCGAGGTCGCCACCCTTGCAGCCGCTAAAACGGCGGACAGAGGAGGCAGAAACCAGCGGTCTCCCCGGCGGACGTAGGGGAAAAACTTTGGTCGCCGCCGAGAGAGAGGACGGGACAGATGCGTTTTCAACCAATGCTAAGGGAAGTTAACTTGATGCCACTATGAGCAGTTAGGCCGTTTAGATGTATCTAAGGGTAGCATTGTTAGTACTATCACAAGGAAATAAGTTCAAGAACATATGAAAAAAAAGTTCAATAACCTATCCTCCTATGGTAGATCACCTTGATCATTGAAACAGTTTTCCGAAGAATATGCATTTTGAAACCATATTTGTGCATACATGTTGATTCGTGGAATGCACAGATTCTCCCTTTTTGTGTGTAACATTCAGGGTGCATATATATCTAGCTACACACCAGCTGCCGCTCTTAGGTTGGCTCGTGTGCATAGCTGCATGTTCCTATAGTACTTTACTAGTGCTAGCTAATTAAGTGTTCAATCATGAGCATCTAGTATCTTTTCAAAGGGGTTGGGGGTTGGCAAGCTGTTGTTCAGTACGCATGTGAGCAACTCAACGGTCCCAACCTGCTACTAAAGATCATGCAACGTCGACGTCATACAGAAAGTTTTAATTGGACATATAAGGCCTCTTTGGATTGCAGGGTTCAAAAACACAGTAATATAAAAAATGTAGGAATTTCACAGGTTTGCTTGTGCAAAACAGATGAATGTAAAAATGAGAAAAACTGTAGTAATTGTCGTTTGGATGAAACGCAGGAAAAACACAGAAAATGTGCCTCGATCCTACGCACTTGAATCTAAAAAAAAGGTTGGAATCGATGTTTAAATTTCTATGGAATCGGGGCATAGGAATTCAATCCATAGGAATTTTGGTAGGCCAATCTTTTGAACCAAACGCAATCCACAGGAAAAATTCCTAAGGATTAGAATCCTACAAAAATCTTATGGAATTCCTGCAATCCAAATAGATCGCCACGTATGTATGCATGCAGTACGTACTCCGTATGTAAAATTTCGAGTCGTAGCAACTTATTGGTGCAAAGTTTTCCTAATTAGACATTTGTAATTCAATTAACCGGCCAGCTGTTGAGATGTCACGCGTCATCCATCCTAGGGCGCCTGCCCCTTTTTTTTTGAACGGGAAACGGCCCAAAGGGCCGAGAACTTCATTAATAAGAAGACGAGAGATTACAGTCGATGACCCAACAGAAAATGAAAATTACATCGGGGCCCTTGTTTTTTGCCCAAAGGACCTGGAATGCGAACTTGAGAACGCAATCAGGTCCAGCTCCTTCTTCCTCTCGTCGAGCAAAGACTACGCCATGGCCAACCGTAGAAACGCCGGGGACTGCACCACTTGGGTCTCTACAGCGGGAGCCAGCCACAGCGGAGTGACAAAGCCTCCTGGAACGTAGGTTGATTAAGCCCTTGAGCTGGTATTCCTTCACCAGCAAAGAGGGAGGGTGTCGAATCCGCTGTTCGGCAAATCCCTCAGGTGAACCCATAGGGTTTTGAATAGGAGAACCCATGAGCGCTGGTGGCGATCGTCAGCTAAACAGGGGGCAAGATTTACCCAGGTTCGGGGCCCTCGTAGAGGTAAAACCCTTACTCCTGCCTCTGTCGATCTGTATTAATCGAGTAGATCGGTTACAACGATGGTGGCTCAAGTCGAGAGTATGATCTCGAGCTCAAGGCTTTGGTGTTGCGGTGTTGCTTGGTCCTCTACCGGTGGCTCTCCTGGCCTTACATAGGTGGCCAGGTCTCAAACCCTATCCGGAAAGGACTCAAATTCTAACCCTATGTCGGTTACAGGTTTCCTAACTTAGCCCGCAAGATATTGCGGGTGGGCTTCACATGGGCCTTCCGGTACTCCAAGGGCTCCTCCTCTTGGGCCTTAACCTTTGGCCGGAGATGGGGTGTCCTTTCCCGTAGGGTCTAAGATCCATTCCTTCGTCAGTAGCCCCCGAGCGTTTGCTCGATTGGAATTTTCCTGTCGAGTAGACGGTCGGATTGTTTATCTTTCCTTCGGGTAACCAGTATGGTCGTTTCCCGTTTAGAGGGTGTGTACCCTGCGTGATGAGATTTTTATACCCGAGTATCGAGTAATGAAAAGTGCCTGTTTTTACGGCTATTTATCGCAGAAGGATATGGCGCAGTAGCTTGGCTCTCCCGAAAGATCGGGGCGAATTAATTGCAACTAGGGCAAAAACAGTTCTGGCCTACACAGATTCGAGACCTCCGACTCGAACCTGATAAGGTGATCGTTGCGACTGGGCCGTAGTGGTCTTACCGAGTCGACCTTAACCTATAGGGGTACCCGGCGCGTCCGCTAGGATTTTTCTTCGTGTTGTTGACACGGAATCATACCGGAGGACGCAGCTTGAGTGTGATTCCAGGCCCTTAAGAGAGATCTTTTAGGTCTTACCTTCATATTCGAAAGAATATGGCATCCGGATGTGCCTAGTCGGCTGAACGATCCAGGTTTATGATGTGCAGACATCGTGTGAATGCGCGACAGGATCTTCCTACTTGTGTAGTTTTGATTTTTGTGATTCCTTGTTTGTACGAAAGAGTTTTCGTGTTTTGAGGTATTTTTTCCGAGTGAAAGAGTTTTCACGTCATAATTTGTCCATACGAAGTTATTTTCGTGTTTGGACTTTTATTCGAAGGATTTATGTTCATGCGAAGTTACTTTCGCGTTTGAACTTTCCATTCGAAAGATTCTTCAACTTGATGATGCACGCTATGACGTCATGGCTTACTTTTATCCTCCCGATGGGACGTGACGGAGTGAGGGCAGAAGGGCTGGCCCACTTTGTCAGCTTTTTGACCGGAAACGAGACGCCGTTCCCGGTTTTTACGGGAACCGCGCAGTAAATGCCCACGATCCTCCGTTAGGATCATGGCACGAAACAGCATCCGCCGCCCTCTCGTTTCGCCTTCGCACGCGGCGGCCGTGATGGACGCCACGTGGCGCATCGAGTGGCCAAGATTGAGCGGCCCCGTGCATAAATACGGGACTTGGTGGAACGGTGAAAAACTTCCTAGCCTTCGTCTTCTCTGTTCATCTTCCTCCTCACGCTCCACCTTCCCTCGCTCTCAAGCTCGTGCAAGCAGCAATGGCAGGCGGCAAGAAACGCGTTGTTGCCTCGTCGTCGAGGGCCTCGGGAGACGCTCCTCCGCCACCCGCGCCGTGCTCAGGTGATTGGCGTTCGCCCAACACCACAGCCAAGAACATCAAGGGGATGCAGCGAGATGGACTGCTGCCCCCAGACGCGGAGAAGCGGGTATGCCTCGGCAAGAAGGAGGAGGTACCCAATCCCCGCGCGAATGAACGCGTGATCTTTGCGGATCACGTGTCGCGCGGTCTTTCTCTTCCTCTCCATCCTTTCCTCATGGCACTGTTGTATGTCTACGGCATACAGCTCCATGATCTTCCCCCAAACGCAATGCAGCACATTGCGTGCTTCATTGTTCTTTGCGAATGCTTTCTGGGCATTCGCCCCCACTGGGGTCTCTGGAAGGCCCTTTTCAAGGTGCGCATCTTCTGCGAGAGATCGCGAGTGGAGACGGAGCTCGGAGAACCGTTGCGGACCGGCGGCTTCGGGATCCAGGCGAAGTCCGAGAACGGCTACTTCACCATGCACTTCATCGACTCCGCCCAGGGATGGAGGAAGAAATGGTTCTATGTAACCGACAACAACGCGGGTGGAGTCAATGAATTCCATCCGTTCACTGTTTTGAAGAGGCGGAAGTCTTGGGGGCACAAGCTTTCGGCTGAAGAAAACCGCGTCGTCGCTCCCCTACTTGCCAAGGTGGCTGCTCTTCGTGACCAGGCCGCAGGAACTGCGCTGAATGGTTTGCACCTGGCGAGTGTTTTCCTCAAGCGCAGGGTTCAGCCCCTGCAAGATAGGCCATCCGCGATGTGGGAGTACCAGGGCGCTAGGGATCCTAGTCGCGTGAGCCGTGAAGAACTCTCGAGTGCAGAATTCGAGAAGAAGATCGCGGCTATCACCAGTTTGAAGGAAGGTGATACCTTCCCCGACTGCCCCGTAGGCGCTTTCGAGGCATCGAAGCCGCCGCCAGCTGAGGTAAGTTTTGAATCTCCCAGTCTTGACTTCTTTTCCTTATTCTGAGATTTTGTCAACTGAACTTTATCTCGTTTTCCTTCTGTCTTTTCCAATAGAGCTTAGCCGTGACTACCTGCTACCCGCCGATATCTGGGGAGGATGCCTCGGACTTGCTAGCAAGCAACTTGGAAGGCCCCGCTGACACCAGTGTTGCTGACGCCTCCTCGAGTTCCAAGAGTGATTCTTCAGATAGCGCAGAGGACTCGGGCGACGGTCTTCTCCAGCAAAAACGCCGTCGGGTAGAGGGCGACGAGGCCACTTCCAAGGACAATTCTTTGGAGGAATCACCCGGGAAGGAGCCCCTCATTGTAACCCCGCTGCAGTCACTCGCCCCTCCTTCAGTCCCAACAATCCAAACCGCCTAGAATGCGGATATGCTAGACGAGGAGGAGGATGATGACGAGTAAGTTTTTCTTCTCACTTGTAGTCGAACATTTCCTTTCGCGTCTTTCTGACACATTGCCTTCATTGTAGCTTGCAAGCCATCAGCCCTCGCAGGTACTCCTCTTCCCTTCCTCCCGAGAAGTGGAACAAAGTGGGAGCTGCGGGTGAGACTCCTACCGCCGACACCGTCCAAAATTCACCGAGTGTAGCCCCCAATGCGGCGACTACGGAATACAGGATTCCTAGTTTTGCTGCTGAGGCTTCGGCTCCGAAGGAGGTGTCGGGCAGCTCGGCGGATGCCCTCTCCCTCGCTCAAGGCCAGGTAAACTTCACTACCTGCTTTTTTAATGCTTTTTCGTCCTTGGATTTATTATCGGGTGCACGTCAGTGCTCCCGATGGGAGTAGCCCCCGAGGCTGTAGTCGATCGCATACGATCGACTACAGGCTCAGAGATAGTCTCTTCCTTCTGCTTCTGTTTATCGGGTGCACGGCAGTGCTCCCGATGGGAGTAGCCCCCGAGGCTATACTCGAATGTTTACAATCGAGTATAGGATCAAGTCTCACTTTTCTGATTCTTCTATCTTCTTTTTCCTTGCAGTCGCTTATTGACTCCCTTGCGGCGATTGGGCGCCGTGTTGTTCTTGCTGAATCGGAATGCGGGCTCCTTCGAGCGGACCGTAATCGACTCGCCACAGAGAATGAGCTTCTTCGAAGTAAGTTTACCATCTTTTCCTATTTGCGTTTTTCCATCAGTTCTTCGGTTCTGATAAGTGTTGCTGTGCAGCTCAACTTGAGTTTTTGAAGACCGAGAAGGACAATGCTTCCACTCGGGTAATAGCTCAAGAGGCTGAGTTGGCGGCCGTTCGCCAGGATCTGGAGTCCTCCCGCATGTCTTCGGCTGACCTTGAAGGGAAGCTTGCTTCTGCCCAAGAGGCTCTGAAGAAGTTGGAGGAAGCCGACACCAAGGCGGATGCCGATCTTGTCGACTTCCTTCGTCCCCTTGCCGAGCGCTTTGCGGGTAAGTTATCTTTGGCTTATAACTTGCCTTCTGCTGTCTTGAGTCTGTTGTATCGTAACATTTTTCTTTGCAGGTCTTCTGGGTGTCCCACTGGAGCTCCCTGGGGTCCGTCGGGTGGATGCCCTGACAGATTCTTGCGCCCAGCTCAGGAGGCACGCCGAAGGGGTCTGCACTTTGATTGGCGATACCATTTGGGTGTTGACGCAACTGCACGGCCGCCTTCTCGTCAACGTCGTGTCTCCACCCGCGCTAGGCGATCTGCTGAAGATTTTCTCGGAGAGCAATCTCCTTGAAGCTTACGTGGTTGCCCAGTAAGAATCTGGAGCGAAGACCGCGATCCAGTTCGCTCTGGCGCACAGAGTCACTGGTTTGGAGGAGGCCTACTCGGAGCTTCCCGTCGATCCTGTTACGGGCAAAAAGGTAGGGCTTCGTCGTTTTGGCGATGCCGCCGGAGTCCTTGCTCGGAAGTTATCCGAGTTGTTTGCCCGTGCTAGGGGAGGGACCACTACCGCGAGTGGTAGCACAAATGTAGCTTCTTAGTTTATTTTTCGTTTGTACTTCGCAGCTTCGATTGTAATGAACCCTGGGATGTGCTCCCGTATTTTCAATATTTTAATCGAGATGTTTTTGCTGAAATGCTTCCCACGATTGTGTGTGTGCTCCCGATGGGAGTAGCCCCCGAGCACCTGTCGAATAGGTGGTTAATATATCTCGAGTAGGGCATCTTATTCCTTAATCTTCCTTGTATTTTTCAGGTGACCGGGGTGGCTGCAGAGCCTTCGGGTGGACCTGCTACTCCAGCCGATTCTCTTGTTGCCGCTGTTGGGACCTTGGCGGGTCTCCGTGATCGTGTAGCTGATGGTGAACACAAAATAAAGGCGTTGCGTGGGGTAGCCGACGTGGCTAAATCCAAACAAAAGCTGGCGACTGAACGTGAGCAGTTTGTGATGGATGAATTGGCGTCTGTTGCCAATGATTTGCTCTGTAAGTAGTTCAGCCCCCAAGTCTTTCTTATCTTCTGTTCTCGTTTGATCATGTATCCTTGCTTTTCAGTTGTTCGACCGGATGACAGGAATGAGAAACAGTGGGTGGAGAACCACATCTTTCAAGAAGCTGGTAGCTCAAGACCTCATGCGAATAATTTTTGGTCTGATCGTAGTCGAGGTTTTGTGCTTGCCACCTTGAAATTCCGAGTCAACCAGGCGAAGATAGTCGTGAGTTCCTTTCACGAGGTTTTGATTGCAATGAACGCTGCTTTTTATCCGCTGCAAAGGGGTCCAGAAGATTGGAGCCATCTTCTCAGGGTGTTTGGTCGAGAAGGAGATATTCACGAGTGTGTTCGCAATCAGATGACTTGCGGCTCGGTGGTGGCTCTCTCTTTCGTCCGGTTATGGCATCCTGAGGTGAACTTCAACTCCATAGCTAGACTTCCTGATGGTCCAATCGACGATATGTCTCCTCATTATAGGGATGTTCGACCTGCGGCAGAGGAAATCATTCGATTGACCTCGGAATAGGTAGATCGGGTTTTGGCGGCTGAGAATACTCATCGCCATGTGTAAGTGTAGGATGTATAAATCCTGTTTCATTGTGTAGTTTGTAGAAGGTGTTTATCTTGGGTGTATAAATTTTCCTGTAATGCTGAGTTAGGCGTAGCCCCCGTGTGTTTGTGGGGTGTATACCAGTTACTTTTTAGCATGTAAGGATGAGGAATCGTCGAGTATCTATGGTTGAGAAACCATGTATTTTATTGCAATGACTGAGAAGTCATGTGTCTTTCTGTCGAACTACAATATGGCTAGTATAGCCTTATTACTACGATGAAAATAAATCTAGGGATAAAATTTGCGGAGGTGTGTAATATTCCAAGGATTGGAATAGATGCCTCCATTCGCCGGGTTCTTCAGTCTATATGCTCCACCTGGGATAACTTCGTGTATTATGAAGGGTCCTTCCCATGGTGGCTCGAGCTTGTGTCCTTCCTTCTTCTTGAGCCGCAGCACTAGATCTCATACTGCGAAAGCTCTATGGCGTATGCGGCGACTGTGATAGTTTCGCAGTGATTGTTGATATACTGCGGATCTTGCGAGTGCAATATCGCGCATTTCATCGAGTGCGTCCATATCTTCCGCGAGTGCCTTGTTGGAGGTTTCTTCGCTGTAGGCGACAACTCGTGGGGCGCTGAACCTGACGTCCTCGGGAAGGACTGCTTCTGCCCCGTATACCATGAAAAATGGTGTGTAGTTTGTAGATCGGTTTGGAGTTGTGCGGAGGCTCCATAGTACGGAAGGTAGCTCTTCTGCCCAATGTCCTGCTGCTGGGTGTAGACGATCGAGTAGACGCTTCTTTATGCCAGCTGAAACTAAGCCGTTGGATCTTTCGAATTGTCCGTTCGTTTGCGGATGGGCAACTGAGGCAAATTTGAAGTTGATGCCCTTTTCTTCGCAGAACTGTTGTGTTTCCTTGGCTGTGAAATTAGTACCATTGTCTGTAATGATGTCGTGTGGTACTCCAAACCTGCATATGATGGAATCGGGAAATTTTATGGCGCATTGGGCACTAGCCGAGGTTACTGGCATGGCCTGAATCCATTTGGTAAATTTGTCGACTGCGACCAGCAAGTGTGTGTATCCACCTGGCGTAAACTTGCGTAGCGGTCCTACCATGTCTAGCCCTCATTGTGCAAAGGGCCAGGCGATGGGTATCATATGTAGTTCCGTAGCGGGTGCGTGTGGTTTTGGTGCGAATCGCTGGCAAGCGTTGCACCGGTCGACTAGCTCCTTTGCGTCTCTGGCTGCTGTAAGCCAGTAGAATCCCGCTCGGAAAGCTTTTCCCATGATTGTTTTCCAGCTTGCGTGATGTCCATAGTCCCCTTGGTGGATGTTTGTAGTAATTTCTTGCCATCTTCGGGTGCTATACATCGCTGGAGTATACCCGAGATGCTTTGCTTGTATAACTCTCCATTGATCACCCGAAAAGATTTACTGCGCCTGATTATCTGTCGAGCCTTGTGAAGATTTGCTGGGAGCTGTTTGGCGGACAAGTAGTCGAGGTACTTTTGTGTCCAAACTGACTCGACCAGGAAAACTTGTCGCGAAATATTATGAATAAGCTCGATAATGGCAACTTGCGGACTAACCTCTATTTCCGGTGCTGCAGGTGCGCCGGCAGCTTTCTTGACTTTGACTGATCGCTTAGTTATTCGCTCGAAATATATCCCTGGCGGTATGGGTGTATTTGTGGAACCCATGTTGGCCAGCCTGTCTGCTTCTTCATTACTGGATCTCGCAATGTGCTTTAGCTCGCATCCTTTGAAACTGCCCTCGAGTAGGTTGTACATGTCGCGGTAGGCGACCATGTTTTCGGCGATAGCGTCGCACTCCTTCATTTTCTGTTGCACGATGAGGTTGGAGTCGCTGTAGATCATCAGTCTGGTGGCTCCACACACGACTGCCATCTTCATCCCATGCAACAAGGCCTCATATTCTGCGTCGTTATTCGATGCCGGATCATCGGGTGGAAAATCCAATCGTAGGACATATTGCAGCTTGTCTCCTCTAGGTGATATTAGGACGATGCCAGCTCCTGCTCCTTCGTTTCTTTTGGACCCGTCGAAGTACATTATCCAGTTGCTCGTGTATTCAGGCGGTCCGGGTGTTTGTAGCTCTGTCCACTCGCTTAAGAATTCCACGAGTACCTGGGATTTTACTGCATTGCGTCCTGCATAGGTGATGTCCCAAGCGCCCAACTCGATGCTCCATTTTGCTATTCTTCCGGATGCCATAGGGTTGTTCATGATTGTGCCGAGTGATGCATCATTAACCACTGTGATGGCGTGTTCCTGGAAGTAGTGCTTGAGTTTTCGAGCTGTAAGGACGACTCCATATGCGAGCTTCTGGTAGTGAAGATATCGTTGCTTGCATGGCGAGAGCACTTCACTTATGTAATAAATCGGTCGTTGGACTCCATATGCCTTGCCCTCCTCAGGTCGTTCGACTACGATTGCTGTGCTGATGACCTGGTTTGTTGCGGCTAGGTATAGGTAAAGTGGCTCCCTCTCTTGCGGTGTTGCAAGGACGCGTCTGCTTTGCAACAATCGTTTCAAGTCTGCGAACGCTTATTTAGCTTCTGGGGTACACTCGAATTTGTCTGTCTTTTTCAACGGCTAGTAGAAAGGTAAAGCTTGCTCTTCCAATCACACGATAAACCTGCTTAAGGCGGCTAGTCGCCCTGCGAGCTGCTGGACTCCGCGTAGATTGGTTGGCTCCTTCATTGTCAAGATTGCTTGTATTTTCTCTGGGTTGGCTTCAATGCCTCTGGCGGATACCAGGTACCCGAGAAGTTTTCCTGCTAGGACGCCGAAAACACATTTTGTTGCATTGAGCTTGATCATGTATGGGTTGAGAGCATCGAATGTTTCTCCGATATCTTCGACGAGTGTGTCCTCTAGTCGAGTCTTGATGACGATGTCGTCAACGTATACTTGTACGTTCTTGCCAATAAGCTTGGCGAGGCATTTTTGCATGCACCGCTGATATGTTGCGCTTGCGTTCTTGAGCCCGAAGGGCATTGTCGTGTAGCAGTATACACCGTGTGGTGTGATGAATGCTGTCTTTTCTTCGTCTTCCCGCTTCATCCAGATCTGATTATATCCGAATAGGCGTCTAGGAAGGAGAGGCGCTGACAGCCTGCCGTAGAGTCCACGATCTGGTCGATTCGCGGGAGGGGAAGTTATCCTTGGGGCAGTGCTTATTCAATGACGTGTAGTCAATGCATACTCGAAGGATGTCAGTGTTCTTTTTGGGGACCAGCACCGGGTTTGCTAACCAAGTGGATATCTTGATCTCCCTGATGAATTTTGCGGCTAGCAATCTATTTACTTCTTCTCCAAGCGCTTTCTTCTTGGGTTCCGAGAACCATCGAGTGGTCTGCTTGATGGGTTTTGCATCCTTGAAGACTTCGAGTGAGTGCTCGGCGAACTCCCTGGGTATTCCCGTCATATCTGAGGGCTGCCAGGCAAAAATTTCACAGTACTCACGGAGGAGTTCGACGAGCGCGCTTTCCTATGCTTGCGAGAGGGTTGTTGAGACCATCACTGTCTTCGCAGAATCTGTCGGGTGCACCTGATGTTTTCGGGTGTCGCTGTTGGCGCTGAACTCCAATTCAGGCGCGTTTTTCTTTGTGAGGGGCATCACGGAGTGATCCATGGTTTTTGCCAGCTCTTGCAATTCTTCTCGCATCCCGAAAGATTTTGCGATCTCGTTGAACTCAATGTCGCATTTGTTGGATTTCTGAAAATCTCCGTCGATGGTGATAACACCGTATTCTCCAGGTAACTTGAGCTTCAGGTACGCGTAGTGTGGTACTGCCATGAATCTGGTAAACGCTGTTCGACCAAGGATGGCGTGGTACTGTGAGGGCCAGTCGACGACTTCAAAGTCAAGGAATTATCTTCTGTAGTTGCTTTGATTGCCCAACACAACTTCTAGGTTAATTGTTCCGAGTGGACGGATTGCCTTTCCCGGAACTATCCCGTGGAAGGATGTTTCTGATTCCGCAAGGCCATCCAGATTCCTGTTCATCCGACGGAGTGTGTCCGCGTAGATAATGTTGATGCCACTGCCACCGTCCATGAATACACGGGCCAAATCGTAGTTGCAAATCTGCGCTTGGATTACGAGGGCGGCGTGTCCTGGTCGATAGACTCGTGGTGGTGATCTTTCATTGAGAATGCGATCAATTGGTCCGCCATCTTTAGGTATTCGGGCTTTGTTGGCGAAGTCTGCACAACCATGCATAACTGCCTCGTGTTAGTCTTTTGAACTCTGCGGGATGGACATACCTTCTGGATCATTGCTAATTGTCATGCCGGATTCGGGTACGCGTTGGCTCCGGCGTTTTGTGGAGGTGGCGCAGGCAGTGCAGCTAACGCCATGTTCGGATTTGCTGGTGGAGGTAGGGGTTGTGGCGGCTGGAATCCTTGGTGGCCTCCTCCTGGAGGTGGCGGGTAGTTTGGAATAGCTGCTGATCTGCTTTTCTTTGAGAAAGCCTCGTGAATGTCATGGAACTTCTGATAGTCCTTGAGGAGGTGCGTTGCCTTGGTTTTGACCGTACGCTTATCTGTAAACAGATGTAGCGAGCAGTAAGCATCAAGGTCCTCCTCGGGACTTTTGTCTTCAGCCTTTGGTTTCCATTCGCGACTTCCACGTCGTCCGGTATCGCGACTTCGCGTGAATTCCGCTGCTACCATCTCCTCTCGATCCTCGTGATCGTAGTATTTCCTTCTCTTTTTTCGGCCATGGCGATCTTCCTCGGGTGCAGGTGATGATGCTCTCTCATTGCGCACTGCGTCTTCTCCGTTAGCCCATTTGTCGGCTATGTTCATCAGTTCCCCAATAGTTTTGGGTGCGGCTCTGCCTAGCTCCTCTCTGAAAGCAGTTCGTCGGGCGCCCTTTGCGAAGGCTTCAACCGCTACTTCTTACGAGATGTTTCCTGCGGTGTTCCTGAGCGTCGTCCATCGCTGGATATACTCGCGGGTGGACTCGCCGCTTTTCTGCTTGCATGCTCGCAGTTCTTCAATGGTGGCCAGTCTTTTGTAGGTCGATTGGAAGTTTTTGCAGAAGTCGCGGTGCAGGTCGTCCCACGATGCGTAACAGGACCTTGGCCTCGCTTCCAACCAGCTACGGGCCGCGCCCATGAGATGTAGATTGAGGTATTGCATAGCCGTGTTCTTGTTCCCACGTTGGCATTTTACTGCCGTGAGGTAATCGTTTAGCCATGAAGAGGGCTCGAGTGAGCCGTCGTACTTTGTTACTTCCGTGCTGAGCTTGAATCTTTTGGGTAGGGGTGCTTCTCGGATGCTGCGGGCGAAGCAAAGTGCACCGCAGGTTTCGTCATCCGAAGAGCCGGACGAAGAGCGTTCGCGATATCGCGCTGCTCTTGCCTTGTCCACTTTATTTTGTGCGAGGTCCGATCGCACGTCGTATCCTGGCTGGTTGCGGTCAGTATCCTTCCTTGGCTCCTTGCTTCGTTTTCGCGAGCGGCTGCTGTGATGTCGCGAGCTTTTGTCTCTCGGGCTGTCCTCGCTGCTTCTTCGACTGTCGCCGTGACGTCGAGCTTCTTTTCCTCGACCACGGCGTGGTGACTTGTCTCTTCTTGGCGAAGTGCTCCTACGCTTGCGGGACGCCTCTTTTTCTTTCTCGTTCTCCTTCTCCAGCTGCTCCGCGACATTCTTGCGGTCATAGGAGGCGAGCCTTGCGGCTGCCAGTCCTAACCCCTTGCGCACTTGTTTATACTGCTCCGCCCGAGGGTCGCTTTCTGTCGGCTGGTTCATCTGCATGTAAGTTGCTGCGGCCAGGACCGCAGCGGCAGGAGTTTGCGGGTAGACGTTCCCGTCATCATCAACTCGCATAAGGGAGGGCGTGACCGACCTGCTGGTCCCGCCTAAGGACTCGACATCCCTGGATGTTGACGCGTATCCCTGACTCGTGGGTCGGGTACCGACCGAGGGTGCTAGGGACAGCTCAGCTCGTCGTTGACTTGATTCATCCGCCGCTCTTCTTCAACGGGCCAGATCTATCCGAGCATCCTTGATAGTTGCAGCTGCTCTCACCAGGTGATAGTGGTAGGCGACCATATCTTCGTGTGGCGATTCTGCTGCGGGTGGCTTGCTCGGTCGCATAGCCTCCTTGGCTCGATCCCACGCTTCCTGCGAGACGCTGATTATGGCGCGTTCTGCTGCGCTATGTTCCGTCTCCGGGGGTTGCTCCGATCCTGCCATGCAGACTTGAGCTAGTCGTGGCTCGTGCTCCTAGGCGTAGATCGGAAAGCTCTTTGGACCCGAGAAGATTCCTCTGTCGAGAGGGTATGGTAATCGTTTGTATTGAAGCGGACGGACTCGCCGCTTTTCTCCAGATGAAGGCGCGAGTCGACGGCTCCTGATTCAGATCCTGATTCTTACGGGAAGTGGAGAATTCCATCCCTGTTGGTCACAAACTTCAAGCTTTCGAACGTCAAGGTGACGCTCCTCTCCAGATCGTTGAATACCGGGCGCGATTCCGGCGAGTGAGGGGTGACCACGACAGATCCGATCCGTATAGGATTATTCGGAGCTGTAGTCGAGGGTTTCCAACGAGAATTGGTTGTCGATGAAGCCGAAGATGCCGGTGATCCAGCGCCCGCCGTTCCCACAGACGGCGCCAATTGTCGAATCTCTGACTCTACAAATCCCTCGGGTGAACCCATAGGGTATCGAATAGGAGAACCCATGAGCGCTCGTGGCGATCGTCGGCTAAACAGGGGGCAAGATTTACCCAGGTTCGGGGCCCTCTTAGAGGTAAAACCCTTAATCCTGCCTCTATCGATCTATATTCACGAATAGATCGGTTACAATGGGGGATTGCTCAAGTCGAGAGTACGATCTCGAACTCAAGGCTTGGTGGTGCGGTATTGCTTGGTCCTCTACCGGTGGCTCTCCTGGCCTTATATAGGTGGCCAGGTCTCAAACCCTCTCCGGAGAGGACTCGAATTCTAACCCTATGTCGGTTACAGGTCTCCTAACTTAGCCCGCAAGGTATTGCGAGTGGGCTTCACATGGGCCTTCCGATACTCCAAGGGCTCCTCCTCTTGGGCCTTAACCTTGGGCCGGAGATGGGGGTGTCCTTTCCCGCAGGGTCTAAGATCCATTCCTTCGTCAGAGGGAGATGCCGCCATTCGGCCTGAAGAATCGGTGGCAAAGATGCCGACGATGGTGTGCTCCCAGCAGCAGCTTCATCAACGAATGATTTAGCTGCAGTGAAGTCCTCCCCGCCCTCCTCCAAAACCTGCAGATCAAGAAAGCCAACATCCCCTGCCCTCCCCACCTCCATGGCAGCAAGAACATGGATGAGGAACTCGAGATCCAGCAGCTTAGAAGGAAAAACGAGCTTATTTGCACTGCCACTGATAGATCTAACCACCACTATCGCCGTCCTCCATGGACAACAACGGGGAAGCAAGGTCGCCGCGCTTCCGGTATCGCTCGCAGATACCAGGAGCAGGCAGAAAGACATCACGCCTAACTCCACGCAGGAAATCAACAACAGAAAGAAAAATCTACAACTACTACTATGCACATAGGTGCGCCGCGCGCGCTCCTCCTCCATCTATACTCCTAGCAGCAGCGCCGCCGGAGCATGTCCGGATTCGGGTCGGGCCACCACGGCCACAGTCGACTCTCAACGAGGGTGGGGGGTGGGGAAAGACCGGCGCCTGCCTGTTTACATGTGGCTACATATATACGATCGATCGAGCTCCTGACGAAGAATGCCACGCAACGGTTAACTGGAACAACAACGTACGTTAATTGCAGGCTCATCAGTACTAAATGAGCTCTCACAGTGGGGCACTTAAACGTACGAGTACTTTACTAATTTGGGTTGTATTGAAAAGTCCAGATGTACATACGATCGATCGAGCTCCTGACGAAGAATGCCACGCAACGGTTAACTGGAACAACAACGTACGTTAATTGCAGGCCCATCAGTACTAAATGAGCTCTCACAGTGGGGCACTTAAACGTACGAGTACTTTACATGCATGGTTCTCACACAGTAACTAGTACATGCACGCACATCTTCTCATCTCCTTTTTTTTTTTTTGCGAAACCGAAAATAGGGTTTAGCATTGTAGCGCACCCGTGAGCTTTTTCTAAGCTAGCGAAAGCGATTAGTCGCCACCTCAAACTTTTGGGCTACAGAATGTGTCTTGTCATTCTCAGTCTGGCTGCAATATACTTTTTTTCTTCACTTTTGTTTTAGGATAGTCTTGCTCCAACTCGGTTTAGCGACAGCAGAAATCCATCCAGCCCACAGCATCGGTAGTTTGGTGCCATCTGTCCGGGCCCACCATGCAGGCCCAGTAAATCATGATAGAAACCCATTCCGATTTCCGACAGCGTGTTTTGGTTCGTGGGAAGTGTAGACAGGGAATGGGAGTTCCGAGCACCAAGACTTGTAATCAAGTGATTGTTTGGGTAGAATGGGAGTTGAAGAGGGAATAGAGCGGGAATTCACGTTACTAAACTACCACCAACCTCTACCACCTTGTCCTTACTCCGTGCTGCTCCCAGAGCGGCCCCGGAGGCGAAAAATCGCTCCTACGCAAGGCCCCCATCCTCCTTTGCCTCCTCGCCACTGGTGCCGCCGGCTCCGCGTGGGCGAGCATCGGGTCCGCCTGGGACGGCGAGGGCGCGTCGCCGGCGCTGGCCTGCTGCGGGTGGCGGAGCCGGCATGGCCTCGCGGCAGGCAGGTCTGTCGAATCTGCATCTCAACAAGTCTCTCGGGTGAACCCATAGGGTTTCGATTAGGAGAACGTGTAGGCGCTGGTGAAAATCGTCGGCTAGACAGGGGACACGATTTACCCAGGTTCGGGGTCCTCGTAGAAGTAAAACCCTTACTCCTGCCTTTGTCGAACTGTATTCACGAATAGATCGGTTACAATGGGGGATTGCTCAAGTCGAGAGTACGATCTCGAGCTCAAGGCTTGGTGGTGTGGTATTGCTTGGTCCTCTCCCGGTAGTTCTCCTGGCCTTATAATAGGTGGCCATGTCTCAAACCATACCCGTGTAGGACTTGAACTCTAACGCTATGTCGGTTACAAGTTTCCTATCTTAACCCGCAAGGCATTGCGGGTGGGCTTCAATTGGGCCTTCTAGAACAGTACGCGACGCCTCCTTTAGAGCCTGGGCCGTGGGCCTGAGACCGGGTAGGCATACCCGACAGGCCTAGAATCCATCCCTTCGTCAGTAGCCCGCGAGTGTTTAGTCGATTGAGAATCAGTCGGGTGAGCACTCAGAGTCCGTTCTTGATTTCTTCGATTGGTTATTCAATCGTCAGGTTTTGAGGGTATATATCCTATGCGCGATGCGCCTCCGTACTCGAGCATCGAGTGGTAAATGTGCCTTGTTGGCTGTTTTCGTAGAATGATGCGGCTCAGTCGCTTGGCTCTCCCGAAAGCTCAGGGCCAATTAATTGCATCTAGGGCAAAAACAGTTCTGGCCTACACAAATTCGAGACCTCCGACTCGAATCCGGCGAGGTGATCGTTGCGACTGGGCCGTTGAGGTCTTACCGAGTCGAACTTAACCTAAAGGGGTACCCGGCGCGTCCCCTAGGATTTTTCTTCGTGTTGTTGACACGGAATTTACCGGAGGACGCACCTTGAGTGCGATTCCAGGCCCTCAAGAGAGATCTTTTGGGTCTTACCTTCGTATTCGAAAGAAATACGGCATCCGGATGTGCCTAGTCGGCCGAACGACCCGGGAGATTGATGTGTGTACATCATATGATCGAGTGGTAGGAGCTACGCACTAGCAGGTTTTTGTCCAGAGATATTTCGAGTGAATTTTCTCCCTTGATTTTGCGCACAAAGTGATTTGTGCTTTGTAATCTTCCTTCCATACGAAAGAGTTTTCGTGTTTGGAAATTTGTCACGCCCATTCGAAAAGAAATTTCGTACCTGGGACTTTTATGCGAGAAATTTTCGCGTCATAGTTTGTCCATACGAAGTTATTTCGTGTTTGGAGCTTCATGCGAAGAAGTTCTCGCGTTTTTGATTTGCCCATACGAAGTCTATTTCGTGTTTGGGACTTTTATCCGAAGAAATTCTGGGCTTGATGATGTGCGCTATGACGTCACGGCGCACTTTTATCCTCCCGATGGGACGTGACGGAGCGAGAGCAGAGGTGCTGGCCCACCTTGTCAGCTTTTTGACCGGAAACGAGACGTCGTTTCCGGTTTTTACGCGAACTGCGCGCAGTAATTGCGCACGATCTACTGTTGGGATCGTGGCACGAAACAGCTTCCGCCGCCCTTTCGTTTCACCTTCACGCGTGGCAGCCGCGATGGGCGCCACGTTGCTCGATGAACGGCTAGGATTGGGCGGCCCTGTGTATAAATGTGGCCCTTAGGTAAACGGTGAAAAGTTCCCGTCATTCGCTTCTAGCCTTCGTCTTCCTCGCGCTCAACTCTCTCTCTGTGAGCTCGCACCAGCATCAATGGCGGGAGGCAAAAAGCGTAGTGCAACTGTTTCTTCTTCGAGGGCGACGGAGGAAGTTCCCGCGCCACCTGCACCACGCTCAGGCGACTGGCGCTCGCCCAACACGACGAACAAAAGCATCAAGGAGATGCAGAGGGAGGGGCTGCTGCCGCCGGAGACCGAGAAGCGGGTTCGCCTCGGTAAAAAGGAAGAGGTACCAAATCCCCGCGCGAACGAACGCGTGATCTTCGCGGATCACGTTTCGCGCGGGCTCTCCTTCCCCCTCTATCCTTTCCTTGTGGCATTGTTGTATGTCTATGGTATACAGCTCCACGATCTACCTCCAAATGCGGTGCAGCACATCTCGTGCTTCATCGTTTTTTGCGAGTGCTTCTTGGGCATCCGCCCTCACTGGGGCCTTTGGAAGGCCCTCTTCAAGGTGCGTGTCTTCCGCGAGAAATCGCGGGTAGAGACTGAGTCCGGAGAGCCGCTGCGCATCGGTGGCTTTGGAATCCAGACGAAATCGGACAACTGCTACTTCGCGATGCACTTCATCGACTCCGCACAAGGATGGAGAAAGAAGTGGTTCTACGTCGTCGACAACAGCGCGGGTGGAGTTCATGAGTTCCACCCGTTCGCTGTCCTGAAGCGGCGGAAGTCCTGGGCGCACAAGTTTTCAGCTGAAGAAAGTCGAATCGTCGCCCCGCTACTCACCAAGGTGGCCGCCCTCCGTGACCAAACCGCAGGAGTTGTGCTGAACGGCTTGCACCTGGCGAGCGTGTTCCTCAAGCGCAGGATCCAGCCCCTGCAGGAGAGGCCCTCCACGATGTGGGAATACCAGGGTGTTGAAGACCCCAGCCGCGTGAGCCGCGAAGAACTTTCGAATGTTGAATTCGAGAAGAAAATCGCGGCTATCACCAGCTTGAAAGTGGGTGAGGCCTTCCCTGACAGCTCTGTCGCAGCTTTTGAGGCTTCGAGACCTCCTCCACCCGAAGTAAGTTCAGATTTTCTCTTGTCTCAGTTCTTTTTCTAGCTTGAAAGTTTGTCGACTGGATTTCTTCTTCCTTCTCTTCTTGTAGAGTTTAGCGGTGGTCACCTGCTACCCGCCAGTTTCCGGTGAAAAAGTCTCGGACTTGTTGGCGAGCAACCTGGATGTCCCTGCCGACACCAGCGTCGCCGAAGCCGAATCGAGCTCTGAGCATGACTCCTCGGATGACGTGGAAGAATCGGGTAGTGATCTCCAGCACCGCAAGCGCCGCCGGACGGAGGGGGACGAAGCTACTTCTAAGGACAACTCCCTTGGCGGAGCGTCTGATAAGGAGCCTCTCCACGCGACCCCGCTGAGTGTGCGTGCTCCTCTTGCTCTCAAGCCGACAATCCAAACCGCTTGGAACGCGGATATGCTGGATGATGAGGATGATGACGAGTAAGTTTTCGCCTCTTCGTTCTAGTCGAACGTTTCTTTTTTGTTTCTTCTGACACTGGTTGTTTTCCTTCATGACAGCCTCCAATCCATCAGCCCTGGCTGGTTTGCTTCTTCACTTCCTCTCGAAAAAAGGAAAGAAGTTGCTGCTGCGGGTGGGAGTCCAACAGCCGGCACCGTCCAGAACTCACCGAGTCCAGTCCCCACAGCTGCGGCTACGGACTATCAGCTCCCTAGTTTTGTGGTTAGGGGGTCGACCTCGAAAGAAGTTTCTGGCAGCTCGGCTGATCCTCTCTGCCTCGCTCAAGGCCAGGTAAACTTTGTTATCTTCCTTCGCATCATGTACTTCGTTCGTTTTAGGATTTTTATCGGGTGCACGGCAGTGCTCCCGATGGGAGTAGCCCCCGAGGTTGTAGTTAATCGCGTGCGATTTGCTACAGGCTCAAGAACCTAAGCTCTTTCCTTCTCTTCAATTTATCGAGTGCACGACAGTGCTCCCGATGGGAGTAGCCCCCGAGGCTATTCACGAGTGTGTGCAGTCATGAATAGGCTCAAACTTTTCTATCTTTTTTATTTTCTTTCTTCCTTGTCTTGCAGGCTCTCCTTGACTCCCTTGTGGCTATTGGCCGCCGTGTGATTTCGGCTGAGACGGAGTGCGTGACCCTTCGGGCAGATCACGACCGACTCGACTCAGAAGGTTAACTCCTCCGAGGTAACTTGTTCTTCTTTTTTCTCTTTATCTTTTCCAGTCGTGCGAATTCCTTCGTCTATGAAATCCATTGTTTTGTGCAGCTCAAGCCGAAGTTCTGAAGGCTGAGAAGGCCGACGCTATCACTCGGGCGAACAACCTCGAGGTTGAGTTGGAGACTGCTCGAAAGGAACTTGAGTCCCTTCGCAAGCAGTCGGCTAACTACGAGGGGAAGCTCACGGGTGCTGAGGATGCCTTGAAGAAATTGGAGGAAGCCGGCGCCAAACAGGACAACGATCTTGTCGACTTCCTCCGTCCTTTAGCTCAGAACTTCGCGAGTAAGTATTACTTGTCTTTGTCATTCTATGGTTAACTTGGACCGCCTTTGAAACTAATACTGCCTTTTGTAGATATCCTTGGCGTCGCGCTAGAGCTGCCTGGGGTCACTCGAGTGGATGCGGTGACCGATTCCCTCGCCCAGCTCCGGAGGCATGCGGATGGGATCAGTTCCCTCATCGGCGATGCCACCCAAGTGTTGAGGAGTTTCCATGAGCACCTTCTGGTGAACGTGGCAGTTCCACCTACTCTGGGCGGTCTTATGAAGGTTTTTCTGGTGGACGACATCCTTCAGGCCTACTCAGTTGCCCAGTCAGAGTGCGGAGCGAAGACCGCTATTCAGTTCGCGCTGGCGCATGGAGTTGAAGGCTTGGATGAAGCCTACTCGAGTCTCCCCGTCAATCCTTCCACGAGTAGAAAGGTAGCGCTTCGTCCTTTTGGCGAGCTAGATGAAGCCCTGGCGCGGAAATTGTCCGCCTTGATTGCTAGTGCCAGTCGCAAGGGGCAACCTGTCGCGAGTGGCATCACTTCCGCGATTCCGTAGGATAGAATTTATTTTAACTTGTTCTTCCTTATGTAATGAACCTTTGGGATGTATTCCCATACTTTTACCTTTAATCAGAATGTTCTTTTGATATCCGAGCTTTGTGATTTCCTGCAATTGATTGTCGTGAAGTTCTCCCGATGGGAGTAGCCCCCGGGCACCTGTTTGAATAGGTGGTTTTACTTTCTCGAGTGGGGTTATTCTGAAACTTTTTCTTTAACCTTTGTGTTTTCCTCCATAAAATTGGTGCTGCCGTGGAGTCTTCGAGTGGATCTGCTGTACGATTGGATCCGCTCGTTGCTGCTGTTAGCACTTTTTCTGGCCTCCGTGACCGTGTTGCGGATGGTGAGCGCAAATTAAAAGTTCTGCGTGGGGTGGCTGATGTAGCCAAGTCCAAACAGAAACTTGCGGTTGAATGTGAGCAGTTTGTGATGGATGAATTGGCGGCCGTTGACAAGGATTTGCTTTGTAAGTATCTCAGCCCCCTAGCTTTCCATGTCTTCTTTCTTTCTTTGACTCTGTAGCTTTCTTCGCAGTTGTTCAGCCTGACGATCGGTGTGAAAAACATTGGGTGGAGAACCATATTCTTCATGAAGCTGGTAGTTCAAAACCCCATGCAAATAAATTTTGGTCCGATCGTGGTCGAGGCTTTGTGCTGGCTACTTTGAAGTATCGAGTAATCCAGGCGAAGATGCTCATGAGTTCCTGCATGAGACTTTGATTGATGTGAACTCTGCTTTCTATTCGCTGGATAGGGGTCCAGAAGATTTGAGCCATCTCCTCAGAACTTTCGGGCGAGAAGGAGAAATTCGCGAGTGCGTTTGCAACCAAATGATCTGCGGGTCCGTAGTAGCGCTTTCCTTCACCCGATTGTGGCATACTGAGGTGAATTTCAACTTTGTAGCCATGCTCCCTGATGGTCGAGTCGACATGACCCCTCATTATAGAGTTGTTCGGCCTGCAGCAGAGGAAATTATTCGATTGACCTCGGAAGAGGTGGATCGGGTTTTAGCCGAGGAAAACGCTCGCCGTCGTATGTAAATATAGGATGTATGTATCCTGTTACTTTGTATAGTTGTCTTTGAAACTTTAAAAGGTGCCTACCTTGTTTGTAGTCCTGCTTTTGTAAATAATGCTATGTTAGGCGTAGCCCCCGTGTGTTTGGGATGTATACCTGTTTATTTAGCGTGTAAAGATCAATGGCGTGAGAAACTATGGTTGAGAAACCATGTAATTTATTAATATGACTGAGAAGTCATGTATTGTCTTCGAGCTACAGCATGGCTAGTATAGCCATATTTTGTCGAGTAGAATAATCTAAGGATAAAATTTGCGGAGGTGCCCAACATTCCATGGATTGGAGTAGATGCCACCGGTCTCGGGGTTCTTCAGTCGATAAGCGCCACCAGGGATAACTTCGTGTATTATGAAGGGTCCCTCCCACGGTGGCTCGAGCTTGTGTCCTTCCTTCTGTTTGAGTCGTAGCACCGAATCTCCTGCCACGAAGGCTCTGTGTCGTATACGGCGGCTGTGGTAGTTTCGTAGCGACTGTTGATATACCGCGGATCTTGCGAGTGCAATGTCGCGCATCTCGTCGAGTGCATCCACGTCTTCCGCGAGTGACCTGTTAGAGGTTTCTTCGTTGTAAGCGACGACTCGTGGGGCGCTGAACTTGACGTCTTCGGGAAGGACTGCTTCAGCTCCGTATACCATGAAAAATGGTGTGTTGTTTGTTGATCGATTTGGGGTCGTGCGTAGCCTCCATAGTACGGAGGGTAACTCTCTGCCCAATTTCCTGCTGCTGGGTGCAGTCGATCTAGTAACCGTTTCTTTATTCCAGCCGAGACCAATCCGTTGGATCGCTCGATTTGGCCATTGGTTTGCGGGTGAGCCACAGAGGCGAAACTAAGGGTGATGCCCTTTTCTTCGCAGAACTGCTCTGTTTCCTTTGCTGTGAAATTGCTTCCGTTGTCGGTGATGATGTTGTGTGGTATTCCAAATCTGCACATGATAGAGTCAGGAAATTTGACGGCGCATTGAGCGCTGGCTGAGGTGACTGGCATGGCCTCAATCCATTTTGTAAATTTGTCGACTTCAACTAGCAAGTGCGTGGATCCTCCGGGTGTTGATTTTCTCAGAGGTCCCACCATGTCTAGCCCCCATTGCGCAAAGGGCCAGGCGATTGGGATCATGTGAAGCTCAGTGGCAGGGGCGTGCGGCTTGGGCGCAAATCTTTGACATGCGTTGCATCTGTCGACTAGGTCCTTTGCATCCCTGGCTGCTGTGAGCTAGTAGAACCCTGCGCGAAAAGCTTTACCCACGATTGCCTTCTAGCTAGCATGGTGTCCGCAATCTCCTTGGTGGATATCCTGTAGTAGTTCCTTGCCATCCTCAGGCGCTATGCACCTTTGTAATATTCCTGATATGCTCTGTTTGTATAGTTCTCCATTGAGTACTCGAAAAGCTTTGTTGCGTCGCACTATCTGTCTAGCCTCGCGAATATCCTCTGGGAGCTGTTTGTTGGACAAGTAGTCAAGCTATTTCTGCGTCCAGACTGGCTCGACCAGAAAAACTTGTCTTGAGATGTTGTAGGTAAGCTCAATCATAGCATCTTGCGGGCTGACCTCTGTCTCCAATGTCTCGGGTGCTTCTGCTGCTTTTTTGACTTTGACTGATCTTTTTATCATCCTTTCGAAGTATATTCCAGGCGGTATGGGTGTGTTTGTAGAACCCATGTTTATCCGCTTCTTCGTTGCTGGATCGCGCAATGTGCTTTAGTTCGCACCCTTGGAAACTTCCTTCGAGTAGATTGTACATATCTCGATTGGCAACCATGTTTTCTGCAATGGCGTCACGCTCTTTCATTGTCTGCTGCACTATGAGGTTTGAATCTCCATAGATCATCAGTCGGGTTGCTCCGCAGGCAATCGCCATCTTCATGCCGTGTAGGAGGCCTTCGTACTCTACATCATTATTTGACGCCGGGTCGTCGGGTGGAAAGTCCAATCGGAGGACGTATTGTAACTTGTCACCTCCCGGGGATATTAAGACTACCCCAGCTCCGGCTCCTTCGTTTCTCTTTGATCCATCGAAATACATTATCCAATTGCTTGTATACTCTGGAGGGCCTGGTGTTTGTAGTTCTGTCCACTCGCTTAGGAACTCCACGAGCACTTGTGATTTGATAGACTTGCGACCCGCATATATGATGTCCCAGGCGCCGAGCTTGATACTGCACTTTGCAATTCTTCCAGATGCCATTGGGCTATTCATGATAGTACCCAGTGATGCGTCGTTTACCACCGTGACGGTGTGTTCCTGGAAGTAATGTTTGAGCTTTCGTGTTGTGAGCACCACACCGTACGCGAGCTTCTGGAAATGGGGATATCTCTGTTTTCAGGGCGAAAGCACTTCCCTGATGTAATATATTGGCCTTTGGATACCAAATGCCTTGCCATCCTCCGGCCGTTCGACCACGATTGTTGTGCTAATGACCTGATTTGTCGCGGCTAGGTAGAGGAACAGTGGCTCCCATTCTTGTGGCGTTGTCAGGACATGCCTGCTCTGTAATGCTCGCTTGAGGTCTGCGAATGCTTTTTGTGCTTCGGGCGTCCACTCGAATTTATCTGTTTTCTTCAGTAATTTGTAGAAGGGTAGCGCTTGCTCGCCTAGCCTTGCAATGAATCTGCTTAGGGCGGCTAGTCGTCCCGCGAGCTGCTGCACGCCACGGAGATTGGTTGGCTCCTTCATTGTCAGGATTGCTTGGATTTTTTCCGGGTTAGCTTCGATCCCTCGAGCGGAGACCAGGTACCCGAGAAGTTGTCCTGCAGAAACGCCAAAGACACACTTGGTCGGGTTGAGCTTGATTCGGTATGCGTTCAACGCGTCGAATGTTTCTCTGATATCATCGATAAGCGTATCTTCCACTCGAGTCTTGATGACGATGTCGTCAACATACACTTGCACGTTCTTGCCAATGAGCTTGGCGAGGCATTTTTGCATGCAGCGCTGATATGTTGCGCCTGCGTTTTTCAGCCCGAAGAGCATTGTCGTGTAGCAGTAAACACCGTGGGGTGTTATAAACGCCGTCTTCTCCTCGTCCTCCTTCTTCATTCTGATCTGATTATAGCCTGAGTAGGCGTCCAAGAAAGAGAGGCGTTGGCAACCTGCTGTAGAGTCCACGATCTGATCGATTCGTGGCAGGGGAAAGTTATCCTTGGGGCAGTGTTTATTCAACGACGTGTAGTCGATGCACACGCGAAGGATGTTGGTATTTTTCTTCGGGACCAGAACCGGGTTTGCTAACCAGGTGGAAATTTTTATCTCGCGAATAAATTTTGCTGCGAGTAGTCTGTTTACTTCTTCTCCGAGTGCTTTTTTGTTTGGGCTCTGAGAACCTTCCGGTAGTCTTCTTGATAGGCTTTGCGTCTTTGAAGACTTCGAGTGAGTGCTCGGCGAACTCCCTGTGTATCCCTGCCATATCTGAAGGATGCCAGGCGAAAATTTCAAAGTACTCACGGAGGAGCTCGACGAGCGCGCCTTCCTATGCTGGCGAGAGGGTGGTGGACACCATCGCCGTCTTCGCAGAATCCGTCGGGTGTACTTGATGCTTGCGGGTACCTCTATTGGTGTTGAACTCGAGCTCTGGAGCGTTTTTCTTGGAGAGAGGCATCACGGAGTGATCCGTGGTTTTTGCTATCTCCTCTAGTTCTTCCTGCATCCCGACAGATTAGGCGATCTCGTTGAATTCGATGTCGCATTTATTGGATTTTCGGAAATCGCCGTCGATGGTGATCGTCCCATATTCTCCAGGCAACTTGAGCTTCAAGTATGCGTAGTTCGGTACTGCCATGAATCTGGCGAACGCCGTTCGACCAAGAATGGCGTGGTACTGTGAGGGCCAATCGACGACTTCGAAATCAAGAAATTCTCGCCTGTAATTACTTCGGTTGCCTAGCACCACCTCCAGGTTGATCGTTCCGAGTGGACAGACTGCTTTTCCTGGAACTATCACGTGGAAGAATGTCTCTGATTCCGCGAGTCCATCCAAATTCTTGTTCATACGACGGAGCGTCTCTGCGTAGATGATGTTGATGCCGCTGCCTCCGTCCATGAACACGCGAGCCAGCTCGTAATTGCCAATTTGTGTGCTTGTATGACAAGTGTGGCGTGTGCTGGTCGATAGACTCGCGGAGGGTGGTCTTCCTTGGAAAAAGTTATCGGTTGTTCCGCCATCTTCAGATACTCAGTTCTTGTAGGTGGAGTTTGCACAGCCATGCATAGCTGTCGCGTGTTTGTCTTCTGAGCTCTGCGTGATGGACAGACCTTTTGTATCATGCCTAAGAGTCCTGCTGGGTTCGGGTACCCGTTGGCTCCTTGATTTGGGGCGGGTGGCGTTGGCAGCGCAGTTAGCATTGCGTTTTGGTTTCCTGCTGGGGGCAGGGCTTGTGGTTGTTGAAATCCTTGAGTTCCTCCTCCGGGAAGCTGCGGGTAACCCTGACTAATTGTTGCTCTGTTTTTCTTCAAGAGGGCCTCATGGATATCAATGAACTTTCGGCAAGCCTTGAGAAGGTGTGTTTCCTTAGTTTTGCCTGTGCGCTTATCTATAAATAGATGTAGCGTGCAGTAACCGTCGAGGTCCTCCTTGGGGGTTTTGTCTTCTTGCTTTGGTTTCCACTCGCGTTTTCCGCGATATCCGCTGTCGCGATTTTTTGTGAACTCCGCTGCCACAAAATCTTATCGATCATCATGGTCGTAGTTCTTTCTTCTTTTCTTTCGACTATGGCGGTCGTCATCGCGTGCTGGGGATGAATCTTTCTCGTTGCGCACTGCGTCTTCGCCGTTTTCCCATCTATCGGCTATGGCCATCAATTCTCCCATGGTTTTGGGTGCTAGTCGCCCTAGTTCTTCCCTGAAAGAAGTTCGCCGTGCTCCTTTGGCGAATGCTTCAACCGCGACTTCTTCTGATATATTCCCTGTTGTATTCCTTAGCGTGGTCCGTCAATGAATATATTCGCGAGTAGACTCGCCACTTTTCTGCTTGCAAGCTCGTAGCTCCTCGATGGTCGCAGGTCTTTTGTATGTTGCTTGGAAATTTTTGCAGAAATCGAGGTTTAGGTCGTCCCAAGACCCGTAGCATGCCTTCGACCTTCCTTCGAGCCAGCTGCGGGAAGCACCGACTAGGTGTGGGTTGAGGTACTGCATAGCTGTGTTTTTGTTCCCACGTTGGCATTTTACTGCCGTGAGGTAATCTGACAACCAGGCTGAAGGCTCTTGTGAACCGTCGTATTTCTGTACTTCCGTGGATAGCTTAAATCTTTTGGGTAGCGGCGCTTCGCAGATGCTGCGGGTAAAGCATAGGGCTCCATAGACTTCGTCATCGGAGGATGTGGATGGGGAGCGCGCACGGTTTCTGGCCGCCCGACCTTTATCAACCTTGCGCTGGGCGATGTCCGATCGCGCATTGTATCCGGGCTCATCGCGATTGACATCTCCTCTCGGTTCTTTGCTGCGATGTCGCGAGCGGCTGCTGTCTCGATCTTTTCGCGGGCTGCGATCTCGATTTCCTCGCGGGCTGCGATCTCGATTTCTCCGCGGGCTGCGATCTCGACCTCTTCTCGGGCTGCGGCTACGGTCTCGACCCCTTGGGCTACTATCGCAGCCACTCGGGCTATCTCCTCGTCGCCGAGCTTCTTTCCCTCGTGCTCGGCGGGGCGATTTTTCCTTGTCGGGTGATGTGCCCCTACGTCCACGGGGTGCTTCTTTGTCCTTCTGTTCGGCTGCTTTCCTGCGATCATAGGAGGCAAGTCTTGCGGCTGCCATGCCTAGTCCTTTTTGCACTTGCTTGTATTGTTCCGCGCGGGGATCGTTTTCCCCTGGTTGATTTATCTGCATGTAGGTAGTTGCGGCTAGCACAGCGGCTGCGGGAGTTTCTGGATGGATGTTTCCATCTTCATCCACATGCATAAGCGATTTGCTGATTCCTCTTAAGGACTCGCCGTCCATGGTCGCGGTTCTCGAGGCGCGTCCCTTCTTCTGGGGGCGGTTCCCGACGGAAGGTGTTAGGGATAGCTCCGCTCGGCGTTGGCTCGATTCGTCTGCCAATCTTTTTCGCACGGCCAGATCTTCTCCAGCTTCTTTAATGGCAGTGGCCGCTCTCACTAGATGGTAGTGGTAGGCGACCATGTCTTCGTGTGGGACCCCGGCCGCAGGTGGTTTTCTTGTGCGGATGGCCTCCTTTGCTCGGAGTCAGGCATCTCGCGAAACGTTGATCTCAGCGCGTTCCTTCGCGCTTTGTTCAGTTTCCGCGGGTGGCTGTTCCGATCCTGCCATGCAGACCTAAGCCAGACGTGGCTTGAGAGTCCTAGGCGCAACTCGAAAGGCCTTCCTGACCCGAGAGGGTTCCTCTGTTGAGAGGGTATGGAAATTGCTGGTGTTGAGGCGGATGGACTCGCCACTTTCCGCCAAGTAGGGTCGTGAATCGACAGCTCCTGGGCTGGAAATTGACTCAGATCCCGATTCTTCAGGGAAGTGGAGGATCCCGTCTTTGTTGGTGTAGAACTTGAAGCTCCCGAACGTCAAGGTGACGCTTTTCTCCAGATTGCTGAATTCCGGGCGTGATTCCGGCGAGTGAGGCGTGACTACGACAGATCCGATCCGAATCAGGTTGGTCGGAGTCGAAGTCGAAGGTTTCCAACGTGAGTTGGTCGTCGATGAAGCCGAAGATGCCGGAGATCCAGCGCCAGCCATTCCCACAGACGGCGCCAATTGTCGAATCTGCATCTCAACAAGTCCCTCGGGTGAACCCATAAGGTTTCGATTAGGAGAACGTGTAGGCGCTGGTGACAATCGTCGGCTAGACAAGGGACACGATTTACCCAGGTTCGGGGCCCTCGTAGAGGTAAAACCCTTACTCCTGCCTTTGTCGATACGTATTCACGAATAGATCGGTTACGATGGGGGATTGCTCAAGTCGAGAGTACGATCTCGAGCTCAAGGTTTGGTGGTGTGGTATTGCTTGGTCCTCTCCCGGTGGTTCTCCTGGCCTTATATAGGTGGCCAGGTCTCAAACCATACCCGTGTGGGATTTGAACTCTAACCCTATGTCGGTTACAAGTTTCCTATCTTAACCCGCAAGGCATTGCGGATGGGCTTCAATTGGGCCTTCTAGAACAGTACGCGACGCCTCCTTTAGAGCCTGGGCCGTGGGCCTGAGACCGGGTAGGCATACCCGACAGGCCTAGGATACATCCCTTCGTCAAGGTCCACGGTGCGGTTGGACGTCATGGGCGCAAGGGGCCCTTGAGGGCCGGATCTGGGCTTGAGGGACCGCTGGGGGTGGCCTGGGCGTGTTGCGGCGGCCGGGGTTTGTCGTTAGCGCAGTGTAGGCCTATAGGGAGGCGTCCTGCTGGTGGTGGGAGTTGCTCGCTGCGAGAGGTGCGTCGGCCGAAGGTGGTGGTCCGGTGGGTAGTGAAAGATCATTTTCCGTTTTGGTAATTATATGACAACATATCTATTTTGATCTAATGTTTGTTCGATGAATGAAAATGCCCAGGTCAATTTATGTTCACTAACTATTGGGGGCAAGCGTTCGCTTTATATGAAAAGAGCAAGGAGAAAGAAATCCAGGGAGGTACTTTTGCACAGGAGCGGAGGCTCCGGTGAATCCACCGGAGGCTCCGCCCAGGATCCGGTGGGGGTCTGGTGTGGGCTCCGCCCAAATCGCCTTCTGGAGCGCAACTGCGGAGGCTCGGACGGAAGCTCCGGTGGAGCTCCGGAGGCTCCGCCTCCGACAAAACCTGGCGTGCGCACACGAGAGGGTCCGGTGAGCCTCCGGTGGAGGCTCCGCCCAAACGGCGTTCTGTTGGACAAGAGCGGAGGCTCCACCGGAGCCTCCGGTGGCCTAGCCTGGCCACAGTGTAAATGGGGTCCGGTGGACCTCCGGTGGGGGCTCCGTCAGAACCAGTTTCTGTTGCACGGGTGCGGAGGTTCCACCAGAGCCTCCGGTGCACCTCCGGTGGGGCGGAACCTCCACCATTCCCACCGGAACCTCCGCCACGTGGTCCAGCAAGCGTGTACAAGTGTGCTGCGCCACTGCGCAAGTGAATGAAGCCCACCGGAGCCTCCGGTGAAACCACCGGAGCCTCCGGTGCTCCTGGACTGCAACGGCCCTTAAATGAAAGGGGTATAAATACCCCTTCCCCTACCTCTTAAATGCCAAGATTCCCCCCCATTCTCTCTCCTAGCCATTAATGAAAGCTTCATCCGCCTAGATCTCCCACTCCGTCCACCCAATCACTCCCATACTTGGTGGAGAGCTAGAGGAGGCCTAGATCCACACTTCCACCAAAGGAATCTCAAATCCATCCACCACAACCTAGTAGATCTAGAATCCTACTTGAGGCCTAGAAACCTTAGTAGATCTTGTGATTGTAGCTTCCATCTTGTTGCAAGAAGCTACGGATTGCTTGAGAGCCTCCATCCATCTTGTGGAGTGACCTCGAGCCCTTGTAAAGGTTTGGTCAACTCCTTCAAGTCGACCTCATAGTGGAAACGAGAATCTCCCTCACCGGAGAAGCTCAAGGAGAACAAGGTGTGCACAACCGTGCTATTGAGGAGCGCCTAGGTGGCTCCCCACCTCTCCAACGTAGACGTACTTCTCTTTGAGAAGGAACTATGGGAATCATATCCTTGTCTCCTTGTTTACACTTGTTGTTTGCTTTACTACCTTACGCTTTACTTCCGTTGCACATATTATCTTGTTCACATAGCTTGCTCACCTAGATGCACATCTAGAGAACATTATCTTATATCGCTTAGCCTCACTAAAAAGAAAAGAAAAGAAAAATTGGTAGTCAACCTATTCACCCCCCCTCTAGTTGACCATAGTGCACTTTCAATTGGTATCAGAGCCTCGGCTCTTACTAAGGGCTTAACCGCCCAAGAGTACAATGGTCGATGAAAATGCCCCCGGAAGTTCTAGTGCGGAAATCTCCAAAATGGCCGACACTATATCTAACCTACAAGATACGGTTGGAATTCTCCAAACCGAATTATCTAAGGTTAGCTCTAGTGTTAGTTCGGAGGTTTCTAGCATAAAGAAAATGATGGAGGCACTGATGGGGAAAACCAACGAGTCCACGGAACCACCCCTCACCACCAACGATGTTAGCTCGGACGAAGAATCCATTCCGGATATCGACGAGATGGAATCTAACATCACTTTAGCTAAGGCGAAAGCCAAAGCGAAAGCCGATAAAAAGGCTAAGAGTGGTGGGAGCTCCGAGGGCTCCAAGTCTCAATCGGCTAACGGTTCGGGGTCTCACTCTAAAGTTCCACCACCTCCCAATTATGATTCTATCCAACCTATTGCCACTATGCCGCACATGGTTAATGTTGGAGTTCCTCCCATGCTTAACACTAACGAGTTCTCTTCTTGGAAGTTCGATATGGAGTCTCACATTTCAGGATCTTGCACCGCTTTGTGGAGAAGCATTATCCATGGATTCCACCCTCACGATCCGAACATCTTGACTTCAAGAGAGGATGTGGAATTTCAACTCAACAAGACCGCTCTTGTGACTATCCAAAAGGCTCTCCCAAGAGAACATCTTGAACACATTCGCGGTATCAAGACCGCCAAGGAAGCTTGGGATAAGCTTGACTCCTTGTTCCAAGTCAATGCAAGCATCCAATCATCCAAATATGATGTTGCTCTTGACAAGTCCGAGAACTTTGTCATGCTTGAAGATGAAAGTCCCTAGGAGCTATATAGAAGATTGGTCACCCTTGGCAATCAACTAAGGGATTTTGGAAAAGAGGAAATCTCCGATGAGTGGATCAAGAGGAAGTTTGTCAAGGCCATAACCCCATTCGAGAAGAACCTCTCCACTATCATTCGAACAAGATCCGACTACAACTCTCTCAACTCCATTGGCGTGCTTAGTGAGTTCATAGCTATATCCTTATCTCACAAGAGCGCGGATGATGCCCTTGCTCGCTCAAGAGGACATGCAAAGTCTCCTAACCTCGCCTTGAAGTCTAAAGCAATGGCCAAGATAGAAGAAGTGGATGATGATGATGATGATGATGATGATGATGAGGACTATGAAGATACATACAATGGTGCCCACAAATGTATTGCTCTTGCCATGCAAGGGTATTGGAAGAGATGGGAGGCTCACAAGGCCGGTGCCCCTAGACCTTCAAGGAACAAGATCTTTAGGAAGAAAGGGGAGCGGCCAAGGACATGTTACAATTGTGGAAGTGCAAACCACTTCGTCAAAGAGTGTCCCTTTGAGCCACGAGAAGAGAATGAAGGGAATCTTGTTCGCAAGGACAAGAACAAAGCTCCACAAAACAAGAACCTCGCTAGAAGAGTCCCAAGGGCTCTATATGTTCAAGAGGGCCCCACATTGGAAACATACTACTCCGGAGATGAAGGAGAAGATGAAGTCGTAGGTGTTGCCCACGTCGCCATAGCTACGACTTCCTCTTCATCGGTCTCTCTATTTGAATCTCCAAATGAGAAGGCATCGATCCGACCTACATGTCTCATGGCAAAAGCCACCGCGGGAAACGCTTCCGGATCAAATAGATGGACAGTGGATAGTGGTGCATCCCAACATATGGCCGGAAGCCAGGACGCAATAAGTAATATTGAACCTCCTTTACCACATCTCAATTGCGTTACTATTGGTGACAAGTCCGAACTTAAGGTATTGGGACGAGGCAAGGTAGTTATCTCAAATGATTTATCAATTGAGAATGTTCTCCTTGTTGAGTCCCTTGGCTATAACTTGATGTCCGTTCTTCAACTTGCAAATTGTGGTTTTACCTCGCTCTTTAATAAAGAGAGTGTGATTGTCACTTGGGAGACTTCTCTTAAAGTAGCATTTGTTGGGTTTGTCGAGAACGGCATGTATGTAGTGGACTTCTCTAAAGAAGACACGTGTTCCGCGACATGCCTAATGGCTAAAGTTGATGTGGGGTGGCTTTGGCATCGCCGTCTAGCCCACACCAATATGAGAATGCTACATGACCTCCAAAGTGGCAATCACGTTCTAGGACTAACCAAAGCTAAGTTTGCTAAAGATCGTGTGTGTAGCTCTTGTACCTTTGGGAAGCAACATGGAGAGCAACACCCAACCAAGACAACTATATCCACCACAAGAATTCTCGAGCTCATTCACTTAGATCTCTTTGGTCCACTATCCTATGATAGCCTTGGAGGAAATAAGTATTGCTTGGTGATTGTGGATGACTATTCAAGATATTGTTGGGTGTATTTCATCAAGAGGAAAAGTGAAACACAAAAGAGAGTCATCGAGTTCATCACTCTAGTGGAGCGCCAACACAATGCTACCATATTGGCCATTCGGAGTGATAATGGCTCGGAGTTCAAGAACTACACCGTTGAGGGTTTTCTTAGTGAAGAAGGCATTGCTCATCAATATTCCACTCCCTATACCCCTCAACAAAATGGTGTTGTGGAGAGAAAGAACCGGACTTTGATGGATGCGGCTAGAACTATGATTGCGGAGTTCTCCTCTCCCTATGACTTTTGGGCCGAAGCCGTCTCCACCGCTTGTCACGCTACCAACCGGCTATATCTTCGCAAGATCTTGAACAAGACTCCCTATGAGATTCTCACGGGAAAGAAACCGGATGTATATTATTTCAAGGTCTTCGGTTGCAAGTGCTTCATTCGCAAGAAAGGAAAACGGTTGTCAAAATTTGAGACTAGATCTTATGAGGGTATCTTTGTTGGCTATGCCACAAATGCTCACGCCTATAGAGTCTACAACAAGTCCACCGGGCAAGTTTAAGAAGCTATAGACGTAGTGTTTGATGAGGATAACGGCTCCCAAGGGGGGCGTATAGATCATGGTGTTGTAGGAGATGCAATTCCTCCCTTCGTCATAAGAAGAATGGGGATTGGTGAAATAATTCCCATTGAGGGTTACCAGATGACGGAGGGAGAACGACTATGCCCCACTCAAGTGGAGCCATTGACTACACCCATTAATGATCAAGCTATCCAACAAGATGCACCAAGCCCTCAAGCTAACAATCAAGGCCAAGCTAATGAACAAGGCCAAGCTAATGAACAAGGCCAAGCAACTCATCTAAATCATGATCAAGATTCCATCATTGTTGAGAATGCTCAACCTAGTGGTTATTCATCACCCATCATTGATCAAGGACAAAATGAAGATGGACATGTCTCCGATGAAGAAAGTGATTCTCAATCCATATCCAAGGAATCTTTGGAGGAAATACTAGCACGAAGAGCAAAGAGAAGGCTAGAGAATCTTGAACGAGCGGGTCATACGGAGGACAAGATTCTTGGACAAGTTCGTGGAAGAGTGGTCACTAGAAGGCAATTGGCGGATTTTAGCAAGGCTCATGCTTTTGTCTCTTTCATTGAACCCAAGAAGGTATATGAAGCTCTCGAAGATCAAGATTGGCTTGAAGCCATGCATGATGAACTCAATAACTTCGAGCGCAACAAAGTGTGGAAATTAGTGCCAAGACCCAAGGATTGCAAAAATGTCATTGGCACCAAATGGGTGTTCAAGAACAAGCAAGACAAAGATGGCATTGTCATTCGCAACAAGGCAAGATTGGTAGCCCAAGGTTTTTCTCAAGTCGAAGGTATCGATTTCTGTGAAACCTTTGCTCCCGTAGCTCGCCTTGAATCCATTCGCATCTTACTTGCCTATGCATCTCATCATAACTTCAAGTTACAACAAATGGATGTCAAGAGTGCTTTCCTTAATGGTCCCATTAATGAGTTAGTATATGTCAAGCAACCTCCGGGTTTCGAGGATCCCAACCACCCCGATCATGTCTATAAACTTGATAAGGCGCTCTATGGACTTAAACAAGCTCCACGTGCGTGGTATGAGCACCTTAAAGAGTTTCTAGTAGATTGCGGGTTTAATGTTGGTTTAATCGATCCCACCCTCTTTACCAAGACGGTTGGAGGTGACTTGCTCATATGCCAACTCTATGTGGATGACATCATTTTTGGGTCTACAAACACTTTGTTCAATGAGGAGTTTTGCAAGCTTATGACCGATAGGTTTGAAATGTCTATGATGGGAGAGTTGGAGTTCTTCCTTGGCTTTGAAGTGAATCAATATTATGAAGGGACTTTCATCAAACAAGCCAAATACACTCAAGACATGCTCAAGAGGTTTAATATGAATGATGCCAAACCTATGAAGACTCCTATGTCCACGAACACCGACTTGAAACCCGACCCCAAGGGTAAAGAGGTAGATCAAAAGGTATACCGCTCCATGATTGGCTCTTTGCTCTACCTTTGTGCATCTAGACCCGATATCATGTATAGCGTAGGTAAATGTGCAAGGTTTCAAGCCTCCCCAAGGCAAAGTCATTTGGAAGCTGTGAAACGAATCTTTCGATATCTAGTTCATACCCCAAACTTCGGTCTTTGGTACCCCAAGGGTTCAAGCTTTCAGCTCATTGGATACTCGGATGCGGATTATGCGGGAGAGAAGACGGATAGGAAGTCCACATCCGGGGGTTGTCAATTCCTTGGCCGCTCCTTGGTATGTTGGTCTTCTAAGAAGCAAAATTGCATTGCTCTCTCCACCACCGAGGCCGAGTATATCTCCGCGGCAAGTTGTTGTTCCCAATTGCTATGGATGAGGCAAACCTTGAAGGATTATGGTATTCATTTTGACAAGGTGCCTCTTCTTTGTGACAATGAGAGTGCTATCAAGATCGCCTACAACCCGGTTCTTCACTCCAAGATGAAGCACATTGAGATCCGTCATCATTTCATTCGGGATCATGTTGAGAAAGGTGATATTGATCTCTCATATGTCTCCACGACGGATCAACTTGCCGATATCTTCACGAAGGCCCTTGATGAACCAAGATTTCGAGCTTTGGGGAATGAACTAAATGTCATAGATTCCTCCAACTTCACTTGAAACCTTGCATATCTACCCTCATTATGCATGCTATTAGGTTTAGATGTAGGCATGGACATAGGGGGGAGCGCTACTCAACTCATGAATATGCACTCCTCCTATTATGCGAAAAACAATTCATCATTGCATATCTAGTCAATTGTGACTTATTGTGCTTAATTGTGAGTAGTAATTTTGGACCCAAGATATATCTTCGCGGTGCCAAGTTACACACTCAAACATGGTGGCTTCGGACACCGACCTTTGGTATATTTTGGATCTTTCATGCCTATCATATCTCCGTCTTGACAACTCATACGGGTTCGGTTTTCCACCTTTTTATTGCTTCTTGCGAACCCCTCCGAGTAATGTCTCTTGTATATCAGTGACGATTTTCCAACCCAAGCCTCCTTTGCCCAAACCAATGTTTCTATCAGAATGCTCGTGTTCTTACAATCTTGGCGCGCGAAAATTTGGCTGGGCGGAGGCTCCGGTGAATCCACCGGAGGCTCCGCTGCCCCTGTCCACCGGAACACCACCGGAGGCTCCGCTGGCTCATATTTGTTCAGCGGGGCTAAAATTAGCTATTTTGGTGGACAAGGGGCGGAGGCTCCGGTGAAACCACCGGAGGCTCTGCCGGGGGCAGTTTTCGCATATAAGGGCTAGGGCGTGCGGGGGTAAGTGAGATCCAATCTCATTTTCCCCCACCCGCCCCTTTCTTCTTCCTCACGAGCTGCCGGCGCCCCCAAGCTTTTCGCCGCCGGATTAGGGAGCTCCACCGCGGGGAGACCTCCTCCTTGCCTTGGGACGCCCGGGAACCTCCCTCTCCTTCCTTTTTCACCATGGACGACAAGGGTATGTGCTCTCTCTCTCTCATCTAGTTGATGGATGGGATGCATAGGAGTTCATGTTCTTGCTCTCTAGATTTGTGGATTTGGAGTTTTAGGAGTGGAAGTTCTCAAGTACAAACCCTAGCAACCTAGATAATGCGTGTTAGGCTTGAATCATTGCGGTTGTAGGGAAGATTGGTTTTCCCTAACCCTAGTTATTCAACCCTAACACCATGTGTATCTTGGTTTCTTGGATTTGTGCGTGCTTTTTCAACTCGAGCATTACTCTTTCTTCATGATCTCCTTGCTTTTCCTCTTAGATGCTTCCGGTTCCAAGGGGGTCCGTTACAAGAGCACCGGTCGCCGCAAGACCCCTCAAGTGGATGAGATTGAAGAGGAACTTGACAGCTCTCAAGCCAAGCGCAAGCGGTTCCCGGCCACCGAGAAGAAACTGTCCAAGAAGAACACCGCAAAAACAGCCTCCAAGATGTCCGAGGCGGTATTTGTGAAGGAAAGGCGTGAGAACCCCTATGTGGTTACCCGTGATCGCTTGATGCCACAATTCCGGGGTAAGGATCAACGCTTTCACACTGTTCTCCAAGGGCAAATCTATAATGAGATCTTGATGAGGAAGCCGAAGGACAATGTCGTCCCTCAACACGCCATCAACCTTGGGCACATGGAAAGGAACCACAACTACTTTGGGGAGGCTCTTGAGCTCATTGAGAGGTTTGGACTTGGTCCCATTATCAGTCTTCAACAAGACTTCGATGAAGATCTTGTCTGTCAGTTTCTAGCCACCGTTCATCTCTCCAATGAGACCAAACGCAACCTCATTTGGATGACTAAGGGAAGACAACTTGACATCAAGTGGAAAGATGTTGGCACTATTCTTGGTGGCTACCCGGACTTTGGTCCTTTTGCTGAGGGTGAAGAGTTTGCTAATGGATGGTTCCGGGTTCATGTCATCAACACTGTGTCACTTTCCAAGGATCAACTAACTCCTCTCTATCACTGGAAGAAGTTCGCCGTTGGGTTCGTCAAGGGTCTCTACCCCACGTATGATATCATGTTGCGCATCTATAGAGAGACCATCAACCCAAAGGCGGGGAATGTGGATGAGATCCAGGGTTTCTTGAAGAACCTCATGCTTCTAACTCATCAACAGCGGATGGCCGACACTCCTCGCAAGCTTGATGTGCTTGACTATATTTGGAATGAGTTGTGGCACGCCGTGATCAACCGCAAGAATGCTTGTTTTGGGCCGTTCATCATGAAGATCATCTTAGACGTGTGGGACGACAAGTTTCCGGATGAACCACTTGACGATGAGAGTTGGATCCCTCACACGGAAAAGAGACTCCTCATCAAGGACCACACGGAACCAATTGAGCATCCCACTCCCGCCGTTCGCAAGCACAAGGCCAAGCCCCGCATCATTGTTGATGAGGATGAAGAAGAGGCCGGTCCATCTGAACCTCCTCCCTCTAGCAATGCTTTCAAATGGATGGCAAGGGCCCTCAAGAAGGTGTTTCGTTTGAACAAGAAGATTGAGCAACACCAATGGGAAGCTCATTATGATACGGAACTCAAGAACCTCAACAAAGCTCAAGCCTCTCGTCAACGTCTCCGTGAGGAAGGTCTCTCCATTGAATCCCCGGTTCTTCCTAGCATCACGGATTGGGATAAATGGCAAGCAAAGGACTCCAAGGGCAAGCTAATTGAGTGGTCCGAGGAAGAAGGAGACGAAGCTACTAGCTCTCACCGCCGTGCCCCCTCTCCGGACCCGGAAGCCTCCTCTGAGTGATCTTCAGGGCGTTAGCACCTTGACCCCCCTCTTTTGGTATCTTGATGCCAAAGGGGGAGAGATATATATTAGGAACGGGCATTTGCATGGGTCTCCCTCAAGCTTCTTTGATTTGCATCTTCTATTTGCTTGAGGGAGTTTGGCTTCTTATTTGGTCATGTGGAACTTCGGTTTGTTTACATTATTCCTATCTGTCGTGAACCTCGTTATATTATGCTTGTGTGAACCTCGTATCATATTATTTATGTGTTATGTGTGTTATGTGATATCATTGTCATATTACTCTTACATATCATGCCTAGATGCTCTCAATATGAAAGGAGCATACCTTTAGGGGGAGCTCCGTTCATATTGTGTTTTTTAATCATGCAAATAGAGATGTTGTCATCAATTACCAAAAAGGGGGAGAATGAAAGATCATCGTCCGTTTTGGTAATTATATGACAACATATCTATTTTGATCTAATGTTTGTTCGATGAATGAAAATGCCCATGTCAATTTATGTTCACTAACTATTTGGGGCAAGCGTTGGCTTTATATGAAAAGAGCAAGGAGAAAGAAATCCAGAGAGGTACTTTTGCACAGGAGCGGAGGCTCCGCCCAGGATCCGGTGGGGGTTCGGTGTGGGCTCCGCCCAAATCGCCTTCTAGAGCGCAACTGTGGAGGCTCGGACGGAAGCTCCGGTGGAGCTCCGGTGGGGCGGAACCTCCGCCATTCCCACCGGAGGCTCCGCCTCCTACAAAACCTGGCGTGCGCACACGAGAGGGTCCAGTGCGCCTCCGGTGGAGGCTCCGCCCAAACGGCGTTCTGTTGGACAAGAGCGGAGGCTCCACCGGAGCCTCTGGTGGCCTAGCCTGGCCACAATGTAAATGGGGTCCGGTGGACCTCCCGTGGGGGCTCCGTCAGAACCAGTTTCTGTTGCACGGGTGCGGAGGTTCCACCGGAGCCTCCGGTAGGGCGGAACCTCCGCCATTCCCACCGGAACCTCCGCCACGTGGTCCAGCAAGCGTGTACAAGTGTGCTGCGCCACTGCGCAAGTGAATGAAGCCCACCGGAGCCTCCGGTGCTCCTGGACTGCAACGGCCCTTAAATGAAAGGGGTATAAATACCCCTTCCCCTACCTCTTAAATGCCAATCTTTCCCCCATTCTCTCTCGTAGCCATTAATGAAATCTTCATCCGCCTAGATCTCCCACTCCGTCCACCCAATCACTCCCATACTTGGTGGAGAGCTAGAGGAGGCCTAGATCCACACTTCCACCAAAGGAATCTCAAATCCATCCACCACAACCTAGTAGATCTAGAATCCTACTTGAGGCCTAGAAACCTTAGTAGATCTTGTGCTTGTAGCTTCCACCTTGTTGCAAGAAGCTACGGATTGCTTGAGAGCCTCCATCCATCTTGTGGAGTGACCTCGAGCCCTTGTAAAGGTTTGGTCAACGTCTTCAAGTCGATCTCATAGTGGAAACGAGAATCTCCCTCACCGGAGAAGCTCAAGGAGAACAAGGTGTGCACAACCGTGCTATTGAGGAGCGCCTAGGTGGCTCCCCACCTCTCCAACGTAGACGTACTTCTCTTTGAGAAGGAACTAGGGGAATCATATCCTTGTCTCCTTGTTTACACTTGTTGTTTGCTTTACTACCTTACGCTTTACTTTCGTTGCACATATTATCTTGTTCACATAGGTTGCTCACCTAGATGCACATCTAGAGAACATTATCTTATATCGCTTAGCCTCACTAAAAAGAAAAGAAAAGAAAAATTGGTAGTCAACCTATTCACCCCCCCCCCCCCTCTAGTTGACCATAGTGCACTTTCA